>JAYEPQ010000018.1:33525741-34258241 GCA_036321105.1 Dracaena cambodiana
AAGGAAAACAGCAGTTGGTCGGTTACAAGTTATCCAAAATGTGCACATTAATGGCCCAAGAGTCATTTCCTGAACATTTTAAGAAGTTAAGACACCGACTTTGCACAAGTTATCCAGAAAAAGGTTGAACATGAAGTAGTTAGGTACATACCCATCACATAATATACTATCAAACTAAATAAAGCAGAATACATGAAATAGTAACGGATAAGATTAAAGGAATAGTCAATAAGTACATGATAGTATCAATTTTTCCTATTAAAAAAAAGAACCAGATAAGAGGCAATATTTTTGTATTGCAGTACCCAGAACTTTGATCATCTTTGTAAAATTCAAAGCAGTTTATCCAACAGTGTACTTCATAGTACTAGCCCACTTATGAAGTTCAATAAAGTTCTAGCATTTTTATCTTGAGTATGAAATATAATGATTTCCTATGGTTATGAAGAATACCAGTTTCATTTAGTTTAAATTAGTACAGTAAACCCAAGCCACTAGTTGATGTTCACAGTTTGACTTTATTCTTTATGTTCTTATTTACTCAATATGCTTCTTAAGTTTCAAGTTTAACTCTGGTAAATGAGCAGAAGGCAATAATTTATATTGGCTTTACATGCACAAAAAGGAACTTGTCCAACACATTATACCATAAGCATCACTTGCAAAGGGCCATTTCCTATATTGAAGATATGATCATGAAAAGTCATATGACATTGACAGAATAGAGAGAAATACCTAACAAAGAGAAGATTTACCTTCAACTGATTCATGCGAGTGGAAAGGCACATGTGCTTCACGTTTTCTCCACTTGAAAAAGGATGGATCTTCCCAGACCTTATGAAAATTAATCATAGGCGATAAAACTGCAACTGAACAAGCCACTGCCATTTCACAACAGTTTTTGTCTTTCTTTAAACATAAGTTCCTATGTATCAACAATAGACTTTCACTGCAATATATAAATGTGTAAGTTTATGTTCAATTCCACCAATTTGTCATAAAAAAGTATATAATTGAAGAAATTTATTCAAATATCTCATGATTTATGGGCTGAAAAAACACATTAAATAGTCAGCAAATGTTCATATTGTTATATTCCTAGAGCCCAAAAAAGTGATTCAAGAATTAATCCTCAGAGGATGAAATGAATATAACATGTTTTGGTAGTATTAATGATGATTATAAACAAAAGAAATAAGTTTTTAACAAATAGGCTCAGAGGGGAAAAAGATCAAGAGTGATAGACTGAGAAATTATACAGCAGAAATAGACTTTTTTATGTCAGGTAAGATATTCATCAAGAGTAGCCATTAAAGAGAGAAAATACATATAGAGAGAAGAAGAGCATGAAATGAAGCATGCATTGTGCAGATAGCCGTTATGCTCAGGAATAAGCTGATAGTGCTTTTGTGTTTATTCATGGATTTAGCATTGACCACCTTATTATGGTTCATATTGTACTTTGTATGGTGAATATCATTTTTTAACAAGTACTAAGCTCCACTAACCACCAAAAACCGAATACATAACATGCCATCCAAATGATGCATAGAGAGTGACCTTTCGTCATTTTTATATTAACTTTCACTCTATAATGTATGCACATTAAGCATGGAGAACTGTATCGTTGCCCAAATAAATCCTACTATTGCCCCCATAGAAAAGAAAATTGAAATAATATCAACACTATAGGGCGCAAGCACTTGAATGCGCATATTGTTTGTTTACTTTTTACCAATTTTTAAACCAGCGTTTAAAAAACTAGAGGTGCTTCTGGAAATCCAAAGGTTGCGCCTAATGCCTAGGTTTGCCTAGACACCCACATAGACTAGATAACCACCTACCTGACCAAAGCGTCTTGAAGGCTGCACGCTTCAACAGCTGCCTGATCTGTTTTTTACAATATTGTTAAATATCTACGTAGCATCGACACTTTGAAGAAGTGACCGTAACAGTTTCGGATACATATCCGATACTCTTATACTTTGATACTTGGCCCAATATATTTCGGATACTTCCTAGGATGTATCCAAAGTATTCAACGTATTGAAGATACAATGTTGATGTATCAACACTAGAAAGTCAAAGAATCAAATTTATGAATACTGGGAAACGATTCTATCCGATTTGCATACATAGTACATTTATAATATGTCAAGTTTTCTAGTAAAAGATAAGATTATACACTCAATTGTTAATTTAGAAAACTAGTGAATATTTCACATGTACAAGACATTGAATTATAATCATCATAAACGTGTAGTGTTATTAATGTTTTATTCACGATGTATTTATATCCTGAATTTTTGAAATTTGTCTTATCCTTGTACCCCATTATATCGTGTCAGTCTATTGCCCATACATTATACACGTGTCTAACTTATTTATATGTAATTTTTCTGATATCCACGTCATACTTGTTTACTATTTTTCAAATGCTTCACTGTTAAAACCAAGGGGAAAAAAGGATCACCGGAGATGATCAGCACAGATCTAATTAATGAAGGTCCCAACATCTAGTCCATGCTGAATTTTCACAATTATAAATGTATTAGCATTCCTTGTTTGGAGTCTAAATTAAGTGACTACATACACATTAAAAGTCTTAAATAAAACAATGATACAAGAATAACACACTCAAACAACCAACATGAAAAATTCCAAAGAAGATTTTGTTGTCAAATGGTTAAAAAAACTAAACTTCATAACACATTTAAATATCAAAATCAATATCAGTATCAGTCAATCACTTGTGCTAGCAGAATTAGCAATGTTAGGCATATGATATCAAAAATATCAGTAAAATAACCGAAATTATCTACTATATATTGCATATCAAGAACCACAAAATTTGTTACTATATGCACTATATTATTGGTATCATACCATATTTAGAAATTAGAACCTTGAAGTAGTGTTCCACTGTTCCTAAAGGATCACATATTGATAGTTCTGAAAACACACTAGAATAGAAAGAATATGAAGATCATAATTAGCATAGCATATGTTATTTGAATTATAATATAATGGTGAAAACTATGTTTGGGAATTTATCTAAAAAAGTCAAGAGAGTAAAAATGTTTAATTACATAAATACAACATAATAAGAGTCATAAGAGTTACATTTGTGGAGTACTTAACGTATGAGTGGTAGTACCATAGTAAATATTAGTAATAATCATTTATAGTAGTAGTAGTAGTAGTAGGATTAGATTTCTTTAAATTCCTTCTTCTATAAGGATTTCTTTCTTCTCTATTAAATTCCTTCTCATATTAGGATTTCTTATCAATTGTGTGTCTTTGTGTGTGTGTTTTTGTGTGTGTGTGTATATATATTGTTCCCTTCATGTAATTCTTATTTGAAATCAATAATAATATTTTCTTCACTTTCAAAACTATCATTTACTAAAAGATATCATGAATTATTCTAGGTTGCACAATGGAGACCTCCTCATTCTTTCTTTCTTACAGAAGAAACTCTGTTATGCTCAAATCAAATTTTAGAAAAGAACAAATCCACTCTTTTTGTTGCTCTCTTACACATATTTTGGGACAAGTCTATGTTCCAGCAGTTGAATTAGAAGCATGTGAACCTAGGAAGCACAAGAAAACAAAGCAAGTCCGGTACGTGCATTCAATAAATATCAAAAAACGATACTTGGCTGATAGCTATTGGACACACACCAGACCATGTCAACACCAAGGACATGCCCAACAATCTGGAGCCTTGCCCTGTCTTAAATGAATATAAAAGGCCCTCGATCTGGGGTTGGACGCTATCTCAATACAGCCTAGAAACTTATCGAACATGTGAGTATGTATCAAATTTAATTTGCTTATATCCTTCTCTAATTTAAATTAGAACTCATAGACGCTGACCATTAAGGTCATATTCTATTCCTACTCTTGATAAAACTTGAGTAAACCAATCACTATAAACGTGGAAGAGAGGATGTCTGAGGACGTATGACCAAAGCCACATAATGCTACTAAAGACTTGCTTTGAAGCTCTATTGAGGCTACTATAGCAAAGTGGGAAAGAAAGATAAAGTTATCCTAGATAGGGCTTCTATAGTGTATTTTTACTTCATCGCCTACTAATAAATTATCTCACAGTATGTTTCTAGATTGCAGAAACATGATTCTCATAACTCTAAAGGCCCCATTTTGGTAAGAAAGATAAAGTTATCCTATCTCTATTTTCTTGGAGGTAGGTTAATTAAGCTCCGAAACCCCAACTGTGTCCTATTTGGCAACACAAGTGGAGTTTAGATAACTATAATTATCTCTACAAACAACTCCAAAAATATTGGAGGCATCAAAACTCCCCTCCTTCCTCTAATATTAATAACTCTACTTTCATGCAATCCAAACACATCATAAATTGACAGAGTTAAGCCTCGCAGAGTAGAGTTAGTATGACCAATACATATGGATGAGAATGTGCGAGTTCAAGAATCCACCCTACTCAAAATTTTAAATTTAAAATAAAATTTTTAATTTTTTAATTCAAAACTTTGAATAGCGCTGTCCACATAAATCTATCCCCATCTTTGAATAGGCCCGACTTTGACTTGATTCCTCACCGCTCACAGATTATGACTCAAGAATTACTCATTGGAGACTCTTATATTATTATTCATCAATCCACTGTTCTCAAACAAAAAAGATGCAATTTTTCGCCCCCCACAGAAAGTTGCCTGAAAAAAAATTGGCCAGCAAAAGTAATAGAGGAGAGGGATCGGGATAAACTGCGAGCAAATCGAAATGGGTTTTTGATCAAATCATCAGTCCTACTTCTAATTTCTCCTCCTCTTCATCGATGAGGTGGGGTTTTTGGATCTCGATGATTTTGTTTACTTTGCTGATTATGGGGAAGCAATCAAATCAAGGCATGAGGGATCTCTTTCAACAATTTATAGCAGCGAACTGAGATCGGAAAGAGATGAGTCGATGGAGCTTACCTCTCTCGCTGGGCTGCGATTGGGGCAGGAGACGGTACGAGATGAGCAGTGAATTCGTCGCTGATGGGATAAAGACGCGAGTGAGCTTGCGTGACTGAGGGGAGATTCTAAATGCGCACCATATTTTACTAGTGAGCACCATTTTCCCCTATGTTGTAACTCACTTTACAATATAGTATGTGGTGCTCATAAGTAAAATGTGGTGCGCAGTTAGAATTTCCCCTCAATCATCCTTCATGGGAGTTCTAAATGCACACGCCGAACACCCCCCGTATAAGGGCACACCCTTCTAAAGGCACACCCCATTGTTTTCGAAATCCTCACGCTTTTTTTAGGGTTAATTAATTAGTTATTTTCACTATTCTTTTTTTTTTTTATTAAAGTACACTTTTGTCCCTCAAATTCTTATTCTACTATCATCCCTCCCTTTAACTAGCACGCTCCCTCTCTCTCTTCTCTCTCTCCCCCTCTCTATCCCTCTCTCAGTCACTCACGCTCTATCTCTGGCTGAGAGAGAGATAGAGAGAGAGACTGAGAGAGGGATGGAGAGGGAGAGAGAGGGAGGGGGAGAGAGAGAGACAGACGGAGTGTGTTGGTTAAATGGAGGGATGAGGGTAAAATAGAAATTTGAGAGACTAGAGTACACTTTAGTAAAAAAAAAAAAGTTAAAAATAACTAACCCTTACTAACAGTGTTAACAGTTCTGGGGATTTTTTTTTTAGAATTTAAAACTTCAGTGTTAAGCAAATTAGCAAAGCATGGTCCTTACATTAACTAGTCAGATAAATTAGTTAATTATGTCTCCTAAGAATAATAATCCCATTCATGATTCATTGTGGACAGAGTAGACATCAGCAGGCTTTGGATTCTTATTCTCTACTAACAAGGTCAAATGGAAATGGTCTCTTACATGCAAATCCCCTTTACTTTTAATATGTTCCCCCAAACTTCACTTTAAAGGCAAAAGACATGCAGTCGTGAGTCAAAGATGAGAATTGAATGATTCAAAAATCAATTATTATTTACCAGTTCTATTTAATTTCTTGAATTAAAAAAAAAATATTATTTTTTAATTTAAAATTTTGAATTGAACAGGTCAAAATTAGCTATGGCTCAAAAATATAGCTACTGGGACTAGGGCCGAGTATAAAACCGAAAAAACCGAACTGAACCGCAAAACCGAACGGTTCGATTTATTCGGTTTTTTGTTCGGTTCGGTTTAAAAATCGAAATTAATTATGGATTTCGGTAGCTTTAGCTCCAACCGAAACCGACCGAATAAACCGAACTTTTGAAATTGTAACTTATTTTTTTTTTCTTTGATTTATTTTCAATGTGTTTTTCTTTTGAATTTTCAATGAAAAACATGTGATTGTTATTTTAATAGGTAGAAAAAGAAAAAAATAGAAAGAAAATTATTATTTTTCCTATAAAATACACGCGTTTATCACATAATTAGTTTCAAACCCTAAAAACTGAACCGAAAATTCGATTCGGTTTTCGATTTTCATTCTTATTCGGTCGGTTCGGTTTCGAATTTATATGTTCGATTCGGTTTTTGATTAGATTTTTTTTTCAAAAAACCAAACCGAACCGATCGATGTTCACCTCTAACTGTTCACCCCTAACTGGGACTACCAAGTGCATCAACATTAACTCATCTCTCTTTTTAGTCACAACCCTAAAATAAAACAATAAACGGTACATAGTTAAGATAAATCTACATATATTGTAGATATGTCCTATATTTGTTAAACCATCGACTATTTTTTTGAGATTTTAAACCTTGATTAGAATATAAAATAACATTCCTCAATCCGACTTCAACTGCAACCTGCATGAACATGTTAGAATATGAATCTATAACCCAACTCTCACCATGACTTCGAGATTTTGATACAGTGGCACATAGAGTTGTAGCAAATTACCACAAAATGTGCATAAATCCTTCTCCATTATTTACATTTCCTATAAAAATAAATAAATAAACTTGGTATCTTTCTAAGCACATCAAAATTGAATGGAAGAGACAAATAGCCTGTATATATAGCGCAACGGCCAAACAAAAAAAAAAAAAGAAGCTAATTTGGGCATATATGAACCCATTTAGGATAGATTTTGAGTTTTCAGTTGACATCACAAGACTGTCAAGCTGCTGTTGCTTGGGAATCTGGGTCTCGTCCTCTCAGGCGAAAGGCCCTCATCCACCGCTTTCCTTTTAATACTGCTGCTGATGTTATCGACTTGTTGTTCGCTTTGCTTCTGCTCATGATCGTGTTGTTCTTGTTGCTGCTGCTGTTGTTGCAATTGTTGCTGATCTTTATTCTTGCCTTTTAGTATGTGAGGTCTGAGTCTGTTCATGTCCGATAACTTCACTGGTTTCAGCAAGAATTCCTCCGCTCCCTCTTCCAAGCATCTGCTCATGACCCCCATCACGCAAACAAAATTACCATCTTTAGTAATCGGAACAAGATAAAATCCAACAAGAACAAGGAAAAGATCTCTCGACATCCCAGTTGACTCCTTTCCCCCCTTTAGTCCTCCTACAACTTTCGAAAGTCCCAAACAAGAGAGAGAAAATTAGTTGCTTTTTGTTGTACATGGAACCTCTCTCTTGCGAGCATGGGGTGTTACTGTCCAAGTGTTTAATTAGAGGTTTAATCTGATTAAGGGATTTTCTAAAATCTCGCTGCAAAAACATAAGGTTCCGAAATAAAGTGGCAAACTTGTAATTTCTAACAAGGTGTGCCCACGGAGACCCAGAAAGACCATCTCTATAACAACCTTTTTTTTTCAATAAATTTCACCAAGAAATTGGTGAGGATTCTTAGATTTAAGATATAATTCCTTTTGAAATGGACCTATCAGAATATTAAGATATTGTTTCGAAATATAATAATAATAATGAAGAAAGTTGTTTATGACTGGTATTAGTGAGCACACTTTTTTGAGTCAAAAATTAGTCCCCGAGGATATTTTAACAGCATTTGCGAATTAATCGCTGACCAGAGCAAAAAAAGAAAGCCCCGAAATGAAGGGGCAAACGTGTAATCTTACGTGTAATCTTCTACAACTTTATTGGGTGTGCTCTACCAGTGGCGTGCTCATTTAGAAATTCTCTATGATTAAAGAAAGAAGGCCATCCATGTAACATCCTAACTTTTTTCAATAAATTTCACCAAGAAATTGACGAGGGATTCAGAGATTTTAGATATAATTCTTTTCTGACATGTACCTATCAGAACATTAAGATATTATTCCGAAATAATAATAATAATAATGATGATGATGATGAGAGACTCCATAGTAATCTTATAATTATCATTAAAATTTGAGATAATTGGTTTGCGGCCATACAAATTTTTCTAAATTTTTTATTTATAATTTTAAAAAAAAATAATAGGTAGTGAAAACAAATAAGACCGTTGAATTAGAGAGAGTAGTTACATGTTAGAGGAAGTGATTACATAGAAATTTCAAAAATTAAAAAATTCAAAATCACTTTGTAAAATTATCAACTTACCTTTAAAAAATATATCTAGATTTGCAAATCATAATAATATAATTAATATTATTCTATTATTATTTTTTTAAAAATAAATATATCAAAATATTCAAAACATTTGGACGGATTTCTCACTTGTAGCAACTATGTAAATAGATCAAATTTAATCTTAGAATTCGCTCACCTACTGATTCTCGAAGGCACATTCTCAGACGACATGATCACAACTGGGATATCTCTGAGAGATTGCGACTCCTGAAACCAAACAAATAAGATTTTCTTCTTCAATTCAAAAATAAATAAAATAAATTCGAGATGAAAAGTTTACCTTAATTCTCTTCAACAGATCATATCCAGTCATCCCAGGCATGCAGTAGTCTGTAATCACCAAATTCACCTCAATTTCCTGAAATAATTACAAAAAAAAAATTAAAAAATCACCCAAAGCTTCAAATGCTAGATTAAGAAGAAGAAGAAAAAAAAATAAACTCACACTTTGTTCGGAGGAGGAAGGGGAAGAAGAAGCCCTGGGCGAGTTCTGTTCATCCTGCATCAGGCCGAGGAATTCCAGAGCTTTGCTGCCGGAATCCACGGTGGTAACTGAGAGAGAGAGAGAACTTGTTAGTAAATCGTGAGCACTGACGATGAGGAGGAGAGGAGATCTCAACTTTTTTGCAGATGACTGTTACCTTGATAGGATGAGGTCTTGAGGAGCCTCTCGATGAGCTTTCTGTCGATGAGGCTGTCGTCGACGGCGAGGACGTGGAACTGGGCCTCGGCAGCAATGGCCATTTCTTCTTCCTTGTAATTGCACTGCAAGATTTGACAAGAAATCTATTGAAATCTCTTCAAGAATTTGCTCATTTTTATCGGATTGGGGAGCAAGCTAGCAGGCTAAGATGTGCTTGTAATTTTTTTTTTTTTTTGGGTCTATTTTTATTTTGGAGTCTGGTGTTGTTTTATTACAGGGAATATGGGTGGTAGGATGAACCGCGGGATTAGTTAATACTTAAAGGGTGGTGAGGGATTACTTTTAAATTTTTCGGGGAGTTTCTAAATAAGCATACTTTCTTTCTAGTGAGCCCGCTTATTGACTGTCTGGGCTTTATGGTGTGCCCCTTTGGAAAAATGTTCTGCATTATAGATCCTTACAATTAGGGATTTGGCGCAGGTGCTCAAATATTTTAATATAATTTAAGATTAAGTGAGACTCCTTACAATATTATAAATAGTATAACTTATTATCTCTTAAATTAAAAAATCTTATTTTAGTTTCTAGATTTCTAATGTGTTGGTCAACAGTTTGCGATTCTCATGTCTGTTTAACTTAAATTGTATTTTTTTTTATAAAATTCTCAAATTAACTTTATCCGAGCATGTTTTTGTTGAGTTCTTAGGGAGGAAAAGAAAGGCAATTTGGAAATTTCATTAAAAAATGTGTATTTTAAGTTAAACAGATATGATAATTATAAACTGTTAACTAACAGCATTTATAGCCGATGGACTAAGCTGAGAGTTTTAAATATAAGAGATAATAAGTTACAGTACTCTATAGTACAGATGATCTCACTGCAATTAAATTTTTAATATATGTACTTCTTATTTTACCCGATAGTAAACAACCCTTTTAAGTCTTTATATATCCCTCTCTCAATATGACGGAACTAAGTTATCACTTTAGATAAGTTAGCTAAGATAAACAACTAAGCCTTTTATCCCAAGCATTTGGGATTTGATTACATGAACCAAAAAAGAATCACGCTGTATCAATCACGTTGATAGATAAGTTAGCTAAAATAGTAACAAAAAAATAGTTATTACATTACTTTTTGATAACATTTTGGATTATAATCTCAACCCTTTAAGATTTTCATATCCAATTTCTTTGATTATAGTTTTAATTTGGTCCTCTATCATGTATAAAATTAAACGATTTTCAGTTAATATAACATCTTATATACTTAATAGAATAACAAATAAGTCCCATAAACTACGAAACCAGGAGAATAAATAACAACTAAATTATTATTATAAAAGCATAAATCTACATCTCTATCAATTAGTCCACTCAAAATTAGAATTAAAATGGCTTACATCAACTTTTATATCCTCTTTGTTAAAAGTTTCATATCACGTGGAGGGCACGTGATCTATCATACCTAACCAAATGACCATATATGTCTCTTGATTATTAAACAAGCAATTAATGTGTCGCATAACTATGAAAAAAATTGGGAAAGGAAAAGTTTATGAGGCATATTACATGCATTACAAACAATAAAATAGTTTTTAATACTTGACTCTATTAAAAAAAAATTATATTTTTTGAATCCCATGGCAATTTCTTGTGGAATTCTGAATCAACTCTAACTAGTTTCAGTGCATGGTAAAACTCATAAACTTTTTTTTTTATTATCAAAATATCATAATTTTTTTAAATAGTTTTCACCAATTTTAATATGGACAAAGATGGAACTTTAAATTGTAATGATTAATTGTTTTTATCAAAAAAAGTTTTTCTTAAAGTATATGTTTGGTTAGAAAACAGCTACTAAAATCGGACGAAGGTAATTATATAGTTAATTTTTTAACTTGAAATTAAGATAATGGTTAGTTAAGGATCAAAATTCTTATGGAGGCTATATATGCAAGAAGTTCATGAGAAAAATGGTGGGAATTTCCAAATGAGCATACTATTTTTCCTTAGTGAGTGCACCAGACAACAGACTGAAAGTTCGAACCAAAATAATAGACTGGTCAGTGGGCTCACATGTGGTGTGCTCCTTCAGAAACTCCCAAAAAAGGGGTTGGTGAGGATAATTTAAGCTAGCTATAGCCAGGTCCAGGGGGGGACAAACAAGGCAAGGAATGATCCTAAGTTTGAGATTTGAGATTGGGGATGATGATCCTATGGAAAGCAAAAGGGGGAGAGAGAGAGAGAGAGAGAAAGAGAGGGTGGTGGTTGGTGGTGACCCACTCAATCCCCTCCCAAGATCTGCTGACATCATCTCTCTCTCTTTCTCTGTCTCTGCACTCTCTCTCCTCCATCTGTTGTGAGATCATGCGGAGCATTGGGGGGCGGGGGGTTGGGTGCGTGGGGGGTGGCAATTGCATGTGACCCCTCCCCCAAGATTTGCTTGCCTCTCTTACCTTATGCTATTTATTATTCATTATAATTTCCCATAGAAATTCTATTTTTTTTTTTTTTTTTTACTTTTATTCAAAACAAATTGTGAAAAAAATATTGAGAGGTTTCTATTTGAACACATCACTTTGCTCAGCGAGCCCACCATTTCACTATGAGTTCCTAAACGGTTGGTTTTTACAACATTCGAGGATTGGTCTCCGAGCCGGCGTAGCATCATTATGGGATTAATTTCCGGTCGGAGGGAAAAACACGGTCATAAAAAGTAATGGCAAACTTGTAATATTTTACAACTTTAGAAGGTGGGCTCACTGAGTAGAGGGGTGTGCTCAAATTGAATTTCTCAAAATATTTTTTTGTCCCCTCCCCCCTCAAATTTATATTTCTCTTTTTAACATTCTCTCTCGTCTACAAAACTCATCCACAACCTTTGAAACATTGTCTCGATGACCTCTGTAGACAAAGTTGAGTTCTAAAAAAAATATTGTTACTCAACTTTTTCCTTGAAAAACAAAAGAGGACTCTGCATAAACACTGTAAAAATTATATTCTCTAAGTTTGTTATTTTTCCAAAGAACCTTGTAATTTCTTATAGGCATTGACCTTAATATTCTAGACATTTTTTTAATTTTTTTTCCACATTATAAAGTTGGGACTCCTATTATTCAATTCCTTATGTATAAAGTTCAAAGCTAGTTTGATTGACTATTGTTTTCTATAGCTAATATAAGTTTTGACATGCATTTTATGTATTTTTTTAAAAGTTAATGGGGCTCAAATGAAAAAAAAAAAAAAAATTAAGTCAAGTCTTATGTGTCTTTGATTCTATAATCTGAATATTGCATAGAATAATAGATATAGCGCTCCCCAAACAAATATAATATTAGATACACTTTCTGACCAAAATCATACACCACCATCTAAATCTTTTGCCTTACCAATAACAAATATTAGTTAACAACTTGTTACACCCAATTGATTCAGTGAATAATGTATCTATGCAGACTTGTATACCTCATGGATGTGTCTAAAACAAAGATGAAAATGTACAGGTCTAAGAATCAGTCATTGATCAGTTCTATTCAGAGCTCTAATATTAGTAAATAATTATTTTTTTTAATTTAAAAAATTGAGTAGGAGAGGCCAAGCGCTCGTTCTTTAACCAACCCATTCTCATCCCTACTATATATATATATGAGAAAACGGAAAATTTACCGGCGGTGAAAAGAGTTTCTTCCGCCGCTTAGGTGGCCCAATAAAATTATTACACGTGGCGTCACTTAAAATAACAAATAAAATAACTCTCATAACCACCCTTTGAGTGGCGCCACATGTAATAATTTTATTGAACCATATAAACGGAGATAAAGTAAATCCTTTCACCGTCGGTGAATTCTCCATTTCCTCATATATATATATAGAGAGTAAATGGAAAATTCACTAGCGGTGAAGGGAGTTACTTCACCGCTGCTTAGGTGACCCAATAAAATTATTACCCGTGACGCCACTCAAGATAATAAATAAAAAAACTTCTTAACCGCCGGCAAATTTCCTATTTTCTTATATATATATTACTTTTACTATATATGTTTATGTATTTGTTTTTATTTTGTTAAGTTTCTTTAATGAAATGCCTGGAAAAGTTCTCACCGTTTATATGTGTTTTTTTAAGGAAAAAAAAATATGTGGTGTGAAGTGACCATGATCACTATTGAATATTCCTCTACCTATAATTTAACATCTTCTATAGTTTAAAAAAAAAATTAAAAAAAATAATATACAAAAGTAATATATAATACAATAGCTTCTTAGGGGAGTTTGTTTAAGGTTATTAAAAAAAAAAAAATCCTTTCCCATCAAGTTGGGGTATTGTTTGACCATTGGCTTGCATCAATGGTCTAATTTGGCTTCCAAGATTTCTATTTTTTTTTTTTTATTATTTTTTAGAGTCTATCCTTATTTTATGGGATCCTATGTTGGAGAATCAAAATGGAATTAAAAAAAATAAAATATAACGAAGAAAAAAACATTTTTTATTTTATTTTTTTAGTCAAATCCAAACCAACTTTTTTTACAACACTATTCAAATTGAATTTAGCTTTTTTTTTTTTTTTGCCCTTTATAATGTTGTATGATATCCTAATTTGTTTTATGGAAAAAAGTAATGATTTTGTCATAACTTTGAGTTTTTTTTTTTCTTGTTTGTTTCATGGAAAATAGATTGAATTTGAATTAAATATTATTAAAAAGTAAAAATCCTTCTCCCCACTCTAGCAATTAATAAAAATCAATTTAAAAAAAGGGGGGCTAAATCTTGGTTTGGTTTTCCTTAATAAGTACAGCAGTTATTTTCTATTACATGGCATCTCTCATCGCTCTTATACCATGTAAAAGAAAATAGAGCGAAAGCGGAATGAATAAATTTCTGTATATTTTCTTGTGCGAACAGCCATTCTTTTATAGGTGAAGGAGGAAAGAAAAATAATAATTATATAATTTGTAATTGATATTAATTACATAAAATCTTCAATTAGTCAAATCAGAGATTTGTCAACTATTCTAAATTAGTCTAATCAGAGATTTATCAACTATCCTAATTTAGTAAAATATGTCAACATCTAATAGGAAACTATTTCAAAATATATCAGCATTATGATCATATCTCAACAGTTGGAGAGTATCCGAATCTGCATTTTTGATGTCTTCCATGTAATTATGTTTTAAAAAAAACAAAAAAATTTGTTGAGATAATAAAAACTAACAAATCAGAAATTATCTTCTATCCATTTTGATGACTTTGAGAGTTGAGAGAAATTATTTTGTATTTTAGCATATCCAAATAGGTTGAAGGCTCATTTTGTACATAAACATGGGCCTTACGTACCCTCTCTTATATCATTTTGGCGTTCTTTTCACTGTACCAAAACTTCAAAGTTGTGATGAGGATTGAGATAATAAAAACTATCAAATCAGAGATTATCTTCTATCCATTTTGACGGAAATTATTTTATATTTTAGCATTGCCCAAATAGGTTGAATGTCTATTTTGGACAAAAAAAAAGGGCCTTTACATGCTCCGATACAATTTTGATGTTTCTTCCAACGCACAAAAACTCTAAAGGGTGTGAATTTCTAAATGAGCACAC
Organism: Dracaena cambodiana; assembly: GCA_036321105.1. Lineage (NCBI taxonomy): Eukaryota > Viridiplantae > Streptophyta > Magnoliopsida > Asparagales > Asparagaceae > Dracaena > Dracaena cambodiana. The sequence goes on from JAYEPQ010000018.1 coordinate 33,540,502, forward strand.
CATTGAATCTAGTGAGCACACATCCTCCTAAAGTCGTAAGGAATTACATGTTTGCCACTCAATTTCGTGATCATGTCTTTCCGAATGCCGTTCGATGACTAATTTTTGAATGGTTTGAAGTAGAATTTGGCCATCTCTATACATAATTTTAAATTAGAAAAATGAAATTTTTATTTTTAATTCAAAATTTTATATAGAGCGGATCAAAAATTGACCCATGAACGCGTCCCTTACGGTTCCTGGTTTGAAGAAAATTCAAGAACTAATCTTCTTCGAGTCCGAGTCAGAGTGGTGTGAGCACTAACACCAGTGGTGCGCTCGTTTAGAAATTCCCGAGGAGGGCGAGCGCGGGGGGAACAGGGTCGTTGATGCTGTACAGCTCACGCGTTGGCAGCCCCACGTGAACCAGGATCCCCATGCCCGATTCCGGTCTCCCACGGCCCTTACAGCAACCTCCCAACCCCAGGGACAGGGGTATCCCGTGCAATCGCCAAGGGGATACCCCACCGACACCCCTCCAATATCTCCTCACCCCATTTCTCTAAGCAACAGGGATGATGATCACATTGGCCATGATGGTAGGGCTCCAGAAAACTGGCGGTGGACCCGTTCAGGCTGCGGTCCATCGGTTTTTATGGACCGCGCCCCGAGGCCCGATACAGTGACAGGAACTTCAAAATAATATCAAATCAATCCAAATTCAAATGCCACCATGTGCAAGCATATTTAAATGTGGTTTTTAAAAATTTAAAACCCGCAGCCACTCCGTAGAAGGAGTTCGAGTTTGAATATGTGAAGAACTTATACACTACTTTGCTCAGTGAGCACACTTTCTTCGGTCATTATTTACTCCCCGAACGGTTTTAAACGAATTACTCCAGATGAGTTTAATATCGTTCGGCAATTAATTTCTTCACTGGGAAAAAAAAAAAAAATGTCAACATTATAAATTTTAATAACTTCAGGATGTGGGCTCACTGAGTAAAATGGTGTGCTCAAATACAATTTCCCATTGAAAATCTTTATAGAACCAGAAAACTTTAATATATGCTTGGCGACTTTAACCTTCTTGACTCGAATGTAGAAGTATATGTACACAGTAAAAATATTTCGTAAGATACATATATGTATAATTTTATATGATAGATGTTCGTTTTATCTAATATGTATAAATTCTAAACAATACAACTGCGTAAAGCGCAGGTTTCAGTCTAAAATGACTCTCAACCTGTGAGAGGATATTAGAATATAAAATAATTTTCCGAATCCTCTCCATAACTTCGAAGTTCTTGTCTAGACTAGTTTTACGGTTATATTAAAAAATAAAAAAAAACTCCAAGTGGTTGTGGCCATGAACCGTTGCTGATGGACTGTGTGTTGTATGGTCCACCAAATCTATAAATGTTTCTGATAAGAATGAGAATAATCAAGATGTGCATCATGACAAAGAATGGGGTGGTCCTCAAATATATTTTGCTTAGTTGTTGGGATTATGTATACTAATTAATGCATACAATTTTTTTCTAATTAATTAATTATTTATTTATTTATATTTTCAAAATTTTCAAGCATTCAGTATAAGTCACGTCTAAACATGACCATTATATTTAGAATACGCTGCATGAACCAAAAAGAGAATTCCGATCGTGCATTGCTCACTGTAATTCCACATCCAGACTTGCAGGTCCGCAACAATGGTCGAAGGCGAAGTTTGATTCTGAGGAGTCTACTACGGAGTCTCTTTTCTCCATTGGTGGTACTCAAACCTGTATCGGATGAAAAGCCAGGAGCGGGAGCCCAAACTAGAATATGCCATCTGTCAGTTGGATTCTCGACCAGCCTTGCGGTCACGGCTTCGACAGCCGGCTACATTCTTTCTCCGAGAAGCCCTTCGCCCGAGCATAGCCAAACCTCGCGTCGGATCCGGACGTGACGGTCTAGCCTGAGATACTTCCGACGCGCGGTTCATCCCATTCTCATTCGACAAAAGGAGACCTGTCGAAGTGGGAATCTCCGCGGAGATTCATTGACCGAGCTTTCACCATCTCCGAATGAAGTGGCCTTTATACAACAAACAAATAAGAAAAAAAAAAAACAGTTATAGTGAGGGAGGTTCTTATTTAGTATCTATATACATATACTCTATCTATTTCATTAAATTCTGATTAATGAAATACCAGAGATAGCTTACTCACCGTTTATACAAAAAAAAAAAAAAAAAAAAAAAAAAAAAAAAAAATATATATATATATATATATATATATATATATATATATATATATATATATATATATATATATATATATATATATATATATATATAAAAGGGCTAAAAAATTTTATATAATTATTTATTTGCAAAGGCACACTGTCTTTAGAATTTTTGACTTGAAGGGCCACAACTTTGTCAAGTCTGTATGTATTTCTAACCCAAGAAACAAAATGACTTCCATTTTTTTTTAAATCACAAAGTTGACAGCCTTGAACTCTGAACTTCTGCAAGGTTGACATTCTTCTAAACTCTTTTATCTCCCATCATCATATCTCCCGAGATCTCGACGAGATGACCTACCTTTCGAAGCATCGTGATCTTCCTCTTATACTAGATCCATCTAAAAAGTAATGTCATGCTCAATCTAATAGCATAACGAGCATAAACTGTAGACACTATTTCTAAAAATTCCAATATTATATTCCAACTAAACATTCCAAAATATCGCTCCTATCTCCTATCCATCAATCGCAATAATTTATATGCCAGCATTCAAAACTCAATCCTTGTAACAATCTCGAAGGAGAAAGACTTGCTTAGCTAATCCCAACTATCAGTTGTTCACAAGGGTTCGAGTAAGCAATCGACATGTTCACAAGACTTGCTTAGTCTAAGTGAGAGTTTTAAACTTCAGAAGGTCTAAGTGTTATATGCCTCATACTACAGGGGGTCTGAGTGTAATTAACCCTTACATTTATCATGGACAAAGAAGTGTTGTTGTCCATTATTGGGCTAGCTATTTGGGCCTTCATGGAGTTGGGCTAATGGGCTGCACCACTCAACTAGAGTCCTCTTGGCATCAAAGAAGAGAGACTCCCATTGCCAACAAATTCAATTTGTGCGGGATTCTGAATTTTGAATGTTGGTGGAGACTCAAATTTGGATACTGTTGTATAAAATATGTAGATTTGACTTTGAATTGAAAAAAAAAGAGAGAAAAATGAGAGCCCATGTTACTACTTGCGGAAACTATGTTTATCACCTAACGTTTAACTTTGAAACCCACTAAATTCAACGTATACTTAATTTTATATTTCTCTTTCTTTCTCTTCGACCGATTTTGTAGATGCCTCATCTATAGTGGCCCAATCTTACAATCAGCCTCTTTCTTACCAGTCCTATCGCTCATATCAAAATCCTAAATCCTAGACTCATCTCAAAAAACATCTTAATATTACTTCACTTAGCTACCTCTAATTAATTTTTTTATTTTTTTTTATTTTTTGATTATTTAGAAAAAAAAATTTATTTTAAAATATTGAGAGAAGAAATTGAAGCAGACAAGAATAAATTATTCAAACTTATAAAATTCAACTTATTAATTGATGAAAGCAATGATATTTACACCCCAAAAGACTCGGCCTTCTTGAAACAGGACAGGCACATCCGAGGAGAGAGGTCATCGAACAAACCAGGGTAGGAATATCGGATTTTGTAGAATTGTAATCAAAAGCACCCCCAAAAGCACCCACTCTTCATTAAGCGGGTGAAAAAAATGTGTGCCCAAATAATCAGAGTATTTCTAGAGGTGGGACCCACATTTCCCAATTAACAAAGCGCCAGAAACTCATTAAACAAAAATTAAAAAAAAAAAGAAGGGAAAAAAAAAAAAAAAAATCACGCTTCCGCTTCTATCGAATGTTGGGATCTTCTCAAAGGGGGAGAAATTCCCCTCGAGAGATTAAAAAACCTTTAAAAAGTTGATTTTTTTAATAAAAATTGTTGAGTTTCTCGTTTTCTCTCCGTTGAAGCCATGGATGGTACGGAAACCCTCGATCTCTTGTACTTTTTTTTTTTTTTTAAATTGCAAGCAATGCTATGTGCACATCTGGATCTTTTTTGGAGAATTATTGCTAATTCTTGGTAATTTTATTGGTGGGGACTGTTGGGATGTGATTTTAGAGGTGTTTTGTATTGAGCTCGATTGCCCATTTCTTGAAGAGGGCAAATTTTGATTCTTTTTTTTGTTTAATTTATTTGATTTTGACAGTTTTTAATTGTTGTATTGATTATGTCTTGTGTTTGGAGAGAATCTTGATAATGTTGAGTAATTTATGAGCGAAGACCAAGGATTCATGCTAAATAGAGAAGGCAATTGAAGAAGATTATTAAGTTACATTGATGATAATAGATTAGTTACTAGTATGGGAATTAATAGAGGGGGACCTGTTTCGGCTTTAATTGAGGACTGGCAATAAAGTTCTTACCATTTTGATTGGTTTGTTTATTTACTAAGATATGCCGTTAGTTGAAGTGAAAGAAAAGGGATAATTTTTAAAGTGAAATGATGAGAGAAATATGAGAGTCTATAGTATTTTGAAACGAGTAGATGAAAAACTGAAGAAATGTAAGTTTAGAAAAAAAAATTACATGATTGATGTGAAATCTAATTGCAATCGATAGCCTAGAAATACCTCAGAGTGTTTTTTGCTACCTAGGATCAATCGATCAATCAATGAATTATCAAGATGGTCAGATTGTGGATGTTAATCATGTTATCCGATAGAGCTAAAGTTGGATGATTGAAGTTGAGAAGTGGCAGTATCATGTGCGTGTAGCACGACTACGAAGTGAGGATTTTCATTGCTACCAGGAAATATGATGAGGAGGAAAATGGCTATAGCTGAAATAAGCCAGTAGAGAAATGAGTGGCAATGTTCTTAAGATAAAATGAGAAGTTAGGTCATCTATATGAAGTTGGAGGTGGTTTCAATTTAAGGTAATGATGGAGTCACAGTTGAGTTCAGATGGGATTTGGTGGGTATTGCTGGTAATTGCACCCAAGGTGACTTATTTGAATTTGTCTGGGTACCTTCGATAAGTAAGATGAAGGTGACCCGTGGGAGTTGGTCTAAGTAACAAAGTTGAGCATGTAAGCTAGTTAAGTCATGGGACCATACTTGATGCAGGTGCTAGCTACGGGAAGAAGTGTATTTGTGTCATATTGCTTATTTGAATTGGAAGGGACTCTTAAACCTGAATGGAGGATTCATTTAGGTGAGCACAACATTGTTTTGGATAAAGTCCCGAAGAATTTGTTGTTGCTATATTTCTGCGGGGATCCTTACTTTTGATGTTTTGACAAAACTCAACATCCTTGTTGTAATAAGTTCTCACTTAAATCTTGGATTTTTATTCATGCTGATCCGTGCAACAGGGTTTAAAACCTTGGAATCTGCATCATTATAGATAGTGGTTTATGGTTGTGGAAATCAACATTATGTGACGTATTATATTATATTATATTATATTATATTATGTGACGTATTATATTAGCAATTTCGAATATATTGCCAAAAATGTAAGTAATATTGGTAATATTGATACTGGTATTATAGGGTATATATCATATCAAATATCTCAAGATATGATCATATGATACAATATTTGCAATATGTATCAATGTCACCTGATATTTAAAACCTTCCTTTATCTTTATCTTCATCTTCTTTTTTTCTGATTCTTGAACAAATTCAAGATCTTCTGTTTGAAGCCTTCCTTGCACCCCATATGAACTTATGTCATCCATTCATTTGCTCTTCTATTAGAAATGCCTTCACCCATCTCTAGATTTCTTTGTGCAATTGATTTCCGATGACCAGTCTAACTTCACGGGAACTTGCAAGTCCCATGCATACCAATTAGCTATAAATGTTAGCTTATGGAACTTTGACCAGTTTAAATGTACTTGTCATGTGTTTAAGGAAGACATTATGAAGAATGAGCTTTTTATGATTATGAATACGTGGAAAATAGGATATCTGAGCATTTTATTCACTGGCATCAGCAATGCTTACTATCTCTCTCTTCAATCCCTATATGATATTTTTTAGTGTGACTAGGTCTGACCTTATCCATCTAAAATTGTCTCCATCCATAACCTAGACCTTGCAATGTATTTTATAAGAAAATAAAAGGAAAATCCTTAGGTGTTCCATATCCTAGTATATGTCCAACTGGACCAACCCAATAACGATAACTGAACTGTGTAGACCTTTGACGCGCTAAATCCAACATGAAATAAATAGCTAACTAGCTTAACTGGGAAGGAGCATATGCTATGCAATAGCCCTATGATCAGATTGTGAGCAATATATTGTGCTTCCATTTGCATTAATCTTCTTTGTACTACAGTCATGATAGCATGCTTAAATTCCCTGTTAGCTTGCTGCATGCAGCAGTGATGTACTCGTAAATATTTGGGATGGAAATATACCTCAGGAGTTTTCTGCTTCAAATGTTAAAGCATGATGCTAGCCATCTCTCTTAAAAATCCCAGTGTCAGGAAAGATGTCCAAACATTAAGAAATAGCCAAGAGGGAAACCTTAGGGGAGTTTTGTTTAGTTCAACTTGAAGTTCAATTAGGAGCAGATATTTGCTATATACTTATATTGTTTAGCCTGTAGAATCTTAATGAGATCCATTCCCTACATCTGTTAAGTGATTTTGAGAAGGGCATAGTTCTGTAACATGAGGCTACAGGCAGAAAATTTTGTTAATCCAGTATATATTGTTTAACATCTGATCCAGTGCGTCATAGGGCCATTTCTTCTACCTGTGTTCGAAGCCTACTTGACATATATCTGATGTACCTGGTTGATTTGCGCCTACCTGCTTGCTTTACTTTTAATCATGAAAACCAGTATTTGTCTTCCTAAACTTTGTAGCTGCTCTATCCAAGAAGGGCTAGCTTTTTCTCATGTAAAGAGTGACTTGAAAACTCGTTTTGCCAAAGAGAATTCTGGTATTTGATTATCTAAAGTAATGCATATCCGTAATGTTTCAAAAGTGACTTTGAGGATCTACTGTGAACATCACCTGACCTGTGCTTTCCTAAGAAATTTTAGGAGTTACTTGCTAATGACTTTTTAGATCACAATTTAATACCCTCATAAACTTTTGGATCTTATGCAGCACATTGCAGTTAATGCAGTTGCAGTTATACCCTCTTTTGTCATCTATAAAGGAATAATTTGTTATATTAATCTAATTTTGCAGATTCTCAAGATATGAATGTTGAAAGAAACAGTCTCTCTCCTGATAAAGGCAAGAGAAGGTTGAAGACACCTGCACAGGTTCAGGCGTTAGAGAAATTCTACAACGGTACAATTGCTGCAAGTGCAATATCAGAGATTCTTAAGATTTGATTTGGTTTTTCCCATTCTATATGAATATATAAGAATTAAGAAACTATCATATTTTTTCAGAGCACAAGTACCCAAGCGAGTCTATGAAGTTGCAATTTGCAGAGCAAATGGGATTGTCTGAGAAGCAGGTTTCTGGATGGTTTTGTCACAGAAGATCTAAAGACAAAAAGCTATTGCAGGATGAAGGCTGCACAAATAGGAAACAGAATGTTGCAACTGGTGCTGTACATGACAGCACCAGTGGACTTAGACAAGAGTCCTGTAACAGTACAAAACAAGTAGAAAGGCATTTTGATGGTAAAGAAGTAGAAAGCAACAAGTATCATGGTCAGAAACTTTCATCTGCAATTTGTGGACAAAGGGGCCAACCTGCCCATCATGAAGGATATGGTGTTGCTGATGATAGGTCTACAGGAAGTAGCACAACATCATATGAAAGGTTCTTAAAGCAGGGTCTGGATGACTGCACAATGAAACCTCGATACCCAGCTTGGGATGAACATTACATGTTGATAGACACCAATACTATATCAAAAAGAGGACATCCGCTGAACAACAAATCTTCATATTTGCTTGGTTGTGTTGAAAATTCCGCTGTTTCTTTGATTAAGCTGAAATTGGGAAGTCAATATCGCGATGATGGTCCTCCCCTTGCTACGGACTTTGACTTACTCCCCCCTGGTGCATTTGATTCGCCAGTTGTAGACTTAGCTAGTGGTAATATTTTGATCGTTGTGAAAGCCTCGCTTGATGGAATTTTTTGCTTTTTATGAATTAACCTAAACCCTGAAAACTTTACATTGCTCTATTATTTAGCATTACCAAGATATATCCTTATATTACAGGTCAACTTCATCCTTCCCACAGCTTCATTTGCTAAGATATCCAACTGAGATTGCAAAAAAAAATTCATTTCATACAAATATACTATGAGTTGAAAGTTAGGTATATGACTCTATTGCCTACCATAATTATATCAACCAAAGTACTTGTATATAGCTGATTGTTTGTGTTACTGTTGTTAGTCTTTTAAGTTTGACATGTCACATGTGAAAGTTCCTCTATAAGTTGGAAAGTTTTTTGAAGTACTCCTTGAGATAGTTAAGGTCTTTATGTTTATTAAGTTTATTTTTTAAGGAGATTTCTTCACAAATTGCAATCAAATTAACCTTTTTACATGTCATTTCATTCATTTTTATGTTTTAATTTCAATGGTCTGTTGTTTGACTGTCTTTCGATGATTTTTTTTTCTGTTGTTTTGGTTTCAATTAAGCGTTGATCCTTTATTATTGTACCTTGTGTTCCATTTTCTTAATTTTCTTTTTTCTTAATTTAACAGAGCCATATTATGTGGGAGATTTTACCCAGCCAAGGCCTAGTAGCATCCAAATGATTGTTGAAGAACGCAAGGTAACTTATTTACATTTTTTATTTTTCACTTTTATGGCTGCTCAAGTTAACGAGAGTCGTATTGAAACTTTTATTATCCTATAATAGCTCCATCATGCTCTACTTTTTAATTTCATATGTTTTAAATTTTTTTATTTTGGGTTGAAGTGCCACACATTTTTACTTTTCTTGGACATTTCATTAACTTCATGAATATGACAAAAATCTTTACTTTTTACTCTTCATACCAAGCTGTGAAAGATCACAAAAAAATCCTTTACTTTTTACTCTTCATATCAAGTTTTGAAAGATCACCATTGGTATTAGCATATCACTTATGGTGTCACATCCCTGAAAACTCATCTTTATACATATAATCATCAATTCATAATCATTCACGAATCTCAAACGGTGCTATAGATCCACTCAACCCTAACAGTGCCTAATTTAGATATAACCTATAAATTTATTGTACGTGTACTACATTGATGTAACATTTTTTCATCAAGTACAACTTAATGCCAAAAGCTTATTCACTTAGATCGTAACAGTTACAAGTTTCATTACAACCTTATACTTAATGATAGAGTTTTTAGAAAATTCTTCTTGTTTCTTGCATTAAGGTTTCAAACATACATGAAAGGTCAAAATAGTTGTTTATACATATGGCACACTTCAAAGGGACAAAACAAAAGTGAGAGGCTTGTTTCCAGGTGTTTTGTAAGTGATAGATGGAAACTACAAAAGGTAAACTTGAAAACTCTTAAATTATTTGAAATCAATTACAAAGATAAGAATCCTTTACAACTGAATAGAGTTGCAAAACTTTCTGATGATATGAAGAAGCATAACGGTGGAGATCCGGTCATAATGACCGCTTTACTCATTATTGATCCAGTAGTGATGCGGAGCTTTGAGGAGGATGGAGAACTTGCTTCCTGTAGGCATTTCTCCCTCTGATGCCTTACTATGATAGCTCCTCCATGAGTGTAGGTCGACGATGGAGATCTTGAGAAAGAAGAAGGAAGAAAGGAGGGGTAGATGATGGAGACCTTGAGGAAGAAGGAAGAAAGGAGGCTTTTTTAGCTTGACATAGGCTTTAGCTTTCTTTTTCTCTTTAATTTGATGGCTACCCCCCTTGAAGGTTATATTTATCTAGTATTTATAACTTATCCTTAGGGTAGGTACTTTTGTAATTAGCACCCACCATGAAATCTATTATTGGCACGAATCAAAGGCTGAGACTAAAAGATCCGGAAACTAATCTGCCACTAGAGGCATCAATATTTGGGAGAGGGAACTGGTGTCTCCTGCACAAATCCTTAAAATCTGCTCCAGGGACACTAATGTTATGTACAGTAACTGTATAGAACTTAGAAAACATTCTCCGAAAGCCCCATGGGCACCAGGGCCTCAGATGAGGCACATGTGACCTAATACTGCACCTATGCTAAAGAAGCAATCTTGTTTTTTTGCCTTCCAGTGCTCCAGTCAACTTTCGTTTCGGCTCATGCTGCGGCTTCCGTGCTTTTTTTTAGGGATCTAATAAATTATTTTACAGTCTACAAGGCTCTATCATCGGATTAGTTCAAAATTCCGTGTTTGGTGCTTTTGCTTTTGTCTATACTTGCAGCCCATATTGCAACCACATAAATGGTAGTAAGCAATAGTATTAGTAAGGGGGTAAATAAGACATGGAAATGTAATGTCCTTAAACTAATTTGATCTAGTAGTCAAAGTATATTAATAAACATGTGTGCATATGAAAATCATTGTCATTAAAATAAGCAAGTATCCTTACATATCTTAACTCGAACAACATATATTTTTCTCATATTATTCATGAAATCAAGTATACAAAGTCAGTATTGTAAACACCTATATCAATCCCAAAGAGGGTGAGTAGTATCGATTATCAACAATCGACATATTAAATCATCTTGTTCTAAATATAAATACTAGTAAATGCAAGCAACAAGTAATGATTAAGTAAATTAGATAGTAGGATGAGAATAAAGAGCTGGTGACACCAAAGAGTGTTATAGAGGTTCCTCAACTACTGGAATACATGTATGTTCTTTTTCACATCTGCTCTTGGACTTCAATATGCTAGTTACTTGATTTACGGGCTAAGTAAGATGTTGCATCAAAATCCACGATCCCTCCAAGTCAAGACTGGGAACCCATTGCCTAAAACTATCCCAACAAAGTAATGAGACTTCAACTAAATCTTGAGAAGTTGGTTGAATCTCTTATAGAATGAGATTTAAATTACAAGTTCTCCAAGTAATTAGATTACAAGGTGGATGAGATCTAAAAACCTAAGCTTGGATGCATGAAAGCATCTAAATAAATGATTTTAGTGTGGGTAGAAAAGATAAGAACACAATATCCAAAAAGTTGATAACTTGGAACAAGATGAGCACATAAGGATTTAAAAGTTTAAACTCTTTTCTTTTCTCTCAAGAATAATATGAAAGTGTATGCTTTGGTTTCTAATATTTTTACTTCTTATCCCAAATTGAGTAATAGACGGTTTATATAGTGAGATGAGAGAGAGTGAAAAGAATCACAAGTTCTCAAGTAAAAGGCTAAAAAAGCCCCCACTCACATGTTCAAATCAAGTCGGTGGACGTCATATTGCCTTTGGGCGACAATGTTGTTACAAGTGGGCACCCCGTGCTAGACTCCTGTACCAATTGGAACTGTTGCCGGTTGAATTAGACACGGTCGAAACCGTTGCTGTTTCTATTGGAGATCTGATGTTGGGAGTTCGAATCTATTGGAGAAAATTTTACAAGGTCGAAATTCTGATCATGCACACCTAGTTGCCATGTGTCGCAATGACACTAATCATGCAAGCCCGTTGTTGGGCATCTAGTCTGGTCAGCAGTTTTCGGTTCTGTTCAAATAGCATGCCCATTTAGGCCAGCAAGCATGCTAATACACACTGATCCGAGCGGGCGCTCGTGCCTGGGTGTTCTAACTATGTTGCCTGTAAGCATGCAGTCTCGACTTATTTTTCAACTTTATTATGAAATATGATATGAAAGTTATCAAAAGAAATCAAGCATCTGGAAGAGGATTTTGAAATGCATGCTCGTGAACACCTGGCTTGTGCCAAAGCTAACTTACATAGAGGCTTATAAACACTTGAAGCACTTGATTAGTCTTGGATAGTCCCTTAAATCTTGTGATCTTCTATTTGGACCTTGCTCTTTGTTATATGTTATGAAAATCGTAATGTGAGAACGATAAATCTTTCTTTCCTCTATTTGTGTTGATCTTCTATATAAGTTCAAACTAGCGCATTCTAGCCATCCTCATATGATGAGCTTTATGATCTAGAATAGTACACACTCAGACAAGGATTAGTAACTCCTAATACTAGATTATTAAGTTGTCATAATCATCTTACACATATAAGATCAACGATTATGTACCATAAATTAGATATTACGAAAAGAATAAACATGTAAAATAGTTTATGTTTAGCATATTTGATCCTTTAGGCCTTAAAGGAGTTGCGATCACTCTTCAACTATATAGAGGTCAACATACATAAGTTTTCAATACGTACATCATTTGTGAAAAATGGTATATATTTGAGTCGTTAGTTTACCAATTCCTTGTTATTATTCATAGTGAGCCTATGAAATTATCATCTATCTTCTGTATCACTCTTTGTTTTTGGATCCACCTTCATTAAGTGACTCAAATAATTTATGAGGAACTTGCTCAAGCTACATGCATTAATAATTCGTTTATGCTTTTGTGAAAGTTTATTTGCTTAACTAACAAGACTTATTTGTTTGCGATGCACGAGAATTTCATGTAGCTTAAATATTCATCCTACTTTTGCACATACACATAAATGTGAAATATCCCTCACCTAGGGTATGTCGGCATCAGAGTGTGGTTGGGGTGCTGTGTGGGGCTGGTGATGCCCATGGCAGTTGACAGCTTACGATGTTTGATGGTGTTTCTCGCAGCCGGTGTGTGTCTCTTCCTACTATGGAGTCCACATAATCTGGCTATAACTTCCTCTAGAGACATCGTATTGTGACGAAACTAGCTTCATTGGAAGGAAGACTCCTATCTCTTCGAAATGGACTCCTATTTTGTGGGATTTGACTTCATAATGAGAAAGTTACAGCGCTTGCAATCTGGCTTCATCCGTTCTGGACTGCTTCTAGTCCGGACATCAACAGCTGCCCTGACATTTTGCCAAAGTTGGACAGCTGCATCTACCCTTGAAATGTTCGTGGATCGATCAAGGAGGCGTAAGAACTTGGGGTTGATTTAAAGGAGATGGAGGTGATGGCATTTCAACAATAATAAGGGGTTACGGTGTTCACCATGAACAAAGAGTAATCCTATTCATATCTTTCACCTAATTTCAAGAAGTAAGGTTTCACGGAGTGATGGAGATAAAGCTAACAGCTATGGAGACGAAGGGTTCATTTTTTGTTTGTAGAACAAGGAGATGGAGGTAATGGAAGAGAGAAAATAAATAAATAAAACAACTGCTCCAGGGCAATAAAATTATGACGTGGGGTTTAAAGAATATAATTTATCCCGCATCGCCCGCCGCAGGTTGAACGCCCATTTTTGTGGGCTTAAATTTGTTCAGACAATAGACCCTGTAATTCTTGTAGTTCCAAAGGCTGAATGTAGGCTAGGATAGATTATTACACCAATAACTTGGATGTGGTCTTCTCAAGGGCTCATTGATGGAAACTCAGAAGTATTGATACTGAACTAGGATAGAACACTGCAAAAGTGTCAAAAACAAAAGAAGCCTAATAATAATAGTTCTTCCAAACCTAACAGTCAAACCAAAGGAATACATTGCACAAATAAACTGAAACGTTTTGGTATTTCTTCCAACCTAACAATCAAACCAAAGGAATATATTATGTAAACAAACCAAAAAAATTAGGTCGTTTCATGATGGGATTAGTGCTTCTAATATGGAAATGCCATTTGGATATTGTTCACAATAGTTTAAATTGATACTTGAAGCTTTATACACATGTTTTTTTACTTGCCAACCATCAAAACTAAGTTGTTATTATTTAATAATTAAGATATAACTATTTATGCCACTTTCATGCTTTAGTGTAATGCCTCAAGTTGTATTTTTCTGATTTCTCACCATAACTAGATTATGCATTGGGATTTTCTACTTCCTATTTTAGTGTGATTGCTAGCTTGGCACAATACCAATCAGTTTCTTTTCCAATCGTTGAAATACAGTTATAATTGTTTTTATTGGATCCTCAGTTTTTTTTTTTCCAAACAGAAGCATTTTGTTTTCTTTTTTTTTTTTTGGTGGTCGGAGTTTCAAGTATCTTACTGAAACTTGATTAAAGTCCATCTTGCCCTAAAGCAGCTTGTATAAAGTCATTAGCAGTGTTGGATCTTTAACTTTATGTTGATTTGTAATTGTGGAGATATTTACATTTTATTTATAAGTTCTTGTTTTATCTTGTTTGATATGATCGGTTGATGGTTGTATCAATTGTCTATTTATTCTCACCAAGTATTTATTCTTCAGTAACGCTGGCCATATGATTTTCCACTTTCTGATTTTGTTTTTAACAGATGTATAACAAATATAGATCTGATAGGATATGTAGTGGCTCTTGCCCTCAAGTAAGTGGCTATGACAGAAAATTGCAGAGATTTGATGACCGAAATGATTTTGCTGGCTGCCAATTGGCCCCCAAGGCTTCAGCCACCAAGGACAGTGATCACGCCGCAAATAGAATAAGTATATTGGATGAAGAGGGTGAAAAGTTTTCAGCAGAAGCTTCTGATGATTGTGGAAGGAACAGTACGAGATCCATTAAATACAGATTACCAGGAAGGTGTGGTAATAGTATCAGCCACCCTTTTCGGCTAAATAGTCTGAAAGCTAATGCAAGCTTGCCACTTCCTCATCCTCTTCCTGCTCGCAAGTACAATGCTCCGTTGCCTCAAAGGATACTCTTTGGAGCTGATAATTCAAAACCAAGAGTTAAGGATAAGAGGAATGAATATATTGATGACGAGGACAATTTGCAGCCAAGAGGGACATTAAAAGTTCTGGTAATACCTGATTGGCATTTGTCATGCTGAACTACTAGAGTTTGATTACAAACCCCACCCCACAGAAAAAATCCCAATAAAATAGAGTAACTGAATTTTTTTTTTCTTTGTTTACAGAAGAAGAAAATTCATAAACAGAATAGATTTCGTGAAAATTGCAATTCGATTCGGCCAGAGGTGCTCATGACAAGTGGTACACAAGTGAGGGGGATGCATGCCCAGTAATTTCTTGTGCTGTTCTCTTTATTTCATCATTTTAATTTTGTTTGTTTTCCTGTGAAGATGACCAGGAAAGTGCATGGTAAAGATTTCAGAAGCAAGATATTGCGATGAAAAGCTCAGAATGTCTACGCACAATACTGATCATAAGGTTACTACAGGCCTTCAGTTAAATCAAACACGATTGTAGTATTCTCTTTCAGATTGATGCTAGTATTATCATAACCTGGCTTGTTTAATTTTCTGACAAAAGCTTTATTTCTATTCTTTCATTTTCCATCAACTTCTTGTTTTCGTATGAAACATCATTGTCCTTTAAAAGGAGCAATGTCAAAAGATGAAACCAAAGCATGTGAAGAATGTCTGAGGGTTCACTTTCCATATATAAGGCATCATTTTGAACTGACACATGGGTCCATGCTTGTGCATCGATGTCAATCATAGTCAGGAATTGAAGGGGCGAAATCAATATGCAACTGACTAACACTTGAGAAGGCTCAAACAGCCATGTTGTTACCTTGCCTTATAGATTGCCCTCATCTTCATTTGATGGATATCTTAATCCCGAGAACATCATGCATCTTCTTCTTCATCATCTTTTTCACTGGTTCTGTTCCTTACGTGCACGCTATCCCTTCAATAGTTCGTGACCATCTTTCCCATAATCCTATTTCATTTCCTTCTGCAAGTCCTTTTGTTCTTTATTTTTCCTTGAATTATTATTTGTCGTTTCACACTACTTTCTGAAAAACAATATTAAAGCAAGGTCACTTTTTCTTGTATTCAGTAGAATGCGTGTAACGCTATCTGGATTTTGCCATCGACCGTAAGGGTATTTACCCATGAAAAATATACCCATGAAAAATAGAATCACACGGTTACTTGTACACTGGAGGAGTGCATTAAAAAGATAAAAGGCGCATCTATGATCATCAACCAATTATTTATAATATCGAATGCTGCCATGGCACAGCTAACCATTATTCTTCTGTGGGCAGGGCAGCTAGTTCCAAGGAGAAGTTTGAGAGATGCAGGTTGATCTTCAGGAGCTTGTTACAGGGATCACACCGATACATAGCAAGAAAGGTAAGCAGCTGTTGTGCGTTACTTTAGTACTAAAAAACTCTCTTCCAACATGAGACTGCTCTCCTGTTGGGGCTGTCCATAGATGCACACAATTTTATTGCCTTAACCCCCAGTATGCGTGAAATTTGAACTCTTATTGAGATATACACTGTAGATAGGATTGCCATGCTGCTGTAATATTTGTATATATATGATAGAAACTGATTGCTGATACCGCATTTTGTAACTAAACGAAAGATATCTCTTGTTAGCGAAGTGCCTGCGAGTTTTTAAACGAAACGGGCTTTTCTGTTATACTTGCATAGTACTGATGGTTCTCGATCTTAGTGAGATGATACATCAGCTTTACTGTAGGCTGCTAAGAGAAGGAGTATAAGTGTGAAGATAAGTTCAGAGTTCAGAACAAATGAAAATCTAAGCAGAAAGAAGAAAGAGAGGATGTATGGTCCCTGCTAAAGTTAGATGTCCCAACTCAAGTAAACAAGGGTACATGTAATTTTTTTGTCTCTTTTCCCATTGCAGGCTAAGTCAGAGTCATGGCCATGGTCCTCCAAGGCATTGCGAAGGAAGTAAAAGGTGAAGGATAGAAGATACCTTACTCTAGAAAAGGTAGTGGATATTAGGGGTGAGTATCAGTCAGTTTTGGTCGGTTTTTGACAATTAGGACAAAATCGAACTGAAAGGATTAGAAATGAGAACTGAAATTTGAATAAAATTTGTTTAAAAGTATCATCTCTTCAAGTTATCCAATTGGTCATACACACACACGTATATGTACGTACATACGTATACGTGTACATACGTGTGTGTATGTGTGTGTGTATGTATATATATATATATAATATATAATATAAATATATTATGGGATTACTGTAAATGAGCTGCCGGCTCAGGTAAGTTATGTAAGTTAGCAACGAAAAAGTAATTGATCCCATTATTTTTTTAGCGTGATTTCTACATGCCTAGTTTTTTTAGAATCAAATTCTATAGATTTTAAAGCTTTTTATCCCTTTATCAAGTGGATACAAAATATTGTATATATTGAAAATTGTTAATTTTGTGGCTACCTAATGGAAAAGCTTTTAATTTTAAGCTTTTAATTTTGTGGCTATCTGATGGAGGATGTAATCAAAACTAAAATTCAAGAAATTAGGTATTAATGAACACTAGGGGTTAGAGGGTGGAGATCATAATTCAAATGAAATTTTTTAAAAAAGAATTATTAGAGATAGTGGACCGCAGCTTAGGTAACTTACGTGAGATGACGGTTCATGCATGTGTGTGAAATTTTCAAATAATTTGGTTGGTTAAGTTCAGTTTCAGGTTCCAAATCTCGAAATCGAAACTGATCGAATTATTTTGATTCGGTTCGGTCTTGCTTACTTGGGTCGGTTTTGGTTGATTATTTTGGTTTGAATCGAACTCTGGTCACCTCTGATTGATATTTGTTTCCTTTATCAAATTACAAGTAGAGGAGGACATCTTCAGCTTTGCAAATTGCTTTCAAAGATGAAGGTGAAGGTGAGACTTGCTGCCACTTGATCTTTCTCATTCTTTCTTTGTCAATGTGGCCCCTAGTCTACAGCTCACTGCATGTGTTTAACACCTAGGTCTTCACATGTATGGAGGCCCTGTTGAGAAGGGAGGAGTAAGATTTGCCATAATATTCCATGTCTATCTTCTGCATCACACTGCACCTCAATTCGGGAGTTTCCAAAGGAGCACACCATTTCTCCTAATGAATCCATTTTATAACTATTCGGATGTGGGCTCACTGGAAAAATTGGTGTGCTACTCTGGAAACTCCCCTCAATTCAATTTAGACAGAGCATGTCCACTGCTGCTCTTTTTCTGCCACCCCCAATCATTGTGAGTACAGAGGCTTTTCTATACACACCTGCTTTTTTTCCGGATAGCTACCATAAGATAAGGAAGTGTCATGATATCCAATATTCATAAAAGGAGGAAAGGCATCTCAAGTTAAAAACAAGGGAGGGTAATTTGTAAACAGTTATCTGTGAGAATATCAAATTGTTGACTAAACGATATTATTAGACCCTGTTTGTTTAATTTGAAGTGTAGAAAGTAATGAGTTGAATCAGAAGTAACTTTCTAAAAATAAAGTGATGGAAGAGTCTATTTCTTGATATTCTTTTGTTTGTTTGGTCTATATCAGAAATAAAAAGTGCATGCTTTTTTTACTTCCACAAGTTAGGCTTGAAGAGGAAAGTAAATAAAAAAGGAATTTTTTGACTTTTAAATTAATTTTTTCTCTCGATATGTTCGCTCTTCTAATGGTTTTGGTTTTGAAAAGTAAGAAGTAACTTTTAAAATTTTTTTTTGAACCAAACAAATAGTAGAAGTAGTAAAAGTAAGTTACTTCCTCTACTTCCTACACCACTTTAGTTTAAACAAGCAGGGCCTAAGAGTACAAGGACTAAACTGAGAATTTTAAATTTAATAAGTAATAAATCATACTGTCCATATTGTGTATGGAGTCTAACTGCAATTAATCCAGCATTAGCTTGACCTTTTTTAAAACCTAAAGAAATACATACATGTCTTAAAAAATGGTGGAGTATGTATGTATATTTTTTCTTCCAATATGTAGGTCAGTGTATTGATGATGCCACAGCATGCATAAATGTTTGAGTTTGTTTATCTAAATGAGAATGTCCAATTCATTCACCATGCATGAAATGATAAATGAATCCTAAGGTCTAACTACTAAAGTTGAAGAATTATTTTAACTCAAAGAAAAATCAAAAAATGTTGAAGAACTATGCAATAGCCAATCATGTTCTACTAGATTAATCAATGTATCCCCATGCATGCACCAAATTGAAATAATGTTCTTGGCTTGTTGTAGTAAAATATATAATCTGTGGGGTGTTGAGATTGTTTCTTATATTATAAAGTAATTTCAGGTACGAGCAGAGCTTAGCTCAGTAACGTTTCTCAAAGTCGACACTTACCCACGTTTCGATCAAAAGTTACAGATGGTGACTTTATAATATCAAACTATTGTAAACGATATGAAAATTCAATATAATTATCACAATCGTTCACATATCTAATCAGAGTGGCTCTTTAACCCATTAACAATCCAACACCAATATAATATAGAGATCGATGAGGAAAATAAAAAAAGTGAAACGCTCGACCCTTTGTCGTTGACGGCTTGATAGGAAAATTCTCTCCTCTTTCATATGCAGGCAGTGGGGAAAGATAGTTGGAGAAGAAACAAAGATCTTATTTTTGTGAAGAACTTACTCTGCAGAAGATGAAGTTAGTGACTCTCTCGTGAATTCTCTTAAGAAAATTAAGAGATTGAGTAAGCTTTCAAAATCTTTGGAACCCTTTCAATATTGGAGTAGTAGGATTTAAATAGTATTCATGGATATTCAAATTTTCAATTAAATCATCTTTTTTAGGTCTAATGAGAAGTAAGAGTTCATAGTTGGTTAAATTCGTCTCGAAATCTGCTGAAAACTCACATCTACAACCCGAGCCACTAGTAACATCACCAGTCGCCCACCAATGGCGAAGCTCAAGTATGGACTCGCTGGTAGGATCACCAGTAAAGTCATTAATGCCTTATCTACGGATAGAACTATTAGTAGTTGTCCCATTTTATGGATGCCTTCATAATTGTTTACCTCCAAATGCAATTAAGTTGAGATTCAAAAGCCGTTGCAAAGAGGATTCGGAGCTTTTCGACTCAAAGTGGACTTGGTTCGAGGTGTGATGGGTATATGGGAAATTCTAAATGCGCACCATATTTTATTAGTGAGCAACACTTTCCCCTATGTTGTAAATCACTTTACTATATAGTACATGGTGCTCACTAGTAAAATGTGGTGCGCATTTAGAATTTACCTGGGTATATCCGGCATTACATAGGAGATGATTCGGACTTGGCTCGCAACTGGAGGACTTTTAGCTCCATAGTGTTTGTTAATTAATTTAAATTTCAACAATTTGAATAGTTTTTGTTAACTAATTAAAGTGTTTATATACTTTCTTAAAATTTGCTGCCAAATGTACACTCCAATGCAACTCATGTTGATCCTAACAAAATTTAAAATTGAATAATCATATATTAAAAAAATAATAATAAAATAAAACCATCTACATGTCTTAAAAGTTTCCAAGTTTGTTGACCGTCCAATTTCTTAAATTCCAATTTTTCACATTAAAAAAAATAATAATAATTAAAAAAAAACCTGTGCGAATCCAATCCTAGTACACGTTAACTCAACCCAACAACAAATTGTCAGATGAGTTCGTTAAAATAAAGGGCCCTTTCAATATTCTATTATTAATTAATTACGATAATCTCGATTAACTAATTTCTTAATCCCCGATCTCGTGACGCGTTGGGCCCAGCGGATTGGGCCCGGCCTACGGGAAGTCATCCGGCCACGACAGTTGATGGAGTGGTCGCCACGTGGAGGGGACCAGACTTGAAAAGTTTTTTTTTTCTTTTATTTCCCGAATACAAGTGGAGAGTTTCTAAAGGAGCACACCTTTTTCTTTTTTTTTTCCCTCCAGTGTACCTACTTAAGAACTGTTCAGACTGATATTTCAGGCCAAAATTACACTTAAAATGGTGTGCTCCTTTGGAAACTTCCAAAGTTGATGGGGACGTAACGCCGTCAGTTTATAACGGCATCCCGTTAGTCAGGTCGCACACGTGCGGCGCGGCTGACGTCGCTTGCCGGTACGAGATGGGCACGGAGCGATAAAATTCAATTTCATTTTCACGTGGGTTTTAGATATTTACCTCTTTTATTATCTCGTCCCCAGAGCTTAACAAAAGGGACGTGAACTTGTCATAAACTACGAGGATGCCACTGATTATTTTCAGCCAGAAGATTCTCTAGAGAGCGAAAGGCTCAAGGGCGTGCACTTGTTATAAAAGGGGAGTGGTTGTAACACAAGGATACCTCGGGAACTTCTAAAGGGGCACAAGTTTTTTCCTAGTGAGCCCAGATTTCCTAGTGAGCCCTGTTTAAGTTAAGAAAAGGAAAAATTTTCCTAGTGAGCACGTATTTCTTCCCAAAATACCCTTCCGCTATATCTCTCGTCTCACTCTCTCCTCACTTCTCCCCGCTCCCACCCAGCGCCCTCTCCTTCCCAAACTCCCCCCCGCGGCGCCATCCCCCCGCTCCCCCCCACCCGGCGCCACCCCCCGGCTCCCCCCCCCCGGCGCCACCCCCCCGCTCCCACCCAGATCCGCCCGACCCCAGCCCCGCCCGACCCCAGCCCCATCTCCACCCCGGCGCTCTCTTCTCCGCCCGCCTCCGCCCTCACCGATCTCCGCCCGCCCCTACCCCCTCCGCCCCTTCCCCCTCCGCCCCCACCCGCCTCCGCCCGCCCCCACATCCCCCTCCGCCCCCCCGCCCCCACCCGGCTCCGCCCGCCCCTACCCCCTCCGCCCCTACCCCCTCCGCCCCCACCCGCCTCCGCCCGGCCCCCCAACCCTCTGCCCGCCCCACCCAGCTCCGCCCCCACCCGCCGCTGCCACACCCCAATCCTCCAGTGTCTGCTGCCACACCCAACCCTCTAGCTGCCTGATTTCTTCTCGGTTCAGGATTTTTGAGCTCTACTGTAAGTCTTCTTTAATTTAAATTTAATTTTGTTTTATTTTGTTTATTCTTATATGCTTTGTAACTGTCTTGAAAAGTGAAAACTTCTTGTATAGTTCGATAATAATTTACATTCGGAAAATTCTAGACGAGTATAATTTTGTTGATAATTTTGTTTATTTAATATTTAGATTATAATTAGGGAAAAAAATATAATTTTGTAATCGTAGTTGTAAAGTTTGCGAGACCAGTAGTTATTTTATAATCGGAGGTGTTAATATTAAAATTTATTAATACATTTAGAAGTTTAAAATAAATGGATAAAATTTGATATTTGTAGGAAATTATAGTTTATTACTAGTTATTTGCACATAGAAAATTTATTGGTTTGATAACAAGTATGTATAAATGAAATATCTTTGTGTTACATAGATGGATCCGGCAGAATCTTCTCGTGTTCGACCAACGGCCTCGTTAAGGAGGAAAAAAGCAGCATCCAGACCACAAATCCAACGCCCGATACAAGAGAGAGAAATCGAAGTGGGTGTGGATACTGAAATAAATATAGAAACTCCAAATTTGATTGGATATGCTAGTGAACGACGAGAAGAAGGGAATACTGATGCAGAAGGCTCTGAAGATGATCTTCATGAGTCAAATTACCGGGGTCCAGTTGATTTGTCAGTACTGAAGAGTTTGAAGACGCACGTTGCTTTTTTCGTTTTAAAAGATGAGGTAATATTTCCGTTTTAAACCTTAAACTACTTTACTGTGTGTGTGCATATATTAAGACTATAATATATATACAGGAACGAGATCCACTTAGATGTATTAGTCACTGGAGAAAAATAAGTGCATGGTCATTGTTAACACCTGAGCCAAACACCCGTTTCATGGAATTAGTACGTGGATCTTCATTGTATCCATTGGTTAAGTGCTCCTACCAGTACATTAGCGCTGTTGAGGTTAGTGCATTTATTGAGAGATGGCATCCTGAAACAAACACATTTCATATGCCATTTGGTGAGATGACGATCACGTTGGATGATATTTCATGTTTGCTTGACTTACCTGTTGTTGGAAAGTCCGTCTGCCAACAAGTATCAGCAGCTTCACGTAAAGCTGCTGATACGATAACTCATTCCTTGGGCGTCAGTTATGATGAAGCGTGGAATGAGCTCAATACCAAAGGCGGTGCATCGGTTCGACTAGATTGGTTACGAGAAAAATTCTGCGGGGTTGACGATACTGACACCGAACATAGGATTCGGTGTGCTGCAAGGGCTTATTTACTTTATCTTCTTGGTTGCACGCTCTTCACGGACAAGAGTTGTACGAGAGTTTCCATTGATTACTTACCATTGCTGCATGATCTCGAAGAAGTTCAAACGTTCGCATGGGGTGCTGGTGCTCTTGCATGGTTATATAGGCAGCTCGGGCTTGCTTCCCGAGCTAACGTTGCTCAGATTGCGGGGTATTTGACACTACTACAGGCTTGGATATTTGCTCATTTCCCAAGTTTTATGCCGGTCTCGAACCTATCTTTTACCACCGGTGAACCACTTGCTTGTCGCTGGAAGAGCAGACGGGATCACAATATCTCCCAATCACATGTGCAGTCTATTCGGTCAAGCCTAGATAAACTCACAGGCAACCAGGTAATATTTCCCCCTTTTCCATATTCTTGTTTACTTTGCATGTTTTGTAACAGTAACTAATGTATTTCTTTGTATCCAACGTACATGCAGGTTGATTGGGATCCATATCGGAATTATAGAGAGAAATATCCATTCAGAGAAATTACATTTTTCATGGGTACGTTGAAGATTTTCAGCGTGATTGAGCCGTATCATCCAGTGCGTGTACTAAGGCAGTTTGGTCGTCAACAGTATATTCCACCTCCACCATTCTCTGCGTTACGTGAAGCACGGGGTATAACAGCCAATAGTTATGTGGTAAAGTACACGCACATTGAGGAGATGTGGATAAATTGGTATGATCACGTATTATATCTGGAGCACCGTGGGTCTATTGCTGACTACCCATCTGATTGCACGTCAGATTATATTTCTTGGTTCTCTAAAGTTTCACAGCGCTTCCTTGGAGTAGAACCAGATGAACCCCCAGCAGAGGAAGGAATTCAAGCAACCCGGGCAAATGTCGATGATGAGGTAATAACCATATATCTTCCTACTTTAATGTTCAATACGGTTAACCAGTTTTTCTGCTGCTTATTGTTTTCCCGTCCACTAATATAACAGAGATATACACGCATAGAAGCAATTATCGATCCATTAATTGCGCAAGGGGATAAGGCCTTCAAGAAGCGATCTGGATTGTTATTTACTGCACTTCAGAAGATCAAAGTCGTTCTAACCGGTTGCGCTCATCCAGAAGAACCACCACATGAGCAAGTGGAGGAACCTACACCAGATCAATCCACTCCTAATGCACCCGATACGGCATTTATGACTCGTACCAGAAGCAGACGTAATCCCCCGAGAAAAACAAGGAGACAGTGATCATTGCACGAATTATGTAATGATATGGATCATGTATGTAACATGAAGTGGCCGGTGTAAAATTATTTCTTGCAAACATATCAAGTTATGTTAAATTAATGGTTATTTTCTATGTAATGATCTCTCTTGTGCGTTTTTCCTCGTTTTAATATAAGCACTATTTCATTGTATCAGAGTTGTGTCGAAATATCAATGTATCGGAGTAGCCATGTTCCATTATTTCATTACATCGGTTAAATCATTGTGTGTATGTGTATCATTGTATTGCAGTGATTGATGTATCAGTGTCTCAATGAATTGGTGATGTGTTTCGGAATTTCATTGTATGTTTTCTTGCTTCCTTGCCTAAATTCCAATAATAATATATAAATACTATCATTACAATTAAATAAATCAATTAACGACTGGAATATTTGGAGGCCGAGTTGATGGCCACTGTTCGGGATGCCAGTCCGAACAAATGGCCGTCGTTCGGAGTGTCAGTCCGACCGAGACCCAGCTGTTCGGACTTACAGTCCGAACAGCCGAGTTTCGGTCGGACTGATAGTCCGAACGAAATCCGACTGTTCGGACTTACAGTCCGACCAGTCGGATTTCGGTCGGATTGTCAGTCCGACCGAAACTCGGCTGTTCGGACTGTAAGTCCGAACAGCTGGGTCTCGGTCAGACTGACACTCCGAACGACGCCATTCCGAACCCGCTACGTTACCCAATATTTTACATAATAAATTGGTAGATCATTAGTCAACCCAATGTAACACAAGTTTCCTTTTGCGCACAATTCCGAACCCGCTAATTACCTTTTTAATTTCTAATTAACATATTTTTAAAAGGAGATCGAAGATTGGAATGGGTTTTGTTAGGTTTTAAAAAAAAAAAAAAAAAATTTACCTGCTGTCTCGCGCCAGACGAATGGAGGTAGCGGGAGAGGGAAGAAGGGTATGTTTGGAATTTATTTTGGATGGCAGAGTTGTTATTTATAGGAAGTTTTTACTGGGCTCACTAGGAAAAAACTTGTGCCCCTTTAGAAGTTCCCGATACCTCTAACTAAGCTCATATCTTTGTGCATGAACTTAGCAGTTAAAAAAGGAAAATAAAGGGAGAGATAACACAGAATATAATAAGATTCAGTCGAGAGATATCTTAATCTATATTCTCGGTTGAAATGGTTGTTCGGCAAGTATTATATCACGGAAGAAGAGATTACAATTATATCAGATGTTTGTCTTCAATAGGTTATTTTACAGAAGGTGAAAAAAAAATATAATATATTCTGAATATCCTCGTTTTCTATGTAAGCAGATAGATGATATCATATCCCAATATATCATGGAGAATATGACAAGTGGAGCCCCCAATTCAAAAAACATGATTGATATTACGATAATATGAATTTACCGATATAATTATCAAGACATAATTCAATGAATATCCAAATTCTATGGACTGGTTAAAGAAGAGAGTTCTAGAGAAGTAATGGGAAAAAAAAAAGTAATATCGGAAGTCAAAAACAAGATTTAGTCTTGACTCCTAGGACTTTAGGATGACAGATTTGAAATTTAAAGAAAAATTTATAGACGTATCTGTCCTTGTCAAGAGAGTAGGCTCCATTATGGGATTGTGAGGGAAAAGGAAGAGATATGGGCCATGGAGTTTCAGTGGTTTCCATAGCTTTTGAGTGAGATAGAACAATAAAAGTAAGGGAGGGGGGGATTGATAGAGGCATCCACTACAATGAGTTCCACCTCCACATGAAGAAAAGCCTTCTTGGTTCGCCAAAGAGAGGGCAATGTTATGTTCTTGTAGCTTACCCTCACAAGCAATCTTTTCTTGATGCTAACTTAGCTCGGTTGCGTTTCTATTATGTTCTGTTCAGAAGGCCTGATGCAATTAGAGATGAGAACATGCAGATCCAAGGTCCAGTTTTTGGTCCGACACATTCAGATATTTAAACTTTTGAAAAGAACGGTCCAATGATTGGCTCTTAGACCAAACCATTTTCATCCCTAAATGCAGTACAGTATTATCATAGCAAGCGCCGAATGCATGCATCATATTCATGGATTTCTTGTTCTAGGGCTTATATATGCCCCTTGGGTATCTATCTATGTGGACCTAAATTTGATTTTTATATTGGGTTGGCAAATGTTACTTGATAACTTACAAACTAATCTAGGTTAGCATGAATGAGTTTCGTAGATTTAAGTTTCGGCGCAGTGGAATATCTAGAGCTAATCCCACGGAGGAGGGCCCGATATATTACCAACCTGATGAACTCAATCTTTTTGTATCTTATATAATATGCGTTGATAGCAAGAGATAATATTGTATTGTTACACAAATTTGTTAAGAGTTAAGAGTCAATAAAAGTAAACAAAATATTTTTAAAAAGTAATTTTTTTAAGTATATGAGATGGTTATCTATTTTAGGTAGATAGTTTACATGGATTTGAATTCATATCTTGAAAAATAAAAGTTTTTTTTTTGAATAAAGAGAGCTATATTAAAAAAAAAACTCAATTAACATTTAAATAAAACGAGAAATACTAACCATAAAAGATAAGTCTTAATTAAACATAGAAGTTCAGATTAGTGAGGAAATTCATAGACTCACCGGGGTGGTGACCATACCGCAAGCGAAGGACAATACCGTAAACTCGGTCAACGCTCTCGTATATCGTACTCCCGAGTAAAACCGAGGGGCCAATCTGCAAATAAGCCCCCAAACTGAGAACCAAAATGTAATTTCATTAACTCCAGGGGGGCCGATAGTTTTTTTTTTTTCTGTTTTTTTTTTTTTTTTTTTTTTTTTATAGCTCTCGTCGTTGATTCTCTCCATCGGGGCCCCGAGGGCAATAATAACAATTTCCCAACTTTATTGGATCGATCAGTAAATAAAAATAAAGCAGCAGCTCAAAAAAGAGTATAGAGAGAGAACAAAACAAAAGAGGAGAAATTCTAGAGAGAGAGAGAGAGAGAGAGAGACCCAAAGGTGTCGTCTTTGCTCGCGCTATCGGGCTATCAGCTTCGATCGTCCGAGAAATTTGGAGGTTTGTTATCGCGGCATTTGGATCTGGGCTCGGTGGACTCGTTTGGACTGCGTCGATGGGGTTCTTGATTGGATTGGGGAGGAGGAGGTGGAGGGGAGTCGTAGGAATCGCCTCTGGTTGATACTTGTTTTGGCGGTGGAGAGGCGGCGATGTCGGCGGGGGATCAAGGAAGAGGCGGTGGCGTTGAGAGGGACATCGAACAGGTAGTGTTGTTAACTTTATACTTTTTTGGTGATGATTTGATTTTTTTTTTTAATTTTAATTTTTTGATTGAATAGCATTAGGGTAATCGAGTTTGGGGATAGAAATGCGAGTCGTTTTCTTGTGTCAATTCTAATTGGGGGCTTTAATTTGATTAAAACGAAGGGTTTTGGGGGGATCTTTTTTCTTCCTAGTTTAGGGTTAAGCAGGAATTAAATTGACAAAATATATAGAAAATGTAGCTGTTGTTTGTATCAATATTGGGATTTGAGAGGTCAGGAAGGACAACTTAGGGGTGGAGTTTTCGTGTTATTTGAGAAGTAATGTTGATTGTGAGGAGTTAAGTAGACAAATCTCAGAATTAGAAGTTACGATATTTTGCCTTGAACTAGTTTTGGCAGTTTAGTGATCTATAGCAGCTGTCTGGGTTCTGATTTTATGTTAAACCACTCGAAATTTGCGGAATTGAGCTGCATGCTCCAAAACTAAAAAATATAGGGCTGGTCTTGTGTAAGTAATCATGTTGGATCATCTTTTTCTGTTGATTTCTTCAACCTTTCAAGTGCACTACTGTGGGCATTGTGCTTGCAGAGTGATATTTGTGCACTTACAAGGAGCTTTATCGAAATTTATTGTGTCTTCCGTGAGGTTGAGTTTAGGTGTTATCGTATTCTCACCTTATTTGAGAGACATGATTGCTATGCCTGTCACACCTACTTCATGATACCCTTATGTTGGGAAGTTGTTTTGCGAATCTTTCCATTAACTATATCTGGAGGGAGGGAAACATGAGTGTTGATTATGTGGCAAGTGAAAATACAAGGATGCATACGAGAATAGTTTGAAAAGATGGTTTTTCTCAATAGCTATTGGAGCTTACGCTAAAAGATGTTTCTTATTTTATATATGAAAGTGTGTAGTCGTTGAGGACTTATCTTAGCCAAAAAAAAAAAAAATGTCAAGGGGCGGTATTTATGTCTAATAAATATATTTGGATACCTTATATCTATTCTATGAATGTTGATAGAAATATAGATATCTCTTGTTTGATAGAAGCATCATCAGTAAATTACAAATGCACTGACTGTGCACAATAAGGAGAAGGATTCTAGGTGCTATACAATGGTCGTTACTGCTAATTAGACATTTTTGCACATGGAAAACATTATTAGGGATTTTGAGGATTTGGGACAGGATGGTAGGGTGTAAGCTCATTGAAATAGATTTAACAAATGGCAGCTTGGGACCTAAGATGGAAATGATGTGGGTGATGGACTCATAGAAACAACTGGAAATTTTGGACAATTTAGAGAGGCCCAAATGGTACGTATGATACTAGGTTTAGATAGCATAGATCGGTTCTAAACTTATGGTATCTTGAATGTCTTCCTAGGATCTGGACCAATAAATCTATCTGGATCCTTAGATGTTGTCGCATATTGTCTTTCTGATCATTTTGATGGAATGACGGCTTAATCGTCCCTTTCAATATTTTCGTAGTTGGCAAAACAAGTATGCTGCACAGATAGTCAGTACAATTAGGTGTCCACTTGTTTTAACATGAATAGCGAACAAAGTAAAAAGAATGAAGGGGACAATGGTTCGGAACCCACAACCTACAATACGAAAAAGGAATAAGATGAGGGAACCAGAAGTATACACTCAATAAACAAATATAAACCGGTTAGTTACAGAGTCTTACTTCCTTAGTTGGTCCTATGCAGGGGAAATGAACAACCATCTCTCTCTCCCCCCCATAACTCTATCCACATACTACTAATGATGAAATTCAAGAATGTAGTAATGTTGAAAATAGAATGGGGACTAGAAAAATAAATATTTCTTTGATTTGTTTGCCAATCTACTTGTCTGTGATATTTAATGAGAAAAGATCTTTCTGTCTGGTAATACTATCTTCTTTTGCTTGCAGAGACCAGTTAATTCAAAATGTTTTTTTTTTTAAAATTTAATGTCCATAATTGTCTTCTAATTAGAGGATATGGAAAACTTCGAATAGAACATGTGAGGAGTCCTTGTGGCTCTTCTTAATAAAGGGGGAGTAAGGTCTAAGTAGACTAATAAAAAAATTGCGCTTTTTCGGCAAGCATTATGTTTCAATTTAGAGAGCACGAAGTTGTGTTCCGGTACTAGTCTAATTGATGCGTATACAAGAACAACTTCCTATAACTTTATTAATTTAAATTAATGGTAGTAAAAAGTAAAAAACATAAACACGGGTGATTAAAAAAAAGGTCAAGGAAATGAGCAGCCATCTCTGTTCCTACCCATATACCATCTTATCAGTAAACAAGTATAAACATTCTACCATATGTTAAACACTTTGAGAGTCTTTGCAAGCTCAACAATACAGCATTAACAAGAAAAGAAGATCTGTCTCATTAACTATCACAAAGAAGTATGTTGATGAACAAATTAATGGAACATTTATTTTTCTAATTTGCATTCTATTTAACATTTCTGCATTCTTGAATTTTACTATTAATAATATGTGCGTGGAAGAGTTATGCAAGTACAGTGTGATGGCCGATAGAGTGATGGCCGCGCATTTATTCTGCTCTCAGTGATTGTAATGCACTTGTTATGTATAACGAAGAGAAGGATTTTAGTTGAGTACTAATTAGACATTTTTGCATATGAGAAACATCATTAGGGACCTTGAGAATTTGGGATAGGATAATATAGTACAAGCTCACTGAGGTAGAGTCAACAAATGACAATTATGGACCTAGAGTAAAGATGATGTGAGTGGACTCACTAAAACAGCTGGAAATTTTGGACAATTTAGAAGAGTCCAAAATGATATGGATGTTACTAGTGATGAAAGATTTGATGGTTTAGGTCAATGTTTAAAATAGCGATAACGGTAACGTAACGTTTTGTCATTGTTAGGTTATATCGCATATAGCGTAATGCATAACATAGGTTACGCAATTTACTATTTATTTAATAAAAATAAATATAAAACTATATAAAATAATCTTTATAAATTGAAAAATAAATTAAAAAATTCTAAAAAGAATATATAACCATTTTGTAATACATAATCTATTCTAAATTTTTATTAAATTTTACAATAATTTTCACATTTATCTTCATAAATAATATTAAGTCCGCAACCGTAATTCCAGTCATCACCTAAAAAAGAAAACAAGATTACAATTCTTTCTTTCCATTCCGGTTATTAGCATTATGGTAATTTATATTTTCAAATGTTCAATTTATCTTATTTGTAATTATTGATTTCAATTCAGTTAAAAATTCAATAGAATCATCAAATATAATATTTTAGCAACCGTATAGGAACCACAACAAGCGAATAAGAAAACAATCACTAATTAGTAAGTTAGTAATTTCATAAGAAATTAAACAAGTCAAATCAAGTAACAAAATTTCAGTAATTCGCTAATAATCAAAATAATAAGCAACAAAAATATAGATATTACTAAAAAAAATAATAGTAAATAACAAAATATAACGTAATTTAACGTAACGTTACATAATATAGGTGCATTGAGATATTTTCAGTTGTTATGTAGTGCTGGAGTTCCGTTAGGTTACGTAACGCAATATAACGGATTTCATAACGCGTTATTTTCAACATTGGTTTAGGTAGTATAGTTCGGTTGTTAACTTAATTGTGTAGTCTTCCTAGGATCTGGACCATACCATTTAATTATATCAGGTTTGTTAAATCCTGTCCCATACCTGTCAATGAATGCATTGTCATCCCCTTCAATATTTTCATAGCTAGCAAATCAAGTACAGTGCATAGATAGTACAGACAATTAGATTTCTCCACTTGTGTATTAACATGAATAGCTAACAGAACAAATTAACGAACAAGACAATGGTTCTGAACCTGCTACAACCTACAAACAAAGAAAGAATAATATAAGGAACGAGAAACATACATTTAAAAAAAAAATTGAAAAAACTGTAAATTACAGTCAGAACTGCAGATGCAGTAGGCAATTGACGGTGGCCAAATCTTTGAACTATGTACACAATTCTGCTTAGTTAAGAAACAGCAGTCAGCATTGGTAGTAACTTCAGAATGCAGGAGCCAACCACCTGTCTTTCACACTAGGATTGTAAAGGTGGAGTCTAATTACTTGAGGGAGACAGCTGTTGGGTGAGGGAGTAGTGCTGGATGGTGACCATTGTTCAACGGTATGTAGGAAGAGGGGAGGTGGAAAAAGTGTCTGAAAATATAAAGAATGGAAGGCTATTAGAAGTAGGATTTTGTCCGCTGAAAATTGGATGGAGTTTAAACTATAAACCTATGCTATTTGTTTAATATATGCTGATTCGTTCTTATCTGCTACAGGGATGGGGAGGTTTAATTTAGAAGGCTATGATTAGAATATTGTCAAATCTTTTCTTCCAAGCTTGAGCTATTGGGTGTAAATGCCTGCTTTATGAACGATTATTTCCTTATTACGGTGGCACTGTATCTCCTATTATTTCAGGATTTTTAAAAATTCATCACAAAATCGTAGATTTTCCTTGACATGCTTTAAAATGTCACAGGAGTAGTTGATTTTTTATTAATTTATCCTCCGCTAGAATTTCTTGGTGTCCCCTTGGGGTGTTTGTTGGCTTTCGATTTTTGTGCACTTATACGTGAAAAATTCTTGGATTCAACCTTTTTCTGGTGCCTGGAAGCTTAAGCAGGAGCTTATTTGGTCACCTAGGAATAAAGGTGTTTCCTATGGAAAATGATGCCCATCCAATTTGGATTGCACACACAGACTTATTTACACAAAATAATATTAGATAACATGATAGTAAACATATTCTGTTGTCTGTGTATAAGCGTGTATTTTGCTGTTTTTTTTTTTTTTTTTTTTTTTTTTGTTTGGGGGGGTTGGGGGGGTGTACACGGGAAGATATATTTAATGGTTTGGAATATAGAAAAAAATAATTTCCAAAGATATAATGATCTGTTAATTTGAGAATCTGAGAATTAAAGGTGTAAATATCTAAACTATGTTGACTTGAGAAGGTTAGCATCTGTCCTCCCATTAGCTGACCTTCTCTGCTCTCCTCTAATTTAAAAAGAAAAGTTAAAAAGAGGAAATATATGCACGCGCAGGAAGGAAGGATAGTAGTCTTGATATCTCTATAATTAACTTGACTTCAGATGATAAAATGTTCCTATTGCTTGAGGAGATCACTGCTGAAGTTGAAGGTGGTGGAGTGTGGGAGGTTTGACCTCTTGCATGATAGGTTAAAGCTTGCCCTGAGCTTCTACTGATCTCACGGTGTCGTTGTTAAAACACCTAAGTTCTTCTTACAATTTTTGGTTATAAAGAATCGGAAAATATATGGAGTTATGGACATACCAAAATGGTAAAAGGGATGGTATTATTTTGGAGGGAAAGAGAAGAGAATATGCTAAAGAGAAATATGCTGAATGGTTATCTATCATAACTCATGTAACGGAGGATAACGGAGGAGGTGGCCCTTAATCTAGCAGAATTGGATAAAATGGATTCATGTATCCAAACCCTTAAGCTTAGAATATAAGCTGTTGTTTTTTGTTCTCATTATTCATATTCTTATTTTATTTCCTTTTTGTGAAGCGATACATCTAATCCTAATCTGCTGTCTGTGAATCTAGTCTAACTAACAACCATTTATTCATTGTAGCTACAACAGAAATGGATTTGAAAATAAATCATCACAAACTCATGTCTGCACCTATGAGAATTGCTTGATGGCAGCTCAAGTTGTATGAATGTCCTAGGGTTTAAACAAAGCATGGAGCTCCTAGCTCATCAATCAATCATATGCATAAGATATTCCATTTTGGTTAAAGACTGCCATTTCTGCAGCTAAATAAATTTTTATTTGTGTTTGTTTGCCCGTTATCATTTATGCTACCTTGCAGGTTGTAATCTGCATACCTACACTGCTATAGGAATTAGGATGTAGCAATGTTGGTCTGTTTGGTCTGTACCATGTCTCAGAAATTGTGCTAATCCTTTAATAAATTTATCTTCTGCACTCCTTCTAAACAGTCTACGGGAGTGACAGGTTGCTGTTACTTTGTTGTGCTGGTCTAAATTCAACTTTGTTGTGTTAGTCTAAACTCAACAACAAATTAGGTAGGCTTTCCTACTTGCCAGCTGCCTAATTGCTTTTATATTCACCAGTCACATAACTAGTATTGCTGCAAGCCCCTCCAGGTTAATAGTTTCTTTGGTTAAGAAATTGGCACCATTTTGCAGGGTTTTTGTCAGGACAGTGGCCAGCTTTAAATCTAATCAAAATTTTGATGATTTTTTTTTTTTTTTTGTGTAGTTGTACCCCATTAGCTGATCCCATTTTGAAGGAAGGGATTAGATAATGATGAGCTGCAATGGCATAGGATACTTAATGGCTAATGCATTTTTATATTTCCTTCTTTGACATCAAATACTATGCTTTTTCATTTCATGTTTCTGTCTTTTTGAAGCAAAGTTGGAGGTTGTAACTTGTAAGTGTATAGATATATACAAAAATTATTGCACCCACTAACATCATTTTCGGTCTATGGGCATCATCTGCTATTTATCCTACTTATATCCTGTTGCTGTGTGGCCACGAACTGAAATGCTCTAATCTGTGATGATATTGATTCTTTGAAGTATTCATAAATAGATGTTATTTTACAGGCCATTACTGCTCTTAAAAAAGGAGCGTATCTCCTCAAGTATGGACGTAGAGGGAAGCCCAAGTTTTGTCCATTCAGGCTTTCCAATGTAAGCTTAGAAAATACCTGGGCACTCAATATATTTTATCAGAAATGGTATTTGTATCTTAGTTACAGTATGTTTGTCATGTCTCTCTGCTTTCATTGTCAAGTCTTTTTTTTTCCCCATACATCATTGCTATTATGGTCAAAAGAATTGCATAAAGTGAGATCTTTTATTTTTTATTTTATCAGTTTATAACTCAAAGCTAACTAGTATTTATCATTTTTTGGTTTGAATGCCTTTGATTAGTAATTTTAGAATGTATTCTTGGGTTTTTGTTTATATACCCTCCGATGGATAGCATTTTATATATTATCTCTCAATTGTTTCTAATTACACTCTTTAAAAGATATTGAATTTGCATGTATGTCCGTGAAAATGTTCCATTAGTTAAATATGGGTAACCAACACACCTATATCGTATTTACTAAAAATGCTACTATTTTATATAGTAAAATGGTGAAAGTGAAGTATTAATTTTGAGATATAAACCTATATCATGGATAAGGAGAATTTGTATAGGCTAAATACGTGAAATGTGATTATTTTTTGAGGTAACTAAAAATAATATGCTTTTGAATGAGTTAGATCTAAAAAATGATGAGAATGAACAAAAGCATTTCATAAGAAGTTGTAATTGCTGCCACTATTGCTTCTATTCGATTAATAATTGAGATACAAAAGAGCTAATGATAGTTTAGCTTGTTAATTTAAAAGAAACTAATGTTACAGAGAATTAACTATCCTATATGCATGCAAATTTTAATATCTTTTGAAGGGTATACTCACAATTAGAAACTTTGAAGGGGGTAAATAAGCAAACTATTAACTTTTGAAGTGTATCCTTTTGCCAGTCATATAATATATACAGGTAATGCTTGTGTATGTACAGCAGTGAATGTTTTATATGTCGTCTTCAGTATATCAGAGTTTTGTGCTAACATATTTGTTATAGTTTTTTCTCGCGGATTACATGTTATTTAGTTTCTTACAATTTTCTGTTGCTGCTTTTTGCATTTTTTTCAGGATGAATCCATACTGATTTGGTTCTCAGGCAAAGAGGAAAAACACCTCAAGCTGAGTCATGTGTCCAGGATCATGCCTGGACAACGCACTGTAGGTTTCCAAATTTGCATCCTCAGCATTAAAATGATCATCCATTTTTAAATTATAAAACACAAATAAAAGCAAACAGAAAACATGTTTGGACCAAATAGGAATTCAGTTAACAGCTAGCAACCAATATTTGTGTCAACCACAGCTAGCAGAAAATTCATAATCTTCAAAGTTTCAACCCAGTGGCAATCTTAGAATGCTCATCCTTTGTACTGTTACTCTTTCTGCTTTATTTCTGCCAATGTTTCAGTTTCATGACAAGTGTTCTTCCCATTGATGTTGTGCTTTTCTATTTACTCGAACATTTTCAGTTCTATTCAGTTATATGCAGATTATTATTTGCATTTAAAAATTTTGTCTACTTTCTATGATTCTGAGAGATAGAGAACCAGTGCCTATCTCTTGGAGTTACTAGAAGCCTAGAAAATCTTATGCTTTCCCGCTAAGTAGGACTATAGCTACTGTCTATATCTTTCAGCTATCAACTTCCTGCATCAATATCAATGCTCTCATATTGACCCTCGCAATATGTGTATATATATTCATTCTTCATTTTTTTCCTTCTTGGATTGTGTCATAGATAGGTGATTCCAATGTTACAGACACATGCTCAACATTTGTCGATGTTTGTCTTTCTCTGCATATCTGATAGATTTAAGACAAAACATATTACTAGTTTGATTTCTGACTAAATATTTCTCCGTGTGCATGCACTCTAGCTGATTTTTCCTGGAGCGTGCTCATAAATGATTGACAGGAAAAAAAAATCTTTTTTATAGGCAATTTTTCAGCGGTACCCGCGGCCTGAGAAGGAGTGCCAGTCGTTTTCTCTTGTATATAGTGATAGATCGCTTGACCTTGTAAGCTTGATTTTGGTTTGAACATTTTCTATGGTCATTAACATAATGCTTTAGCTAATCTAGGGAGAGAGAAGATTTTGCATATCAACTATGTGGAGAAAGAAGAATTTTAATTTTATCGATTTCTTACTCATATATACCAGATATGCAAGGATAAAGATGAGGCTGAAGTCTGGTTTGCTGGTTTAAAAACGTTGATATCTCGCAACCATCACCGGAAATGGAGAACAGAATCACGAAGTGATGGGGTATCATCTGGAACTAATAGTCCAAGAACATATACCAGAAGAAGTTCACCTATAAGCTCTCCATTTGGTAGTAACGAAAGCATGCAAAAGGTGCCTCAAACTTTACTACTTTTTCCTTTCTTTTCTTTTCCCCATAAATTGTATTTTTACACAAACTGCATATGGGGATTCTTTGTTTTTCATTTCAACTCAGGATGGAAGTGATACTCTTCGGTTTCGAAGTCCTTTCGGAAGTCCCCCAAAGAATGGTTTGGATAAGTCATTTTCTGAAGTATTGTATGCAGTACCTCCTAAGGTTTTCTTTCCTCCAGATTCTGCTAGTGGTTCAGTTCATTCATTGTCATCTGGTTGCTCAGAGAGTATGAACGGGAATATGAGGGGCACTACAATGGATGCATTTAGGGTAAGTTTGTCAAGCGCTGTAAGTTCATCAAGTCAAGGTTCTGGCCATGATGATGGTGATGCCTTAGGGGATGTTTTCATATGGGGAGAAGGAACTGGAGATGGCATTTTAGGTGGCGGGAGTAACAAAGGTGGTAGCTGTTCTTCTACTAAAATGGATTCTCTCATGCCAAAAGCTCTAGAATCTGCTGTAATACTTGATGTTCAGAATATTTCTTGTGGTGGAAGACATGCCGCTTTAGTTACTAAACAGGGGGAGATCTACTCGTGGGGGGAGGAATCAGGAGGTAGGCTTGGACATGGTGTAGATTCTGATGTCTCACAACCAAAGCTCATTGATTCTCTAGCCAATATGAACATTGAACTTGTAGCATGTGGGGAGTACCACAGTTGCGCTGTTACACTTTCTGGGGACCTCTATACATGGGGTAATGGTACCTTTGGGCTTCTTGGGCATGGAAATGAAGTGAGTCATTGGATGCCAAAGAGAGTGAACGGACCTTTGGAGGGCATTCATGTTTCCTCAGTTTCCTGTGGACCTTGGCACACAGCTGTTGTGACCTCTTCTGGACAGTTATTTACTTTTGGAGATGGAACTTTCGGTGTTCTTGGTCATGGAGATCGTAAAAGTATCTTGATACCCAGGGAAGTAGAATCACTGAAGGGGCTAAGAACAGTGCGAGCAGCATGTGGTGTTTGGCATACTGCTGCAGTTGTGGAAGTTATGTCCGGAAATTCTAGTTCCAGTAACTGTTCTTCAGGGAAGCTTTTTACATGGGGGGATGGAGATAAAGGTCGCCTTGGACATGGTGATAAGGAACCTAAGCTTGTGCCTACTTGTGTTGCGGCCTTAGTTGAACCAAACTTTTGCCAGGTTGCATGTGGGCATAGTATGACTGTGGCTCTCACCACTTCAGGACATGTTTACACAATGGGCAGTACTGTGTATGGCCAACTTGGAAATCCACAGGCAGATGGAAAGCTCCCTGTCCGTGTCGATGGAAAGCTCCTTAAAAATTTTGTTGAGGAGATATCATGTGGTGCTTACCATGTTGCAGTTCTGACTTCGAGAACTGAAGTGTATACTTGGGGTAAAGGAGCAAATGGGCGTTTAGGCCATGGGGATGCCAGCGATAGAAATTCCCCAACTTTGGTTGAGGCTTTGAAAGACAAACAAGTCAGAAGCGTTGTTTGTGGTACAAACTTTACAGCAGCAATTTGTATCCATAAGTGGGTGTCTGGGGTGGACCAATCTGTGTGCTCAGGCTGCCGGCAGCCTTTTAATTTTAAGAGAAAGCGACATAATTGCTACAACTGTGCACTCGTTTATTGTCATTCTTGCAGCAGTAAGAAATCCCTTAAGGCTTCTATGGCACCAAATCCGAATAAACCATATCGTGTCTGCGATGGCTGCTTTAACAAGCTAAGTAAGTTGCTGGAAAGTGACTCCTCTCATTCTTCACTTAATAGGAAAGGAAGTCTCATTCAAGGTTTTAGTGAGATTGAAAGGGAGGAAAAACTAGATTCTAGATCTCAGATATCTAGATTTTCATCAATGGAGTCCTTCAAGCATATGGATGGGAGATCAAAGAAAAACAAGAAATTTGAATTCAATAGCAGTCGTGTATCTCCAATTCCAAATGGAACGTCAAATTGGGGTGCTCTGAGTATTTCAAAATCTTTAAATCCGGTATTTGGGTCATCCAAAAAATTCTTCTCAGCTTCTGTTCCTGGATCAAGAATAGTTTCCCGTGCAACATCACCCATATCAAGACGAACCAGTCCCCCACGGTCTACGACACCAACACCAACCCTTGGAGGGCTTACGTCTCCAAAGTTTGCTATAGATGACACAAAAAAGACAAATGACAGCCTGAGCCAAGAGGTCCTACGGTTAAAGGCACAGGTAGATAATAAACTTCCATCCCTCCCAATTCTATGGTATAATCTACTGTTTTTGTGCTTTCTATTTGTATCCATGCACGCACACACAATCTGGTGTAATAATCATCTATAGGCAGTTGATCCACCCACCACAGAAGTTGCTGCCACTATTGATTGGTTCAGTCACCCATCTTGCAAAAAGGTTAGCTAGAGTGTACATAGTGGACGATAAATGTTACGAGCTTTATGTTTATGAAGATGAATATGAAGATGAAGATTTGTTGTAAAACTTATTTGAAACTTAAAATAACTTCTATGTGTTAGAGAATATGTTTATATTCTTTTTTTATTTTTTTTTAAATTATGTTCCTGTTTATCAAAATTATTGTAGGCACTTTTATATTTATTTTAAATAAATAAATAAATAAATTGCGTAACCTATTTTATGCATTATATTTATTTAGTTAAATAATAGAAAATTGTATAACCTATATTACTCTTTAAATTGTATCTGATGTAACCTACTGGAGGCAAAATATTATGTTATACGTTATTCATATTTTCAACATTGGTGGAGATTATTACCATGTTTCAGGAGACAGAAGTTCATATAAGTTGTTATTAAGCTCCAAACACATAGCTCTTTGCAGTACCCAAGATTAATAAAAGGTTATGAATAGGGGAACTAAACGGCCACCTGTTTCCCTTCTGGTTGAATATCTAAGTAGAGAGCAAACAATTTACAGAAAGAAGAGGACCAGCATCCCAATTTTGCCTGGTAAGCTGTAAGAACCAAAAGTGCCTTATAAAATATAACTTCACTTAACCTCTTCAAAGTAATGTTTACTGGAAAATGACAAATTCATTTCCCCCGTATATTAACCATTTATACAACTTCAGGGTCCTTTCTCATCCAAAATTTATTTTTTAGCCTATGATCCACATTTTTCTCTAGTGCAGCTAAACTTTGAGATTTGCAAATAAAAGAAACATTAGGGGTAATTTCTTATTGAAAAAACTAAAATAATAATGTTAGCATATGTATAAAGCTAGGAATTTTAAAAAGAATTTAATCTTACACAAGCGTGAATAGTTATGAGAGAAAATCATTTGAGGTGCAACCATTTTTTATCTTTAATGTTTTTTCTTATCAATTATTGGATTCAAATACAAGAGCTGTAGCAACATCGCAAAGCCTTCTTCCAAAAAAATTTCTATCAACTGTGTGAATTATTTTCTTTCGTTTCAGTTTTTAAAGTCCAATCTCCTAAGCTAAATTGATCACTTGGGAGCTGTGTTGGGTGAATTGATTTGTACTGCAGTGAATGAGGATAGTAGCTGACGCAAAGTGGTAGCGATTGATCCTTAGCCCAGTCTTCACCCCCAACTTTGATATATGGAGGTGAACTGATGTATAATTATAAGCATAGTCACAAGTTCAACCCTCAGGAATTCCTCAGGGGGTGTCAGAAGTACAAATTCCAGAAATGATTCTGAAAATACAAAAAAAACATTTTCTATAGCTCAGAACAGAAATTAATAAATACATAAAGGCATATGTTTGTATGTTTTCTTATTTTATATCTAATATTGTAACTTAAAAAGTACAAAAATGAAATAGTGAAGTGGCTAAAGGGGAGCTGGCAAAATCATATCGTGTTTAATCCGGGGAGTGGTGGCTGAACTATAGGTTTTACTTTTAAAAAAATACAAAACAACCTGAACTTTCATGAATATTTAGCAGATTATTTGTCTCTTACTTTTGTATACAGAGAACTCTGGTGAATATTTGTAAGGAAATTATTTACAAACTTACACAAAATATTACTAATTATGAATATAATTACATTCTCTGCATAATTGCACTTTGTATTTGCTGATTTGTAGAGATATTTCTCATGCTAGGCATATTATAAATGTTGCACCTGTGGAGTTCAAAACTTATCTGATGAATTCCCTTGTAACAATAAGCATGATACTGGATACTTGGTTTATTAATATCACAAATTTTAAAGATACATCTAGAGCATTCTATTGCAGGTAGCCAATAGCTGCATGCATTAGTGTACTTGGAGAACTTTGTTAATCCTAAGATGGGGTTTGTATATGTTAGTTATAACCTAATAAGAGTTTTGAAGCATGTATAACCACATGATAAATAATAAATTGAAGCCCATTAAAGCCCCAAATTAGGATTTGATCTTTGACTCTATAGCTTATATTGTGCCACAGTGACAAGTGCATATCTTATTTTTCATTTTGTTTCTTAGGTCTTCTTCAGAATTTCCTTGGAAACTGCAAGTTTGTTGCATGAGTTTATATAGCATGACAAAAAGGTTAGGTCTGCTCATTTGCCACTAGCTCAAGTGAATGCACAACTTTACGAAAAAGGCAATTTGGTAATTCTGCCCCTTACATTGCCCACTATTACTAAACGCTTCAATTTTACAAACTTTTGCCACATTGGATGCAGCATAAGTCTTGGACACCTGTGCCCATTATTTGGATGCTAATCATGTAAAAGAAGGAAAGAGGGTATCCTTGTATGAGCATAAAAAATGAAAAGAATGGAAAGAAATCTGAAATGGATCTGCAAGTGAATAAAAGAATTTAGATTGTCGAAGAGTTAGTTTTTTGCTCCAATGTCGTAGAAATTCTTGGTTTTTTTTAAAAAAATTCTTGCTATGCTAATCTGCACAAACCTAGTGAAAAGAGATTTACCCTGCATCATGTGGCTGGAAACTGGAAAGGAAAAAAAAACGAAAAGGAAACTTTAAGGTATTTAGCTGCAGCTGAAATTCAATAAGATTTGTAGGTGCAAAGTTGGTGAAACTTTAGGGCATCTTAGTGCAGTTTGCCCCTGTAAATATAAACTACTTAGCGCTATAAACTAAAATGTTTAGAGCCTTTAGGCTTGTTGCTTGTCAAGCTGGAGATCCTACAAATACAGTTCTTACAGTTCTGTGAGATTTGCTTGTTTCCTATAAAAGTGAATAGAAGTACATTGCTGCTTAGCTATTTCTCTCACACAATCATGGATCCAGTAGGTCTTGCAGCCTTCAGTCATTGATCATCAATCATGTTAGCATACATTTTCCTGCATTTGCACTAATTTTAATTAACAAATTTACATTGATAAGCATCTTAATGTTCAGCTGGTGAATTTTGTTTTGTGTAGAAAAGTACCTAGATCAGCTGTTTTTAATGCTGTTGGTCCCTTGTATCCTTAAGGTAAGACTCAGAAATTTCAAATTTAATTTTTGCATTTGCTATCATTTTGAGATATTTGACCAATTTTTGACTCCTTTTCTTTATCTTTGGATTCTATAGTCATAGCTCATACGCCATCTATTATGTGTGCACGGCATTTTCTTTTCCGAGTGGGGCTGAGAGGGAAACATAGGTTGTGGCCTGTAAAAATATGTTATAGCCATGCTGAGTTACTTTGTTTTTGTTACTTGTTAAGAGGTTTTTACTAAACAATGAAGCCTTTGTTCTCTGACACTGTTGTAGTTTTTAGATTAAAGTCTTACTTTTTGGTGCTATGGATAACTGAACTTGTTATACAGTATCTTATGTTCTTTTTATGCCATGTATGATAAATTTATCTATATTATTTGAAAAATATGACCTTCATTCAGGTGTATCAAATTATAGAATTTTATAAGAAAAGGTTGACAATTTTATATTCTAATGCCACTCTTATATTTTCCCAGTGTTTTTCATAACAAAGTAATAACGTAGTAAGTCTGTTAACCATCATTGTCATTTGTAGGTGGAAAA
Organism: Dracaena cambodiana; assembly: GCA_036321105.1. Lineage (NCBI taxonomy): Eukaryota > Viridiplantae > Streptophyta > Magnoliopsida > Asparagales > Asparagaceae > Dracaena > Dracaena cambodiana. Next base: position 33,583,127 of record JAYEPQ010000018.1, read on the forward strand.
TCTTACTCGAAAGGCCCAACTTCAAGAAGTTGAGTTAGAAAGGACAACTAAACAGCTGAAGGAAGCAATTGCAGTTGCAGGAGAGGAAACTGCAAAGTGCAAAGCAGCTAAAGAAGTTATTAAATCACTTACTGCACAAGTGAGATTTTTTCTTTGAACTGTTCCAATTGCATTTTAATTTCTTAAATGTACCCCGTATCTACCTGTTGAACGATATTGCTAATAGTTCTGAAATCGTTTAATTCCTTTTCTTAGTTTTTTGCCATTGCTTTTTTACATCAGACATTAAGCTTATTATGCAGTAGAAAAATCCTGGGATATAAGGTAAAACGGCACTTTTACAAAGACAACAACCTAAATTATATTTTCTTAACAGCATACACTGCTTAAGTAGCCTTTTCCATCTTTTTTGAGAAGGTCTGAACATTCAGGTATTATCTTGAAACAAAGAACATAAATATAAGCAACCTGGATTACTCTGGGGATTGCCACCTGACTTCTAGGCTACAGCCTTTAATTTTAAGTTTTTTTTTTTTTTAAAGATATCCCCCAAATATCGTGTTATTTTTTAATGATCCCAAAAATTATTTGTAAATATAACCCCTAGAAATATATAAGTTATTCCAAAAACCTCCAAAAGGAAAAAGGGATTGAAAGAATCAGCAAGTAGAATGTAGAAAAGTCAGCATAGTTATTACTTTTTTGGGGTTTCCTGACACATTTTACAAATTTTCGGGTTGTATAAAAATAAAAGATTTCTGTAAAATAGGTAAAAATATTGGGGTATATATACACATATATATGTATGCATGAGCCAACGGTAAAAAATAATGATCCAATTATTTTTTTCCAACTTCGTTTCGAGATTATTTTCTCTACATCATTAGCTTCGTTAGAATGAAATTTAATAGATTTTGAAGTTCATTTGTTTTTCTATTAAGTGGATACAAGATGTTGTATTCACCAAAAACCATTATTTTTCTGTTTACTTGATGGAAGGCCAAATCAAAACTAAATCCCAAGAAATTGGGTATGAGTAAACCCTAGGGGCTATATCATAGTCCCAAAATAAATTTAGAAAAAAATACTGGAGATAGTGGAAATATACTGCAACTCAGGTAATTTATATGAACTGTCAACTCAATTCCATTAGTGTGTGTGTGTGTGTGCATGCAAACATTCGCGTGTGTTTGTGCATGTGTATTAAACCACTTGATTTATTAGCATTTACGTTCATGAACTATTGCGGTTATCTTCTTAAAATGACTGCGAGCTTGAATATGTACTTCGACTAGCCAAATTTTCGTAACTACCACACCAAAGTTTTACATGAACTCAACACACCAGTCAAAAACTTCAACTCTTTCTATTTCCTAAATATACAGGCATTCTTTAGTTATCTCCTTACTGTAGTAATTGATAGAATTATGTTGGTCCATGATTCTTTTTCCTAAATAACTTTGTTGAAGCATTGTCAGTTTAAGATTTCTCTCTCTCTTTTTTTTGTTATTCATGTGTTGATAGTTTAGGATCTAAGAATTACTGCATGCAGTTCAATACTTTTCATGTTCATTTCATTCACCCTAAGACCATTATGTCAAGATGTGTTTCCAAATTGATGTATTAGATATCATATCATGATTGAATTGGTATGGGAAGACGTGAATTGGCAGCATATATTGATTTGTGTACCGAATTATAACCAAGTATTTTGTAGGTTGTGAAAGATGCCACTCTTGGTTGTGAAGGATGTCTGTATGAGTTTCCACGTGTACTTATAGCATGAATGGCATACAATGCATAATAGAAAATCCACTTGATTTATTTGACTCGTAAACTTACCATAACTTAACAGAGAGTTAGAAAGCTGTGGAATAAAAGTATGCTATGTTCCTTTGAAAAAAAGGTGTTGTTTTCTCCATGATTTGAAGAGTATCGGTTTGGTCCTTTTTTCTTTCCATATATTGACGTAGTATTAAATTTCTTGCTACAAATATCCAGTTATACTTCACATATAAATGCAGGTGATCTTTATGGTTACATTAGGCTTGTGCTTGGATGGCAAAAGCATTTGGGGTGTTTTTATGGTGTGTGTTTTGGTAGTATGTGTTTTAGAGTGTTCTGATCGTAGTTTTTGGGGTGTTTGAGCTTGTACTTAGGAGTTTAGATTTCTCGTGGATTTTTGTGGGTTTCATAAACAAATAAAAAACAAATATACTTAATTAGGAAAAAGGAAAGTACATGAGATAGAGCTGGAACAATAAAAAGAAGAGCGTATTTTTAGATTAATAATTCAGAACACTCCAAAACACCTCGATTTGGAGTTTTTTGAAAAACACTCAAAAACACCTACTCAGATGTTTTGGGGTGTTCTAAGAACACGGCAAAACACTCGTCAAAAAACTCACAAGTAAGTGTTTTTATGAATGCTTCATAACACATCTCTCCAAAACACTCCTAAACTAATCTCCCAAGCATAGCCTTAATGTCTTTGCTCCAGCCACTGTTAGTACAAAAACTCAGACGGTTGTATTGTCATACCTGAAAACTTGTGAGCCCCATTCATCCGATCCAGAACCACACGGGTCTGTTGTCTGTTCATGTACAACTTATTTTGATGTCTTTGCATGACATGTTTACCACCAGTCTTTAATTCAGCAGTATTCAAACTGATACAACTGAAAGTCAGTTTTTACTGAATTTTTCTATTTTATTGTAAAATAATTTCACCAAGTGTCTGAAATCCTTATTTTTGTGTGATGTAACAGTTGAAAGACATGGCAGAAAGGCTGCCTGGAGGAGCAGCAAGAAACAGCGGCAAACTCCCTTCTTTGGCATCTTTGAGCCCTAGTTCTGCATCAAGCGATTTCTCAGTTGCAGCTATTGACCAAATGAGCAATTTGATTGCTCCCCATGAATCAGACGCAAATGGTGGTACAAATGGAGCTGCTGTGGCAAATGGACCTACTTCAAATAACCACCATCGAAACAGACTGGGTATTCATTCAGACGTAGTAAGGAACGGAAGTAAACCGCCAGACACAGACCCGAATCACGAGTCCGAATGGGTCGAGCAGGATGAGCCAGGTGTTTATATTACACTCACTTCATTACCTGGGGGTGTGAAGGATCTCAAGCGAGTCAGGTTCAGGTATGTCTAATACAGTTTTGTTTGATATTATATTTTATCTATGTGAAAGAAGTCGTGGCATTATAAAATTAATTATTTTAGGATAGTGTAGGATTTATTGAAATTTTCACTTCTCCAGAACCTATAGAAGCTTCTACAGTCTTTGGAGTATGGTTCTATTTTTGTACCCATTGATATGCTTGACATACCTTGTCACTTAAAAAAAGAAATGAAAATAAATAAATAAAAAGAAAACAGAAATTTGGATATCTGTTTATATCAACCTAAAGCCTCGAACCGGGTATAGGGTTGTAGAGATATTTTAAAGGGCATCCTGATACTCCGCAATCATTTCCATATTTCATTCAATTAAAAATTAAATTCTGTTTCTCTATATTATGTATATGCTAAGCACAATATTTCTAATGAAGTACTATTGAATAGTATATCTGTTATAGTGTTTATTTCATCCGTACACAGTTGTTATTTTTTAATTTTATATTTAGAAGCCCCTGCAGCTGTTTTAAAGATTGTCAAATGTTTAAACATTTGGAAGGTCTCGTAGATTTCTGGTGTAGTTCTACTGGATGTATGATGATTTGATGTATGTAAGTTGGCTTGTCTATGCTTAGCATTTAATCTGGCACACTATTTGGGTGTTAGTCTTGGAATACAACGTGTATGACACCACAGTAGCTATTATAATGCAAGGGTTCTTCTATACTATCAGTCTGGTACCTATAATGAATCATTGACCTCTTCCAAGCACCTATGAGAGAAAATTTAGAGCCACAGACACCTTGTGATTGTGACTTGCAACAAACAGCCTTCAGATTGGGGATCACATTGGCCAATTTAGCTTTGCTGCTTAGATGGTCCTGTTAAGTTACTTGATAGATTGTATTTAATAAATCTTAAAGAGTTATTTAAGAAGCGTAAGACAATCACAACTGTTGCAGATCATGGCCCTACTATCCAATCAAATGCCTGTCATAGAGTTAGAATGATGACATTATCATTCTTTTATCTATCTATTATCATATTTGCAATACTTCTGCTAGAAGTGTTAACCTCGTTCTCTTTAAATTTTAAGTAGCATTGAGGCTGACTACAACAATTTTTCATTTCTGGGTAAACTCACAAACAGTCGCAAGCGTTTCAGTGAGAAGCAAGCAGAGCAATGGTGGGCAGAGAACCGAGCCAGAGTGTACGAGCAGTACAATGTCCGCATGGTCGACAACAGATCTGCAGTAGGTGTTGCAAGTGAATAATGAATCTCAGTCCAGATAGGGTTGAAACATTTTTTTTTTTTTTTTTTTTTTTTAACTTTTTAAAATTTTTTAGCTGTGAATTTTTATCTTTTTTAGCCCCCTGCATATTTTGGGGCCAAGCCGCAATCATGAGCTAGCCCTTACTAATCGAGTTTGTTGTAGATGTGGGTTTATTTTATTTAGCCCTTGAAAAGAAATTGGTGGGCTGTGGTATAAATGAATGAGTTGGGGTTCTTGATGAATTTTTATTATTTTTATTCTCCTTTAATTTCTCTTAAGGTTGGGTTTGGCTTGAGAAATGTATATTGATAGTAGCCAGCTGCTTAATATTCTGCCCTGTAAATTCATGAACAGAGACGCTTTGCAATTGTCAATTTTCTGTTTCTCTTTGTTGGAACCCCAGATTGGATCAGTATTCTAACTTTTATACGTTCATCAACAAATATCAATTTTGTGTAGATAATGTAAGTTGATCTCTAAACCAAGTAGAAGATCCAGCATTTAATGATATCAAATTAAATTTTTATCTGATAAATTGAATTAAAGCCTGCGCTAGAGCACCTTCATAATAAAAATCAGGCGGTGAGATGCATTATTTTTGAAGAATATAGCGGTGCAAGTAGCAAATTCTCTAGCTTACAAAACTTTTAATCTCTATAAGAGTGATGTATTCTCAAAGACCCAGTGGCTGTCATCTATTTCGTGAAATGAAACGCAAGATACGTTATGTGAATCAACTACCAATCTGCATCACTCGCCGTGCATTAGGAACAATTTAATTTTTCCGTGTGCCAATGTATATCTATACTTTCTACACATACACAGTACTAGACTCTCAACCCGTGTCCTGTACATCTTATTCCCATATACAAGATTGACATCTATACGGTTAGGCATCATGGAATACAGTAACACGTGTCTTCTACGCAAACATATATTCCTTCTGTACAAATATTCTCAAGTTAGATTTCAGGTGCCCATGCTGCAATGCTTGATACTGTGAATAAAAGACTTGATTGCTGTTGTAGAGTTAACAGTGCAACCAAGCTCAACTAACCGGTCAGCACAAAAGTTTACAGTAAGCAATCAATCTTCACTGATCGGTTGTCATCTATACAAAATAATGATGCCAGCACTACGATACACATGGCCAGCAAAATGAGAAGAATTGTGCTTGTAGAAGCATATGTATCTCTACAGCAACCTTCTCCCAAATTAAATAAATATAGTATGATAAAATGCGATAAAAGAGGTACTGGGCAAGAGAGCACATAGAGGAAGGGTTGAAACTTAACATGGACCAACAACCCAACTTCAGCCGAATGGCGGCGAAAGAAAGAAAATAGGTAGCAGGCGAATGCAATCATTTACTCCAGAAACAGTTGATCAGCCTTAACGGTTGTCTGCTTTGGATAGCTTTCCTGCAACAAGTAGTAACAAATGCCCGTCATTCACTCAAAAAATAAGAAAAGGATAATATAGTGAGTTTATAGAATGATGAGAAATTTAAAAAAAAAAAAGATCTTTCATGGACTGTTTTCTTTAAAAAAAAATCTTTTATCTTTGTCATTCGGAAAGAACTTTCTAGTATAGTTGTTAATATCTTACGATATGTGATACATATCTATGATATTCAAGATATTTTATACATATCCTATGTTTGTAACTATTAGGTAACATATCTTATAATCGTGGATCAAGGTTTTGTGGGTTTCTTTTTAGTTTTGCGGGTTTCAACTCGTTTCCGGTGGGTTCCAGTCCGAAACTAGATATCAAATTTTGCTTTGCTAAGTTTCTATTTGTATAAAATTCAATTGTATAGGTTAGTTTGATTAAGTTTCGAACAAAACTTGTGGAGACCTATTTGAACTTCTAAGAAAATTCAAAACTAATGGGAGAACAAGGGGCTAATGTTCCAAATAGTTAATAATTCATCTCTCTTCAATTTTTATAGGGATCCAAATCCGTAAGTTCTAATATATCATAGTTGATGTAATTCATTTAATTTGGAAGTACAAGTATAGTTTAAATTTAAGTTAGATACATTCAAATTATTTAGGTTTGATTTTGGAAAAACTAGTTGAGCATATTTAAGTTCATTTATTTTTACTTAGCACCCACTTAGCCTAGGTGTTTATATTACATGCTTGTAAGGCACTACACATGGAAGGCACTAATGATAGCAAGCATATTTAGTGGTTATGCTACCTCTGCCCATTTGTTTACATGTAACGGAACTCATGCCAAATCTAGAAATGGAACCGTTAAACTAGTGAAACTTGTTTAAATCATTTTTACAAACAGAACCTAGTTCTCAAACACTGCTTACAATACAATTAGCATAGCTTACGATACATTACATGTTACTATACCTAATAAATGGATTTGAAACTCATACAAAAGGGTCTTTTAGGTTTAATCACAGGATGCAAGTTTCAAAATGTGTCTAGTCTTTTAACAAAGAGAAAAATTCAAGTCCCATATACCTTCTTTATCTTTTGGAGATAAAGGTCATAGCTTGGTCTTGAACCTAGGAGCTTCCATAACCTAACATAGCTTGGTCTTGAACCTAGGCTAGCTTCCATAACCTAACCATTCCTTTTTGCCAACTGATTCGGGCCTCAATGACACCAAAAAACCTATACCTATTAGAGTATTAAATCACTGGAAACAGAGAAACAAATAGTCATGCCGGTTTCCTTTCTTGTTCACAAGCGATCTCTAAACCACTACCTTGTATATGCAGTGGGGACGAAATGTACCATAGACATACTTCCAAGCGACCAAGGTTCAAGTGCCATGATTTTTGTTAAGTGCAACCGACAATTGAAAATGAAGCGAACAAATAAGGAAGGAAATAGGACGTGATCTTCGCACATCATGTATGAAATTGATGGAGTAAACTAGGGACTAGGGAGAGAGTGTCTTACCTACCGAAAGGAAACACCTTGATAGAAATCCATGGACACGTGTCCTGTGGACAGTCGGTAGGGTAAGAGAAGGAATATGACTATTATTTTGTAGTAAATGTTTTTGATTTTAGTACTCTCTTTTTATTTTATTTTTTTACCAATATCACTTTAAGAAAACAAGCTCTAACAAGGAAAACTGAAAGATACCACTTATTTTTGAATGAAGGAAGTAATTAGTATTTGTTAATTCCCATTTTCATGTATCTGATAAGCTTTTTTATTCTTATGTTAATTATTGACAACTAAAAAGGTAAAAGGAAGGTAGCTGAGTTAAGGAATAGTCCGCGACAGAGTGAAGAAGATGAAGGAAATGAAGAAATATTTTTGAAGGGAATGATAGCTATGGACCTATTGTGGATGGCGGGTTGATATTAGATTCACAATGTTCTGTAAGATAACTTGAGAGGGGTAATAAACATGGTTCAAGAAGTTATCATTTCTCAGACTAATTATGTGTATATTTGGCAAGGTTAGATAAAGTTGCAATTCTTTATTGATGGTCTCGCATGGTTGGACTTTGATTTGTATTATACATAATTTTATATAATTGAAAATTTTACCCTTTCAGGCTTTACCATATCTCTTTGCTGTTCACAACTGTATGTATATATTTATCTGTGAAGTATGGACGCAAATATGGAAAACAAGTAAGACATGATACGGACACTGCAATACTAAATTTTGCGAAAATGGGACATAAGTATGGCATGGATACGGAAAAAGTTATATGTAACTATGATTTTCACATACAAAACCAAGTAAAAAGGACCCCACATTATAGCTCTCTGATCCATTTACTGTTATTGGATTGGTATTTCTTAGTATTAATATTACACCTATAATCCCGGAGATGACGGTCCTTTTTTGTGATGATAAATAACCTACTTAACTAAATGGTTAGATATAGATAAGATAGGTTGATGGGAAAGGCAAATCTAAAAAAATTTGGATAAATATTATGAATACATCATTGTAAAGGCATACTATTTGTCTTGAATATATTAGGTAACTCTTTAATTTTCAAAACTCGCAATTGTGTGCAATATTGTACCCTTAATTAAAAAACTACACTGATTATACAAATACAATGGATATGCAAATCAAACATAATCATTCAGCCATCAAAATTTGATTTTAACTTTAACTCCAAGTTACATCGAGGAAACAATTTTTATACATTTAGGATACTTGGAACTTTCTGATATGTAAGATGTGGTTACCCGTGAAATATCAAATGAAGAATCAGAGTGTTCGAGTATCGATACGTGTCCGATATAGGTAGGGCTCCTCCAAACTATCGGTGCTACATAGATATTCATCCACATTTTATTTCATGATATGTTTAGTTCTAAATTTCTAAACTTAATTATTTGACTATTACACATAGTTAAAGTTATATTATAAGAAAAACGATATGAATATAATGCATACCACAATTTGACAACTTTGCTTACAATTTGATCTCGCTAAATTGACTGGTTTACCCTTTGATTTGCATAACTCTTTTAAGTCGTTTGTGTGGTTTTAACTATTCCTAAATTATGCCATTATAATTCTCTCTGGTTTAATCCAAACAACCCTATGCTTTGCCAATATTTTTGTGCATTAAGATAAGAGAACTTCTCCTAACTGCAAATCCATCACTGATCAAGATGATACAAAGAAAACAAATAACAAGGATATATGGATCTCAAATAGAGAGATGGCATATGAATTGCATTTAGATCATGCTACATAATTTATATAGGGCTGAGGGTCTTTTAGTAAAAGAAAAATCCAACTGTGGCTGAAGAATAATTTTACCAGACTTATCAAAATTAAATGCAAATCAGGGTTCCCACTCAAAGTTTCTTGGATTTATGTCTGCACCAACTCTGAGTGTTCATGATGCAGGATAAAAAGAAAATTTTTGTTTTCTATGAATTAGAATTTTTATCTTTTTTATTTTTATTTTTTCCTTTGGTTTCCTATTCTAGTTAGGATACCTATTAGAGTTCTTTCTCTTTTTTATTTGTTTCTTTTAGGATTAGAATCCTTTTTGTTTACAACTTTGTATTATCTTTTCTTTATAGCCAGGTTTAAAATAATGAAATCAATATCGGTATTGGCTAATCATTTATGTGATATTAAAATTGATAATACCAGATGTATTGTATCGGTAATACTGGAGATATCGGCATATCAGTTAGATATTATACCCTATAGTGTGTATCGACTACCTAAATCTAATATGATAATATGCAATTTATATCGGTAACCGCTGATATTTAAACCCTTGCTTTTTAGGATTCGAATTGAGTCTATAAAAGACTTCCTTGTAATTAACTATTTTGACTCAGAATTTTTTTTTTCAGAATTGTGGTCTTGATAATCGGTGGGATTTTTTTTTCGATCTCCCGTAGACTCGAGGGTTCTGGGTGGATTATGGAAGAACAGCTAATGGCTCCAGTGTTAATCGACTTTGCACCGCATCAATAATTTATAATTGATCAGTTTCAGTTGTCAAGATTTGCAGTCAGTTTGCTCTCCGGCTGCTCATACTTATTTTACAGAGGGTTCCCTCCTTGTAACTGATTGTTTTATTGCCAATCTGGTGCAAATGGGTGTTAATAGTTAGAACCCAAGCTGCCGTAAAACAGCCTCATGTTTTAGACCAGCAACTGTTAACTATGAAAGAAACAGCTTCCAAATGATACATAGACAAGAAAAACAATTTTCTCCATGTGTTTGTTATGCAAAACAAATGCAGCGTGAACTAGTTGGATCTACAACAGCATGGGACTCCTGCTACGTACCAAAAGGAACTAAACGAGAAAAATTGGTCCTTAGCCTCTAAAAATACCACCACACTTATGCATTACATAAAAACTGTAAAAATCACTTTTTCCTAACTATGAAAGCCTCATATGCGTGTATATATCATAACATGTTGATTTGAATAACTTAACAGTATAACTGACTAGAAAGGGATTTTATAATATAACTCAATTTACAGAAAAACTAAGGTGAAATCACTTTATGTTCTCTTTTACTCTGTAATGTATTTACAGAGTAGGGACACAAGTCGTCCAAGATGGAAGTACCGAGGTACTGATATAGCAGGCGATCTGTGCAATAACCTGGATTAATTTATAAAAAAAGACTGAAATCATATAATATTAGACATAGGGAGCACAAAGAATGCGGATAAATGGTGTAAAGTTCTACCGTTATATAAATGATTCAATATTATTTCCCTATTGCAATAAGCACTCGTGCTAAACCCCTTAAAGGTTCAATAGAATTACATATACAATAGTATTGCATGTACATTGAGCATAACAGATCAAAAGCGAGCTTTTGCAATAAAATGAAGTACCTTTCAAGCCTTAACATTAGTACGCACAAAAGTAAGCTGAGACAGATAGTTGTTTTCAGCAAAATCATGCAGTGTACGATGTGCTCTTGTTCCTTCATTGTTAGCCATCTCAACCTCATGCTTGAGCACTCTCCTACTCATACTGGAATCCTGTAAGGAAAAGTGCAATTAGTATAGAAAAATTATAAAAGTAGAACAATGATGTTAACAAATAGTAGTATAATGCATACAATTTCAGTTTTCCCATAACTATTGTAGTAGCATGCATCAAAGTAGAACTTTGAATGTCCATGGGATTCCTGATTTCAAGAAGCTCATAGTACAATGCTTATAATTCCAGTTTTCCTATAACTACTGTAGCACCATGCATTAGGGGACCGCTTGGATGCTTGGAAGTAGCATGGCAAGTTGCATTATTGCAACTTGTGTTATTGTGTTCAAACAATTTCAAATTTTTATTTTTTTTAAATTTTCGAGAGCTGTAAGAAGTACCACATTTATCAACAATACAATCATAGTTGACAAAAAAATAGAAGTATCATACACATTTTTCCCCTAAAACTAGCAATTAATGTAAAGAGTGAAACTAAAGGCAACTAAAGTTGCAAAATTTTACAACTACAACCACAGCGAAACAACAAAAAACTCACTTATAATAACTGTAATTGCAAAATTTTATAATTGCAACTATGAAATTTTATAATTACAACCACAACCAAACAACAAAAGAGCTCCCACTTGCAGTAACTATAGTTGCAAAATTTTACAACTACAACCACAGCCTGACAACAAAAAACTCACTTGTAAAAACTGCAGTTGCAAACCACATTACTTACTAGTTGCCAAACACCCCCTAAAAGTAGAACTTTTGAATGTCCATGGGATTCTTGATTACTATAATCATAAAGCACAAATTGTTGAGGATGGGTTTGACATTGTTTCTCATAAGTGCTAACAATGACTTAAATTTTTTTCTTTTTTGGGTGTGTATATGTCTATGGGTTTCTTGGGAGGGTGCTTCTCAACTGCCATAAGCACCAGCTTACGAAGCTAATTCTCACGACTTCCCTCATATGCAACAGCAAGAAATCCACCCATTTGATCTCCTCCTTTCCTCTCTCACATGACCTCTTGTGCAATCTAGCATTCCAATCAAATCTCTCCAGTTTCTTCCCTCTGATTTTGCCACTCATTCTTACAATTCTAGTTCTCGTGCATTCTTTTTATGCAAACTTCCACTCTCCAATCTATTATAATATTCACATACTGATCAATTTAGATAAAGGCATAAAATGTTGATGGGTAAACTAATTTTTTGCACGTGTAAGTGCACATGCATCTGTAAAAAAAAGTTAAATAGAAAAATAGAACTTTTAACATTCGAATGCAAAACTTGTTCTATAAAGTTATGCATCATGTAAAAATGTTGGTACTGAGAAATTAATTTAATAAAAATTTACTCATGAAGTTTTAAATTGAAAAAGATGATGGAATTTTTTTTTGAACAAAACCTGTAGCTATCTCTATCCCATATCCCCTTTTAGAGATTGTAGCATGATACTAGTTGGGTTTGAACTTCTAACCTCATATAAACTTGCTAAGAGATTTTTTCATGCATTGTAGTGATTGATTGCAAATTATGCTTAGTAAAGTCTTAAGTGAAAACTGATTAATAGGAAAAAAAAATAATAAAAAAAATAACTATTGTTGTGGTGTGCATTTATACATGCAAATCATATTGATTCCACCCAGTGGAGGTAAAATCCTTGGAGGGGTTAATGTTCGCAATTTATTTTTTTTTGAAATAGAGCTCTGCAGGACTAGTAATTTAGCAGAAAATTATTCACCTCAAAATTTATATTGCTTTTAAAATGAAAATTAGCTATTTACGTAGTTGATAACTGACATAAGTAATAGGTGTACAGCTCTTTGGTGTAAATATTATGGCTTGGACTTTCCATCATTGTAAGCTATAGCAAAAAATATTTTAAGCCTGTACCAAGGCTCATCAGGATATGAAGGCACCTTAGAAGATTGGATTTACAAGGCCGTTCTTATACATGGAAGCGTCTTTCATGGGCTTAAGAGTGCATAACGCGTAAACGGAATACACAAGGCCATTTATACGGCTGCATAAATTTATGTACCCTCAAACCATAATTTGAGTTATGCACCCATAATATGCAGTCTTCCTGCATAATATGGCCCATATGAATTATGTACCCACATACTCGCTTACCCGCCTATGGATGTAACAACTACTTGGATAGTATTTCTAAACCAATTCATATGCAAATGAATCTAACTCCAAACTCAATATGACAAAATCCTAAACACTTGATCCTATTTTCAAACTTTCTTTGCTTTTGTTCTAGGAGAGTGATGAGGTTGTGAGAATAAACTTCTTCGTTTTTCCTGAATCTCTTGAAGATCACTCTATTATAATTCTTTGGCATGACTTCAATTTCTCAATCAAGCTTTTCGTTGGTGAACCTTGCTAGCACTCAAACATTTTGTAAGCAACAAAAAACTCTTCATACCTCATTTCCAGGTATGCATATAAATTAATATTTTTTTAACAATATAAAATATATAGACATAAACTTGAGGTTTTATATTTCCATATCTTATTGTTGGATATTTTATTGCATTTAATATGTATCTGTATGCATTATTGCATGTATGTATGTATGTGTGTGTGTGTGTGTGTGTGTGTGTGTGTGTGTGTGTATAACTATTCCTCTCCATGTACTTTTATGTAATCTATTTACTTACCGCATTATCCGTTTATGCATTACGCTCTCCCAGACCACATGCATAATAAAACTGTGTTTTAGAACATTGGAGTTAATCACTAAATGTGTTTGCTTTGCCAATTCCTTGTCGCATTTGATGGACTATCAACATACAAGTTTCATTGTGTTCTATGTACTATTACAAATTCATACAAAGAATAGGAGACCTCTTCTGATTGATTGAAGGGTCTCTTCATGTCCAATTCAACTATAAGTTACTCCAAAAGAAAGAATAAAGAGAGTTAAAGAATGGTATCAGAGACATGAATAGGAATGAAGCCAAAAGGGGGCCCTTGGGGAATGGGATTGATTGGTGTTGGTGTTACTAATAATTGATGTTGACTGACAAACTAGGGACTCTCTTTAGGCTTTTTTTCAGCGTAAACAATGGACAATATTCCTCACGTGTTCCCTTAATAAGATAAAATGTAACAAGCTACATAGTAAAACCAAAAATACAAAAAATACAAAATGCCCCACTACGCATATGTATGATGCTGAAGAATAAGTGAAATACAAGAGAAATACAACTGAAACAAATTAAACATAATGTTAATGTCAATGACAACTGGTGTGATGACGTCATCCTGTAACGTCATCTTATTGCTATTCACATGGGCTTAGGGAACTAAATCTGAGAAGATTGAAATTTGAATTCAAATTTTTTAATTTTAAAATTTAAAATTCAAATCTAAATCCACACTCAACAGCTTCTCCTCATTGATGGACCGTACTCTCTCTCTGATTAGCCGTGACAGCTCTTGGCTATCAAATCACTCCTGAACCAACCGCCCCCCCCACTACACATCTCGTTAGTATGTCCAAGCACAATCGGTGAACTGAACTCCTCTGTCCCACTCCATTAGTCGCTACCTGATCTCGTCTTCACCCGTCGCCAATGTTAACGAGGCCCAACCGTGCAGCCTTACCTCACCTTGTTATCGCCACCTCCGGACACAAGTTGGAGCAAAATTTTGTTTCTTTTGACCTTTTTTATGTGCTCTCTTATGATCAATTGGTCATGGCCATCATTCATGGGTTCTGAGACATTTCTATTAGTCCACAATCCTATAACTTATTTACTTTTATATTTCTCAAAAAAAATTTACTTTAATATAATGGAATGAGTTTGTTAGTCTTATACTCTTACTTATATTCAAGGCTCCACATTTGGTAACTCATGTGGATAATGGAAAGGTATATGACGTGTTGAATCTTTTTTCCATATTAACATTAAAAGTTGTATATTATATTCCTTCATATTTTACCTATTTAAATTTATTCCTTCTCTTGTTAAATGATTAGTTATTACATTTTTTTTATTCTTGAAATGTAGACTGGATGAATTTAAATTTGACATCTTTCCTTATCATTAAAAGTAAGCTATTAAATGTTAACAGCACAAATCTTAATATCATAGACCAACCAAATTATTCAGTTCACTTGTATGCATCATTAGATATTTTATATTTCAGATTATTTCTGAATGTTAGTGTTCCTTCTATTGTAATGTGCCTAACTATATTAATGCTACGTATAAACATTTCTAGACCCAATTGCAAGGCCAATAGTGAGGACACTTGAGCTTCGACTAAGAACCTCAATTCCCTGTTCTCCAACTAAGAACCTCAACTCCCCGTTCTCTGATTTAAAAGTGCCCCCAGCTTGCCACGAGTATCTGGCTGAAAAGGTAGCTTTTGTCTCAGCCAATGGGTAAATCATGGGGTGGGTATGAAAAGTATAAGTCGTGTTACCTGGCCCTCTTTTTTTCATTTTACCTTTTCTAACCCGTTGTCAAAGAAGGATAATAGTTCTAAAAGTATTAAACAACTTTTGATAAATTTCCAAGTGGTAAGTGGTAACAATCAAATTATTGAATAAACAGACACCAATGGAACTCAAAAATAAACTGTGACATCAGATATCAACGACATATGCATGATTGGTTTCCCTTACAACTGTGCAGCATGGGTTTAATATAGATACATGATTGAAATGCGATAAATAAGAAAAGCAAGGATACCAGTTTCTTGATTTAAACAACTCAAACAGTGTAGAGCACCAAACCTCAACAGAAAGAAAATAGATAATCCACAGGGGTAGATGACTTTTGTTTTACTTTTTGAAACTACTAGTGCAGATGACCATCTTTAACCCTTAAATTATAATAATAACAGATAAATGACCAATTAATTCAAAACAAAACCTAATTAAACAGATACAGCCAGACGTGCCTTGTTAAAAGAAAAAAAAATAGAAGTCATAAGAACCTGTAAGAATTCCAGCATTTGCTCTTCAATGGTACCCCTCATTGCCAAGGTTTCCACATATGTTGGACGAGTAGCACCCATGCGGTGAGCACGACTAATAACCTGCTCTTCCAAGCTGATTAAATACAATAAAATTAATGATTTGGTGAAGTTACATGAGTTGTGAGTTGAGAACTAAAAGAAAGAAAGACAACTTGTCATACCAAGTGAAAGGACCAAATACATGGAACTAAAAAGTCTCAATATAAATCCTTGTATTAAAAAAAAAAAAAAAATCCTCCTTTCCTATATATGAAATAAGAAAAAGTGTATTGTCTATGTATCACCACAGTGATGGATGTATCACCTTCTATCCCATATGGGTTCCATTAAAAACACATGTGTAACAAAACTCAAATCAAGACCTAATGCTGCGCTTCCATCCATCAAAAGGACCATGCAACTCGGATCATATTGAAATATCAGCAATGACTTCACCTATGAAAAAGACAGACGGGAGTTAAATCCTCAGGGCATTAAAATATTTTTTTTAATATGTTGATAGAAGTTTACCTTTTTACTAGAAGGCATAGGGCTGTACATTCCTACATACTTAATACCAGCAAATGTTAACTGAGGAGAAAAAGCAAAAAAAAAAAAATTCATAACTTCAAGTGGACATTTTAAAGAACATGAAAATGATCACTTGGCTAAGATATAGTTACCTGCTGTTCAATGACATGTATATGCTCAAGAAACTGAGAAAAAACTATCACTTTCTCTGGCAAAGTCTTATAAGACATGCCATTTAGAGTGGTTTTATTCTCTTGGCATGCAAAATAATTGCGCTTCTGTGCATCCTGAAGAATTTCCTTACTATTAACGCTTTCTACTTGGTGAACCTTCCAGTTAAGTTCCTGCAAATCCTTCAATCTCTCCACCAAGTATGCAACTTTACTGCTTTTTGTTGATTGCCAGTCGGGATCCCAGTCATCCTGCAGAAAGCTAGATAAATTTATTCTGGTACAGCGAAGAGGAATACAGCAAGATGCCGAGTGAGATAAACGAAAAGGACTTTTCTTACATACCTGTTCATATGAAGGTTGCAGCTCAATAAGGTCTTTGGGTACAGGCCACTTGGGATTTGGATTTTCTGGTCGTGTTAATATTTCAGGAGACTGCATTACATAAGGATTGCCACAACCAGGGTAAGTGCATTTCTCACTATCTAGAGCAACACAATCTAAGCATAAAAGATGCCTGCATGGTGTAATAACAGGCAGGCGACACCAATCTTTGCACCTAAAAAAAATGAAAGCTGAATTACAATCAAAACGCAAATCACAAGTATGTAAAATTTTTAATGCATTAATTACCTGAAACAACAGCACCCATGTAGAAGTGAATACTTTATGAAAAGACATTCTTCTGAAGTAGGGTCCAAGCCTCCTTGTACTAATATATCCATTGTTTCCTGGATATCCTGACCAGCATCAGTTACCTTGATATGACCAGCCACACAACAAGACAGTCTAACATTCCTGACTGTGTGACTACGGAACTTCCATTGTTTTGGATTCAGAAGTGATTCAACATGGGAAGGATCATTCCAATCAGCCATCAGAATATTGCGACGAACAGTAACAACCAATTCATTGTAGCTCCAAGCGTGCTCCTCGTTGAAATGTAAATAAGTCGCTTTCTTGATGCATGGGGGAATATTTCTCAAATCTGCTTTTCTTGCACTAATCATGATCCTCTGAAGTAGCAATAGCAAACGAGAACGTCCCTCCTCCAACTGAGCTTCAAAAGGTCTAAGGATACCAGCCTCCCACAATTCCTGATTTTGCCCATAAGCTTCTTCATGAAGAAACTTGAGCATAGGTAGAAGATAGCCCACTTGGCTAGTTGGTGTATCTGGCGTTGGTGTACCAGTTAAAATCCAGCGGTTTGTTGTGGCAAGTGAAATGGCCATTTGCAATTTGTTTGTCACGTTAAGACTAGAACCAAGTGTATGACCTTCATCTAAAATTACTCTAAGCCAGTGTATCTGCATTAATATGCTTCTCTTACGTAACGCCCATTCTGCACTTAACCGGTTGAAGGTAGTTATAACAATGTCATAATTCCAAGCAAGATTATGTGCAGAAAGCTTTTTCTTTTCAGTCCAGATGAAAACCCGAAGCTGACCAGGGCTGACATGCTTCTGAATTTGGGTTTTCCAGTGATCAACTAAATTTGCAGGGACGACAATGAGCGTTGTGCCAGATAAATAAAGCCTAAATAAGTCCAATGGTTTCGTAAGAGCGATTCTAAGAGAAGTCAAATCAAATGCCAAATTGTCAAGGGTGGATGGGTAAAACCACCTACTTGTACCTCTTTCAACCTTTCTTACCAGACCAAATGCTCGAAATATCTTATGGTATCCAGGCGTATCTTTGCCCAAGAGCACCCGAGCATCTAGAAATGCAGGACGTCTTAAGCCAGTGGTCTCCATCTCTAGAAGTTTGTCATGTGAAAGATTAGCCAGCCAAGTTAAAGCCTTCATTGTTTCAGAATTTAACAATGTAGAATGCTCCTTAAGCACACTAGTGAAGAATGATGTGTTTTGTTCTTTTCCTGGTGGTGTTCCTTTGGTATAAAATCCTGGAAAATATGTTATTTTCCGTTTATAGTTCCAGGGCTCCTCAGGATCAGTACAACTCTGATGTAAAGGATCAGCATTCATACTACAAAACCATGCAGCATTGGAATCAAGTATACTCCTCTCACAAAGCTTCCGCCACTTGCTACAAGCATCACACTGAACCCAAGTCTCGCTAGACTCAAAGGAACGAGCAGCATATTTCTTGTGCCTCTTGTGGCTTCTGTTAGATGCAGAAAAGACAGCATTCCTTTCCTCAGACTCAAACTCCAGACAATCGAGATCGTCGGCCTTTCTTTTCTCTTCACAATATTCATCTTCTCCATATGTATTCAGTAGATTTCTCTTAATGCTACTCAAGTTCCTCGTGCATCTAAGAACACGTGTTGTTGGTGTGGTGGGTGTGATTTCGCAAGATGAAACGCCTGAATTTATGACAGAATAAGCTGCAGGATCCATGGATATAGGAGTCATCGATCTGTTTTGCCTTTCTGATGAGGATTCTTCAACTCCATTTAAACCGAATTCCAGTGGTGACTTACTAGAACAAGCTTTCCCCCTCCGCATATTCCGACCGACAAATCTTTTCCACGTTGACATAAAGTTGGCAGGAGTAAAATTATCAGCACTGAGTTCATAATAACCACATTTTCTGTCAGCATTATGCATGCACCAAACTACATCTACTCCACAAGGCGGATCTGCCAAGGTACCACGTGTTTTCAAAATAAGAGAAAGTGCGGTTACTGTCTTTCCCAGCCCTGGTTCATCACAGAACATTCCACCGCGAAAATCATTTAAGGTAGGGGCCAGGCCAGTTGATATTTCACCTGAAACAGCATTTATGTATAAAGAAAATCCATCCTCTGTTGTAAAACTCATATATAAAGGGTGTGATAGCACCTCAGCACTGTGCTCCCGTTTCAACATCCAGTCAACTGCAGCTTCCTGGTGAGGGAAAAGCTTAAGTTTCATACATGGCATAACAGATGAAGCTAAAGCCCTCAAATGATGACAAGTGGCCGCAACTCTAATGAGATCCTTTGGGCCAAGCATGACCAACACCTTAGACAATACGTCGTCAGAAACATCCCAGAAACCAGTGTTCGGGAATGTAACTTCAGGTTTTATTCGAGTAGAGTGCGACCTTTCCTCCCTTCCTATGGTGGGCAAACTCTTGAATATTTCATGGAGGTCAAATGAGCTTTTGTTAGCAGCACCAGATGTAATATTATGCACCATGCAGCCAAGAACATGACAATCAGAACAGCTCCAAATGCTTTTATCATCCATACGAAGATGAGCCTCAGTATTGTCATCCATCATAAGCAGCAAACTTCTAGTTTCCCATTTACACCTGTAAACAGCCATTTCTGAATTGGGTTAACATGGTACCAAATTAAGTATTATACCTCAATTTGAATGGTAAGGTCACAAGTTTAAGGAAGAGGAAAAGGAAGGAAACATCTAATACCAAGAAACAAAAATTTGTGTGTTTGCACAACGAACAAGGGAAACAAGTGCCACAATAGGCCCATTCCCAATTAGTAACCGTTTACGGACTCTCTCCTACATCCAACAGTCATCTGTCACCTAGCATCACACATAAATCCCCTTTTTATGAACTCCATCCTCCTTCTCGCAGAGGATAATTTGCCAATTTTTTCGGCAGTTGAGATGATTTTCACGGTACCCTAATGAATTGGCAGGGCCAATGACACCCACATTTTTTTCCCATTCCTATATCCCCCAATCAAAATTGAGAAGTTAGGTTCATTTGATCATTTCAAAATAATGTTTGTTTACAAAGACTCTCAGTTTATGTAATATCCATGCTTTTCATTATAGATGCTAACGATCTATTAGAAGCATAATTCCTTGTGTGATGAGTATAATTGATACTATGGTCACTAGCTAGTTTATATAACTTGGAAAATGTTATGGCTATGGGCCTTTTGATCATTCATGCAAAAAGCCTAAGTTAGAGGAACTTATATCCATAAATGTCAAGCATGAGGATTTATAATATTATTAGTTCAATACTCTGTCCATCATTAGGTGTATACTTGAGATATTTGCATAAGTTGTATGCTTGAGATGTTGCTTAACGTATGCGCTTTAGGTGTATCCTTGAGATGTTGTTTCAGTTTTATGCTTTAGGTGTATGAATGGCATGTGTGTTTGAGGTGTATGAATGATGTTCCTGCTGGAGAAATGTGTATGAGGTGAGTGTTTAAAACTAGTGGCAACTGGTAGTTTGGGTGTACAAAAGTAATGGAGACACACATGAGGTTCATATATGTGTGTCAAGGAGAGGATGACAAGCACTATGGGTTGAGACATCTGAGACTACATCCTACCAACTTCCTCACTTGTGCTCACCCATTTTCCTCTCATTCTCTCACTTCTACTGTTGGTCCTCTACTGGCTGAAAACAGAAGAGGAGAAAAAGAAAGAAAAAGATAATAAGTTGTAAATAGGAAATACTTAGGAAGTCACTTTCTATTTCATATTATTTAGGACTCTTATTTGTACCTTCCAGTCCTAGTTGTGAACTTGCAAATTCTTATCATGGTTATAAGCTAAAGCAATGTTTAAAATAGCGATAATGATAACGTAACGTTTTATCTTTATTAGGTTATGTCGCATATAACGTAACGCATAACGTAGGTTATGCAATTTCATGTTTATTTAATAAATATAAATATAAACCATATAAAACAATTCTTATAAATTGAAATATAAATTTAAAATATCTAAAAAAATATAAAATCATTTTATAATCATAATCTATTCTAATTTTATATTAAATTTTACAATAATATTCACATTTATTTTCATAAATTATGTTAAATCTGCAACCGTAATTCCAGTCATCATTTAAATAAGAAAATAATATTCCAATTTTTTATTTCAATTCCAGTTATTATTATTGTTATAATTTATATTTTGTAATATTTAATTTATGTTATTTGTAATTATTGATTTCACTTCAAATAAAAATTTAATATAATCAACAAGTAAGATATTTTAGCAATAGAAAAGAGTTATAAGCGAACAAAGAAACAATAACAAGTTAGTAATTGCACAAGCAATCAAACAAGCCAACAACTAATCTAATAATAAAATAACAATAATTCGCTAATAATCAAAATAATAATCAATAATAAGAAATTACTAAAAAGATAATTGTAAATAACGTAACATAACGTAATTAAACGTAACGTTACGTAATATAACGTAAAATAATATTAAAAAAAACGTACTGTTATGGTGCATTGAGTTATTTCTAGTTGTTACGTAGCACTGGGGTTCCGTTAGGTTACGTAACGCAAAATAACGGGTTTCATAATGCGTTATTTTTAACATTGAGCTAAAGTATGGCTTTGCATGAGATAATATCACCATGCTAAAAGTTTGATAGAAGTTCGTATTCATTTACACATGCATGATTTCTAGTTATGTTACTCCCATTAGTTTTCATGCAAAGTAAGAGATGATGTTTACTTGTTTTAAGTCATCAATTCATTCTTTACTAAATGATATTAGACTTTTAGTAAGATTCTAAAACTTGAAGCTTTCTAGAGCTAAATTCATGCTATGACTCTCTTATGGGGCATTATGTTAAATTCATGCTATGACTCTCTTATGGGGCATTATGTTACATACAAGTGTTGATGTCTCTAGTAAGTTCCTTTAACACTAAACATGAAATGATTTCAAAGATCACAACATGGATGCAATATTTTCTCGAGTTAAATTAAATAAGCATATCATGAGATTTCAACTAGAAACTAGATGTATCACATTTATTCTTTAAGGTTTGAAAACTAGAAACTAGACATGCAAGTAATGTTACTATATGTTACTTCTTGCACTTGAATCTCCACCAAAAGCTCGACATTATTTACTATATTATTTATTGATGATGAAAGTAAGTTTCACAAGTGGTTATCGTAGAACTTATTATGAATTCATGTTAGGGGTTTTAACATTTTCCATGCACTAAAAGATGTTCTTTCGAATATGTAAATGTAAATGAACTTTAGTCAAATAGACATGGACCCATGCAGGGAACCAATGAGGCATATTGTTCTTAACTTGGCCCCTCTTCAAGAATGTAAGCAACTTATGAGTATCAACTTCATCGAAGACGTTGGAGGGAGATTTGATGGCTCCATAGGAAACATTCTAGGGAGATATTGAACTCATAAGTTATGTAAACTATCAAAGTTTTTTAATAGGGCATTAGATCTGTTGGGTAAAGCCAACAAGGTAATTGAACCAATGGTTAACGGATATAAAAATTCATCAAATCATTGATTTTGATATATCAATATCGTTGTCGTCATCATTTATTGGGAAATCATCTATCTACATGTTCAACCTCTACTATTGTCATAAGTATGACATTGCATGCTTGGCCAAAATGCATAAAGATTTTATGCACCATCTCTTTTTAAGGGCTATTACAGAAGTCATCATAATTCATAATGATAGTTTGCTTAAATTAGTTAATATATCTTGTGAAAAATGTATAGAATCTCATTCCTTTCTTAATATACTTGTGAAAAATTATTTATTTATATAAACCTACATCTTATGGGATTGTTGAGTTACATATTGATTGGTGAACTCATCCAAATCACCATGGATATTTCCATAGTAGCATTAACCGGTTGGTTGACCTCTTCTGAATGATAGACATGTCGTGGTACCAAACCCTAGGGATAATGTTAACTTTTAGTATCAGAGTGGTTGCTTGTGTATATTTATAGAGTGTATGTAAGCATATGTATGGATAGAACTCTATCAGTAATGGAGTTCAATAGTTGTTTGCAAGACTATATAAAGGAATGTTGGTTGTAAATAATATCAAAAGCAATATGATATATGAGATGTAGGTAAATTTTTAATAATTGCTTTGTCCTAATGATCCTGGAATCAATTTAAGACATTTATAATGAAATTGTATATTGATGGTCTTAATTGATCGCACCTTAAGTTGAACCACCTTAATTCTTAGGATGTGACAACTTGCAATGCATTTGCTTTCTCAAAGAAAATAGAATTCCAGGGACTGAGATCAAATTCTCAAGGTCCAAACACTATCTCCAATGCATGGGAGGTGAATGTGTGAAATCATTGAAGATAGGAGAAGCAAATATGACCTCATGGCTTCAAGCGTCTATGTAAATGCAGTATCAATAAGGACTCTTAGTGCTTCAAGCATAACACCAAATTTATAATTTAAAAGGGGGAAGTGTTTTTTTTTTTTTTAAATAGCCATAAACTTATTAATCCTCTAAAAAACAAGGAAAGATTGTGACTATCCAAGTATATACCTGACATGCTTGAAGAACGACGCCGCCAGCGCACGCTGCCGGGGGAACTGCCACCCCGACCAAAGCGCAATCGGCAAATAAACATCCACCAACACCACTGCCCTTGCCTCAGCCGCCTCCTCCCTCACCGAAACCCCCAAGACCCGAACTCTGATCTTCAGACACCGATTAGTCACCAGCACATGCAGCTGATGAACGACGCTCGAGCTCCCATTGACGAGGACCAGCCCCGCCCTCCTCCTCCGCTTCGAAGACGACGGCGGCGGCCGAGGCGGAGTCTTCGCGGCGCCTTCGGCGGCCTCATTGGGCTCCGAGTTCGGATTTTGGATAGGGAGAAGCGCGATTCCGTCGTCGGTTCGGAACCCGAGGGAGCCGCCGCCGTCGGAGAATAAGGAGCAGGGGGAGAGCGGCGGTAGGGTTTGAGGAGGAGAGACGGAGAGGACCGCCTGGAGGTAGCCGCAGAGTTTGTGGCCGGAGAGAGGGTCGCTCTCGTTCTCTGGTGTGGACGCCATTGGAAACTAGGGTTAGGGTTTGATCGACATTGGGGATTTCGGAGAGGAGAGAGAAAGTCGCGGGTTTTGAGTAACGAACGATACCAGAGAGAGAGAGAGAGAGAGAGAGAGAGTTTTTTTTTTTTCTTTTTTTTTTTTTCTTTTTTTATTGCCAGCTGACTTCTTCTGTTATTGTCATAATATCGCCCTTTCTTCAAAATTTATGAGAGTTTTTTATTTCAACTCGAACATAATTTAAATAATATTAAAATAAAATTTGGGGGTGTACTTTTAGAATATTTTTTTTACCGCAATCATCCAAATGAATTTGGGCCAGGCCCAGTCCCATTACATACCAGGCCCGGTCCAAGATGTGGCCTTCAAGCCGAATCCAAGCGTTGAAAGGGTCACAGCCGTCACTCTCACTACAGCCCAAACAAAAATTTGAGGGGAAAATTTTTTCATTTGCTAAAATAAAAGATTTTTTATCAAGATATTTTGGCGACGATCGATGGCAAGAGATAGCTGCTTGGCTCGCATCACTGCCGGCGTTGCCATCGGTGGCGCCGTTGGCGGAGCAGTTGGTACTCTCTCTCTCTCTATCTCTCTAAACCATAAACCCTAAGTTTGCCTCCGTATTTATTTCGACTACCATTTGATAACAAACCGAGCGATGCGATTTTGGTTAATAAAAATCTTTCATGGTTCAACAAAGATTCATATTCGTCAAAGTTCCAAACTTTGGGAATTTCAGTGCAGAAAGTTGATAGCTTTCATGATTGAATGAGTTGATTAATATTTTGCAGTTTGTGAATCTATCAATAGAACCAAAAAAGACCCACATAGGGAATCTTTAATCCATTCTTCTCTTTGTATCTCAGAATCATAGATGCATAATTTGTTAAAGGCTGGTAACTTTAGTAAATCATGCAATCTAAACAGTAAAGGGAAATTTTGCTGGGAAGAATTCATCTAAACTGCACATAACATGTGGAAAGTTACCCGTAGGGCTCTGTTCCGGTCCAACTGTTTGTAATCATCAACCCCTCCTACATTATCAACATTTGAATAACCATTACCTGTAAAAATGTATGTTTGGAACTTTCTACAATTATCTCCTTGATTGACTTTAGTAGTTTAGTTTTCTGAAAGACCACCTTAGTCTTCCAACTTCCCTGATTCTTGAATCAATTTCATTACTATCATCGACTACGAATGACCTAATGTAAAAATTTTATTTGTATTTTAATAAATCAGTAGGTGATATCTTCTAATTAGGTTGGTCTTTCCATATTCTCTTTTGGAAAATTCTTTTTATGTCGTCACTCCACTTTGTAAAATTTTTATCTTCCTCTCTTGATCGGTCTAATATTTTTATTTACTCCCTCTGTATTCTTGATGAGCTTCATCCTTTAAGTCAAGGTGTGTCAAGAAATTTTTTTCTAGGTCCTCAGTGACATGTAGAGCATCTGGATGGAACATCATCTGAATATTTCAATATAAAAATCCTAATGCTAATCAAATAGAATAAGAAATATTTGAATATTCAATCTAGCAACATCATAACTTAGTGTTGTCAAATCCCGTCTCTTTAACCTACTTACACACATTAGCATCACTTTGTTGCTTTGTGTATATGGCATTAGTAACTTCATGTACTTATTTTAATTAAATTATTATGCGCGCAACACTGAAGTTGGATCTAACAATGTAAACTCTCGCAGGTGCTGTTTATGGGACTTATGAGGCTATCAGATATAAGGTGATGTTCTTATATTTCGCATAAACTCATGGCATGCTTGTTCAACACTATAATTACAAATTTGGGCAGTATGTTTGCGGTCCTGTAGAACAATTACTATTTTAGTATTTTTGTTCCAACTTCCAAGTATTTGCCTGCTTCTATTCAATCATGTTCAGTTTTATGATTTAATTTTAGTGTCCAACTCCTGTTTCAGTCTAGCTAATCTCTAGCGTTTGGCACTATTGTGCAAATATGATGATTTAATTGTTTTTGATCATTTTCTGAATAATCCAGTCTCATGAAAGGTAAGTTCTATGCAAATTATTGGCTTTCAGTATGATACTCAATTTTCATCCAGACAACTTAAATGGGCCGCCATAGACCAGAAATACATCCATGGATTTTTTTTTTTTTTTTTTTTTATTGGATGACATGTATGGCCAAATGGCTAAATGGGCCGCCATAGACTCAATTTTCTGAATATTTTTTTTTTTTTTTATTGTATGACATGTATGGTCTAATTTACCGTATATTATTATTTTTTTTTTTATAATCTTTATTACGTTGCCAAACACTTCTTTACTATCAGCGCTATTATATTTACTATCATAAGCATTTTTCACCTGTCGAAGTTTGAAATATATTATACTAAGAATTTTTAGCATGTTTGAAGTTTTTAATTGTTTTAATTGGATTGTGAATCTTTCAGGTTCCTGGATTATTGAAAATTAGACACATTGGTCAGACAACTCTTGGAAGTGCAGCAGTATTTGGGCTCTTTTTAGGAGCTGGGAGTTTAATACATTGTGGCAGGTCCTACTGAATCAAGATGCAACTGTTGGGTTTTTTTTTTTTTTTTTTTTTATGTTGGTAGTTGAATTATACTGCAGACAATCTTATCGAGCTTCTTGTCTGCACAGTAGTTTTGTAGTACATGTATTATCGAAGGTTCTGTTGAATTTGATTTAATCGTATGTTAATTAGATGATAAGCAGTAAAAGCTTTCTTGAATACCTCTGACAAGTCTTATATGATGAGAAGGAACTGTCTCCATTTTTCGAACTGGACAGGAACCAAAATATGCGTCCTTTGGTTGTTATACTGCTGCTCACTTAGCTCCTAAGGTTTCTTCATGCAGATCCCCTTTTGTTGATATCCTTGAGATGGGAATTTTCTGCTTCGTCCAATTTTTGTTGATCTATAGCAGCCTGTAGTGAGCTACAGGCACCAGGCATGTATCAATATTTCCAACTATATGAAATTGTGCATAATGCAATGGTACTGGGGTATTTTACGAAGTCTGTAGCATTTGCCAAGTTGAAATCCCATGAAAGTGTTGAAAGAAAATGTTGCACCAAAAGCCCTTTTCAGAGGTTTTGTTTGGTATGATTATGTGTATAATTTACAAGTTCAAGCAGGTGAGAAGCCTCAAGGCATACCAAAGGATGCCATAACCCACTGACCATCTCTTGTTTGGTTATTCTTCATACAATTGCCTGCCATTAGTATATGCACAGCTTCAACTATAGGCAGCAATGCCTCAACCTGCTACATTGCAATTTGAGTGCAGCAAACTGCCTCTCCATGGAGATGGCACATTATGTCAAATGACATAATATTTTTGTTGTACTGTTGCAACAAAAATGATTGCAAGATAGCAAGCCCCATGAACAACATTTCCATTTGTATCCTTCTCAAAACTTCTACAAGTACACCTGCAGACTTTATTCAATTGCAAAAGAACAGAGTTTGTATATGAGATTAGGTACTACAAGTTTGACTTCTAAAATCAGTACCATTGTCGAAAACTACAATAATCACTACAAGACACGTTATCTCTAGTATATACAATGTGCTAGTCCCTTGGGCCCATCAGAAATACAGCAAGTAACATGTGTGTAACATAGTACCAATACAATCAACAATTATACACCGAGTATGTTTTTACATATGCCGCGTCAACTATTATAGACAAGTATGTTCTTACAACACTGCTCCAACTTTTACAATAGATGATGATGATGATGATTCCCTGATCATAGACACAACAATTCAGTTAGCCTCTGACCGTGTAGACTTTTGTCGCATAAAAAGAACGATAACTTGGAATCATCTTACAACACCAAAAACCAACACTAAACGCATGATACAACCACAGTCAGGTCAAAAGCGCGCGCGAAAGAAAAGACATTCTTCACTTGTCAACTTCTGCAAAGTTGAATCACGCAATCCAAAATCAGGAGCTTATATATGACTTTGTATTATATGCGTGCCGTTTCATGAGTGCATTCGTATACGGTAAGAGAAATACATATTACTGCAAGATATCATCATATCACGATTGTTCCTATTAGTGCAAAATATACTAGCATCTCATTAATTATAAAAACTTGTGTGTTTATCACCAGCTACTTGCAAATAAGACTAGCAAGTTTGAAGATGGGGCAAGGAAATGCTTATTTAAGATTCTGGATAAATAGATTGTTGCCAACTTGTATTAGCCATCATAATAAGATACAGTGTGAAATCATGAGAGGAAATGTATTGTTATCATGAATGGCGTAGGTTACTTATCTCCCTTTTCTTTCTTTTTTTCCCCCTTTCATTTTCTTTTGTTTATCTCAAGGACTCCGCATTGCATGAGCATGTGAGTGTTAACAAGAACACGAGAGTAAAAGATAGTATCAGACCTTCTGGTTGATCGGGCTGTGCGTCTTCTAGTTGCTGTTTCATCTTGCTGGACGAACCTTCTGCTTCCCTTGACTTTGGACTTGGGGACATCTGCAAGCATTTTAATACGGTCTAAGACAATACAAATAGCATTTAAACTACCAATTACAGAACTTTTAGTTACCTCTGTGAGAAGTTTTTGGTGATTCAACCTCGAAGCCATCTGCCTCGCCTTTATCCACAATGCTTGAAATACAGCTTTCTTCTGATACTGTATCTATATCTTGGGGAAGACATTCCTGAGATGTGAAATTTTTTTCCTCTTCACCAGTGATTACCTCACTATCTTCATCTGCAGGTACTGAAAAGGGTTTTTTATTCATGTATAAAGGCATATATCGATAGCACCAGTGAGAAAAAGACACCCAAGTAAAGATCAAGCAGCAATGGCAAATATGGAAAATTATAAAGAACTATATTTGAAAGTCATCATGTAAAGAATTTGTTTTAGAATCAGTCTTGGTGCCACATTGGCAGTCTGTTATCTAGTCCAACTCAAACAAGGTTTATATTTTCTATGAATTTCTAGCCTAAGCCAAGATCCACAGTGCAGACAATTCTCTCAAAATAAACTTTTTTTTCCCAATGAGTATGTACATTGCGCTACCTTTTCACAAAAGACCTGATCATAAAATGGTCATGTTGCTTAAATAGAAGATATATTGCCTCATTATCAGAGGAAGTGAAGCCATGGGTAACGTTTTATTGTCCAGAAACTGCTTTAGTGTTGGAGTTCAAACTTAAGGGTGGGAGGCAAGGTAGAAACAGGGAATGCAAAGACTAATAATCATCAGAAGAAAATTTTACAAGAGAAAGGGTTGAACAGGTAGAGAGCATAAACATTGAAGTAATTACCTTCAGCATCATTTGCACTTGTTTCTTGTTCATCTGTGTTGTTCTTTGTTGTTATGAAGCCTTGTAAAGTACCAAGTTTCTGCTGGTGAACCTGGGCATTTCTAGCAGTCACTTCCTGCTCCTTTCTTTCCATGTGGATCTTGTTAAGCTTCTCCTCAAATTCCTCAATAATTGATTTAAGCTCTGGTTTTGCAAACTTTTTACACTGGTTTGAAAAGATGAAGAAGGCAAAGTCAAATAGATATCAGGGAATTGTATAAACACTCAACAGGAATGAATTAGTCAGGGGGGACTCGAATACAGGAATGAAACATAGGCATCAGGGGGACAACAAACAAATGTGACCCTGACTTTATCAGCACTCCCCTTGATCTAAAGGTAAATTAAAGTATGCAAACAAAAAAAGTACTTGGCTACCTTGCTGATAATTATTCGGAAGTAATCCATCACAGAATCTTCACACAGAGCATGTTCATATGTTTTGAAAGAGTCGATAAGTTTTTTCAGGCCCTTCTCACTGAAGGTTAGCTGGGAAAGGCAATATGCAATATATTCCCACTGTCTAATATCTGCAACAAATATAAAAATTAGAATTAGAGCTGCATTAAAGAAATAATTGCATAGAAAATAGTCGAGAATGGCATGCATAAACTCTGTTTAAATAATTGCATATAGTAACTGGGTTGACCTCCTTTGACAGGTTAACCCCATTTCTGTACAAAGTAGTAACTGAAAGTTCAGAATATTCTAATGTAGGGGGAAAGGCCTGGAGTCGAGGAGATCACCAGATTCCAGAAACTATGGAAATTTTCAGGAGACAAAAGCAAAAATGTATTAAGCACGAGATTAATTTTAACTTTGTTAATCTTAAGGCCAGATCATTCCCCACCCCCCCCCCAACACACACACACACACACACACAAAAAAATAGCAAGTAGTTATCTAAATTCGTTATAGATGAAATTTGATAATATTTCATAAATTAAATAGAGTATTTCTGTCAAAAAAATTTGTGAATACGTGTTATTTCTACTCTCTTTTTTTGGTTCTAGGTGCCAAGTATACTGAATAATCAATGCAACTGTGTCGGTGCGATACTCAGTGAGCAATGTCTCAAGAAATAGGGCCATTACACCTCAATATATGTGGAGAAGAAATTAAGAGAAGTAAATTGCTAAATTACCCAATCATTGCATCAGGTTCATAAAGATCAGGTTCTGCATAGCTGATAGACCATTTAGCTTTCAGCTAAATTCCCCACCTGATGGGCACAGATGCTCAAAGATATCTTTTATTCTTGGCCATAATTGAGAATCAAAGTCTATTTTATTGTGTTGTAACTAAAAAACACAAGCATATCCACTCTCTATCGTAGAAATTGGCTAGGTCAGGGTGTTTGTGCAAAGGTTGAGAATCTGAGATGGGCACGGAGCAAAAGTGACGTGGGGAAATCTAGAGCAATAGAATCTATGGTAGATAGAAGATAAATTTGCCCATATTCATGTGGAGTCTCATCTTTTCTTTCTTTTGTAAGAAACTTAATGTTTTACATTTTCAGCTCTTCATTGTGGATTGGTGTGTGAGGAAATTACAGGGGAAACCTCTTGAAACCTCCATTTCTGTATATTGGTGAATTTCTCCAACTAGTTGCTAGGCCCAAGGATGCAGGGGCAATCTTGAGCATCACATGCAAAGTTTGCATTAACTTGGTGTACTCGTTTATATATTTAAATTTAGAGTCATCTCTATTTTCTTATATCTCTTGGGAGAGATCCCTTTACTGCAACAGGTCACATTATGTTGGTGCATCATAGCTCTACATGAATGAGAATCATAGGAATAGGGTAAACTTTTCTCCTCAATTATAAGCAGGTTTTTACCTGGCAGATGTCAGGTACATGGCCACCGGGGGAGATCACATTCTGGGTAGTGGATGTCGAGTGACATCTTGGGACATTACATAAATAGCGGGTAGCATGTGGGAGAAAAAAAAATACACACATCTCATGTATAAGCATTGACAAATTTGAAGTAATGAGAATCCTATTTTTCATCTATGAATCAAACCTAAATGTAAATATGTTGAAAGACGGCCTACTCGTGCCATATAACCAACTAAAGAGTACAACTACGTCCAGCATATCTGCATTATAAATATAATCCATGGAGAATAAATAAAGAAATAAATGAACAATAACAATGATATTATAATTCATGTGCAAAAGACCGGTGATACAATGATAGGAAAGAATACCAGTGACTCCACTGAACCGATGGCAAAGCTTTTCAACAAGAGCTTCCATTTGTTTGTCCTGTCAAGGTTGGGAAATTAGTCGTTGACCAAAAAAGAAGTTTCAGAGCTATAAAAGTAGGGCATACTACCTTCTTGATAGAATTTATTAGAAACTGCATGACATTGCAGAAAGTTTCCTCTTTAAGATTTTGGCTTGACAATCTCCCCAAGATATCTGGAAGTAGATTATAAATCGGATTGCTACCTGCAAGGGTACAAAATGGTGCAGCATCAAAGATGAGGATCACAACATGACTAGTTTAAACATTAAACTTATCCTAGAGTTGTACCTTTCTTAGACAGCTCATGAAAGAAAAGTTTAGCAAGGCTTGAGATCCTTTCATCCTTATCTTCTATACAAATGGCCATTTCATTTATGTATCCTTTGACCTGAATGAATATCACTAACTGTGATTATACTTACTATCAACATAAAAAAGGAGAAATCTATAGCTGGCTTTTGTCAGCCTACAATACCTTCATCATGTCATTTAATATGAGATGAGAGAGCACCAAAACAGCATTTTTCCTAACGGATACCGAAGGATCTCGTAAGCGAGCATACATATTTTCAGTCCAGGGTTCTAAGAGGTTTGGAAAACGAGCAGCCAAGTCCCCAAGAGCCAGTGTGCAGTTAGACCGAACAGTTTCTGATGGCGCATTCTCCACAACAGTGAAAAGAAGTTGAAGATTTGCTTCACTGAAAATTCATTCCCATGAACTTCATATGTTTTTATCTGATTAGTTAAACCAGAAGGAACCATAAGCACATGACTTACCAAAAGTCCGCATCGATAATCATTAGTTTGCAAAGGGAAAGCATTGCAGAAGCCTGCAGCTGTGGAAACTGACATATAGATGTACTTTCCAAGTTTAGAAGATAGATTAGAAGCAGAAGCATTTAACAAGGTAATGATTAAACAAGTTAAAAAGATGCACTGCTAAAAGAAGAAGATAAATCATGGAAGAAACCAATCACCTTTTGCATCAAGTTAAAATTTCTACAAAGCTTTGAGAGAAACGGTGCACAATGACCAATGATGTTCTTTTCTATCAAACCGCCAGACACAATCTCTTTCTCAGCTCTTTCAGAAAGCAAATCAATTTTCACATCTTCAGATATGCCAACGCCCACTTCAGCATTTATACCTTGCACCTAACAGCAAGTTCAAACAAATAAACTTCTACATGATGTCAAACTTTCCTTTTTGAGACTATAATCCATTGGAAATTTATGTGATCTATAACACGAAATTTATAAACTCAAAAGATTTGGTATTTTGAAAAGAATGAACCAACCTAGTTAACCTCACCTCAGCTGCATCATTTTTACCATCATTACTAGCATGAGATCCATGCGTTGATCTTTCTTTCTTTGAATTCTGTTTCCGGATTTTTCTAATACAAGACTCAATGTAAACCAACTGATTCATTGCAATATGGCTTATAATGAAGAGAAAGCTAGCAAGCTTTGGTGCAGATACTGTGGAAATGCAGTTGACTCCCTCATCTTGTCCAGTGGGAACTTCCCCATTTTGGGTACAACTAAAGACAGAACTTATGGACTTCATGACTATATCAGCTGCAACAATTTCAGGAGTTGGATGGAGAGAGTATATGGTGCTAATCGCTTTGTCAGCGGCAGCATACCAAATGTTTTCTGGAAGCCAACAACCAGTTATTAGATTCCGAAGAGCACCAAAAACCCTGCTTCCACTGCATCTGAGTTTCTCCTTGTCTTCCTCCGACAATCTTTCTAGAGCAACGCATGCTGTTCTAGCAAGCAATGGTTCCTCCTTAGCCCAACGCCCAAAACCAATATCAATAATATCTTGCAAGTGAGAACTTAAAATGCCAGGAGATGATTTTGCTGCCATACAGATAACTGACAGAGCTCCTCGACTTTGGACAGCAACAACACCACTAATGTTAAAGCTAAAGAAATCCCATAAGGCTGATATCTGCAGGGCACAGGAGATGACTAGTAATTATTAAGCAAGAGTTATATGCCACATGCCACAGCGGGTCTACATCATGCCTACTGTAAGTTATCACACATCACATAAAAAATGAGATATTGTACTGCAAGAAACTCATGCCACATGCTGATGATATCTTACAGTGATACAGGGTCACAGGCATTCACAGTTACGCTGCAGAATAACAACAATGATATTGGGTATATATCACGCTACCAGAAGCAGCCCATATCAACATGATTATATATCAGCATGTGGCTTGTCAATCATGTTTGAACATGTATCCAATATAGTGGAGATTGACGTTTATGCTATATATGACTTTTTAATCTTCACGACATTCTTGAATAAACTTAGTTAACCACTTCAATTTAATTTTCATGAAACAACTTGTGAAAATAAATCCTTTATTTACTAACTTTAGTTTTTTAATAAGACACTTTTGTCTCAACTTTTAACACATAATATGGCTTAGATCTCCACCCTTCCTTCCCTACATCAACTTCCACTCCACTCTTCCTCTTTAGACTTCTTTTTTTTGCATATATTATCATATTTTCCGGATTTAGCTTTTAGCGCCTATACTTTGAAGCAGTATTGGTTATAAATACAATATTTGAATGCTCTAATACTTCACTGGATAAATGCTGGATGTTCTTTTAGACATCCAAAAATATGCAAGTATTGTACGCTGAAGACATATCATAGTTCCTGTGTATTAACTACCATTTATTCTGATTTTCTGAGTCATTTTTAACTCTACCTTTTCCAAGCAAACCACATTTATGCTGGAGACCTTTGCACGTGGCTCGAAGGCCCAAGGGGATTATTAGTTGTTATGTTTGCTTGATAAATTCAATAATATTTAGAAAATTTGGTGTGGCCAGCCATTTCAGACACGTAACCTTTGTCCGACACTAATAAATGTCGAAAACTCTATTTACATAAATATTCAAACAATGGAGAATGTTCTGTCATCCTTTTGACAATAAATAAATATTCTATGGTTTACCTTACTGTTTTAGTTTCTTCCACATGTGAAACACACATATATTTTAGAAAATGCACATTGATAATTAGGTCATCGTGTTAAGATATGGAGGGTTGCAATGCCTGATACCCCATGCCCGTGTTGGAATACTATAGCACGTGTATGTGTTCACATGTCATAGCTCGATATACATTTGGTAAACAAGATCCCATTAAGTTAATATTTTGGATAAATTGGTTTTACAACAAACAAACAAGATGGATATGATCAAACTATTTACAATATTCAGTTGTGTATGTCTAATGAAGCTGCCATAAGTCCTCTTTTGATACAATGCCAATGGTTTGGGAGTCAAACAATGTCATAACCTGACACAAACCCTAAATGACACAGTTTTTAGTGCATTTGTATGACTAACTCAACATGAAAGAAGCTAAACAAGGGGAAAATCAGTAGGAGTTAGACAGATTTTTAGAGACAGTTACCCGGACAACAAGTCAATGATGTAACCGGCCAAAAACTTACTGTGCCCATTTGAAACTGCACAAAAAGAGATAGTATATATGTTGCAATCATCATAAGCATGATTTATAGACATGGATAAGAGTGTCAACACAATCTCCAAATATCAAACCAGAGTACATGTTCATATGTTTTTGATTCTACCACAGGGGAGTAAATAAACTCATATGTGTAGTTGGTTCTTATTCACATATGTTTAAACCTAACTAGTAGAATGTCTATAAAACAATTAGCTCTCATCAAAAAACATACCATAATTTAACTTCTACATTTTTTTCCTGAGGTGAATAAAGTTTCACACTATAGGATTCAACATGGATGGAAACATGTGCAATGTCTGGTTGTGTCAAATAATATAAAGAGAGGCCTCCTACATATCATAGAGGGGAACAAACAGTGTAACCATATGAATGCAGAGAAAGATTGGACATGCTGCCATTAAAAAAACACAGATTGATGGGGTATCTATGTCTACTACTCACAAGAAACTAATCAAAACCTCACTTTCATGCAGCATTTGCCCAAATTCCATAACTGGATTCCAGTTTTCTTTTAGACATCTTTATTAGACCTTACCATGAAGTGTATTTTGGTGTTAAAATTGGCAACCCGACATACTGAACTATTTTATCCAGTTAAAATCCATCTATGAAACACAGACACCTCAAAATGAGCATCATGTCCGTGTCTAACGCATATTGGACACCAACACTTGCAAGACATCTGTCAACATATATCATTATCCATGTTGGATTTAACAAAACTAAGAACTTCTGTGTGTGCCAAGAGATTCTGAGTATCATGCGTGGGACAACACAGAAACATGTGATGCTGAAAAAGACATAAATGATAAAACCAGGGTCCTTTTATATAAGAAGGCTTCATAAACTTGTATTCTATGAGGTATTGGATTGAATTCTTAATTTTTCTTTAATTTAGATACTTGTTCAGAAAACTTTATTAGAATGTATTGAATTAAATTACTAAAAACTTATATCTGCTTTTCTTTCCTAATCATTGTGTTCTGAATGAGTATTATATACAGACCAAGCATGCATACGCAAAAACACGTTGATGTGTTGCTGTATCCCTATATCCTACTTTTTACGGATTTTCCATGTCATGGTGTCTGCTGTGTCATGTCTATGGGATATGGGTTGTATCAATGTACAAATGGTTCATAACTCAACCTATATACACTTGCAATGACACCATTCAAGACATACGGCAAACAATAAATTAATTTATTGTTACTAAAGTTAGCAGGACTCATCATCTTTTCCTAATATACTACATGAAATTCTATGTCATGAAGTTCTAAGAGTCTAAGATGCTGGCATGTTAATAAGGGAACATGCTGCCAGCCTGCCACATGAATTTTAAGATGATGGGAGTCTCCAAGTAACACTGTAAACTGTAAAGTCCATGCAAGTGCATCATTATGCATGCAAAGCAATGGTGAATGGATTCACAGAAGGAAAGATGGGACCCAATTGAGGCAACATTGTGGGCATGGACTGAACGGCCGAAAAGAGAATTGCAAAGTGCAAGGATCATCACCTTTCTTCTACAACTTTTTATTTCACTTTGCAGTTTAACTTTGACCACCTTGATCTTAGATTGGTTTCCAAGCAAACCATCAACATGAATTAGTACAACCCATAATTTATTCTACAGTCAAATTGTTTTTGGCTGCAAACAAAGAACTGCTGCAAGTATTTCCACCTTTCAACAACAAAAACTAAGCTTTTTATCCTAAGTACTTGGGGAAGGCTATATGAACCAAAAGTGAATCACGTCTGATCAATAAAATAGATGATCCTTCTCCGTCCATTCCTATCGAGCAATATATTTTATTAAGCCTTTAGCATCTATATTTTTTTGCATCACTTCCATTCATGTTCTTCGTTCGTCCCTTCAGTTTTATTAACTTAGCCTACATTGATAAACTTCACATGCTGAACTGGTGCATCTGTAGATCTTCGTTGCACATGACCAAACTATTGTAGGCAATATTCACGTATGTTTTCTTATATGGAGGTACCTTAGTAAGATATCCCCATTTTTCACTTAATCTATCTTAGTGTTACAGCATATCAATATAGAATGTGCATCTTTACTGCACTTATCTTCCACAAAGAACATCTCTTTATAATCTAGCATTCCGTACCATATAACAAAGCTGATCTAATAGCAGTCAAATAAAATTTTTCCTTCAAACTTAACATAATGACGATCATATTAAAACTTCGATTGTACTCCTCCATTTCAACCAGCCAGTTTGGATCATATGGTTGACATCACTATCGATATTTTCGTCATTATGAATAATATAACCCAAGTATCTAAATTGATTACTTATTGTATCACTCACTCATCCAATTTCACAACACAATAGTCATTCACTAAATTTCCACTTTATATACTCTGTTTCGGACCTATTCAATCTAAAATCTCGAGATTCTAATATTTGTCTCTATAGTTCCAACTTCCAACGTAGTATTTACCCATGCTCTCGTCTCATCAACTAAGATGATATCATCAGCAAATAGCATACAGCAAGATATCTCATTCTGAATAGTTTTAATAAGCCCATCCATCACTATGATAAATAAGAATGAACTCAATGCAAACCCTGATGCAATCCAATTGCAATCTAAAAATCACTTGTTCGCCACCACAAGTTTTGGTATTTATCACTATTCTATCATACATGTCCTTAATTATGTTAACATATTTGATGGAACTCTCTTTTTTATTAATGTCCATCATAGCTCTCTCGGTACCTTATCATAGGATTTTTCTAAATTAATAAAGGCATGCAAATCTCTATTTCTCTCTCATAGTTGCTCTATAAATTGATGAAGCAAATGAATAGGTTTGTCATCAACAAATACAAACTGGTTCTCCGATATCCTAATACTCTGCTTTAATCTATGTTCAATTATTCTTTTCCAAAGTTTTATAGTGTGACCCATGAGTTTTATTTCACGGTAGTTAGAACAAACTATGAATATCACCTTTATTCTTATTTAGAGATACTAGTATATTCCTCTGTTTATTTAGCTTTTTCTCAGTTTGCCAAATCTTGTTAAAGAGGTCTGTCAGCCACCTCAAATTCATCTCTTCTAGATATTTCCATAGCTCAATATGAATCTCATATGGACTATTTTTTCTTTATTTCATCCTCTTCAAAACATTTTACTTCAGATTTTTTATAAATTTTATGCATACAACTATGATTTATATCTTCACAACGAATAGTAAAGTCACCCAAATCTTGAGTAAAACTACTATTGTACAGTCTATCAAAATAATCTTTTCATCTCAAATTAGAACCTTCTGATTCTCATCCTTAACAGACTTTACAATACATAAATCTCTAGAGTTTCTCTCTCTTATTAGAGCAATTATATATATTCCACCTTTTAACCTAAATATAAAAAACTACTGCAAACTCATAAAAATTATAATGATACATTCTTCGCCTCTTATTTAAGTACGTTATATTTATTTTCTTTCATAGTGTAATGCAGCCTCATTGCAAATATATGCCACCAAAATTACAAGTAGACTATATTACCCCAAAGTCAAGAAAAAGGATATTTCATAACTTTTAGTTTATGATTCGTTTTTATGCTAAAAGAGAACTAATTAGAAAGGAGTTACAAAGGAGGGAGACATAAGACCAGACCGTGTTTGTAGAAATTTCCCCTTTGGACACCAAATTGCTAATTAAATATTCCAAAGCTGCGAGGTCGCCAATGCTAGAGTCAATGACAAGGCTCAACAGATTTCGAGCAGTTTCAGCTGGATTTTTCCTTATGTATATATTGCTGAATGCATTCTCTACAGCTTCATAAATAGACTTGTCCTGAGAAAATACCTGAAATCTCCGAGGAAATGCAAATCAATTTCATATGGCATACTGCATATATCTATAATGATATTAAATTTTATGCTGTTCAGTCAATAGTATTATAGAACTTTACCAGAGGCAACATTTTGCGAAGGCATTCTTCTGAACCATCAATCTGAAATTGTCTGCACCTCATCAGCAGAAGAATCGTGCTCTCCACATCAGTAGCCGAAGAGGAAGCCAAAAGTTGAACCAAAGTTGTCATTGTAGAAGTAATACATTTTGAAAACTGTAACCCAGACTCCAGAGATGCTACCAAAGCCCTAACCTGTTCCAAATTTCCAATATCTGGTACAGTAGAATCTTGCTCTTGACTTGGAGGCAAGCAGCTGTCGCTGACACTTGCTTGGTGCACTTCCTCAGCATGTTCATGTACCACTTCGCCATCATGATCATCCTCTGCAGATGTCTCTGTAGAGTCCATCCCTCTCAATTTCTCTCTGTATTTCTCCAATGTTGCCTCAAAAGCAGCCACATGGAGCTGTGGTCCAAATGGGTTGTGTTGCAACATTGTGATGAGAAGATTCAATGCTGATTTCCTCACCATTGCACTCTTATCCTCCAGTCTCCCTGAAGCTACCACCGCCACCTCATTCCACAGCCCAATGGAAATAGCATGTTCTTCACACAGCTCTGCCCACACCTGAAGCACTCTACTCCTTGTATATGCAGACACATCCCTGCACCGCTCAATTAAGATCTCAAGCATAGCCTGCTTTCCCCGCAACCTCAGAGACTTCGAGCTCACATCTCCTTCCACATCCTTAAAAGCCTTGGCAACCAACTTCCCCAAGACTCCAACAAGGGCATTGCGAATCTTATATGATTCTCCACCAAAATGTGGAACTAAGACCCCAACATTTGTCGAGACAAGCTTAGGGGAACGGTCAGCAAGTTCCACAAGGAATCTCCCCACATTATCTGCACCAACTCCATCCCTCACATAGTCCTTTGGATCAGTCCGACCAATATCACGAATGAGGCCAATTGCCAGACTTCCATCACCATACTTCTTCTCAGCTTCACCAACTGCTTCGGCAATGTGGGGGACAGTGAAGTCAAACTTGTGAATCAAGTGAAGGATCGATGCACAAGTTTGGTCTGTCTGATGGTACTTGGTTGCTATGGTGCCTATGATCCGACCAAGACTATCTCTTGTATTAGCATCCCTCAATAAGGCTGGGTTCTCATACAAAATAAAAGTACACCTGCCAGGAAGTTTTGTCAGTAGGAAAATTAAAAGTTCTCACAAACTCGTGGTTGTTACCAACTGATTAGAACTTACTTGGAGATGAAGGACAGATAGTTCTGATCAAGATCACTTAAGCCAAAGATCAGTGAAAGGTTAATCTCAAGAGAATTCGCAATCAGATTGATTATCCGGCACCTATGTGTCTCCCAGTTCCATGAATTTGTAGAATTCTTCTTTCGAGCTTGTGTAGCTGCCTAAAACAAGTAACAAGGTTCAAATATTTTTTAAGGAAACCATAGAAATACAATATTATTTACCCAAGAATGATATTTAAAAAACATATGAAAAATCTTTGTAAGATGAGGTTACAGTCTAATATGTTCCCAAAGTCAGAAAAGAGTCATTTTCCAGTTTTTGTGTCCTGAAGAGTTTCATACGTTTCACCAAAGGGTAAAATTTCAAACAATCTGATAAGCAATTCTAGCACTTTCCTGTTTTTCTGTAACTGACATTCAAGTATTGTAAAATGTTATTCCAAACTTCTAATACTAAACCTATTATTACTATAAACAGTTATTCCAAGACTTAACCTACACAATTTTTTTTTTGAAGGACATAACATACACAATTGTTATAAGCATTTCTAATTATATATTGTGCAAAATTATGAAAACTAACTCAAATCTACTAATCTTCTGCAGAAATAGTCCATGTATGCTGAACAGTCTGGTGAGGGCCATCATTAGAAATATTCTATGATTTTACAAACTGCAAACCATGATTCTAAACTTTCAGAAATAGTGAACAGTGAGATTTCAGTACCCTTAGACAACTTTTCAGTAACTAACATTACAATCATTTACAGAAAAAAAAAAAAAAAATAGCTATATTAAGCAAATTAAGTATGTTTAACATGCCAGAGTTGACATTTAGCCAAAATCTGGTATTTCATCAAATTTCAGCTTACTCTCAAGATCAATCAGCAATTCCACCAAAATGCATTCCTTCCCAAATCTCCATCACTTCAGAATCTTACTAAATCAAGTAAAAAGTATAAATATAACGATAAAAAAACTAGGGTTTTAGGGAAAAGGGAACACTTTTGAGCTAGCCGCAGCCTCCTGACCCGCCGCCTCCTCAGAAAGCACAACAGTGAGAAGAAAGTACGTGTAGATCTTCAGCGCATTCCGATGCGAGGCGATCCTCGCCGAGATCTGGGCCCCACTAAACTCCCCCGGCGACGCCACGGCCTCTGCCTGTGGGGCCCGCGAGAGGGAGTCGACGCTGGGGAGCAGCACGCTGAGATTGGACCTTAGGGTTTCAACGAGATTGAACTTGGACGAAGCGTTAAGCAACGAAAAGCCCTTGACGAGGGAGTACACGCGATCGAACACGTCCTGCTCCTCGACGCAGAAGAGCTCCTTGTCGGAGAGATCAAATGCGACTCCTGGAGAATAGAAATTGTGAATTTTGATGAAACTGGGGGGAGTTTTAGCAAAACAGCGGTACCTTTGACGAGCTCCTCGAGTTCGGAGGGGCGGAGGGTGGCAGTGTCGACGGGGGCGGCGGCGTAGAGGCGGTGATCGTCGGGGAATTCTTCGAGGGACCGGAGCTCCGGAGGAAAAATAAAGGGGGGCGCCATTGAAATTGAAATCTAGAGAAAAAGAGAAGAAATTGAGGAAATTTTTATGAGGAGGGGGATTTAGGGATTTGAGAAGAGGGATTTTCAAAAATGGGGATGAGAGAGAGAGAGAGGAGCGGGAAGATGAATTGTTGGGAAATTCTAAATGCGCACCATGCTTTACTAGTGAACACCATTTTCAACGATGTTGTAACTGTGGTGCTCACTGGTAACATGTGGTACGCATTTAGAATTTCGGGAACTTCTAAAGGGGCACAAGGTTTTTCCTAGTGAGCTCAGTTAAAACTTCCACTATATAACAAGTATGTTCTGAAAAAAAATTACCTATATTGCCCTCTGCTTCTCCTGCTGCCTCCTTTCTTTCCGCTCGCTCGCATCCGTTTGGACTGACAGTCCGAACGAATGGGATTCGTTCGGACTGAGAGTCCGAACGGATCTCATCTGTTCGGACTGAGAGTCCGAACGAATGGGATTCCCGTTCCTTCGGACTGTCAGTCCGAACAGTATTTTGACATCGGCCACTGCCTCATCCAGTCTATTAACCTACATTAATTGATTTATCATTAGTTGTAATGAAATTAAAGCCAGTTTAAGAACTTTTATTAGTAAGTATTTATACATGATTATCGAAATTTAGGGAAGGAAGCAAGAAAACATACCATTAAACACCGACACACTGATACACCAACCCATTGATACACTGATACATCGTTTATTGCGATACAATGATACATCGACACACAATGATACTCCAGATACAAAAAATATAATGATACTGCTGATACACAAATACACTAATACTCATGATACACCAATATAATAAAATAATGAAACATGGATACGCCGATACAATGAAACAACGACACAATTATGATACAATGAAATAGTGTTTATATTAAACGAGAAAAAGCGAACAAGAGAGTTCATTACATAGAAAAACCATAAATTCATCAGAACTCGAAATGTTTGGAAAAATAATTTTACACCGGCCACTTCAAGTTACATACATTATCCATATCAATGCATAACTCACACAATGATCACTGTCTCCTTGTCTTTCTCGGGGGTTGACGTCTGCTTCTGGTTCGAGTCATAATTGCCGTATCGGATGCATTAGGAGTGGATTGATTTGGTGTTCGATTTCTCTCTCTCGTATCGGGCGTTGGATTTGTGGTCGAGATGTTGCTTTCTTCCTCCTTAACGAGGCCGTTGGTCGAACGCGAGAAGATTCTGCCGGATCCATCTATGTAACACAAAGATATTTCATTTATAGATACTTTTTTATCAAAACAATAAATTTTTTATGTGCAAATAAGTAGTAATAAAGTATAATTTGCTACAAATATCATATTTTATCTATTTATTTTAAACTTCTAAATTAATTAATAAATTTTAATATTAACATCTTTAATTAGAAAATAACTAAATTTTCGCATTTTTTACAACTACGATTACAATATTATACTTTCTTCATAATTATAATCTAAATATTAAAAAACAAAATTAACAAAAAAATGTACTCGTTTAGAATTTCTCGAATGTAAATTATTATCAAACCAAACAAAAAGTTTTCAGTTTTCAGGGCAGTTACAGAGCAAATAAAAATAAACAAAATAAAACAAAATTAAAATTAAATTAAAGGAGACTTACAGTAGAGCTCAAAAATCTGAGACCAAGAGAGAAGAGGGGGGTGTGGCAGCGGCAGGTGGGGGCGGAGGGTGGGGGACCGGGCGGAGGCGGGTGGGGGCGGAGGGGATAGGGGCGGAGGGTGTGGGGGCGGGCGGAGCCGGGTGGGGGTGGAGGGGGAGGGGGCGGGCAGAGGGTGTGGGGGCGGGCGGAGACGGGTGGGGGAGTGTGACAGCGGAGGCGGGTGGGGGAGTGTGGCTGCGGCGACCGACGGGGGAGCGTGGCACCGACGACGGCGGGTTTGATTAAGGAAAAGAGAGG
Organism: Dracaena cambodiana; assembly: GCA_036321105.1. Taxonomy (NCBI): domain Eukaryota; kingdom Viridiplantae; phylum Streptophyta; class Magnoliopsida; order Asparagales; family Asparagaceae; genus Dracaena; species Dracaena cambodiana. The sequence continues at coordinate 33,627,196 of JAYEPQ010000018.1, forward strand.
AGAGAAGGATTTTGGGTTTGGGGGTGGAGAGGAAGTGAGGAGCGATGGTTTTAGGGAATATGGGGTAAGGGTATTTTGGGAATTAAATTGGGCTCACTAAGAAATTTTATCCCCTTCTAAATTTTAACTGGGCTCACTAGGAAATCTGGGCTCACTAGGAAAAAAGTTGTGCCCCTTTAGAAGTTCCCAGAATTTCCCTGAATTGATTTTGGACGTGGGCCGGTTTTAATTAGAGGCCTGGACCCGACCTGACCCGGCTACACAAATTTTTCTTATTATTTTTGTTTATCTTTTAATACAAGTTTTTAGCATTTTCACTAGACTTGGCAATAATTCACTTTGGAATCCATCAAACCACTTCTATATCTATTAAATGATTTAATTGGTTAATGGATCTGGAAAATAAATTTACGACTGTAAATTTATTAAAACTTTACTAATTACCGAAAATATAACAAATTGACTCGTTCTTTTTTTTCAGAATAAAACTATTCTCTAACAGCCAAATTTTCACCATATGCTTGTACATAATAAACATCATGTTTACAATATTGCCATTACCTTTAAATAAAAATCTATGGCTGCTTTCAGGTACACTGTATTCTATTATAAAGAAAATACTTACTTAGTAAATAAAATCATTCAAAGCCGCAGATTATAAAAACTATCAAATATTAGAGGGAATCATGAAGAGTAATATACATGTGTTGGTTTAGAAAAGATCTTAACTAAGCATTAATTCATTAAATAGTTAAGACACATTTTGAATGGTTCTTATAATCTCATGGTTTGGAGATGATCAAACCATATCCGTGGCCGAGAACTTGAAATGTTGTTAACTATTGAAATTGAGATTGAATTAATCTTCCTAATCTGAAATCTTGAAAGATCCAAGTGAAAGAGATTAACAATACATGTGGTTGGTAATCATGTACCAATTCCATCTCGCAAAAGACCACCATCATTGTTGTTGAGTTGCAGTAAAAAACATTGAACCTGGTGATATGCTTGAGGTAGTAGAATGTTATCCAGGAATATCAACAGGTTTTAAGGTCATAAAGACAGTGAGAATTAAAAAATAAAAGTGAGTTCTAAAACCACTGAGGATGAAACAACAATTAAAAAGATTCATATGGTTAAACCATCATACTATTCCTTGGCCTCCACAACCACTTTCGAAACTTGTTGCAGAAAATTTCAGATAGATTGATCAAACCAATGGTAAGGTTTTTGGTGACAACTTTATTTACTTTACTCGTATGCTTATATCCATTTTCATATAATTCAAACTCATCATAAAATAAAAACACAAAATTAAATTTAGAGCCTTGTAGAGTGGAAATTTGCATAAATAATACCTCCCCTAAAAATATAGGGAAATTCTAAATGCGCACTATTTTTTTCTCAGTGAGCACCATTTTCTCCAATCTCTCTCACTTTACTATAGGTTGTGGTGCTCACAAAGAAAAATGTGGTTCGCATTCCCAAAATCTATGTCCACTTATCTGCACTCCGTTCACAAAAGGGTCCTCCAAGAATCCAGCACCCTTTCCCTGTTTGGGTCCCAAGTTTTGGGAGTTTCTAGATGGGCACAGCATATTTCCTAGTGAGCCCACTTAAAAGATCGTTTTATTTACCACTTTGCCATTATTTTTTTTGGTCAAAAAATGCCCTTCTCTCACCTCCCCGCTCGCCGCCGCTGCCCTCACCCTCGCCGCTAGCCGCCGCCCTCGCCCTCGCCGCTAGCCGCGCCCTCGCCCTCCCCGCCCGTCGCCCTCGCCCTCGCCCTCCCCGCTCGCCACCGCCGCCCTCGCCCTCGCCGCTAGCCGCCGCCCTCGCCCTCCCCGCTCGTCGCCGCCGCTGCCCTCGCCCTCGCCGCTAGTTGCCGCCCTAGCCCTCGCCCTCACCGCTCTCCACCGCCGCCCTCACCCTCTCCACTCGCCCTCGCCCCCACCCCCACCCCCCGTCCGGGGTATCCAGCCCGGACAGAGAGCCTCTGTCCGGGGTATCCAGTCCGGACAGAGTCTCTGTCCGGGCTGGATACCCCGGACAGAGAAAGAGAGGGAGATGTGAGGGTAATTTGGTAAAATAGGTGTGCTCACTAGGAAAAAAAAGGTTTTTGAAAAAGTTAAGACGTGCGCACTAGGAAAAGTGGGCTCACTAGGAAAAATCTAGTGCCCATCTAGAAATTCCCCAAGTTTTGGGAGTTTACAAAGGAGCACATCACTTTTCCTAGTGAGCACATTTTATAGTGTGATTATGCTCCGGGCTGAAACAATTTTAAAGTGGGTTCACTGCCAAAAAAGGGTGCGCTCCTTTGGAAACTCCCGAAGTTTTTGGGCCTCGTGTCGCATCCGCATCCAGGCTTTCCCTATCTGGATCCGACCCGTTTAGCGCTACCAATTCCCCATTCTCTCGCAACCATCGCAGTCATCGGTCGTCGACTCATTGCGTCTCCGCCGGCCTCTAAACCCGCCGCCGCCGCCGCCGCCACCACTATTGTTTCGTCAAAGCAAGAAACTCCATGAAGCTGGTAACTCTCTCTCTTCCTCTCTCTCTATCTCTCTCTCTAAAATCTCTACACCAGTGCCCTAATTCCTCTCCCTTTCCCTAAAACAGACGTGCCTGAGCAAAGGCCGCGGCGGCGGCGGAGTATACCACTTCCCGCCGTCCCACATCCTGGAGCTCGCCGGTCACCGCCTCCTCCTGGAGTGCCCCCTCGACCTCACCCCTCTCACCTTCTTCTCCCCAGTCCCCCCCTCACCCCAACCCCAACCCCAACCCAACAACCTAATCAGATCCATCCCCCGCTACAAAACCCTAACCGCCCTCCACCTGTGGGACCCGTCCCTTATCGACGCCGTCCTCGTCTCCACCCCCTGCGGCATGCTCGGCCTCCCCTTCCTCGTTCGGGAAGGGAAGTTCGGCGGGAGGGTTTACGCGACGGAGACGGCGGCGAAGCTGGGGAGGTTGATGATGGAGGAGATTGTGGCGATGCATGATGAGTTTGTGAGGTTTTATGGGCCGGAGGAGGAGGGGGATGGGTTGCAGGAGTGGATGAGGTGGGAGGAGCTGGAGAGGATGCCGGTGGAGGTGAGAGAGGTTGTGGCGGGGAAGGATGGGGAGGATATGGGGAGTTGGATGCCTCTGTACAGGTATACTTTATGGTTGAATTTCGGTTAATTTTGTCTACTATCCTTGATCCAGACCATGCAATACTTGTAACGTTGAAAATAACTTAGAAGGATCGAATTGACATTTTTGATGTTTGATTCTTGCAATGCATTATATAGACTCCTGTATATTGGTATAATTGTTGTTTGGTCAATATCGGTTAACTTTGATGTTTTTGGCATTGAAATGTTTAATTGTGTGACATCTCTCTTGCATATTGTGTAACACCTGTAATAATGAAATAGCTTAAATGGAAAGAAATGTAAGGATGCATCGGGAAATTGGACTTGGCTTCTTTGATGCTTGACACTTATCTGATCTACCACTAAATACTTGAAAATTGTTGCAACTGTATTTGGTTGGTGTCTTTTGGTTTTGTATGTTGTTGGTCTTTGAAAATGTTCTTGGTTGAGGAGTTGGTTTGTTTCGTGATTCTCCTTTGCTTCACGCATTGCCTGCCTTCCTGTATATTGCTTGCAGGGGGTATATGAGTGAAGTCTCCCATTTAAGGTGTGAAGTGTGATTTCTACCATCTGTGATGCAGAGATGGAAAACTTGCATGTAAGAATAGAGTCTCATGATAGGGAGGAAAAGGATGGAAGGAAAAAAAAAAAAATCTAAAAATTGTTACAAAAAAAATTCGGAATGCATTGGAAAACATAGAGAGAAGATTAAACTATTAAAGTATCCAACCAATCCATAGTGGTCATTCTTTTTAAGTAATTATAAGTGATGTGATGAAAGCCTGCATTATCAAGTAACAACTTTCAATAACAAGTAAGTGTAAGTAGCAACTAAGTTTGTAGCCAAGATTTTAAATTTCATAATAGGTATCGAGCTTGGTATTAGTAGATGGATTTGGTATAAGAATCAACAATATATGACGTATGACATCAGCAGTAACATTGTTGCTGATTTCTATAAGGTTTAGTTTGTATATGCTACACCAAATATCATCACGATATTGTGATACGTATCAATACTGGCTGATATTTGAAATCTTGATTATAATAGCTAATAGTTCAAAAGGACTGTCTTTGTCATAATAATTCACAATAGCGAAGAAAAGGTTGTCTCCCTGCCTTCTAGTTTCTAGAGTTGAGATTCAATCATCAAAGCATCTTTACTGATTTCATATTCCTCCTCATTTTCCTCTTTACCATATCTTGGCTGCATCTTTGGAATTTACAATGGCAAAATCGTATTCTCTTGAACCTTGTAGTAGCCTGTGCACAACTCATATTGTATGGCCAGGGGAATTATATGAATGTGTTGTGCATCTTCCAAATTTTCACAGTATCTCTACTATTTCGTAGTGGTGAATTACTGAAACATATGAGCTCGATAAAATACTAAATAGTAAGTTATGCTTGGTTAATGATTGTCTTCCTCTTGAATTTTTCATGACTTAGTTTCTTTGATATATTTTACAATATACATAATGCTTAGTTTAATATACTTCGCAATGTACATAATGAGTTCCGTGCACTATTTTCTGATTCCAATTTCTAAATTCTAGTTTGACCAAAATGTATATTAATTAAATGTATCAGTGTAACAGACGTGAAGAAATGTTTTCAGTCAATTCAAACTCTGAAGTATGCTGAAGAAGTCTGTTTTAATGGCACCATAATACTAAAAGCATTCAGTTCAGGTTTGGAAATTGGTAGCTGTAATTGGATGATAACTGGACCGAGAGGAAGCCTTGCATACTTGTCAAGCTCTATATTCCAGTCAGCTCATGCAATGGATTTTGATTATCATTCTCTTCATGGGAATGATATTGTTTTATTTTCAGACATGTCATCCTTGAAGAGCATAGACAAGAATAATATCATCATGTACGTCCTCTCTTCAAATCAGGAATGCATCCTGAAGTCAGCCTTTATATTCTCATGATCTCTTGCTTTTGGATTATTCTCTTTGTGGAATCTCTTAAACTTGTGTTGATCAATATGTAATAGGGCAGCTTGTGATAATGAACGGGAAATGGAAAACAACTTGGTTGATCTCAAGGAGAGTTCAGAGGAGATTAACAAGATCAGCTTCATATGCTCCTGCATTGTGGATTCTCTAAATGATGGGGGTTCAGTTCTAATTCCGATAGGTCGACTTGACATTGTATTGAAGCTTTTGGAGGAGTTATCCCGATCGCTAGAATCATCAAACCTGAAGGTATTATACAGACTCTTTCTCTTTCTTTATGATAGGCATGGTTGATTATGGGATGATTGTTTAGATTGTGTTGTAGGTTTTAGTCTTTTCTTTGGTTACAGTCTCTTAGTTTCGCTTTTTTTAGCAAAAGATTTGTTACTTCTAATTATTCTGAGAAGTATCTCTATTTTTCACCTGTTCTATATTTAAAATAAAACAACAACAACGACAATAACAACAATGTTGTCAACCATTTTTATGATACTTGGGTTAATGCTCCATCATTCACAGACTCTGTGCATCTTCTTAGCTGATTGATATAGTTACATTTGCGATCTCACGTGGTACGTTATGTATCTGGTTAATGCCGCTTATGACTTTATTTAAGTATCTACATGAGGCATACATTTAAGTATCTAAGATCATTAGTCACCTCTTGTATCATGCTCAACTCTTTGTTCTATATATTAGCATCATGATAATGGATAAGAATCACGTGGTAGTCAGTGAAATTGCTCTTCTGTTTGTCGATATGAGAAAATTTAAGTATGTTTCTCATTTTCATGTCCAGAACTTGGTTACTTTTGATTTCTTAAGCAGTTTTCCTAATTTGCTGCTACTGTTTTGTTCAACTTTAACTAGATGCAGTAGTAAGAATATTAGGGTATTGAATTATTTAATTGAAATGGTAGTTACATTGAATAATTTACATCTGATATGGAATCTTGTCCCACTGTGTCCTTCATTGCTTGTTGCCAAAATCCTATATAATTGTCGACACCAATTTCCTTTCTGGACAAACAATTAACCAATTTCCTTTCTGGACAAACAATTAACAATTGGATGCATAATTAGAAGGTGAATCTGAGATATACTTCAGCTTCTCATTATCAAACTCAAGGTTGAGATAAACTATTCCTTGTTATAAGATTTTGGAGCTTTTCTGGAAGCCTGAGTAACAGTTTACATCGGTTCATAGCTCCCCCGGAGCATATAGTTTTCAGTTAATGTCCAAACAAGTTTCTTTCTTAACTTTCTGTCTCTATATAACACTGTTCTTTTAAACATCTCCATTTTTAATTTGCTATCTCAGTCTAGCAGTATCTGTTGATAATGAATTCCTTTTTCCTAGAGGCTAGATTCTTCGTTACAGTAAAAAGTTTGTCTTTTTACTCGGGACAGCTATTTTTGGTAAGGTGCTTTCTTAGAACTTAGATGTTAATCAATTGGTTTCCACCAGTTGTATGTCTATGACTTGCTGATAAGCAGTCCTCTTCTTGGTGCATGTTTATCTTGTTTATGCTAACCTTTCTATCCATGCATTTTAGGTACCCATATTTATGATTTCTTCTACTGCAGAAGAGACATTGGCATTTACTAATGCGGTGCCAGAATGGCTTTGTAAGCAACGACAAGAAAAGGTTGTTCTCTTTCTTGAAGTCTTGAATTTTTCATGACAGTTTGAGAATAACATGTGGATTGCTTTGGCAGCTATTCTCTGGCAAGGCACCCTTTGATCATGCGGAGCTTGTGAGAGAGAAAAAGCTTAATTTGTTTGCTCTACTTCATGTTCCAGAATTACTGTAAGACATCCTTTATATTTCATTCTATGCTTTTATTCTGTGAAAATAAAAAGTTCTATTATCATAACTTCCAAAAGAAAGAATCTGTAGTTAAAAAATGATATAAAAATCACAGATGTGGATTATTTATCTGACAAAGTGTCACATGAATATATGTGTGCATGTGCATGCACATGTATGCTTGTACATGTAAATGGTTTTGTTGGTTTGCCCAACGGACCATAATAATTTAGCAAGTTACATCTCTTTGGCAAGTCACTTTGCTGAATTTAGATTGAGACCCTCATAAAACGTGAAAGAAATAAAAATGGAATTTGGGTCTATGCGCCAATATAAATTTATAAAAATCGGACCAAAATTCTTGGTTGTTGCTGCTGTGATAGTCTTCGCCCATTCACCCACACATTTTGTATGTGTTGATGAGGGCTGCTGATTTTATCGGGTGCTGGCTTGGGTGTATGAGCAATTAAGCATAGGTATTTGGAACGGTGGACTTGTGGCTGGAGGCGGTTCATGGCCTGCCCCCCCCAATCTTGTATTATTTTTTTCAATTGTGGGTGGTTAGGGAGTGTCCAGGGGCGGTGTAATAGAGGATTGGCAGGTTTGCAGTGATGGCCAAAGGAAAGGAAGCTTACTGATAATTGATAAAATTAAGTACAGTGTATAGAAGTTGGAAGCCAACAAAAGAACTTTTAGAACCATCCAATCAAGATTTCGTAGAATTCAGTGCCACAGTGCTTCTAGTTTTCTGTTATGTACCTATGACAGCTAATTGTTTAATTCATCTTTAACTTAAAAATCCTGCAAAATCCATTGCCAGCCTCATTTAAGAAATGATAAATTTTTATTGTGAACTGTGATATAAACATCTTAAGCGTATTTCTTAGAGAATCAGCCCTAATAGAGAATCAACCAGACGGAGAATCAGTCCTGTGCAGAGTTTTTCCATTCTACAACTGCACAAGCATGCCATTTCCTTGGAGTACCGCCCGCTTGAATGCTTGTGTGTGTCCAAGGCACTCTGGAGTTCATCATCATCCATAATCTATTTTTAACTATTTTTATTGCAAGTTGCTTTTGTCTTTAAGAAGTTTAAAGTCCTTGTAGAATGACATGGGACGAGCCCTGCATAGTGGTTACACCTCATTGGAGTCTTCGCCTCGGTCCAGTTGTTCATTTGCTTCATCGGTGGCATGCGAACCATAAATGTTTACTCATTCTGGAGGTACTTATGCTGCTACTTCTGACATCCTCATCATTATTTAAAATCTTGCTGCAGCTTGCCAACTTGGACTAATTTGTGTTTTTTATTTCTAAGTTTGCTTTTTGTTATCCCCTTTAGTAACCTTATATATGTGTACCTTGCAGCAAGGAGTTGATGCTGAAGCAGCTCTGTTACCTTTCGGGACAGTGGCAATGAAGGTCCTCCAATGCTCCTTTCTTTCAGGAATAAAGTAAGTATAGATATATTTCCTACCTGTTAAATCAATATTTTGCATCAAGTTGGATTTTTTCAATTTGGGGACCTGAGGATGCATTGACATGCGATTTTTGGTGCTTTTGTGCACATTCTGAGATATTTAGCCAACATTATAGATAGTCGCTGGCTTACTGTGTTTTCTCTCCTAGATTAAGTAGGTCCTTCTGCTAGTTGTTCTTTTGTAGCCTAAATTTCCTTTTGGGCCCCAAGCCACACCCATATATTCGTTGACTCCACTATTCTTGCCTTTAGCTCTTTGATAAACATTATATCAATATGCAGTTTTTATTCATGTAGATTGTAAACTTTAACTAATACTACAATGTAAACTTGAACATAGTACTTCAACCAATTAATCTTTTTTAACTCTGAGGTAGATTGATCTAACTTAACAGACTACAAAGGATAATTGTAGCTTACCCATGAAGAGTTCAGCATCGTTATTCAGATTGTGAACTATGTTTCAGTGTTGCTTGATAAATCATGAAATCGAAGTAATCTTGATCTGTTGTTTCACTTGTTGCTAGGGCAGATAAGATTCAACCTTTGCTGCAAGTTCTGCAACCAAAACTTGTTCTGGTAAGTTAGCTGATCTTTGATAGGCTCAGTTTGGATACACGAACACATACATCTTAAAAACTTCACCCATCTGCAGTTCCCTGAAGATCTGAGGTCTGTATGCTCTGCCTCCACAAACAACAAAAGCTTCTCGTTCTTATACTACTCCGAGAATGTAACAGTCCATATACCAAAAGTTAGGGACGATTACGAAGCCTGCTTGGCTACTGACCTGGCGTTTCAGCTGCACCCTAGAAGAATAGCATCAAAACAGCACGACATGGCCATCGCAAGATTGAAGGGAGGGCGGCTTATCTTAAGCGAAGGAAAGTATACGTTGGTTTCTTCAGGGGAGAAACCGGCAGCTGACCTCCCAAACAAACCGGTGCATCTTTACTGGGGATGTGTTGATCCCTCTCGTCTGCTGTCGGCCTTGCTGGAGATGGGGATCGATGGATCGTTGGTGCTCCCAGGAGACGAAGAAGCTGCTTCTTCGGAGAATGGCAGCCTGATATGCTGCACAATCTACCTCCATGCGCAAGAAGGTGCTCTGATTGAAATAAGTGCAACGCAAACGGTTATCTGTTGTGATGATGAGTCCTTGGTTGCAAGAATTTGTGCAGCCATGAATAGAGTTTGTGATGGAATATAGCATGCAAACCTGTAAAGAGGTGTGTACAGTGTGAACTATCTAAGCTATCGGACTTCTAAGTCTCACCTCTTATAGATATTGCTCTGCTACTAAATTTACTAACTTTTCGTATATCTTTTATAAAATCGAACACTAATTTCCGATTGATATTAAACGAAAATTATTAATTAATTATAGCAATAGTTTGGAGGGAAAGTAATCTTAATTCTTAATAACTATGTATTTACCATAAAAATGTTCTTTAGTGCATTTAAAATATTAAATTATTTTTATTCTGTATATTGTTACATAGTCTTATGGGTATGGACATTTATTGTAATGATTATTTGAATATTATTTATGTTCCATATCTATACCATATTTTTATTCGGAGCGAGTATGATTATCTATATTCATTAAAATATGGATATAAATATGAATATAAATTTGTTGTATATGCTTATGTTGGGAGTGAGCATCAGAACCAATTTGACAAAATCAAATCAAACTAATTTTTAATGGAAATCGAAATCTACCAAACTAATTAGGTTCAATAGTCCACATCAAGCAATCAGTAGTGTCTAGGACTAAATTCTTTGGCTTGGTTCGATTACGTACATCAATTATTACTGTTTTAACCAAGGTCTGCTCACCACGGCTTCACATCTGATTTGGACTGTCGAGCTTATTAATGGGAGTTTCAAAATGGGCACACCATTTTTTCATTGTGAGCCCACTTTGCAGGTATTTTTGGTTATTAAGTGGGCTCACATGGAAAAATGGTGTGCCTCTTTAGAAACTCCCCACAATTGGGGAGTTTCCGAAGTAGCACACTAATTTTACTAGCCGGCGGAAAGTCGGCTCAATAGAAAAAATGGTGTGCCCCTTTAGAAACTCCCTTAAATGGGGGGTTTGGATGCACAGCCCGCATTAATTGGGGGGCTTGGATGCACAGCCCAGTGGGACCTCACCCGTTTGAAATGTTCTAGAATACCACGGTCTCGAATCTGTGTATTCTCTCTCTCTCTCCCCCCCCCCTCTCTTCTTCGGGAGTTTCTAAAGGGGCACACCATTTTTCCCTACTGAGCCCACTTAATAACTGTCCGGCAAACTAAAATTGAGAGTTTCTAGATGGGCACAGCATATTTCCTAGTGAGCCCACTTAAAAGATCGTTTTATTTACCATTTTGCTATTATTTTTTTAGTCAAAAATGCCCAGCTTTCATCTCCTCCTTCATCTTTGCGCTGCTTTTTTTTGTTTTTCCGCTCGAAAGCAAAGGCATGTGGCCACTTCGGCGAGCACCAGATCGAAGCTATACCTCTTCTCCTTCATCATCTCCCACGCCTTCATCCCATCCGCCACTCCTGCAACTTCCACAACAATAATAATTACCCAAAAAATAACCGTTAAGAGGTGCAAAAAAACTAAAAATTCAATAACAACAAAATCAAGTTCAAAATTACCGCGGTAATTGCATTTGCGGAGCAGAACAGTGACGATGTGCCGAGTGGAATCGTCGCTCTCGACGAGCAGCACTCGCAGCGATCTCCTTGGCAGGAAGCTCTCCCACCGCATCACGTGCCGCTCGGCCGCCGTCGCCCCGCTCGGCCCTACGCCTCCGTCGGACGGTGACCCGAAGCCGTCTGCCGCCTCCTCCCTTTCTCCTACCTTCGTCAAGCGCTTCGTCGTCTCCTACTCCGCTAACGTAGGAATTAAAGAGCTGCACCATGCAAATAAAATCAAAATGTGCACTTTGAGTTTTATCTCTCAAATCGACATCCGGGCTAGCCAGCCCGGATGAATTGTGTCTGGCCGGGCTAGTAGCCCCGGACCAGTGCAACTGATCCGGGCTGGCTAGTCCGGACAGTGTAGGATAGGGTCAAAGAGGAGGACGACGACGACGAAGCGCTTAACGGCAACGACGCAGTCAAAGATGAGGGTGCGGTACACAACGTTGGGAGCCTTCTCGCCGTGCTCAGAGACGATGTTGCCCGGCGAGAAGTTGTGGGAGAGAGGAGACGAGGTTTTTTTGGGAATATTGGTGGGCTCACTAGGAAAAATCCTCTCTTTTGAAAAGAGAGGATGTGCTAACCTGGAAAAGTGGGCTCACTGGGAAATATCCTGTGCCCATCTAGAAATTCCCCTAAAATTACACTGGAAAAGTGGGCTCACTAGGAAAAATCGTGTGCCCCCTTAGAAACTCTCTCTTCTTCTCACCCAAGCTCTATTCTTTCTCTAGTAGTATTATAAAAACCCTAATCTAATCTCAGCAGAGGTCCGTTGAATCGATCGATTATCACGCCGGAATGGACGCAGCTTTCGGAAAGTTCTTCGACTCCATCGGATCCTTCTTTACTGGCGGCGACAACATCCCCTGGTGCGATCGCGACATCATCGCCGTGAGTAGTAACCAACCCTAGATCTTTCGTTTCCTTGCTCTGTTGCTGTCTTTTTTTTATCCAGAATTAGGGTTTTAGATTGTTTTAACAATGATTAGTTGTTGATTTTTTTTTTTTTTTTTGAAAGTTAGGGTTTTTTTTTTAATATCTAAAAATAGTTGTTTTTTTCCATTATACGCAGGGCTGTGAAAAAGAGGTTGCTGAGAGTGGAATCGCAGAGAACAAGAATGAGAGTCTCATGAGGTTGTCGTGGGCTCTTGTTCATTCTAGACAGCCAGAAGATGTGAACCGTGGGATAGCCATGCTCGAAGGTGAAACATGTTGTTCTGTATGTTGAAGTGTTACGATTATTGCTAATTGATTGCTGGAGTTGCTTTGTTTTGAGCAATTTGTGTTGTGGCAGCCTCGCTGGACAGTTCTAACAGTCCCCTGCAAATGAGAGAGAAGCTTTATCTTTTGGCTGTTGGACATTATAGAAGCGGGGACTATTCGAGGAGTAGGCAGCTTCTGGAGAGGTGTTTGGAGGTATGATGTCAGTTAGTTAATTGGTGAATGAGGTAGGTGTTGAATTATTTGGTGAAGATAATTGTTAATTGATAATAGAAGAAGACTTGAGTCCAAATTACGTGTTGGGTAAGTGCTATACCTTGAAATGTTCTTTTGCGTAGGAATTTCCTGTCCATTTAAAATATTTTGAAAGGATTTGTTAAAATTTAATTAGACTTAGTTCGCTAGCATGTAAATTACGTGTTTTGGTTACTAACTCTTGAGAAAACATGAATGCTTCCTCATCTCATCATCTTCCTCCTATTTGTTTTCTTAGCCTAGAAAGTTTCTAAGGAGTTGTTCCTTGGTTTCGTGACGTTAAGATTCATTGACAAATGACGTAGTTTTCTTACTTGGAAAATACACTATTGGGTCAGTTGGTTCTTTTTTTTAACTTGGAAATTACCCTATTGGGTTTTATGCAAGTCTCAATGCCTTCCCTGGATATGATTCCGTGCCAACTCAAAAGGTTGGAGTCAAGTTTATAGCCAGTTCATAATGTTTGTAATTTTTCTTGGTGGAACCTTGTCAATATTGGATTTATCCTCCATAAACTGGCGCCATCATGTTCATCTGAGTTTTTTTGACTAATTTTATTGGAAACTATGTATATACAAGGAGTTTGTTGCTTCAAGATTTGTGTAATCGAAAGTTGTACTGTCTTGTCATTTACATCAAAATGCCTCGAGGTGAGGCATGCTCATGAATCTAGAAGAACAAGGTTTATAGTTTGTCAGTCTTTTGTTATAATCTAATTTGTTATAGTATATAATGTTAGTCAAGTGCTAAAAACTTTTTAAAACAAGGAAAACAAAAGTAATAGTGCAGAGTTTGATTATTAGCCCACTCATTTTGTCACTTACAAAATGCAGAAATATCCTTTTGTTTTTTGGAAGTCATTAGGTCTTCGTTCATCTTTGGCATTGTTTTCGGTTTTTGGACTTCGTGTATTTTGGGGTTTCTTTTTTTATCGTATACTGATGATCCGATCTGCAAGGATCATGACTGGGAATTGTTTGATCGTCTTTCTCCGAGGAAGAAGCGAAACATAATCAACTTGAATTCGGGATAGCTATTCGAAATCTTAGGGAAACACTTGATTTGTTATCTCATATTTGCTTTTTGTTAAAAACGACCAATTGAAGGGGAGGGTTTCTTCAAACAACAAGGAGCTGAGGTGATCTTAGACCGTGAAAACCTATGTAGCATGGATCTGTGTCCCTGTTGTTCATATGCATACCATATATATATATATATATATTGTCACGCCCCACTCCCAATATACGGTATACGAGTACGTGTAACAGGTACCGGCAACATATTCAGTTTGAATATGCTAAAGCCTCAATAAATTTGCCACAATAATACTCAGTAATTACGATAGAAAAATTCAATAAAAGTTTGACTTTTCATTTATTGAAATGAAATTTAGATACAGTTGAAACAAAATACAATAAAACTAAATAAAAAAAGACCGTTATTGAGCTTCAATCAAATCTTTAAAGTGCACCAAATTCTGCGTCAGTTATGGCGTGTCCATCGGTCAATCTGGGCATGCACACCCAGGTCGTCAGATTGCGACCAAAATAAAAATACGCAGAAAGAATATGTAATATAGCAGTTATGTCCAAACAAATTTTAGAAAATATGTAATAAAATGTCTGTAATAATGATGTCAATTGATTTAGGTTATCTTGATGTCATTTTAGTAAAGTCAACTCTATAACAGAGGTATTTTTGTCTAAGATGTCATGTAATTGGAAAAGCTAACTGATGGGATACAACTGTTTCGATTGTTTCCTGTACAGACCCAGGAAATGGTCACAGGATTGTCCGGTGCTGAGTCGGACTTGCCGTCAGGCAAACAGGAATTATAGTCAGGTATGATCCAGCAAATCATCACGCACCTATGGTGTGCGAAATATTCAGTTGTACAACTTAACAAGTTTACAGGCGAAACAGAGTATATTTCCATCATTCAGTTTCTCCCCCAACCCAGTGTCATTTAGGTATAGTACAGTATATTGATTACATCATATACAATATTTCAAGTGGATTTTGTTAATTTGTTAACCACATAATTTATAGAATCCGTTTTATATTTTATTCAATAAATCACAATTGGTTATATCAAGGATTTACTGATTTGAGATATCATACAGATATCGATCAGGCCAGTGTATGGATGCTGGGAGGTTTTCCGTGCGACGCACGTTCCTTAATTAGAGAACCAGCATACAAGATAACTTTTCTAGACACCGATACAAAATGATATCACAAACAATATTTCTCCGTGAATATAACTTTTATGTGATTTATCAAATTTGTATATATGATTATTCTAAAATCTAACTATACTATGTAATTTAAATTTAATGACAATTGATAATAGATTTTTTGATGACAAGAAATATAATAAGTAATTAATAAATTCCTACAAAATAACAAATCAATTTACACAAAATAAATAGCATGATTGAAACAACATGTATATAAAATAGCATGATTAGTGAATCCAAAAATGAACTCACCTGGATTTTGTTTTCCGATATCGCTCAATGGAGTAATCTACACATTAAAAATATTCTAAGAATATTAAAAACAGATTAATATGAATTTAGATAATTTTTAGGAATTTTTCTAATATTTATATCATACTCTAAATTGATTTTAGTATTAAGCGGGTCTGAAATTAGGAAATAGGTTTAGCTTCATTTTATTAGGTTTATAAAATGATATATGTTATTTTTAGGTTATTAGGATTATTGAGTAGTAGAGAAACTAACCTATGATTCATTTAAAATAATTTAAGCCAAGAAGAAAAAGAAAGATAATATCTAACCTCTTGTCAAAACGTGAGAACCTAAAATGTGGAAAGAGATGAAAGGAGATACCCTTCTCCGGTGAAGTGGTGACAGCTCTGACGGTGGCTCCTGCGGTGTTTTGAAGGTGGCTCGGGCGAGATGAGAGAGAGAGATTAGAATGTTAGAGAATGATTTTTTAGAATGAGTGGAATGTGTTTTGAGTTAGGGGTTTATATAGGATTGGATTTAGGAGTTACAGAATGTGAAGGGTTTAGAGAGTTATAAAATCTAAAAGGTTTGAGGAGTTATTTAGGAGTTATAGAATGTGAAAAGTTTTAGAGAGCTATAGAATCTAAAAGGTTTGAGGAGTTATAGAATTTAGAGAGTTAAGAAAATTAAATTGGATATTTAATGTAGATAATTCATGGAGAAGATGAAAGAATAGGAGGTAGAGAAATGAATGAGTAATGAGTTGGGAATATGAAAAGTTTGAGAGTTATAAGAGATGAAATGTTTAAAAATGAAGAGTCATATTTATCATTTTGTTTGTTTATTTAATCTTTTATTACTATACAAAAATGGAGGGTTGTTACATTCTACCCCCCTTGAAAAAAATAATTTCGTCCTCGAAATTAAATAAAACAAATTAAGGAAATATTTTATGTATTCTTATCATTTGGACAACTCCTCACCATACTTGTTGAGCTCGAGCTTGATCTATGGATAAGGCAAATCTTCTCAAGCTTGGGAGGGAATTTGAATCAATAGAGAGTTATAAAAGTTATAATTTTAAGATAAGATTAGATATCAAAGGATTATTTTTAAATCTTATTTAGGATGCAAATTTTCAGGGACTAAAGAATTCGGACATGGATCAAAATAAATGGATCACTGATTAAAATCAATATACGAAATGTGAAAGAGTTGAAGGAATGTAATTCAGATATTTCAAAGAGTATTATTATATAAGCGTGGCAAAATTTTAATATCAGGATCCAAATCAATTCAAGTCACATGAACTGATTTGAGAAACCTGGCTCTGATACCACTAAAATACCTGTCACGCCCCGCTCCCAATATACGGTATACGAGTACGTGTAACAGGTACCGGCAACATATTCAGTTTGAATATGCTAAAGCCTCAATAAATTTGCCACAATAATACTCAGTAATTACGATAGAAAAATTCAATAAAAGTTTGACTTTTCATTTATTGAAATGAAATTTAGATACAGTTGAAACAAAATACAATAAAACTAAATAAAAAAAGACCGTTATTGAGCTTCAATCAAATCTTTAAAGTGCACCAAATTCTGCGTCAGTTATGGCGTGTCCATCGGTCAATCTGGGCATGCACACCCAGGTCGTCAGATTGCGATCAAAATAAAAATACGCAGAAAGAATATGTAATATAGCAGTTATGTCCAAACAAATTTTAGAAAATATGTAATAAAATGTCTGTAATAATGATGTCAATTGATTTAGGTTATCTTGATGTCATTTTAGTAAAGTCAACTCTATAACAGAGGTATTTTTGTCTAAGATGTCATGTAATTGGAAAAGCTAACTGATGGGATACAACTGTTTCGATTGTTTCCTGTACAGACCCAGGAAATGGTCACAGGATTGTCCGGTGCTGAGTCGGACTTGCCGTCAGGCAAACATGAATTATAGTCAGGTATGATCCAGCAAATCATCACGCACCTATGGTGTGCGAAATATTCAGTTGTACAACTTAACAAGTTTACAGGCGAAACAGAGTATATTTCCATCATTCAGTTTCTCCCCCAACCCAGTGTCATTTAGGTATAGTACAGTATATTGATTATATCATATACAATATTTCAAGTGGATTTTGTTAATTTGTTAACCACATAATTTATAGAATCCGTTTTATATTTTATTCAATAAATCACAATTGGTTATATCAAGGATTTACTGATTTGAGATATCATACAGATATCGACCAGGCCAGTGTATGGATGCTGGGAGGTTTTCCGTGCGACGCACGTTCCTTAATTAGAGAACCAGCATACAAGATAACTTTTCTAGACACCGATACAAAATGATATCACAAACAATATTTCTCCGTGAATATAACTTTTATGTGATTTATCAAATTTGTATATATGATTATTCTAAAATCTAACTATACTATGTAATTTAAATTTAATGACAATTGATAATAGATTTTTTGATGACAAGAAATATAATAAGTAATTAATAAATTCCTACAAAATAACAAATCAATTTACACAAAATAAATAGCATGATTGAAACAACATGTATATAAAATAGCATGATTAGTGAGTCCAAAAATGAACTCACCTGGATTTTGTTTTCCGATATCGCTCAATGGAGTAATCTACACATTAAAAATATTCTAAGAATATTAAAAACAGATTAATATGAATTTAGATAATTTTTAGGAATTTTTCTAATATTTATATCATACTCTAAATTGATTTTAGTATTAAGCGGGTCTGAAATTAGGAAATAGGTTTAGCTTCATTTTATTAGGTTTATAAAATGATATATGTTATTTTTAGGTTATTAGGATTATTGAGTAGTAGAGAAACTAACCTATGATTCATTTAAAATAATTTAAGCCAAGAAGAAAAAGAAAGATAATATCTAACCTCTTGTCAAAACGTGAGAACCTAAAATGTGGAAAGAGATGAAAGGAGATACCCTTCTCCGGTGAAGTGGTGACAGCTCTGACGGTGGCTCCTGCGGTGTTTTGAAGGTGGCTCGGGCGAGATGAGAGAGAGAGATTAGAATGTTAGAGAATGATTTTTAGAATGAGTGGAATGTGTTTTGAGTTAGGGGTTTATATAGGATTGGATTTAGGAGTTACAGAATGTGAAGGGTTTAGAGAGTTATAAAATCTAAAAGGTTTGAGGAGTTATTTAGGAGTTATAGAATGTGAAAAGTTTTAGAGAGCTATAGAATCTAAAAGGTTTGAGGAGTTATAGAATTTAGAGAGTTAAGAAAATTAAATTGGATATTTAATGTAGATAATTCATGGAGAAGATGAAAGAATAGGAGCTAGAGAAATGAATGAGTAATGAGTTGGGAATATGAAAAGTTTGAGAGTTATAAGAGATGAAATGTTTAAAAATGAAGAGTCATATTTATCATTTTGTTTGTTTATTTAATCTTTTATTACTATACAAAAATGGAGGGTTGTTACATATATATATATATATATATATATATATATATATATATATATATATATATTGGCATTTTGATTTGTCTGGCATTTGTCTGTCCAAAATAGATGGAAACAAGCTAATTCCTTGTTGAGATTAATGGGTATGAAACCCCATAAGAGGAAACCCTATGGTGGCAAAAACTCCATCTTGCCAAACCTATGTACTTCAATGGATCCCACTGTGTTTGTGTTTTGGTTCCTTTCTTTTTATTTTCTTCTTTTTTTAGGTTGGGGGTGGTGGCAAAAGCTCCATCTTGCCAAGCCTATGTACTTCAATGGATCCCACTGTTTTTGTATTTTGGTTCCTTTCTTTTAATTTTCTTCTTTTTTTAGGTTGGGGTAGGGGAGAGGGAGAGGTGGTGGATGTTGGATTTGAAAGGAAAAACCTACTGGTATTTGACCTATGAGAGCATGCAAAAAAAAGGGGAAAGTTGGTGGAATCTATGTATTAGGAGTCTATAAAACAGTAATAAATATTTAGAAATTTGAATTTAAGTGACCAGTTTTTGAGTATGCTTTTAGTAATCTGAGTTATAATTTAATGTTGATTGGAGCATATGCTGTTGCTTTCTGTAAGTTTCAGTCATGATAGTGTTACACTTAATTATTGAGATGATAATTCATAGAAATCTAAATTAAATATAGAGTTGGAAAATACTGATGTAATGTACAATTTGTTACCCGCTTGTTCTGTGATTCATTTTTGCAAATATTGAGGTGGCCTTGCGAGTTCAACAAGACAACTACTACTTTAATGTAGGGGCTTACTTAAAAATCAACCTAATAAATATTTTCGGATGAAACAATTTTTACTGATTGCAAATATGGACAACTACAAATATTTAGTTGGTTTTTTTTTTTTACTGGATCCTCTTAAAAGTATAGGCCTTCTCAAAAACTAGAAAGACTAGAAAGGAGTGGGAGGGGATAAATACTAACCCACAAGGCCAATAAGATAAGAAAGGAGAAGAAGCATGCCGAAATTGACAGGAGTAGGAAGGAGAAATAAAAGCCCAAAACTCTTCATGGCCGTAACATAAGAGGGCAGAAGTTGAAAGGATGAGATTGAGAGATCTCCATAAACCATTCTCTTACACTTGTATAACATTCATGTTGACAGGTTCATAGGGAATTAGTTTGTAGTCTGAGGATCACTTGAGTAGTAGCTTTATGTCAGGGCTGGGACTGTTGGTGTTTTAACTTTTTGTACATCATTTGTGCTATTAAATTTGTGTTTTGATAGAATAGGATAACTAGGAAGAATTGGATAAATATATCTGTTCCTTACGTGAAGCTTATGGTCCTGTTTGGTAATGGAATCTTGGTTGAATGGCATAGTTATCTTTATTCCAACAAACAATTCTTGGTTACCTGGGAAGATTGATAAAGAAATGTTGGTCTTGAGTGGTTGGATTAACCTGATTTCTGGTCAAACCTTAGTTAACGTCAAGGCTTAAGTATCAGTATCAACCAACAATTTACTGTAACAAAATCACATTGTCGGCATATTGTATCTGCAATATCAGAAATATTAGCAATATCATACCGATATTATGAGGTTTCGTGTGTCAAGTACCGCAAAATTCGATAAGGTAACTGCGATGCATATTGGTATGGGCCAATTTTGAAAGCCTTGATTAACACAGTTATGTCTTTGTGTTTTTGGAACCATGCTAACCCACCTTAGCAAAGGGAGATATGAAATAAGCATTTTACTTATTCCATTTAGTACTTAGAATAATATGTTTCCTATTACCCACATATTTCCATTTGTGTTCCAAACAAGATTATGTGGAGTTAATATCCAATCAAAAAGAGGGAGGGAAAGGTTGGTTTCTGTGCGAATGCAATTGTAACTGGCCAGTAAACTAAATCCAGTTATTCACTTTCTTTATTACCAAAGAGAGTTTATAAGAATATGATTGTCTTTAAATTTGGATCATCTGTTCAATTTTGCATTTTGGACCTTTAGTTCTTAGAGTTTAATGTTATTCCATGCAACAAATATATAATGTTTCCCCTTATTTTGGATTTCTTTTTAGGCTATGAAATTTTTGGATGGTTACTTCTTGCTTCTCTCATCCTGAACTGCAGGGTAGATTTTGCTATCTGCTAACTGCCCTTCTTGGATCTAGAGTGGACTTTTCTACCTGCCAACTGCCCTTTTAGAATATGTGGCAATTTCCTCTTTCTATCCATGAATTTCATAGCCAAGTTTTGCTCCTTTCATTATGCTAGCATCAAAACTGTGAGGGAGTCCAGTTGTAATCTTTCATTAATCTTGCATTGCATTGCATAGTCAAAACCACTGTGATAGGCACACACTAGAAAATGGCATAGTTGATATGGCTGATGGCTGTAGTGTTGGGTGTATCTCACATCCATCAAGTATCCAAATGTGATTAGGGATCATGGTGAGTTCTAGTTGGACTTGGGCCAGATGGACCAGTTTGTTTTTTGGTTTGTGTCATCAATAAAAGAAGACAGTGCTACCAAAAGATTATTGGAAGAAAAATTACCAAATGATAGTTAAGAAAGTTATCATACGATTGCCTCAAGGAAAGTTACCAAAGAATTGCTTCAAGAACAGTTAACAAAGTCAAGGTGCAAGGAAAATTACCAAAGGATTCTTACAAGGAAAGTAACCAAAGGATTGGTGCACCAACTCTCTCGTATGCAAGAAGAGATAGAGTTTGGTATGCCATCAGAGTTTAGAGATAACGAGAGGTAGGAGAGTTGGTTCTCTCTCATAAACCGTTGTATTCTTTATTATAGTGAAAGCTCTTATGTTGATAGATTATGAGAGGTAGTTGGTTTTATCTTGTAAATCATTGTATTCTTTATCATAGTGAATACTGTTGTGTTGTTGCCCGGTGAATGCAGATCGAATTTGGTTGGCCGAACCGTATAATTCTTGGTATAATTCTTGGTGTTCTTCTTGTGATTGAATTTTTTGTCTCATGCGCTTGATGTGTCAGTCTCGTGGTGTTTCGAGATCAAATTGAGGAATTGGATTCCCAACATGTACTTGTGATGAAAGCTTTTATTCTGGTCACTGTGCTTCTGTCATGGGCTTAATAATCATTCTCTGTGATAATTGTCTCTGTCCAGTTCACTCATAGCATTTTAACTCAGTTTTCAGCATAGTGCTCACAAGATATGTTTTATGACCACCCTTGTAAAAGTAATTGAAGAAGGCGGTTCACTTCTTTTCAATTGTTAGGTCTTAGCACATATCCTTCCTTCTAAAAGAAATTCTAGAAAAGCGAGATGTAGCGCCATTATTGATCCTTTATCAAGATGAAATAATTATTTTTCTATTGTTATTCTTATATCATATATGAGTTTGTATTTTCTTCCTTTTGTATTCTTTCTTCTTAGGCACCCATAAGCAGAAGTAGATGATTTGTTCAAGTTTCTATTACGTAGACTGCAAGTGTTTGTAGTTTTAAATAAAATTTAAGTGAAATTGTAATCTTTTAGTAATTCTAGATAAACATTTGACTCAAGTGGAAATACTTCCCCATACACATGCTGGGAGACATTGGATTCAACTTTAAAAATTGTTATGTATAAAATCTTTTATAATTTTGGAAAGTCCATAATATGACTTATCTAGTGTTCTGCCTTCTATAAATTTCCTTTTTTCTAGTTTCTTTTGCAAATTGTTTTTAGATAGTCTTACATTTTAAACAATGTCTTTTATCAATCATCTTTATATATAATGATTATGTAGACCATACTAGAAATGCTCTGCGAATATTCTGTAGTAGATCTTATCAGATCTTGATTATCATGATATATTTAGATTTTATTCTCTTTTAAGAAGTGATTTGGCCTCATTGATCTTAATGATGTAAATGGTTTTATGATTTTAGTGCACTTAACTAGGCAACATAAGGGGGAAACATGTTTTTTCTTGGACTTACTTTGAACCATTTATGAATGTAAGGCGTGATTTAAAACAGAGGTCTCATCTAACTGGGTTAGAAGTTCAGCTTTATTGAAAACTGCAACTGGATTATCATGCTAGTCCATTCGGCTTTGCACAAGCTGAAATTTGAAGGTCTGTTCTTGTGGGCCATGCTTGGGCAAAGAGAGCACTGAAATATTTTGCAACTCTATCAAATAGAATTCACCTGAACATTATAAGTTTTTTCCTTCGGCCTCTGCTGGCTATCCATGATATTATCTCCAAAGGCTTGTTAAATAGGCTATATATAACACGGACTCTTCTATTGGGAAGCAGTCTTGTGTCGTTAATTAAGCGACTTGCTCGATGGACACATATCATGGGTAATTTTTAGAATTTTCTGCCTGTCATCATGTCATGTTCATGCCAGTGTCTGTGTCTGAAAGGTAGGTGGTAATGGGCGCGGTAAACAAGCAAATGAATTATTTTACGTCTTTCAATAGGAATTGTAGTATTTTTCTAAAACATATTAGCAAATAATATATGACATGGTGCAAAACAATATATTTTAGCTAATATCATATGACATTTATCATCTTTCAACCTTTTTTGTTTTTTTTTGGCCAGATTGCACCTGACTGGAGGCAAGCCCAGTCCCTGAAGAAGGTGGTTGAAGATAAAATTGCGAAAGGTGAGTTTGAACCCATCAGTATTTACTGCATCTGCAACTTACTAACACAACTCCTTTCTTTGGTGCAGATGGTGTGATTGGCATCGGCATTGCTGCCACAGCCGTGGGACTTGTGGTTGGTGGAATTGCTGCTGCAGTGGCTCGGAAGAGGTGAAAGAATCCTTCAAGCGTTTAGCTTACCCGTGAAATCGTTGTTTCTGACTCCTCCTCTGCCTTGATATAATCATATAGCTTCTTCAATCTCTCCGTGTTCAGTTACCATAACCGTATGCCTAATAATAGTATGAAGATTTTATCTTGCAATGGTCTCCCCTTCTAGTTGGTTTATAGCAACTGTATAATACATGCACATGCTTATACCTTTTGCTCAGAGAATTTTGAATTAGTTTTACTTGCAGACAATATTTTTCCAACTGACATGAATCACTTTTTGGGTCATGTGTACTGCATGGCCGGCAACTGCATGTGTTTCTCAGTATTCAAAAAAATGAACTAGTTTGATGGTACTAATGCCCAACTCCAGATAGTAAGCCCTCAGATAGAAGGGCTCGGGCGGAGAAAGCTATACAACAACAACTAAGCCTTCCTTTTATCCGAAGTAAGCAATAGTTGCTATAAATTTGTGAATGGCCAAGTTACTGTAATCCATGTTGAATAATTTTACTAGGTTCAAGGGCGGAAAATTTCCAGTATGGAACTATCCTTCTTTTTCAGTTTCAGCCGAGCGATGCAATGCAGGTATGTAGATGGCCTTCAAAGTTACAGCATGTTTTTGTCATCACCTGTGAATTCAAAAAACTGCATTGAATTTTTGGTTCGTCTTCATAAGTTCTTAGTGAGAGACATTATTATGTGTTCCACAAGTACTCTAGCTTGTTTTGAGTATAAGCAGGAGCTGATCACCCCCACATTCCATTTATTAGCTGCTAGCCAAACATAGCTGTTACAATATATATATATATATATATATATATATATATATAGTCTAGCGAGTGAACAGTTATTCCAATTCCCAAAGTCTTATTGGTGCATATGCCAAAATATAGTTATTCCGCATAAAATATAGTCCCTCGCTAGCGAGTGAACGGTTATTCCACATTCCATTTATTAGCTGCTAGCCAAACATAGCTATTTTCCATTCCAAGCGCTGCAAGTCTCGTTGCAACACTTGCAAACCCTGAACACGACCCATCGCCCACAATGCCCGTCCCTGTAATGTGCCTTGTGGCACATGTCTTTGCAGTCTTGGTCCTCGCAAATAGAATAAACGGTTGCACTTGGCGTCATCGCTGCAACCATTAAAATGCTTAGTTAAGAGAAATATCAATCGATCCCAAGCATGATTTATCGCATATGGAAATAGATTACCTGAAGACAAAACGATGAGCATTAGGATTGCAACCCAAACTGAGGAGGAGTTCTTCGCCATCATGCAATTTTCAATTAGTTATCTATTGCAAATTTCAATGAGCTTTCTATGTTGAAAGATTTGGATTCTACTCGTATTTATACTTGGAGAATGGCTATCAACTTGTTCTTCGGTTTCTTAATTAATGTCACTAGTTAAATGGATACTTAATGTCTTTTGATGTAATTAAATGGATACTTAATGCCACTAATTAAATGGAAATTTAAAAAATACAACTTAATAACTACTTTTGAAAATCCTTCACTTGGACTAGCAATGTATTTGCATTGTGAAATTTTTATATCAAGAGTTTTACTAGCAATATGGACTCTAGAAAGAGATTTGACAAAAAAACAAAAAAAACTGTGTGCAAAGCGCGGGGTGGTGGTTAATAACAGTTCGAGTCCATACTCAATAGTCCATTTTAATATATATATATATATATATATATATATATATATATATATATATATATATATATATATATATATATATATATATATATATATATATATATATATATATATATATATATATATATATATATATATATACCTCTATATGATTTTTTTATATTGAGTAATCTCCTACATAGTTTTAAATTTTCTAGAAACTCTCAAAATATCTTACTAAAAAGATTAATGAATCAATTTAAAAACGTGGCAAATACCCATTTCTTGGTGTGTCTATATATATATATATATATATATATATATATATATATGAGAAAAATGGAAATGAGCTGACAGCTCACGCAAGTTACCTGAGTTGCAGTTCATTATCACTATCTCCAATATTTTTTTTTAAAAAATTTCTTTTGGATTATGATCTCAACCCCCTAGAGTTCACTCATATCCAACTTCTTGGATTTAAGTTTTGATTTGCTCCTCCATCAAGCTAATACAAAATTAATGGTTTTCAATGAATAAAACATTTTGTATGCACTTGATAAAAGGGTAAATGAAATTCAAAATTTATGAAATTTAATCCGAAATAAGTTAAAGAGGTAGAGATAGTGATTGTTAAAAAAAATGAAGAAAAATCATTGGATTATTACAGTTTTGCCGCTAACTAACGTAACTTTTCCTGAGCTGGCGACTCATCTACAGTAATCCCTATATATATATATATATATATATATATATATATATATATATATATATATATATATATATATATATATATATTATTTATTTATTTATTTATTTATTTATTTTTTTGAATAAAATACATTAAATCAAGAAGTTAGCATTTAGAAAGGTTGGGAAATGGGTATTCATTGCTTTTTTTTTTTTTTAACTTGATCCATTAATCTTTATGCTAACGTTGTTTGGGATTTTCCATAAAATTTGATAACTCATGAAATTTTATCTAACATTAACAAGTTTATGAGAGTTTTTTTTTTTTTTTTTCTTTGAAAAGAAAGTTCATGAGAGTTTTCGGAAATAACACGATACTTCATCTAAGTTTCTTATACTTTAGATACCTATAACTATGATATCATTAATTTGCAAGGACTCAAAGGGGGACCATTAAATAACTATGATATCATTAAATATTTTTTTATATTTGCACTGTTAATTTTTCAGTATGCTACTCTCTTTAGCCTCATATACTCTTTAGTCTCATACAGTTGACATATTAAGAGTTTCACACATTTGAAGTCATTAGATAATCTCTTTTTCTCTATCTTAAAAGAAACACATTTCAAGAATCTCACTTGTTGCTTGTGGTGCAGATAGACCTTTACTTTGCTAACCAACTTCATAATAAATGTATTCAAGAGACCCCTAACAAATCTCCATCTCTGCTCGAATTCAGTCAAACTCTTAATCCTTCCCACCATCGTGGCTAGGCTAACGGAGATAGCATCTCGATACTTTCTTAGGTGTGCAGATGGTGTTATTGCCTTGTTCCTGGCTCCTTTGCCTTGATATAATCATATAGTGTCTTCAACTGAAGTTGGTGCATAAAGCATTCTGTATAGACCATAAATTTAAAGTGAAAGTAACAAAATCAAGAATATATTTTCCAATCATCAATATGTCTGCATTGTCTCCACAAGTCTCAAGTACAAGTACTGGTAACATATGGGCCTCATTCCAATCATATTCTCGCTGTGTAGCTGCAAACATGAAATCTATTAGGCCTTCGATATCAGGGAATTGCCCATCCCACCAAAGCAAGCAAAAACTTCATGTAATAGCCAGATGTATCGCCCTTGATATCATCGTTGATGCTAGTTCCATATCGCTTGTATTCTTCTTTGATCTTCTTCATATCAATGTCAGCACGGGTGACGATAGCTCTCGTGAGCGAGTCCTCGTCCGTTCCTAATCCCACTATCGACTTCCTAACCACCTGATTGCAAACCACAAGATTTCATTGGAGATACAAAGTGTAGAAGCAACGATATCTTGAAACGGTACTCTCTCTCTCGCTGGACTGAATATTACCTCTGCAAAGTGTTTCTCGGGTGCCTCCAAGCAACAGACTGCAACTTTTATCAGTGATGAGAACATTTCGTCGCTGCTTCTGTTGCCTACTATGTCCTGTTGGTTCAAGCATCAACAATGTGATCTAGTAGCACAAGACTAATGCAGCTATTTTGGGCCACCGTCGATTTATACAAAAGATTTCAGTAAAAGAAATTTACTTAGAATTTGTGTGGTTATTTTAAAGGAATAATACCTCATCTATGGTTTTTCCATAGTCTTGCTTGTAATGCTTGAAAGTAGCTTTCAGGTGGGATTTGCTCCTTGTCCCGAGTATGCGAACAACTTCTTCATGATGAGGTTGCTTGTTGCTGATGGCATCGTGGAGCTTGGCCGCCTCAGATCTGGCTAAAACTTCATCCACATCTTCACCGTTGTATCTGTAGGAGGTCACTAGACGCACCAATAGCTGCACGAACGAAACTAAACATGAGTTTCTTGCAGCTTCTGAGAGAACGTAAATTATATTTGGTGTCCGGATGCAAAGCATATGGTCTTTGGATCAAACCTGCCTCAAGTAGTGCTCTTGAACTAAGTGGAGGTCGATATCTTCTTCAAGGGAGTAGTTGTAGAGGAAGCAATAAGCTCTTCTCACTGCCATTAGATGGTCCGGAGACGAGGCACAAGTGATTTCTATGATTGGCAATAGAAACTTATCACACTTCTTCTTTTTCAAAGATTTCAAAGCCTCATTAGCTAGCTTAGCATCTCTTTCAGCGGGATCTAGCGTCCATAGTATTACAGCTTTCTGTATCATCAAAATAAAACGATCTTACATTGCGTCTTGCTTTGAATGGGGATTCAAATGTTGTATAACGTCTTCATGGAATGATGACAATCATGCTAAAAGATTTCCATGATCAAACTTAGATCATTTCAGAAAATAGCTGTTTGGAATTGAAAAGGCTCCACACAAAGATCATCCAAATGTGTGATTTTCGATCTGATGTCAATACTTTGTTGATTACTACATGTGCTCGTCTGATCATATAGCATGTAAATTTAATAAACTCTCACATATGATCGATCCAGAGAGGCGTTGCTCCGACTGCAAGAAAGTTCCGGTGAAACCATTGAATATCATATATTGTATCTGACACGGTACAACATCAGACTACAAGAATCGGTGCATCAGTGGTTTCCTCTGTTGTCTGTATATTTGCACATATTTAACATTTAACAATCTCAGCTTTCTACGATTTGAATACAAATAGTCTCCAAAGTACGTCATATTTCTCTTCCCTCTCTCAAGTTGTTCCGTAAAATTTAAGATGGTATCAGAAAGGCCTAGAAACATCATTCACAGAAGATATAAGTGTAGCAGAGATGAGCATTCTCCGCTGGATATGCAACAACACTAGGAGAGATAAAGTGAGAAATGAAGATATTCGTACTAAGATAGGTATAGCTCCCATCGATGAGAAGATGCGAGAAAACCGATTACAATAGGCCTACAAATATACTAGTTCGACGAGGGGAGTTTATCAATGTAGGACAAGTTAAAAGAGCGAAGGGAAGACCGAATAAAGTATGGATGCAGGTGATACGAAAATATATGGATTATAGAGGTTTAAATGAGGAGATATTACTTGATAGAAATGAATGGAGAAGGACTATCAAAGTGATCGATCCCACGTGATTTTTTTTGGGTTCATGTAGCCTACTCCAAATACTTGGGATGAAAGGCTTAGTTGCTGTTGTTGTATCAGAAAGGCCTAGAGTTAGAGGTAGTCTAAGGGAGGTTCCACTAGAAATATTCGAAGATTACATCCAGAAACAAAGAAGAAGGCGTAATGTGCTAAATCGATATTGGTTTTCATCTGCATGTATCGATATCTTCTCAACCAGACCGACTCTTAAGATTTTTGGTGTAGCTACTCTATACTGTGTGAGGTTCCGATAGATAAAGTGAGCTATACTACCATCTGTTTGCCCAAAAACCTTGAAATTCTTCAACTAATACATTTTGTATCACTCAAATTAACATTATGAGTTGCTTTTTTGCTGTGTTTGGCTCCTTATATTTCAATAAATATCATTTGATATGTAACAACTGAAAAATATAATCATGGAAGAAAACTGAAATAAATGTAAAAAGAAAAACTTGTTGAATCCTAGCAAAATCAAAACTTTCTCATCTCTCCATGTAAAAGGAGCATTCTTGCATATGGGTTTCAATTCTTCAAAGTGTCCAATAAATCCCACTAAAATTAAAAAAAAAAAAATTCAAATAATAAGTTGAAGAAATTCAAACAAACCCCAAAATCACCGGAAAGCTCGGAATCGAGTCGATCGATGAGAGAATCATTATACAAGCGGCGATAGGCATTGGCAATCGCAACTCGCTGCTCGGCATTCCTGTGCCCTAATATCTCTATGATTGCATCCTCATCCGTTCCCCAACCTTCAAATTTTTTCAAAAAACAAACAAAAATTAGGAAAATTCAAGATTGACCCATGAATCTATGGACAAAATTGAATCAAAATGTAATTGCAATTGGAATTGTAATTGGGTGGTTGATTATTACCTTGAAATGCCTTCTTTAGCTTCTCGCAATCTTCTTCAGGGCTTGGCGTGTTTCTTCGACTGCCGAGGCTGCTCATCTCTCTCTTTCTCTCTAAAATTGAATCGAAATCAAAAAATTTGAGAGCTTTTTGAATCCAATTTATTTTTTTTTGGCGTCCCCTTTCTCTGTCTCTATCTTAATCTGTCTCTTTCTAATTAATAATTAATAAATAAGTGGATTAATTATCTCATTTAATGATAATTAAATGAGGGGGTTATTTCTTTGATGGCCGCTGGGCCTGGGGGGTAGTCTATTGGGCTGCCCAACACAAAAGCCTCACTTTCTTGAAGTAATGCAACTTCTCTTGTATAATTTACAAATTGAGATTACCTCAAAAAAACCAAGGAAAATTAAAAAAAAAAAAACCAAAACCAATTGAGGCTTATAGTACTTTGCATTACAAAAGTCTTCAACTTTTAGTTCTTCAATTGCAAAGATTAGTTCCCCATGAAATGATTGACTTAAATACTCAATGTTATCATATAATATGCAAATGGTCTTAGCCAAAATAATAATAGTAATGTTATTATTATTAATAATAAATGTAAATGATGTGATCAGCAAGAAAATAAAATATGTAATTGTTAAGTAAATAATTTTATTCAATTCTGTTTTTTAAAAAAAATAAATAAGTTAATAGAAGTAAAGTTTTGAACAAATTGTTGTTGGGTTTATTAAGGGGGTTATTGGTTCATAAAAAGTGTTCTGATAAGTGGTTTAAGAAATAGTGAGAGTACACTTTTTACTCTCTCCTTAGTTTGCCTGAATTGGTTAATGAAAACTACAAATAGGGATAAGCACGACCGCCGATTTCGGTGGCTTCGCCCGACTCTGACTGAAATCGGTCGAAGTTTTCTATTCTCGGATCTAATCGGAGTACTTCGATTTCCGACCGATCAACCAACTGAACGTCCAAAGATGAACTTCACTGTCAACTCCGATCGAAATCGGTCGGAAAAATTTTTCGACAACGGTCGGAGTCTTTTATCCTCGAATTCGACCGGAAAACTCCGATATCTGACTAAATATCCCTAACTACAAATTATGAAAAGTTACTTTCTTTCCTATGTGGTATAGAAAGTTGAGAGATGGATTCAATATTTTTTTTGGTGCTAAACATGATTGGAAAGTATAGAAAAATTATTATTTTTGAGCAGAAGAGACTGATTGTTCGCCAATGTAGAACAAATTAAAAGAGCGAAGGAAAGACCAAAGAAAATATGAATAGAGATGATACGAAAAGATATGCATTCTAGATATTTAAATAAGGAGATACTACTTGATAGGAATGAATAGAGAGATGGATTATCAACGTGATCGATTCGGTGTGATTCTCTTTTGGTTCATGTAGCCTAGACTGGTTGGTTCATGATAATCTAACTTTATTTTACGTAATAGAAAACTAAAGATAACTTTCAATGACCATTTTTTCATGAACTACTAGCCAAGAAAATAAAAAAAATATTTAAATTTGTTGTTGGGTACTATCAGTCCACCAACTAATTATCAAGTGTAAATTTCTCTCTCTTTTTAATTTTTTTTCTATAATTTTTCTAATTATGTTTGTTGTTATCCATCCACCTTGTCAATGTCCCATCCATATGAAACATACAACATTTAATGAGATCCCTCCCTCACTACCAATATGGGAAATAAATACCAAAACCCAAAAAACTCTTTATTTTGTAAAGGGGTTTTTATATATCAGTCCCTTATATCTTTAAAAATTAAATTTTAGTTCCTAAAATCTTCCTATTTTGTTTTAGTCCCTAAATTCTTTAAGTTATTTCCCTTTAGTCCCCTCGGTAATTTTTTGCAAGAATTTTCTATTATACCACTGAAATGGAGGTAAATAACATCTATTTTCCTCGTTTCCCTCTTCGTCCTCTTTTTATTGGGTTCCCATCCCCATTTTTCTCCTCTCTCTCTTCCCTCCTTCCAGTTAATTTTTCTCTTCCTTCTTTCTTTTCTTTTTCTAACCATATATCTAACGGAGAGGGGGACTCTAGAGAGGAGGAAGAGGAAATAGCTTCTAGGGATATAATGGAAAATTCGGGCCAAAAATTATTCGAGGACTAAAATGAAGTAACTTAAAAGATTTGAGGACTAAAACATAAAATATGAAGATTTTATGGACTAAATTTTAATTTTTAAAGATGTAAGGGTCCGATATGTAAAAATTACAAAAATAAAATAATTGAGGGAGATGTTGAAATATTTGTAATGATTGGCAAGTATAACTACATGAAGACAGACAATATCAAAATCATGCCAGCCCAAAGTGAGGGTTCTCCACAAGCTCACAATATTTATTTCACACCAATTATTGGTGTAGACATGATTCACATGCTTTTTTATATTTGCTTGTTCAATCCACTTAGCATTAGTCAATTCATTTTCTTTAATAATAATAGTACCTCACTTGCTGGCATGAAGGATATGTTTTTTTAAAGCATTTCGATAACCACGATTATCACGAAATATTATGTTATTTTGAAATATTTTAAAAAAATTGTTTAGAAATAAATTTCATATTTTATCAATATATCATGATAATGATACTTGACTTTCTACTCCAAGTAAACTTTTGTATAGAAATGACTAAAATTTTGTCCGTAAATGCGTCACTTAGTATCCCTAATTTCAGTATGGTCATAGGATTGTAGCTCGTGGCATTCGGATTGTGCAGGCACCAATGGTGAACACACTGAAATGCGGGCGGGTTTTGGACATTTTTTTGGGACTTGTGAGTTATCAAATCTACCTGTATTTAAGTTGGCACTTGTGCTAAATATCTCTAAACTATACAAAGGAGTTAGATGTATCCCTTATAAGAAGTATTTTTCTTATCTTTAACTGTCAATCTCAATATCTCTCTCTCTCAGTCAAGGATGTGAGGATACAGCTGTAGTGCAAATGTGGAAGGAAATGACAGTTTCCAAAGGAGCACACCAATTTTCCAAGTGAGTCCACTTCTTAGTTTTTTTTTTTTTTTTTGTCCGGACTCAAAATCCGGACAAATATCATATGGGCTCACTAGGAAAAATGGTGTGCTCCTTTGGAAACTCCCAAGGAAATGAGTCCCAATTGATTGGAGGCCCAAAGGGCTTTACAATAATAGTCCCGTCCACTTCGCATGGTGTTGACGTGCTTCTCTATTATTATTATAATAATTTTCTTTTAGGTGTGTGATAATTGTGATATCATTGTTAAATCTATACACACAGTTGTACATTCTATAGAAAAATATATAACAAGAAAGTGAAAATTGGATGAGATCAATGAACTCAGTAGTTGATCTTTCAATTTAGTGTTCACAAGGGGAATTTAGGGGAGTTTCCAAATGAGCACACCATTTTTCCTAGTGAGCCCACTTTATAATTGTCTGGATTTTGAGTTCGGACAAAACAAAAAAAAAATACAGATAAGTGAACTCACTAGGAAAATTGGTGTGCTGCTTTGGAAACTCCCGAATTTAGGTTCTCTCCAAGTATTTTACCAAATGCCATGGGCCTAGCCTATTGGCCCATTTTGCCAAACACCACATGTGATGGGCCTAGCCTATTGGCCCATTCAAAATATTTTGCATGATAGAGTTCCCTCATATTTATTAATATATTGGATTTTAGTTTTGATTTTTTCCCTTCTTCAATCACACATAAAATTAGCAGTTGTCGGTAAATACAATATTTTATATCCACTTGATGCAACAATAAATGAACTCTAGTATGTATAAAATTTAATTTTAAAGAAATTAAGGCTATAGAGTTCATGATTAAAAAACTAATAGGATTACTATTTTTTTGTCATTATCTCATTTAAGTTACTTAAACTGACAATTCATTTAGAATTATATATATATATATATATATATATATATATATATATATATATATATATATATATATATATATATATATATATATATATATATATATATATATATATATATAGTGTACCTAAAGTGGTGTCATAAGAGAATTGCCTATGAAAATATCCTAAATCTCAATATGAATAATGTTTGTGGAAGATTTAAACTGTTAATAATCATCTCCACATTAAAAAAAATGATGGATACAAAAAATTATGCACTTTAGATACATTTTGACTGTATATTAGACATGTATAAAATGAACGATTTTTCAATAATAGAACAAATAAAAGCCGCATGATCAATGATGAAAAAGTGTCTAAATCGCATGATTATATATATGTTATCTATTTAGAACATGAAAATTATAATTAACGGTTCGGATCGTTCACATATACTTTTTATGTTTTTAAGGCGCTTTCACATGCAACCCTCTTATGGCGTCGCCTTAGGTACATCATACACACACACACACACATATGGGATTACTGTAGGTGAGCCGCCAGTTCAGGAAAAGTTACGTGAGCTAGCGGCAAAACCATAATGATCCAATGATTTTATTTCATTTTATTTTTAAATTACAATCTATACTTTCTTAACTTCTTTCAGATTAAATTTCATAAATTTTGAAGTTTATTTATCCTTTCATCGAATGCATATAAAATGTTTTATTCATTGCAAACCGTTAATTTTGTATTAACTTGGAGGACCAAATCAAAATTAAAACTCAAGAAATTGGGTATGAGTGAACCCTAAGGGGTCGAGATCATAATCCAAAAGGATTTTTTTTTTTAAAAATATTGGAGATAGTGGAAATGACCTGCAGCTCAGGTAACTTGCGTGAGCTGTCAGCTCATTTCCATTTTTTTCATATATATATATATATATATATATATATATATATATATATATATATATATATATATAAGAATAATAGAAATAAACTGACAGTTCATGCAAGTTACCTAAACTGTAGCTCATTTCCACTATTTTTAATAACTTATTTTAAAATTTTTCTCGTGGATTATAATCTCGACCCCTTATACTTCACTCATACTCAATTTCTTGGATTTTAATTTTTATTTGATTCTCCATCATGTTGACAGAAAAATAACAGTTATTGATGAATAAAACATTCTGTATCCACTTGATAAAAGGGTAAATGAATTCAAAAATTTATGAAATTTGATCTGAAAGAAGTTAAAGAGGTAGAGATGTTAATTTTTAAATAAAAATTAAAGAAAAATAATTTTTGTCGTTTGACGGCTCACCTTCAGTAATCCCTATATATATATATATATATATATATATATATATATATATATATATATGAGAAAAATGGAAATGAGCTGGCAGCTCACGCAAGTTACCTGAGCTGCAGTTCATTTCCACTGTCTCTAATAATCTTTTTTTAAAAAAATCTTTTGGATTATGATCTCGACTTCCTAGGGTTCACTCATACCCAATTTCTTGGATTTTAGTTTTGATTTGGTCCTCCATCAAGTTAACAAAAAATTAACGGTTTTCAATGAATAAAACATTTTGTATGCATTTGATGAAAGGGTAAATGAACTCCTAAATTTATGAAATTTATTCTGAAAGAATTTAAGGAAGTAGAGATACTAATTGTTAAAAAAAATTGAAGAAAAATCATTGATCATTATAGTTTTGCCGCTAACTCACGTAATTTTTCTTGAGGTGGCGGCTCACCTAGAGTAATCCCATATATATATATATATATATATATATATATATATATATATATATATATTCTAGCTAATTAATAAAAAAATTTTGAAAATCCCATAAATTAGAGGGGATGATGCGAGAAGTAAGTCCCATTAGCAATTATATTTCTTATTAGGAAAAAACAAAAAACTATAAGAAAATAAAAAAACTACTGTTACATAATTCATGTCGCAATATGGTACATTAAATTCATTAAAAAAAAATCAGCAGGAAAATTAAAAAAAAGGACAACTCATGAAAAACGTTGTCCGAGCTGTTAATGTCACCATCATTTATAAAATATATATATATAAAAAATCAATTTTATTAACATAATGCTGATAATTGTAGTTATGGACTCCAATTAATTAATAATTAATTTCAACAAGTCTTAATCCGTATTAATTAGCAATACACAACAAACCTCTAAAATAAAATTAAAAATAAATAAATAAAATTAAATTATAATAGAAATCCAAAACCCCAAATCAAAACTATAAAAGCCCCCTTCAATCTCCACGAGACTCTCCATCCAAATATTCAATGGCTCATCTCATTGCGGAGGAGTGCGAGAAATTGACCAGGGCTTTCTCAGGTACCTTAAAAATTCGATCTTTTGTTTTTTTAATGAAAATTTGATTATTTGAGCTGATTGATCAATTTGATGTGTAATTTTTTTGGTGATCAAGGGTTTGGGGGATTGGGGGTTGAGGAGAAGGAGCTGGTATCTGTGATTGGGAAATGGCGGCACGAGCCTGAGAAGAGGAGCAATTTCAGGAGGGGATGCGCTGCTCCCCTCTTCAATGTTGAGGGCGAGAGCTTCGAGAGGTGGGAGGATGATTTTGTCAAGCATCTCAAGGCCGAATTCGCTAGGTTTAAGGTATATCAAAGTTGAATTTTTTTATAATTTGGTAGTTTTTTTTTTTTTTTAAAATTTTATTATGAGTAGTTTTAGTTTGGTTCTGGATTTTGTGTAATGTGAAAGTTTGGATCTTGGAGATATTGGTAGCGAGGTTAATTAAGAATATTTGAAGAATAATTCATTAGAAATTAAAAGCTTGAAAGTATTATCTTTGATTCTGATTGCGGAACGGGAAAGATTGGATTTTGTAGAGGAATGAAATTGTTAAATTCTATAAGCTTGAAATCTTTATGGGTAGGTTTTTTATGTATGAAAATTGTGGGCTTTTGCTTTATTTGGGATCTGAATTATCAATTTTGGAATGCGAAAGTTCGGTTTTTTTTATAGATTGTATGTCGCTTCGATAGTGTAGTTAAAGAATATTTGAAAAAATTTATAAGCTTGAAACTAGTAAGGGGTAGTTTTACTTTAATTATGAAATGTGGAATTCGAAAGTTTGGATTATGTGAAGAATCCAAATCGTATTTTGTAAATCACAAAACATTTTAATTGTTTGCTTATCAGTACATCAAGTTTTGGATCTGATGTTATAGACTATTTAGATGATACTTCAGTGTTCAGATCTTTCTGTAAAAGAGACTGATTCAGAGTTTGGCCTAATCGTCTATATTTTAAGATAGGTTGAACTTTTTTTGAGAAAAGACGGTCGGTACAACCCCTGTGTTTCATTAATTAGTGACGGACACTAATACATAAATTAAAAGGTAACAAAGCAGTAGTCAACACAATCATAAACTTCCAGCAGACTCCCTCCCTAATGGTTGCATTTGTTTAGACTCCTGCTTCCCCACCCCAACTGATACCTCTTGATGCCTCTATCTGTGGGTGTCTTCTTGCTCATCCCTCGATATGCTGCAGATAAAGTTGCCCACGCAGCTGCAGCTGGATGATCAGTCCCAAGACAGGTTGAATTTAAGAAAAAATATGCAGATTTATTCACAATCCACAATTTCTTGGTTAAAATCAAATCAGAAGCTTGTTCATTGCTTCAGATCCTAGGCCACCATTTGCATAACATAAACAATTGAATTGCTTCTTGTTTGTGTAGAATGTCGTGCTGTTATGGGCGATGCATCCATGGGAAAGAGATGCTCGTTGGGCTCACCATGTGCTCCACAAGGCCTATCCGTTCACCATTCTAGTGGAAATTGCTTGTACTCGTTCAGCGGAGGAGCTGCTCGGGGCAAGGAAGGCGTATCAGGCCCTCTTCCACCATTCCATTGAGGAGGATGTTGCATATCATGTCAAGGAATCTAATGCCAAAGTGAGTATTGCTTATTCAGTCAAATTCACACACATATACAGAAAGTTAACTATTTGTGTTTATATATATATATATATATATATATATATATATATATATATATATATATATATATATTCAAATCTTGCTCCCAATTGGTTTATTCTGTCTTGGGAATATTAGTAAAAGGTTTAATATCGTTTGATTATGATGCCTTGTAGATTGAATTCAGTTGATTATAATCAAGCTATGGTTAAGCTACAACTGAAGGCTTTTACTCAAATTCTTGAATTGATTCGTGCTTCATGTTTGTCTATTTGGCTCTATTTAAATATAGCACTTCCTTTATAAAAATTGTAACTTCAGTGTCCTCTCTTACCACTTCAATCCATGTTTTGTAGTTAATTTAATTTCCCCACTCACCCATACCCCCCACCCCCCACAGAAAAAAAATAAAAAATTTAAAAAATAAAAAATAATCTTCTTCTTTTAACCGAGAAGTGTGCTGATCTCAGTCTTTTCCTTGAGAAAGAATGGTCAATGTTAATTTGCATCTAACCTTAGTCCTAACATCTCCTTTCATGACCTTACTACAATACCCCTTCTAACCAGAATGCTAATATTTATTAATTTCAATGAAACACAAAACACTTCCAAGTGAGTGTTATGTCCGTGTTGGACACGTGTTGGATACCGATCCTTATTGGACACTTCTCGACACGTATTGGATACTCTGAAACCATGTTTGATTCTAAGAATCCAATAATTTGAGTGTCAAGATCATTTTTGCTTTGAAAAAGTCCCAAAGTATTGAGTACTGAACACCATGGAGCCATGCATTGTCTAATGAAAATTATATAGAATATTTTCAGTATAGGAGAAATCTGTGCTGATAGAACCTGAATGCCTTGTAAACATTGTGCGAGGTATTGAATTGAACTTTCAAATTCTTTTTTTAATATAGTTATCTGAAGAATATGTTGCTTTAATCGTTAATAATTTGTTCTTTTCCTACTTGTAATAAAACATATTCTAACAACTACAGGTTTAAATATGTATTCTATATGGACATATACACAAAAACATAGTTATGCTCTTGTGACCCTATATCTTACTTTTTAAGAATTTGCCATGTTGCCGTGTCCGTGTCTTATCATATTCCCACTTGTGCCTGCATCTATGCTTCATAGTTTTATATTCTAGGGCCTTGAAATCCATGCCCAACATTGGTGTTCGGTGTCCAATAACAACAACAACTAAGCCTTTTATCCCAAGTATTTGGGGTAGGCTGCATGAACCAAAAAAGAATCACGCCGGATCGATCACTTTGAAATGCCTCAACGAAATCATATTTTGGCTCATGTCATAATATGTGATAATGTTTTACGCTGGCTGTCACCGACTTACCACAACCCTCCCCCTTTATCCTGACTTGGGACAGACAGTAAAAATATAAATCTTTAAGCACAGCACTGGCGGAGCTATTGGTGTTCGGTGTCTGTGACTAAAAATTGGCCTGCTATGTTTTATGGCAACTCCTTCTCTCAATAGCATAATTTGTCACGTATTTGCTATTAACTTGAATCGTGGCTGACATTGGATTGACACGACATTAGAATTTGGTTATTCCTTCCATGGCCACTATATTTAGAGAGTTGTAATCCAAAATCAACTTCATATGAAGTGATTGTTGAATTCATTCACTAATTTGAACCTTAAATTGAGCCAATTCACTAGTTCAAATTAAATGAATTAAGTGAATTGAAATTGGCTTCAAAAGATGAGTACATAGCAAAGAAACAAAAATGGAAGATAAAAAGATAGTCCCACATTGGATAGAGAATTATAAGGATGTGGGTTTAAATATGGTAGCTTGCTCCTTTACTTTGCTTATTTAAGAAGAGGAAAACTTTGAGCACCACGGGTGGTGCTACGCACCGCCCGCACGCGCACGTGCGTGTGCGAGGGCGAATGGGCGTTTAGGGCGCATTGGGCGCTTTAGAGGCACACTTTGCACTTCGCACGTACGCAACGTCACCGTTGATTTTTGGTGCTATTGGATTCTGGTTGTCTCTATTGGGTTCAGATTTGAATAGATTCGACCTGCACCCGCCCGTCAGTCAAGAGTCGTTGAAATCCAACGGTCGGCGGTCCAACAGTCACCGGCCGCCGTCAACGGTTGCCGTTAAACGGTCACAACTGTTGAAATGGCCAACTGTTGCGACTGTTGAAAACCCAACCGTTGCGACTGTTGAAAACCTATAAATAGGGTCTAGGTTCAGAGTTTCATTGATACGATTTTTTCTTTTCTGCCTCTTCTTCTGCAGACAGAAGTTCCTGAATTTCTGTCTACAGAAGACTTCTGTTCAATTCCATCGTCCAGTCCTGCATTACATTACATAAACAGAGAGAACCTCTATCAGATTCGCCAGAGCAGAGGGATTGCAGCTTCCTTCCCTCTGCAGATCGATCGTTGTATCCTGAGAGATCGACGTCCAAGAAATCCAGAAGCAAACAGTGGAGGACGAATCGATTTTAAGGAGATAGTGTCCAACATTAGCCTCGATCTTCATCCGATCTACTTCCTGTCATCTTCCAGTCTTCCTGCAAGTATCTGAAATAGGTTTTTCATAATCCAGTTTCTTCTTTATTTACTTTAGGTTAAGTAAACTAGATAAAGAAGGAAAAAATTAGATAGTTTTCTCTGTAAACAGTCTTCTTTTAATTTAAAACGGAAATATAGAGATTAAAATAATCCATAATTTTTCTTCTCCAAATTTATTTCTGTTTTGAGTACAGAATACAGAAACCTAATTACAGAATTCATTTCCTGCAAGATAACAGTAGTAATTCTGTATAGTAAATCTATTAACTACAATTCTGCCCTCATGTATTAATCTAAAACAATTCTGTATGCTTCAATCTGCAACCAGAGAATTAGTAACCTCCACATATAAGCCAACAGTGATTACATCTGTGACTTGCTCATGCACAAAAGGTACAATGCTATATGTATCAGAGATGAAAATAAACATTTTGGTGCCTTTTCTTTAACTTGGGCTCTTTTATTGAACAGCTGTTGGTTGGACTTGTGAGCTCGTACAGATACGAGGGTTCTCATGTGAACGAGGATAGAGCAAAGTCGGAGGCCAAAGCACTTCATAATGCTATAAACAAGGCAGGAGAGAAGCATATAGAGAACGATGACGTTATTAGGATCTTGACGACTAGAAGCAAGCCACACCTAAAACTGGCCTTCAAGTTCTACCAGGAAATGTTTGGAAAGTCCATCGAAGAGGTATGCCTTCAACTAACTAAATTTCTTGAAATATAATTTTTATAGTTGCTCGACTTTGTTCATCATCAGCTGAATGAATTATTGATGCTATGATCAGGATCTTACTGATGAATGCTTACACGAAACGGTTCAATGTCTGAATTCACCTCCAACATATTTCTGCAAGGTAGGAATGCGAATAAGTAGGTCCTATTCAAAATTTTGAATTAAACATGAAAATTTATTCTGTTAATTCAAAATTTTAAATATGGCATACTAAAAATTGACCTATGGACCTGCCCATATGATGGAGGATTCTTATTTTCTCCGTCATTTACCTTCTCTCTTGTTTTCCCGCCAACCATAACGAACAATTTTTTTTCGGATTTCAGTTAATAAATCAAGCTTTTAAAGATGGAGCAGATAAGACAACAAAAGAAGCTCTCACACGAGTAATTGTGTCTCGATCAGAGGTCGATATGACAGAGATCAAACAAGTCTACCATCAGCAATATGGCGCTAAACTTGAAGATGTCATAGCGAAGAACACACACGGAAGCTATAGAGATGCATTGCTTTCCCTGGTTAGTGGGAAAGAGTGAAAAATGGCGAGTCCAGATCACATTTCAACGCCTTTACTCGCTTCTTCGTTGTTCCTGTTGGTTATCGTGTCATGAGTCCCTTTTCGATCAATTCTTGCTCTTGTTATTTGGATCGGTGCTGTTGTATCAGTATAAACAGAAGCTTGTATTTCGCAGACAAGATCAACAAAAGGAGTTGTGAGATTGTATTTCACATGTCAAGTGTGCATGATTCTGTCGAGGGTGTTATCTAACTGTAGTATCTCTCTTGTGCATGTTCAAGTTTCTTGTGCAGGTGATTATGGGTGACTTTGAGCATATACAAGAAAAGCACAAGTAGTCTTAGATGACGTATTTATACATATAGAGGAATATAAATATACTGTCGCATTCACATACATGTATACTTCAAAGTCCTAAAAACCATTGAATTAAATATTGAACGAGTAGGGATATCTTCTCATTAGCCTGCATGTTGGGCCATGTACCCAAATGTTTGTATATCTTGTCTGGGCCGAAGCTGGGCTTCTCCTTTTGGAACCCGAATCTGTCAGTGGTACGGGTGAAGGGACAAAAAAAATATTAAAATAAACACTTAAAATATATTAAATCTGTGC
Source organism: Dracaena cambodiana (assembly GCA_036321105.1). Taxonomy (NCBI): domain Eukaryota; kingdom Viridiplantae; phylum Streptophyta; class Magnoliopsida; order Asparagales; family Asparagaceae; genus Dracaena; species Dracaena cambodiana. Next base: position 33,669,056 of record JAYEPQ010000018.1, read on the forward strand.
CCCGCTGACAACTCTCAACCCGCCACCGAAAGCGGGTCCACACCCCAAAACCCCAAAACCGCCAGCCAATCAGATTCCAGTATTGGATCGACTCCGTACGCTCAATTCATCCCAGCCACGATTCGAGATGCCCCCATCCACGTGGCGCCAGCTCCCATCGACCGCGTGCCCCGTGGGCCCCACAGCCCCCCTTCTGCTCAATATCTCTGGCTCTCCTCCCGTTTCTGGAAACATCCGAACAATCTCACCGCTTAAACATTCAAAAAAAAAAAAAAAAAAAAAAAAAGGTTTTGAATCTTTGGAGTTTGTCGTTGCTGCTGCTGTCTCTGTGGCGACTCTGCGATGTGGAAGTCAAGTTGCGTCCAGTCTTTTCGAGGCGGCAGCGCTGGATCGTTGGACGATGATGTTTAATTGGAGCGACTCGGATCAGGTTTTGCTCGGATTTTTCCTAATTTTGATTTGATTTTGTTTTGAATTGGTCTTATTGTGGATTTTTTTTTGGGAAGAGGAATGGTTAGTAGTATGTTTGTGATGTTTTCTTTTGTGGGTAAAAAGTTGATTGCTAGATTTGTTTGGGGATTTATGGTTTAAGTGGGTGAGCAGAGTAATTTGGATTTTTTTTTTTGGCTTTAGGGAGTGAATTGTGTTGATAGTACTGAATTGAACTCTGTAGTGAATTTAGGTTTTTTCGGGATCTGATCTTGTAAAGTTGGTGTTTTGATATGGAAATTTGGAATTTTATGCTGAATGTTCTGTGGATCTTCGATTCACTAATGGGAGAGTCAATTGAAAAGAATAGCTAAGATAAGCATTATTGGATTAATATGATAGTAGGAAAGCTATATTAGATTAGCATGAGAGGAGGATGCTAATACTATTATGACTAGATTGCAAATGGCAAACCAAGATCATACACAATATCTACTTCAGCTTGTATTTGCCAATTAGCAAGTAGAATTTCAACCGTGATCTCATTAAACACCTCCTTCCCAAGCTCAAATCTGGAGTCGATTCGGGCTTGCAACCTATAGCCGTGGCCGTTGGTCACATTAGAAGTTATTTTAGTAATAGTACTTTTGGAAAATGGACACTGGCACGGGGCATATATATAATGTGGCATAGCACGGCAACCAAGCCCACACATGTAGATATATACATACATATCTCTCTGAAACACCTATTAAACAATTTGTAGGATAGACTTAGCAGATGTATAAGATAAAGCAAATGAAACCTTAATAATTAACATTAGTAGATTTTAACTTTAAAACGTGGGAAAAATAATCCAAAAATTTAATCAAGTTTGACCTAATACAATCCCATGATCTCCACATTGACAAGTCATTGCATGGTGTTCAGATATTATCCAACATATGCCAGAGTATTGATTTTAAGCTTGTTTAAAATTTGAAATGACTATGGTAGAGTCATGTATGATATGCTATTTTAAGAAAGTTGTAAAAAATATTGTATTTATTGTAGGGGTACAATTTGGATATGGATTCGTTATGAGATTGGCCACAACAATATTCAATTTCCTTTCATGGATACAAATTCATTTACAAAAATCAATTGATTATCAAAACTCATTAATTAATCAAAACTCATCAATATTTCACAATATAAGAAACCAACACAATTTGGATATAAGAAAAATGAATAGGGATGTGGATCGGACATGAAGAATGAAAGAGTATGAGAGAGAATAATTATAGATGTGGACAATACATGTGCACAAATATAGTTCTAATAACTCGTTATAACTATTCATATAAATTTTTCGACTACACACTATTATGTAATGACTTCAAATAACCTAATATTGCATAATCTTGCACTATTTTAATTCGTGATATATTATTTTTGCGCTATGTTATATAATTCGTATGGTTTTTTCTCAGTGTATATAAATCTCACAACCACCACATTCCAATAGCTTTCTCCCAATTGAACCCTAGATTTCAACTTCTTAGATCATTTCCGAATGTCGACCTTAACTCCAATCTCGAAACTGACTTTGATTCTCGGTCTCATTTCTGAATTCAATCCCGACAATGCTTTTTGAACATAACTCCCACCTCGACTCTAACTTCTGAGTTTGGTTTTGACAACAACTTTCAACTTCAAGTCAAAACTATTTTATGGGTCCAAATTCAACTTTGACATTTTCTATTTTTTTATTTCTTAATATTGCAAAAGCTATTTTCTTGTATATTTAAATTTATTGCATATAATTTTATGTTGTTTCTAGTAAGAAGTTAAAAAATAGTGGAACTTATGGTGTATTATGCGCTATAACCTTTGGGAGGCCGAGCAACGTTATGCATTATCACTATTTTCAACATTCACGACAGTATACAAGTAAAGCAAATGTTCTTAGGGAATATGAGCTTGTTAGATTAGCTTATTAGATGAGGGATTTTTTTAGAATAAATTATTTGATATCTATTACAAAAATATGGGTACCTGATTTTAGTTCTAATATCTAATATCGACTATTTAGTCTAGTAATTAATAATTATATCTAAGTCAATTGGTGTAATTTATTTCAATATCTATAATACTATGTATATACCAGCATAAGAAACTAGGTCATTCATATGCGTATATGCAGTCTTTTAACATGATCATAGTCTTATTTGTGGTTGATTGTGGAAGTGAATATATCTCATATTCTTAATTATATCCATTCCAAAAGAGAATATATATTGTATCCATATCTATATCCAATTCTGTATCATAATACTGTATCTATAACCATATCCAATCCAGTATAAATATTGAATATATATCCTTAGTGTTGTTTTTGATTTAGATGTAGATTTAGATATGGTTGCACATATCACTAGTTGCTCATTTTCTGTATCTACTTGCATCTTTTTTTGGTTCTTTTAATCAACACGATTTTGGCGCAACCAAAATATGTTTTATAAGTGTCGTGAAAGTATCAATTTCCAATCATATATAACAGATAGTGATGGAAATATTGAGATATTCGTGCTTCTAGCATGCAAACATAACTAGACACGGGTGATAGCTACTCAACCATCTAAAACATGCAGTTTCATTTTATGGAACTAAATAAATCTCCATCATTATGGTGCTTTAAGTTTGTTGTTTGTGTTGGCATACTTTTCCTCTCTAGAGCATAGTGTATCCTCTTACTTTTTTAATAACTCAACTCTTTTTGAACAACCTCAGGTTTTGGAGTGCAATTCACCTTGTAGTTTAGTTCTCTAATGAATTATTGATATATTCCGCAATACATCAAAAGTGATATTCCTTTATGACTTTCATTGTTTTTTATGGAGGATCTCACATGTGAGTTACACGAGTTAAACAGTGTCAAACCCCTCGAAGACCAAGTTTCTGTATAAGAGGTGGTATGAAGATCCCAAACCCAGATTCTATATGTCTGATGAAGAATCTATGCCTTTGGAGTGTAGTAACCATATTTTGCCTTGCAGATTGTCACCATTATTGAACTCAGAAGCACCAAAACCTTCCTTCTGTGCACATGCGAATATTTATACTTCATGGAACCATTTTTCTTGTAATGATAACACTATATATTTGGATGATCTAGACTGTCAAGTGGCCTTGCATTTTTTCCACAAAAATGTGAAGCCTAAGCATAGATTGTGCTTTTTTAGGTTGAGTTTGCAAGGGAGGACTCCCTCTGCATTTCACTAGGAAGAGGTTAATAATGCATAGGCTGCATCCTTAGGATGAGTGAATGCCAAATTCTAATGCAATAAGTTGATCCCGTGGCCAGCAACAAACCTTTAGTTCAACTAGCACATCTAGCAGCACATGGATGACCTCTCAGATGCATATCGTTGTCCTGTCGTGTTGAGAAATCTAGGGTTCTTCTTACTACAAATCAGCACTAAATACAAGGTACTCCAATACAAAAGTTGTAATCAATCCATTGGAATCGACTATTCTACCTCAATGATTCCCTCCTCACCTTGGCTGCAATACTAACGAGCTAAATGGAAACTTGTCATCTATGATGAAAGGAGAAGGAATGGCTCATATGCCATTCCCTCTATAGTCTATATTTCTTTTTACTACTTCAAATGATTACTGTACAGTCATAGTTTATCATGCTACCTTATCTTTTCCTCAAAGCAATCAACAAATCATCATTGTATTAGCTGCATGAGTTTGTTCCTTACTTCCAAAAATTTTCCCTATACATAACCAGTTCTGCCATGATTATGAGCAACTGCAAGCATATTATCCTTTCTTAGTAGCCACATGAAAAAGGCAATATGTATCTTATGGATCCAGGCTATAGAGAAAATAAGAACTCAAAGGTATCTATACCATGGAATATGATCCTATTGCTACCTGTCAATATTGATAAAAAGAACGACATTATGTTGTTCCAAGCGTGGAGTAGGATCAAATTGACCAATCCTATGGTAGTGCACATTGTATGACTAATGGCAGCTGAAATTGGCTTTTTTTTTTTTGCTTGCACTAGTCGAAATTGTACAAGTACCATTGGCTTTGCTCATGCTGTTGAAACTTGGAAAAAGATGAGAACTACTATTGTATAGCTCTTAGATCTGCACAGATCTTAAATATTACCACTTTGTGCATGACTTCTAATCAACTAGATCTGGTCAAATCTGGCAAGATTTGCATAGATCAGGTTGGGTTCAGCTAGACCATGTCGCTCATGACCACCGCTCATTAAACCTTAGTCAGCAATTCCTAGTAGATATTGAAGGTGCTTAGATATGGACTGGTTGGAAACCTTCATCCAGTTGATGGCAGGTTCGACCATACCCTGCCTTCAACATTGTTTGAATTCCACTCCATAGCATGTATTTGCTCTTCAAATCTTCTTTCAGCTCCCTCCATAGAAAACTAATTCGTCATAGGACTCAACAGTTTCTTGCAGTGAGAATTAACAGGAAAGTGAAACCGGCAACTGGAGGCAGCTCTTGCCACCTATACCCCCAAAGGATCTAATTCCTCTGGATAACTACGGTCTCAGGCTCTCATTTGGTTATTGTTCTAAAAGTATCCTCAAATTAAATAGTGCATCATTGTGGCCTGTTGGCAGTTAAATGTTTATTACTGGAAATGTCCATGTTTTGTTGATTTGAACTGTCACACCAGTGGTCTAAGTTCAGTGGAATCTATATTATAGTTTGTGTTCTTTTTTTAATGAGAAGTTGATGCTAATATGCCAATAGATTATAAAAAGCCTTTCTTGGCAATACTAACTTCATGAAACTAGTTATATCATCACCTAATATTCGCTTTTTCTTCCATGCTCATCTCATGGCCGTTAGATATCACATAGGAATCTTTTCCTGACAATGGTCATTGTCCCGCAGATAGCGCATAAGCATCTTTGACGTTGCAGCTTGTGTCTAAAGTGCACCATGATTAGTTCATTTAGTAGTTTGTCTTTAATTTTTTTAATTATGCATACTTGATGATATTGAGTGGCGATTACAATCGGTATGGTATCCTTCCATTTTCGAAGTATTAACTACTTATTGCATGTATCCTGAATTTTCAGGTAGGGGGCACATTATGGCCTGATCTCACTGAAAGTGAAGATCATATTGTGCCTCATCCCATGGATGTTGAAGAGAACACTTTATTTCCTTGTGGAGATTACATAAAGAATGAGAAGGATGGAGATGTTATCACTGATAAGAGGTCTAATGAGGAAGCTCCTCTGGCTAAAAATGATCATCTTGGTTATACATCGGAGAGCAGCAATTTTCATACTAGTGAAGAACTTAATTCTTCAAGAATTGAGATCGATTCATGGCTTGATTTTCCTAACTTGTGCATTGACCTTAAGGATGAGTATACTGATGGAAATGATGATACCTCGGTGACAGAACTGATGAACGAGCTTACTGATACAAGTAACGTGAATTCAGTGAGAGGTAACATCAGATCATTTTGTAATTTTAGTGGCATTCTTCATTAAAGGATTCACCATATCTGAGCAGTTCATTAGTGTCTCAACAGGTGATTCTTTGCACCTAAATCATGAGCCTGACTTGTTTGGTCGTGAAGATAAGGAGAAAGATGATTTTCTTGACTGTGATTGGTCTACTTTTGGGGATTTTGATGACATTGAGAAGCTTTTTAGGTAATTGTGAATTGTTCTTGTACCATAAATGTGCTTTACACCTCCCTAGTATTCATAGTAGAATCTCATTTACATTACCATGTTTTTATTTGAAATTCCTTCTTCGGAATTTTAATAATATAATCTAGCCAAACTATTCTCACAATTTGTGTTTCTGCAGAAAAAATGAGACCATATTTGGACATGATACGATTGGTGATGAAGATGGGTTTCTATCTCCATCTACAGTTGTCATTGATAGCACTGCAAAATCAATTCCGATGCCTGTAAGCATCTATAGTTTGCATTCTGATGTGCATTCATGCATTCCACATGAAACTGCCTCTTCATGAGCTAATTCCGATTCTCATGGCTGCAGGATCTACCATTATGCAAAGATCAAACTTCTGATGAAGGTTGCTCGTCACTTAAGTTAGATGATCATTCGGACAAACAAAGAAGCCCTATACAGAAAGAGAAGGTAGGCAGTCTGTTTGTTCCTGTAAAATGCATTAATGGTGCTACTTCTAAAAGCACGAAAGAAAACTGTAATTCAGGTTGACCTTAGGTATAGTTGAATTTGACCTTAGGAACTGTAATTCAGATTGACCTTAGGTATAATTAAATTATGACCTTAGGATTGAACGACATTTTCTGGATTCTTTAGTGCGGGTGAGGTAGTCGTGTGTTACCAATGGATTGTGAGACAGAGAACTATAAATAACAATCATCGGTGGGCATGTTTGTATTATAAGATGTTACTACCAGTGTCAGATCTTGAGATCCATCTTGTTTTGAATTTGGGAGAATATGAATCCAACATCCTATTGTAGTTCTGAGGTTGACAAGTGATACCTACCCAAGAAACTTAGCCAGGGAATAGAGCAGAAATGCATCTGCTATGTAGAGGAGACGGTCTACTCGCTGCTTTAAATTTGCATTTCATTACTCAAGAAATCTCAAACGGCTGCAACTTCAAATAAATTGTGAATTGTCAATTTATCATAGTGATAAACATATATATGACAGCATCTTTAACCTGTCCAGAAAGCTAGGCTTCTGCAAATACTTCCATAGAATATGACATTCAATCAGTCATTGTCAAGGTCTAACACGGTTTACAGTAATGACATTCTCTTGCCTATAATTGCCTTTCTTTTTTTGTCATAAATGGTGGTCAGCACAATCGGATGAATTGACATTTTCGTGCTGGCTTCCAATATTAACCGTTGGCTTCTATTTCCTGCCAAAGGCAATCATAGGCTTTTGCAAATACTTTCATAGGATATGGCATTCATTATCGAGGGCAAACAAGTTTTGTAGTAAGGACATTCTGTTGCCTATAATTGCCCGCTTTTGCTTAAACAGTGGTCAGTACAATCAGAAGGTTTAACATTTTCGTGCTGGCTTCCAACATTAACCATTGGCTTCTAGTTCCTGCCAAAGGCAATCATAGGAAAGAGTATTTGCTTACTGTAAACCATGTTAAGGCAGTTGCCTAGTGCAAAGCTACCCTACAGAAGAATCTCAAAATTATATTACCGATGTTAAAGCATATAACTAGGGTGCTTCCCTTGGGAATTCATTCTGAAAGAGTGACAAAAAGGAAGATGATAAGATTTGTTATGGGGAATATTATTCATCTTTGAGAGAGATTATAAATCAGAAAGGCAAAATGGAACATATTGCCTGTTGACAATTGGGAGTAATTATTTCCAAGTTGGTTCTCCTTCATTCAAGCTCCTAATTTGTCTCTATTGCTAGCTATACAGATTGACTAGAATCAATAGAATCCTTGTGAATATTTGATTGTATCTAATTAGTCATAGTTTCCTTATAAGTAGATTCTAGAATCCCTGTATGTGATTATAGTTTCCTTATACTTAGTCAATCATGGTCCTAAACTATGAGATCTATAGCTATATATAGTGGCTATTTATGCCCATCGAGTAGAAGAGAAAAATAATTGAGTCTTTTCCACACGAACTTCGTATTTTTGACTTGTTATCAGAGCAGTTCTTATTATCCATTTTATATCATCACAATCTGAATTCTCATATACCCCTCACACCATGACTAATGGCAAACTCGAATCATTCCCTACACCAGTTATCCATGTTCAATCAGAAAGCCCCAGTTTCACATCTTATGTAATTCTTACCGAAGCCAATTATGATGTCTGGTCCGAAATCATGGAAATGCAGATTGCAGGACGTGAGAAGGTTGAATACCTTACGAGTAAAACACCTCCTCCGCAGGTTACTAATGCTTATTATGTGAAATGGTATGTTGAAAATCAAAAAGTCAAAAGATGGTTGCTGACTTTTATGTCACCAGAGATTATGAAGCGCTATCTTAGATTGCCTACTGCACGTGAAATCTGGATTGCTCTTGCCAAAGCATTCTATGATGGGTAAGATGAATCACAACTCTTTGCGCTAAATCAACGGGCATTCTCTGCCAAACAAGTTAGTCGCCCTCTTTCCACATATTATGGTGATCTGATAGAAATCTTTCAAGAGCTAGATCATCGTGATAAGATTGTCATGAAGGATCCCGAAGATATTCTTGTCTATAAAAAAATCAGTTGAGAGACTGCGCATACATATTTTCCTAAATGGACTAGATGTAGAATTTGAACAAATTCGAAGTGAGATTTTCAGGAGGGATCTTGCACTGGATCTCGAAGAAACTTATGCATATATTCGTCGTGATTCTATTCGCCGAGCTGCATTGAATGGCAAACTTGAACACTCAGAGCGATCTGCTATGATAGCTTGCCGAGTCAGATCCCAACAATCGCGCACACACCCAAAATCAAATCAAACATGTGGTCTACTGAATCATACTACTGACCATAATAGGACGTCTGGATCATAAAATTGCAGCTACGAGATAGGTGTTGCACGACCAGAATGTATATGTACTCATTGTGGTGAAACCGGACATACTAAGTCAAGGTGCTATGAATTGATTGGGTATCCAGAATGGTGGGATCCTGGCAAGGCACCTCGCAAATGAAATTCAAAGTCAAACCAGCGTGCTTCCGTTGCTGTGGTCGAGCCTTCCACCAGCACTCCTAAGAAAACCTCTTTTTTGATTGCTACTTTCGGGAATGTGGGTAAGGCTCTTCATACATATGCTCCTGTTAATCATAGTGAATGGATAATTGATTCTGGTGCCACAGATCATATGACCTTTGACAATAACCGTACTCAATCCATAAAAGTCTCATACCAATATATAGGCTCCACATCCAATGCACACCCTCTCCTATAGTTGGAGAAGATTCAATTTCTTTTATAAAAAATTTGAATTTAGATTTTGTTCTTGTTGTCCCTTTGCTTAACCATAACTTATTGTCTGTTGCTCAAATAACTCTCGCTTTAAATTGTATTGTGATTTTTTGGCCTAACATTTGTGTTTTTAAGGACATCCGGATCCAAAAGACAATTGGTTATGGTACTAGGAGAGGGAAGCTCTACTATCTCGATCTAATGCTGGCAAGTTCAAATCAATTAGCTCAACTTTTTTCGGCTGATACATCTGACAAACTTCAGAGTTTAGAAATCTGGTTGTGGCATGGGTGTTTAGGTCATGCATCTTTTGGATATTTACAGAAATTGTTTCCACGACTCTTTTCTCAATTAACTGTTTTAGATTTTAAGTGTGACATTTGTAAACTGGCCAAAAGTTACTGTGTTTCATTTTCCATTAGTATGAATAGGAGTCTCGTACCTTTTATGGTTATCCACTGATGTATGGGGGCCTGCATATACTTCTTCTTTGAGTAGAGCATGTTGGTTCGTTTCATTTATTGATGATCACAGTCGCATGACTTGGATTTGCTTAATGAAATCAAAGAGTGAAGTTTGTTCCCTATTTTAGCAATTTCACAAAATGATAGCCACTCAATATCAGGTTCTTCGTACTGATAATGGTGGAGAGTTTATCAAAATAGTACCTGAATCTATATATGTCCATCGAATAGAGGAGAAAAAATAATTGAATCTTTTCCTTACAAACCTTGTATTTTTTATTTTGCCTGGTGACGGTGACATCACACAAGTGCAGAGCCAACTATTCTTGAGGTACAAGCCCCTCCTCAAATTTGCAAAGTTCTCAATTAATCCTTTAACTTCTCTAAACTAGTTAAGTCCTTTCCCAATTGTGCCCTGGCTGAAAATATGGGGTGCCCAAGATAAACTGAAATAAGCTCCAGTTGAGTTCGAGAAGTGGCTTAATGGAAGAAATTCATGGCCTGCCAAAACCCATTGACTCTTTGGGCCTCAAGGCCAATCTCAAATAAGCATGATATCATTTTTTTTTTTTAAAGACACATATAGTAAATTATTAGGCAGTAAAAGTATATATCAAACAGTTCCCCATAAAGAATTTCTAATCTAGTTTAGTTTTTTTTCCAGTACCGTATGAAATAAAGAGTATTATAATATCTTTGATTCTTTCTTATAGGATTGAAATCCAATCAATTAGTTCCGCAATGGTTAGGCAATTACTACAACTAAGATCACTAGAATACCAATGAAAATTTTTATACTAGAGCTCTTCTTCTATTATTTCTCTCTGCTATATTCTTAATAGCAAGTTGGTTCTATCTACAACCCTAATGGAAACCAAGCGTTTCATGGTTCAAAAATGCCGAATCTCGTTTCAATCATCATACGTCAGAACTTTTTGGAGTAAGCCCCTTGACTTGGACGTGGCATAACTTAATCTTTCTCTTCTCATGACCATGAATATAAGACTAGTGAAGCATTCATGCTAAAAATCTGGACATGAGAAAGATATCGTAGTCCATAGACTAGCCAATTTGCGACCTAATAAACTCAAGGAACAACTTTAACTCTTTATAGGAATGGTAACTTGTCAAAAATTTTCTAAGACCAAGAAGAATTGTGAAAGTGATCAAGATCAATGGGATTGATTGCAGATAATCCTTGATTCAAGACTAGCCTATATCCTTTCTCCTAATTAAAATAGTTAATAAGTATAAAAGAGTGCAAATGACTTGCTAATAAAGTGAATTCATTCTAAGGCTTGTATATAACAAAAAATGAGGCTTGGCCCAATTGGAATAAAGAGGGGTTAGGTTATGAGAAATCCCACACACAAGATGGGGTTGTGGCATTTTATGTCCTTTGTTTGGAAAAAAAACCAAAATAATAATATATTTCGAAATAAACATATTATCAGAAGTTTTTCTTCTCTGAAAATTTTTAGTGCTATGCACCTTACCCTTATGATAAAATTGTGCTCTACTTGTATGAAAATCCTGGCTTCGCCCCTGACATTCAAGATCATGAGATTCTGAGGGGATCTTCTTAACTCTCTTTAAAGTCCCGTTTGTGTTATGAGGGTTGAAGTTGCACGTAGAGGTGGAGTTGAGATGATTCATATCCTAGCAGATCTTGATTATATGGTTGTATCATCCAATACCTCGGTTTAGAAAATTCTTTTGTTCTTCGGTTATGGTTATGAAACTCCTGTTTCTATTATTTTCTCTTGATTAAAGATGAAGGCAGTTTTAGTATTAGGCAGTGATGTGCAAACAAAGGTTGTTTAAAATGGATGTTCCATTTCTATCAGTGTACATCCATATCTTAGTAAAATTGTGTCAAATTTTTTTTTTTGCAAAATCACCTTATTCTTGAAATTTGTAGGCTAACATTGAAAAAATCACCTTGCCTCATGCGGGCCTCTAGTCACATGGAAAGGCCCTAGTTAAAGTCCGCTTGGAGAAGAAGCGTAAATGGTATGAAATCAGTGTATGTCGTAAATTTGAAATAATGTGGTATGAAACCACTACTTCCTAAAACCGGGTGCTTTAATACTATGTCCAGTAACCACTTCCTGCAAAAGTTTAGGGTTTTCAATTGTAGGCTAACAATGTATACCAGCTAATTTTAATGCGAAACGTTTCCAGTTTGTCTCTCGAATGTTGAATTCTTCTTCATAGTTATAACTTGTATAAGATCATGTTTTGGATACATAAATTTCTTTGTTACCCAAGTTTGGCAATTTAGACAATTGCAATGAACTTTTGAACTTCTTATCTCTGTGGGCCACCCGTATTAGTTCATGTTATATAAAATAGTAAAATATTCAATCAATAGGATGGAAACAGTAACATGTGAGAAGAAATGAGGACATAATAATGCACATTGATTTTTCAGTAATTACCTAGGGTGATTATTTGCTGCGTAGTATTCATTCATTTTAACTGGATTGATGAGGATATTAATCATTTAATAAAACGGGACAGATTAAATGGAGATATGCTTATTTAGTATTATGCCGTAATACAATAGCCATGAGATTGGACCAAACTTTTGTAGATGAACAACCATGCTTCAGGGATTTGAATGTTGGACAATTGAGGAACATTATGTTAAAATAGTAATTAAAATAAGAATGTCAAAACTGATGAGAAGCAATACAGTAAAAGATGAGGAATGAATATGTCAATAAGAAGTTGAAGGTAGCTTTCATAGAGAATAAAATGAGGGAGAATAAATTAAGATGGCTTGGAGGTGCAGCGGATACAAATAATTCTGCAGTTGGGAGTGATAGCATCATAATTGGAGTAACAATATGTAGGGTTAACCTAAATGAACATGGATTATGACAATAAAAAAGGATATACTAGTTGTTAAGATAACAAATTGGGTGATCCTTAGCACAGCTGAATAAAGTTAAAAGGATTCATGTAGTTGACGCTTAACATTCAGAATAAGGCTCTTTTTGTTATCTATGTGATGTACTAAAATATATTTTTATTCGTTCTGAATGCACATATTTGTTTAGCTCGGCATATGCTACAATGACATGCAACCTTAAGAGTTATGGATGGAGCAAGAAAATTGGTGATCACAGATTCTCGGATAAGAATACCACTAACAGACATGGTGCATGTCTGTATGCACACATGTTATATGGTTGGTCATGTGTGCATGCATGTTCGTTATATATCAGTGGAACTGACTACCTACATATTAATTATACAACACTCTTCTGTTTTAGGCTTAAATCTGCAATTGTGCTACCTCTTGGACGTGTAAGTTGCACTGCGACAAGCAAAATGTGATTACCCGATTAGGAGCAGTAGAAACATGCCAGGTTTAATACAAGGTTTAAAATCTTAGAATTGGCATTGGTGTTGGCCGATGTTTTATGTGTAATGAAAATCAAAATCGGGCATATCACGTCGGCAATATTGGATATATGGGAAAAATATTGGTAATATTGGCAGTAGTACTGATATTTTAGGGTTCATATCGGATCAGATACTGACAAATCTGATACGATGTTGCAATAATTCAAGTTCTTTCCAGTTTTCAGTAATCTGTGTAAGTTTTGGTGTCTGACCCATCAAAGTTTGGGGGCTGTTGGTGTTACAACTACTGCATTGATCTGTATTTAGTGGGCTCTTTCCTGTATATAGTTCTTTATTGATTGTCAATTATATAATTGAGTATTCGTTGCTCTACCTATATGTTTATGTAAGTTTTGAATTTGGTAATATTTTAGCAGATGTCTCTTTTCAGATAAGCAATTTCGGAAGAATCTATTAATTGTTCGAGATTTAAGTACCTATTGGTTTCTGCTATTGCAGGTAAATGGGCAGAAGATAATACCCCGGTCTCAGAACAAAGCAGAAGAAAGGAAGAAGAATAGACCATCAAGGAACTTCAAGGATAATCACAACCAAAACCAACATATGGCGAGTACAAATTTTCACGCATCTGTTCCAACTCCTCTGCAAACGTTTCAACCGAAAGCAATCAGTCATCAAATGCAATTTTGTGACGCAAGGCTTATGGAACGCCATGCTTCCTCCAATCAAGTTGTGTTCAATCCACATGGATATCCTACATATTGCTTTCCCGCCGTGCAGTTCCATCCCAATGTTCAAATTGATCGAAACCAAAAGAGACCTGTTACTGCTAGTTATGAGGTTCGTCCGGATGACAAAAAGCATAAAAAAGTCTCAACCAGACTGCCGGATGCCAAACCAGCTATTATGTCACCTCAAGCAAAGATGGAGAAACTGAAGCGATTACAGCAGATGCAGGCTCAGCTAGCTATTGAGAAGCAACAGCAGCAGTATAATACCACTGGTGTCGATGTTTCTGTCCCTCAGTCGCCTTCTCAAAATAATCAGACTTTAGATGTGATGACGAGCACTACCACGATGGATGACAGTGCACGTAAGGTTCCATCGTCAGAGCTAAACATGGTAGCAGAGCAAGATGAATCCCAAAGGACCTTTACCTTGACATATGATTCCCCTGCTGACGAAACTATATATTACCAACTTCAAGATGTTATTGGAAAGGTCAGGTCATATTTCCTATGTAGAGTGATCTTATGATTAGGAATTTTATTAATTTTTTCTTAGAAGTCTAATTGTTGTCATTTCTGCAGTTGGATGTGAGGACTAGACTTTGTATTCGAGACAGCTTGTTTCGTTTAGCCAGAAGTGCATCGGATAGACAAAGTGCTAGCGACAGAAACAGTACCAACAAAAGTAACAAAGATGAGGATGAAGTTTCCGCGGATGAAGAGTCAAAAAATAGTGACAGGTAAGGGGTAACACTTTATTATTGATTTCCTTATCTCTTTTTTCTATTTTCTGATGCAATGTAAGAAAAAACATTGGTTGCTCAAATTCCAACAGCCATTTCTTTTTTTTGAAGAAAAAGGATAAAGAGGTGAACTCCCTTTAGCCAAAAACTTTATTAAGCATATAAAGGATATTCAATATCCTATGGCCACATTACAATATTAACCAGCAAACTATCAAAGAAATTCCACCATCGAAGTTATATTACAAAACATCTTAATATCTTCAGTCCAGAAGAACAATTGCTTGAGAAGCACTTGCAATTGTATAATCTGCGTCGCCAGAACCAGCAGAAGTAAAGACACCAACAGAGACAACAAGATTTGTAATATCACCAAAGCCAGAAGAAACAACATCATCACCAGGAACAGCAACACCATTGACATCGCCATTTAAACCTCTAGCAAAACCTCCAGCATCCTCATTCACAATATCTACTGAATTAGCAGCCATAGATTCAGCCACCCCCTTAGGACCTGAATTTCGATATTTGTCTTCCTCAAATCTGTTGTACAGTGATAATGTGAGCAACAGTTGTGTCAGGTTCTATGGTTGTCACTAACTATTACAGGACCGTGTTTCATTCCCTGTTCACCTGTCATGAGAACTAACGGGCAAGTTAGGATTGTACCTTTACAGATGATGGCATTATGCATTATCGAGTCTATTATTAATCGTTGTCCTAATCCTATTAGGCTTAAGTACTTTAGCATCGAAATTTGCAGAATAATGTTAGATATAGATAAATGTTTGCACGTATAAATTTCATTTACTAAGATCATCAAGAAAGTAGTTGAATGGAAAACAGTTGTGATTCAAGATTTTTAATACCTTCCTTCAAACAACACAAAAGAAGAAGAGTCAGTTTATGACAACACTTTCCTACATTTATTTACTTTTTCCCCCCCTTTTTGCAGATCGACAAGGATGCTAGATTCAGAATCAGATACAAATCCCATAGATCGCATTGTGGCTAATTTGCTCTTTCAGAGACCAACGGATACTTGTCCTAGACTCCGATCATGTGAACAACTCGGCTCAACCTAGTAATGTCACTTTTCGAAACCCATGTAGAAAGCACCTAAATCCTTTTACTCTCTGTAATTTTTTGTATCTTGACATAAGGGACTGCTTATCGCTGAACATATTTAGGCTGCTGTTGGAGACTTCAAAGAGATGGAGCTTCATGTGAAGTAAGATGTATCATGAAAATATCATATTGTTTGTTCTTTGTTGAGTTTCAACTTCTCAGAGCAAGCTGATCAAATTTCCATCCTGCCATGGCTGTTTCCATAAAAGGATTCAATCTCTTCTTACTGTAACTTTTCTGTTTATTTTGTGACAGTTACTTGATGAAGTGTGGTGTATCCAAGTATGTAAAGCATGTTAAAGCTGAGATTGCTGCTGGCTGGGAGCTTTTGATTGCTACTTGTGGAAAGTTTCTTTTCTATATAGGATGGAAAGGTGGGGGGATGGATTCAGGCGTTCTGAGAGCATGATGAGTTTTAAACGTAAAGTTGAGAAGTAATTTAATTCAAAATTTTAAACTGAAAGGTATTAATTCTAACTTTATATCTGGATTCATAAATTTTTTCTTTTTCTATCTGATATGAGATTATATTTACATATGAATTCTTAACAATTCCTCTCTTCATTGTAAGTATGCTGTAATTATACTGTGCTATCTGATCAAGAAATGTCGAGTTCATCGGGAGCATGATGGGTTTTAAACGCAAAACTGAGAATCAATCTAATTAAAAAGCTTAACTTGATAGTTAGAGGTTCTAACTTCGTATTTTAGATTCATGAATTTTTTTCTTATCCTGTTCGATGTGAGGCTATACATATGAACTTCTAATGAAATTCAATACATTTCTGTACTGAATATGGTTAAAGAGAGAGAAGCTGATTGGTTCATTATAATCACTCTCTACTTTTTATAAATCTTTTTATAAAACAATCAATGAAAAATTAGATATAGTTTTTCATTACCACTTTATACGAACCAATAAAAAAATAAATGGAAATTTGTTAGGCTCCATCAATCCGCTCCAAGTCTGTAGATTTCTATTCCCAATCTATTTTCTTTAATAAAAAAGAATAAGTCAGAACTCTTGTACGAATTGATGAAAAAGTTTAAATAACATATTTCTTTATTCTGCACATACTATTAGCATGCACTTTCATTGTGGATGAATACGAACGCCCGACTCTCGAGCGATTTATTGGCTAAGGTCGGAGTCTTCGATCGAAGAATTTCGATTTCCAACCGATCGAACTAACTGAATGTCCAAAAATGAACTTCACCGCCGATCTTATCCGACTCCGATCAAAATCGGTCGAATTTCGATCGAAAAAATTTTCCGACGATAATCGGAGCAAATCCACCTAATGAACATCCCTGACTCTAATAACACGAGGTGTGCTGCTTGTCAGGAACAAAGTAAACTAAACTGTTACCAACTTTGAAAGCGTCCTCTGACTGCGGCAGCTTGGCTTGGGAGTTTCTAGATGGGCACAAGAAATTTCCTAGTGAGCCCACTTTAAAAGCCTTTTTTTTTACAATTTTGCCATTATATTTTTAGGTCAAAAATACCCTTTCACATGTCTTCTTCATCTTCCCTGCTTCCCTTCGTTTCCCACGTTAAACCAGAGAGAGAGAGAGAGGCGCTGCAGAGGAGAAAAAGAGGGAAAAAAAGAAAAATCTATTTCTCAAAATCACAACTCCATATAAAAATTAATATCTACATTTAGTTTAAATCGGTTCTCTTATTACCTAACCCTAGAAGAAAGAAAATATAATTCTTTCGTGAGTCGACGAAGAAGAAAATGGAGTTGTACAACTTGGCGATAGTTTCATTTGACAATCAAAAGTCACTGGAGGTATGAATCGATAATTTTTTTTTTAATTTCTATAATTTTTATTTTAAAATGAATAGATTTAATTAAAATAGAGATCGATTATGAAGAACGATTTTGATTTTGTCGTTGTTCTAATGATCATTCTAAACTATGCATCACTTTGGTTAATAGGATAAACCTTCAACACATTGTAACCAAGATCAGAGCGAGGTAGCTGTTGATTATAGTTCGGCATTCACAACAAGTGAGGTACGATGATATAGTCTATTTTGTATATATAATATGTTTGGTGGAGATGTCTAACTGAATCAGTGTAATTGTAGACTTTTTTAGATCGAGAAGAGTTTGCAAATTGGGTTCGTGATACGGGAAAGACGTTAGGATTGGTGATAATTGTTTCAAAATAGGATAGTGGAGGCCATTATAAGAAGGAAAGAATCTGGTTTGGTTGTGAAAGAGGTGGAAGTCCAACATTCAAAAAATTAAAGGGTGATGAAGGATTCAGGGGTAGCAAAAAATGTGGATGCCCCTTTAAGTTAAATGGTCAACAAACATCTGCTGAGGGGTCTGAGTGGAAACTGATGGTTATATGCGGTACGCATAATCATCTTGCAGCAGAATATCTTGAGGGGCACTCATATGCAGGAAGACTAACCCAAAGCGAGACTTCTGTTGTAATGGAGTTGTCGAAATGTCATGTACGACCAAAAGATATCCTGACATCTTTGAAGATGAAGGATCCGAAGAATGCATCAACGATGAAGACAATTTATAATGCACGACACAAGTTTCGGGTTAATGAACAAAGGGGTAGAACACAAATACAACACTTGCTATTTAAAATTTCAGAATGCAAGTATATTGAGTGGCATCGCAACAATAACCAAACCGAAGTAGTAACTGACCTCTTTTGGGCTCATCCGGTTGGTGTGGAGCTTCTACGTGCATTTCCAGGAGTTATCATCCTAGATTGTACCTATAAAACAAACATGTACAAATACCCGTTACTTGAAATAGTTGGCATAACATCGACGAATATGTCATTCTGTGTTACTTTCGCTTTTCTTGAAAGAGAACGGGAAACAAACTATGGATGTGCACTTGATAAGTTACGTAGACTATTTATTAATGAAATTTATCCATATGTGATAGTAACAGATAGAGATTTAGCACTAGTAAATGTTGTTCAATCCATATTTCCTACAAGTCGGCATTTACTATGTAGATGGCATATCAACCGTAATGTGTTAGCTCATTGCAAAAAATATTTGGAACAGAAAACAGAATGGGAGAAATTTTTCTCAATTTGGAAGTTGATAATGTTATCTGAAACTATTGAGGAGTACGATTCAACTCGGACTTTACTCATGAATGAATTCCGAGCATATCCAGATGCAGTTGAATATGTAACGAAGACTTGGTTGGATCCATATAAAGATAAATTTGTTGCAAACTGGATAAATACGTATCTCCACAGGGATAATGTAACAACTAATCGAGTAGAGAGTGCTCATGCAAAATTGAAGCGGCAACTTCGAACGAGTCAAGGCAACTTCGAAAACTGCTGGAGCAACATTCACTCTTTAATTGAATTGCAACATACTGAGATTAAGGCATCTTTTGAAAAAAACCTTACAATCTTTAATCGAAATTTCATGTTGCCAGAATTTAGAGAACTCCTGGGTGTAATATCTATACATGCATTAAATCTGATTTTGAATCAATTACGAAGAGCGGCTAGTATCGGAGTGGATGCAGTTGAATGCGGTTGCATAATTAGGCAAACGCATAACTTGCCATGTGCCCATGAAATTGCAATGTACCAGAGAGATAATCGAGCAATCCTATTGGATTGCATTGACCTCCATTGGCGAAAACTTGACATGCTCCCAGTCAAAGCACCGGCTGTTGATTGTTTGAATTACCAAAAAGATGTGGAGGTATTTATTTTTAACTTGCTTAAATGTGATCAGGAGGAACAAGCTCGAAGGTTAAAGAAGTTGAATGAAATTTCAAATCCAGCAAGTTCTTCACTTGCTGATCCTGTTCCGAAGGTGACACCACACGTTGCGCGCCGGAAAAGGAAACACGACTACTCTACAAAACGGAATCCTTGTGCTTTTGAGTTAATTGCTTTTGAAACTGATAGTCGTTCTCCATTTATGAAAGCAGTGGTTGTTCAAAGAAAATGTTGGCCGACGAAGCTAATGCCAAAGCGGAAGCCTATACAGAAGGTAAACCATTTATGTGCAGTATTATATCTCAACGGATTTCATATTTTTTTAACTTTTAAATTTTGTGTATACAGGAATCCACTCTGGGTTTTAGAACATCAGCGGAAGCTTCGGTATCCGAACTTCCTCTCATTTTGGAGCCCGAGCCCATATTCCATTCAAGCATACCCAAATTTCGTTATCAAGATTCACTACCTAATTTCTTTCTTCCCTATATCATTAATGTTGGTGAAGTTAAGTCGGACGGAAATTGCGGGTTTAGAGTCATCGCAGATAGCCTTGGCTTCGGGGAGGATCAATGGAGTCAAATTCGCAAAGACTTGCTAACTAAGCTAGACGAACATGAGCTACCATACATTAGTCTATTTGGAAGTGTTGATCGTTTTGTTGAGCTCCGAAAGTTAATAAACTATTTTAGAGAATTTCCAAGTTCTGACCACTGGATGACTTTGCCCGACATGGGTCATTTGATAGCGTCGAGATTTAATTTAGTGTTATTTTTCATTTCCAATGCCCAATGCCTAACTTTCCTACCGCTAAGATCACCACCTCCGGCCTCAATTCTCCAGATCAAGGAAGTGACTATGGCTTTCGTTGGAGGATGTCATTTTGTCCCCGTAAATTTCGTATCCTTTATAGTTTACATTTGAATTTTATTATAGATCCATAATGCAACTTTTAATCATGCAGGTTAAACTAATGGCAGGACATTCAGTTCCCAATATTGCGCTTAATTGGCACCGTCATCGTGACCCGGTTGCGACTGGATGGCAAGATTTTTATATGGAACGAATTGAACAATTCAAGCAACTTGTTCCACCGACTGTAGCAACACAAGATATCATAGAATTATAATCAAAGATTCTATGGATGACCTCATTATGTGCATATCTTTTGTTCAAAGCAGTTAACAATTGTACTTATATGAAATGAAAAAAAGTTCAGTCTGATTTATATCGCGGTGCCATGTAAACTTCGAACTTGTGTCTTGTATATTGTGGTGCCAAAGTTAGGATTCAAAGTTAGACGTCACGTATTCGTAAATCCTATGTTGTCTTGTATGCTGCGCCAAACTTTAATTTTTAAGTTATGAATGACTGGCGTATTTCATGGCAAGTTGTTGATATGTTTTGATAGGAAAATATTGATATAATAGACCATTGTTGTTCGACCAGCACGATATACTGAATTGATAATAAACTTACTATCTGCCGAGTTGGACACGGCGTATCAGTGAGTTTCTATCACCGTATAAGTCATCCGGGTTTACAGAACCGGATACAATATAACATACTCGGGACTGTAAACCCGGACAGAGAAATAACGTCCAGATAAATCAAGCCCGAATGGGAATTCCTCAATTTTGTACCAGTCATCCGGGGTATACAGCCCGGACAATATGTCTCTGTCCGGGGTATCAAGACCGGACAGAAAAACCTAGTCCGGGCTGTATACCCCGGACGTAAATTCTTCGTCCGGGGTATACAGCCCGGACAGAGAAACTATGTCCGGGCTGTATACCCCGGACAGAGACTTATTGTCCGGGCTGTATGGCCCGGATGATTGGTACAAATTTGTGGAATCCCCATCCGGGCTAGCCAGTCCGGACGTTGTATCTATGTCCGGGTTTACAGTCCCGGATATGCTATATTGTATCCGGTTCTGTAAACCCGGATGACTTATACGGTGATTGAAACTCACTGATACGCCGTGTCCAACAACAACTTGGCATCATAGACTACTAGAATAATATATGAGGGTAAAACATATGGGGGTGAGGTGGAAATTTGAGAGTTTTTGCTCGCTATGTTCAAAATAGATTTGAGAGGAAATGTTTGAGGCATGGCTTCCAGGGCCTCAGGCCTCAGACCAGTGACACTCTACATATCTTGTATTGTGTGACACTCTAACCATCGTTATAAGTAGAACAAGGTCCCTCTTGTATTTATAAAAATGACAAACAACAAAGTATCGTCCGGGTTTACAGTCCCGGACAGAAGCTCACTGTCCGGGTTATACAGCCCGGACAAAGAGCTCCTGTCCGGGATGGATACCCCGGACAAATTGTCTCAGTCCGGGGTGTATACCCCGGATGGATGAGACAAAATTCTAATCTCGTCATCCGGCCTATGTAGAATTCAGGGGTGAGATTGAGAAAACAATCTATATTAAAAAAAAGGATCAAAACTATGCCAAACAAAGTAAAGATGACCAATTGTAGAATTTCTTTGACAAGCTTAAGTATATATGCCCACAAAGGAAAGGGGAAAAAACAACAAGAAGCATAAAAAAAAGTTACGAAGAGTGCTAAATTACACAAAAACTTTCTAAATAGATGAAGAGTTTCTAAAGAACAACATTTAGTCACACAAAACCAGTAAAGTTTACTTATCAATTTGACAAAATAGAAACTTTCTAAAGAACAACCAAATTCAGAACTTTTTAAAGAACAACCAAATTCAGAGCGAACTTGTGGTGCTCAAGTATGAAGAGAAATAATTCATTAAGAGTAAAACACTATTATGCTTGCAACTATGTTGTCTCAGTGTATAGTTTGATATTTCCGATAATGTATCATTTAAGTATTTGAGCCATAGATATCCTGACATCTTTGAAGATGAAGGATCCGAAGAATGCATCAACGATGAAGACAATTTATAATTCTCTGCTATATATATATATATATATATATATATATATATATATATATATATATATATATATATATATATATATATATATATATATATATTGTTGTATAGTAAATGATCACAAAAACCGTCAACTTCCTTTACCCTATGGGATACTCCATAAAAAGAAGAGAGAATTAAAGAGGGCAAAAGTTTAATTTCTTTGAATAAAGTGAATCATTTACATAAATAGAAAACAAGCAGGAAAAGAAATCTAGTTCAAGACTTGAAAATAAAAAATAGCGAACCAAATAAATGACTAAAAGAGGTAAAACAGTGATGATATAATAAACCACATGCTCTATAAATCATAACTTGGGGAATAACTCGCTTGTTAGACGTCACTTATTTGTTACTTATTATTTTGTCTTGCATCCGGCGCAAAACTAAAATTTTGAACATATAAATCGCTTGTGTATATGTGGAATCAATGATGCCAAGTTGTTGGTATGTTTTGATACCAAGTTGTTGTTCATCATATAATAGACATGCACGATATACTTAATTGATAACAAACTTACTATCTACCGGGTTGTACACCCGTATCACTTAGTGTTTGTTAACTTTATCAGTCACCGGATAGCCCGGATCGAGAAATATGAATTTTGAGCCCGGACAGAAGCTTTCTGCCCGGGGTATACAGCCCGGACAGAAGCTTTCTGCCCGGGGTATCCAGTCCGGACAGAAGCTTTCTGTCCGGAGTGTCCAGTCCGGACATAAAGCTTCTGTCCGGGCTGTATACCCCGGACAGAAAGCTATTGTCCGGGCTGTATACCCCGGACAGAAAGCTTCTGTCCGGGCTGTATACCCCGGACGTGAGGGCCAAAATTCATATTTCTAGATCCGGGCTATCCAGTCCGGACCAAATTTCTCTGTCCGGGTTTACAGTCCCGGATATACTATATTGTGTCCAGTTCTGTAAGCCCGGATGACTAATACGGTTAAGTGATACGGTGTGTCGATAAACAACTTGGCATCTAAGACAACTAGAACAATATACGAGTACTCTGTGCATTCCATAAACAAACACAAACACAAAAGCACACAAAAATTAAAAAAGAAAGGAAAAAAGGACCTTCACTTACAATTAAACAAGCCAAATAACACGCTTGTATCTGATCATTGTCTAGTGCACGGATACATTCCTTCAAGGCCAAAAGGCTCTTGTTAATCTCAGGTCCTTCAATCCTGAAGTGAGAAAACAAAATACCTACACTTCATCCAAAATATGTATTGATTCTCCAGGGACATGCACGAACATATGCAATGGAAGTAACATATGTTTCCATTGTCTTTCAATAAGTTCATCCAAGATACATATGAGTAAAACAATTTTATTTAAATAATTTTAGCTTATTATGCCACTGAAGATATTCCTGTCATGTTTAATTTATATTTGTTTTCCATGATTACATCTTTGTGTAGAAGTAAGGATCCATCATAATTTAATACTTTCTATCGATCGTTGTGAAAATTAGTTATTTTTAGTATCAAAATTGACATCTTTTCATTGTTTCCTTTGGAGAAATCATGTTTTTGCAGTTGACATTGATCCACAAAAGATTGATTATGCGCAGCAAAATGCAGCTATCTACGGGGTTAGTGACCAGATAAACTTCATTATAGGTGACTTCTTCCAGATAGCCCCTCGTTTGAAGGTATTGTTTCCGTTGCATTTCCTCTGACACAGTTAGTTTTTGTGTGCTTACATCGCTTACATTTGATCCACATGCTGTTGAATTCATTCGCTAATTTGAACCTTAAATTGAGCTAATTCACTAGTTCAAATTAAATGAATTAAGTGAATTGAAATTGGCTTCAAAAGATGAGTACATAGCAAAGGAACAAAAAGGAAAGATAAAAAGATAGTCCCACATTGGATGGAGGATTGTAAGGATGTGAGTTTAAATATGGTAGCTTGCTCATTTACTTTGCTTATGTAAGAAGAGGAAAACCTTGAGCACCACAGGTGGTGCTACGCACCGCCCGCACGCGCAAGCCGAATGGGCACTTTAGAGGAGCTGAGGAGCCTTTGATTTTTGATCCTATTGGATTCGGGTTGAAAACCCAACCGTTGCGACTGTTGAAAATCTATAAATAGGGTCTGGGTTCAGAGTTTCATAAATACGATTTTTTCGTTTCTGCCTCTTCTTCTGCAGACAGAAGTTCCTGAATTTATGTCTACAGAAGACTTCTGTTCAATTCCATCGTCCAGTCCTGCATTACATTACATAAACAGAGAGAACCTCTATCAGATTCGCCAGAGCAGAGGGATTACAGCTTCCTTCCTTCTGCAGATCGATCGTTGTATCCTGGGAGATCGACGTCCAAGAAATCCAGAAGCAAACAGTGAAGGACGAATCGATTTTAAGGAGATAGTGTCCAACACTAGCCTCGATCTTCATCCGATCTACTTCCTGTCATCTTCCAGTGGTCTTCCAGTCTTTCTGCAAGTATCTGAAATAGATTTTTTCATAATCCAGTTTCTTCTTTATTCACTTTAGGTTAAGTAAACTAGATAAAGAAGGAAAAATTAGATAGTTTTATCTGTAAACAGTCTTCTTCTAATTTAAAACGGAAATATAGAGATTAAATAATCCATAATTCTTCTTCTCCAAATTTATTTCTGTTTTGAGTACAGAATACAGAAACCTAATTATAGAATTCATTTCCTGCAAGATAACAGTAGTAATTCTGTGTAGTAAATCTATTAACTACAATTCTGCCCTCTTGTATTAATCTAAAATAATTCTGTATGATTCAATCTGCAACCAGAGAATTAGTAACCTCCACATATAAACCAACAATCTTAAAATTGATTCGTGCTTGTTTTAGATTAATTTTTAAGAATACAGTTTAAACATTTTTGTTTAGAACCTACATTCTTAAAACTGATTTTTTGAATTCTGTCAAAATACCATCAATTAGAGTACTGTTATCAATTAGAACTCTGTTATAATAGTATTTAATCTTTAAACTGATATTTTGTTTTAGATTAAAATACTGTCATCAATCACTAGTAATCTAGATTGCTTCTGAAAAATTTCTATTTGGTGATTTGGAGACTAGTAATCTTAATTGCTCCTGGAAAAAGAATAGTTAATTTTTGTTTTGTGATTTGGAGTGTTGAATTGTTTTTCAGTTTTATTAGAAAGTTAAAATTTATTACAAGACATTAAGATAGATAAATTTAATATTTGTAGATGGCCACTACATCTGATATGTCCACTGTGATAACTCTTGTCATGGTTACTCCAACTGTGCCTTCAAGCCAGTATGAGAAACCAGAAAAGTTCAGTGGTTCAGACTTTAAGAGATGGCAACAGAAAATGTTGTTCTATCTCACTACACTGAATCTGGCCAAGTACTTGAAGGAGACTGTGCCTACTCTTGTTGAAGATGATCAACAATCTGTGAAGACGGTTGAAGTATGGAAACATGCGGACTTCTTGAGTAAAAACTATATCCTCAATGGTTTGGACAATATACTGTATAATGTATATAGTTCAGTTGCTACTGCTAAGGAACTCTGAGAGTTCTTAGAAAAGAACTTACTCTTACTGATGTACTTCATGTACCAGATGTCCGCAAGAATCTGGTTTCAGGGTCAGTCTTGAGTAAGAAAGGGTTTAGGCTTGCGTTTGAGTCTGATAAGTTTATACTCACAAAGAATGGTGTATATGTAGGCAAGGGGTATATGACCAATGGTCTGTTTAAAATAAATGTAATGACCATTGACCCTAAGGTTATAAATAAAATTGATTCTTCTGCTTATATGACTGAGTCACCTTTTATTTGGTATGGTAGATTAGGACATGCTAATTATTATACTTTACAAAGATTAATAAATTTGAATATGTTGCCTAATTTCAATATAAACTTTGAAAATAAATGTGAAACATGTGTTGAATCAAAAATGACTAAGTTTCTATTTCACTCTATAGAACGTAGTACTGAAACTTTAGAATTAATTCATACAGATGTATGTGATTTAAAATCTGTTCAAACTAGAGGTGGAAAGAAGTACTTTATTACGTTTATAGATGATTGTACTAGATATTGTTATGTATATCTACTTAGAACAAAAGATGAGGCAATTGAAATATTTATACAATACAAAAATGAAGTTGAGAATCAACTTAGCAAAAAGATAAAAATGCTAAGAAGTGATAGAGGTGGTGAATATGAGTCACCATTTGCACAAATTTGTGCAGAACATGGTATTATATATCAAACAACTGCTCCTTACACTCCACAGCAAAATGAAATTGTTGAGCGTAAGAACAGAACTTTAAAAGAAATGATGAATGCCATGTTAATAAGTTCTGGTTTGCCCCAGAACATGTGGGGGGAAGCTCTGCTTTCTGCCAATTATATTCTCAACAAAATACCCCAAAAGAAACTTGATAAAACACCTTATGAATTATGGACAGGTCGAGCACCTAGTTATAAATTCTTAAGAGTGTGGAGGTGTCCAGCTAAGGTTGCAATTCCTACTCCGAAAAGGACTAAAATTGGACCTAAAACTATTGATTGTATATTCATTGGATATGCGCATAATAGCAGTGCTTATCGTTTCTTTGTTTTTAACTCTGATCATCTAGAGATACATAAGTACTCTATTATTGAATCTAGGAATGCAGTATTTTTTGAAAATGTGTTTCCTAGTAAAGAATATGATCCAAGTTCCTCTAAAAGGACTTGTGATGATATAATAAGAGAAACAGAGTCTGATTCTGGAAATAAAACCAATGAGGATGAATGTAGACGGAGCAAAAGGGCCAGGATTAATAAATCGTTTGGTCCGGATTTTCTAACATATATATTAGAAAAAGAACCTCAAACTTATAAAGAGGCTATGTCTACTCCTGAAGCTCCTTTTTGGAAAGAAGCTGTAAATAGTGAAATTGAATCAATTATTCAAAATCACACCTGGGAACTTGTGGATCTTCCTCCAGGAAGTAAACCATTATGATATAAATGGATCTTTAAGAGAAAGATAAAACCTGATGGGTCTATAGATAAATACAAAGCTAGACTTGTAGTAAAAGGCTATAGACAAAAGGAAGGTATTGAATATTTTGATACATATTCACCTGTAACAAGAATAACATTCATAAGATTAATAATTGCTTTTGCTGCATTATAGAATCTTGAGCTTCATCAAATGGATGTAAAAACAGCATTTTTAAATGGTGAATTAGATGAAGAAATCTACATGGAATAACCTGAAGGGTTTGTAGTTCCAGGTAAAGAAAAGAAGGTGTGTAGACTTGTTAAGTCTCTTTATGGACTTAAACAAGCACCTAAACAATGGCATGAGAAGTTTGACTAAGTTATGTTGTCAAATGGATTTCGCTATAATGAATGCGATAAATGTGTATATGTAAAAGGGGATATGCACAACTATGTCATTGTATGTTTATATGTGGTGACATGATTATCACCGGTAGCACGGTGACTCTAATTAAAGAAGTAAAAATCATGTTAACACAGAAATTTGACATGAAAGACTTAGATATTGCAGATATTATTCTTGGTGTTAAAATCTCCAAGACATCTGATGGATATACCTTATCCCAGTCACATTATATCGAGAGATACTCGAAAAATTTGACAAGGAAAATACTGATATAGCTAAGACACCTATAGATATGAGTCTACATCTTACAAAGAATATAGGTGCTAGTATATCACAGTTAGAATATTCTCAGATCATTGGCAGTCTTATGTATTTAATGAACTGCACAAGACCTGATATTGCATACTCAGTAAGCAAACTGAGTAGGTTTACAAGTAATCCAGGGGAGAACCACAGGAAAGCAATAGTTAGAGTACTTAAATATTTGAGGTACACTACTAACTATGGGTTGCACTATACTAGATATCCAGCAGTGATAGAAGGATACACTGATGCTAACTGGATTACCGATTTAAAAGACATCAAATCCACAAGTGGATATATCTTTACTGTTGGAGGTGCAAACATCTCTTGGAAATCTTCTAAACAAAAATGTATAGCCAGATCCACTATGGAATCTGAGTTTATAGCTTTAGATAAAGCTGGAGAAGAAGCAGAATGGCTTCGGAACTTTTTAGAAGATATTCCAATGTGGCCTAAACCTGTGTCAGTAATATGCATCCATTGCGATAATCAATCAGCAATTGGAAGGGCACAAAATGTATTATATAATGGAAAGTCACGACATATACGTCGTAGGCATGAAACTGTAAGACAGCTGCTTACAAACGGAATAATATCTCTTGATTATATAAAATCAAAAGATAATATTGCAGATCCATTAACAAAAGGCTTGACTAGAGATCAAGTATATAAGTTGTCGAGGGGAATGGGATTACAGCCTACTAAAGAGTAACTCCATAATGGCAACCCAACCTAGCTGACTGGAGATCCCAAGATCTAGGTTTAAAGGGACAACCGAATTGTGGGGGAACTCGAAAGAATCACTGAGGAAAATATTTCCTATCTCATTTCTATGGTAAAATAGTGATTACCTGCAATGTGTTAGGATAAACTAAGTTTTTAATGATCCTTATATCTTAGAAATCTAAGTTGAGTATGGCAGGATATTCTTGATAAGAGATCACCTATGTGAGTGAGAAGGGGCCGCTTCTATGAGAATGATAAAGGCTAAGTTCTCTAAGAGCACTCACAGAATTACCAGGTTGTCCAAGGCCAAAATGGACACAACATAGAATCTGATAAAGTTGAAAGAAGTCGTGTGAATATTATTGTCTTAGTTTACATCAAAAACTGAACAGTTCAAAAACATCGTGTTCACTGGTTTGCAAGTAAACTCGATAATATTTCACTAGGGAAGGTTCAAAGCCAAAAGCCACCTCTCCCGATGCGGTAACTTTCTATTACACTCTCTGGTTATTTGCATTAGAGTCTAAGCCATTTCATTCATGTGGGGGATTGTTGAATTCATTCACTAATTTGAATCTTAAATTGAGCCAATTCACTAGTTCAAATTAAATGAATTAAGTGAATTGAAATTGGCTTCAAAAGATGAGTACATAGCAAAAGAATAAAAAGGGAAGATAAAAAGATAGTCCCACATTGGATAGAGGATTGTAAAGATGTGGGTTTAAATATGGTAGCTTGCTCCTTTACTTTACTTATGTAAGAAAAGGAAAACCTTGAGCACCACGGGTGGTGCTACGCACCGCCCGCACGCGCACGCGCGTGTGCGAATGGGCGTTTAGGACGCATTGGGCGCTTTAGAGGCGCACTTTGCACTTCGTTGACCTGCACCCGTCCCGCCAGTCAAGAGTCGTTGAAGTCCAACAGTCACCGGCCGCCGTCAACGGTTGCCGTTAAACGGTCACAACTGTTGAAACGGCCAATTGTTGCGACTGTTGAAAACCCAACCGTTGCGACTGTTGAAAATCTATAAATAGGGTCTGGGTTCAGAGTTTCATAAATACGATTTTTTCTTTTCTGCCTCTTCTTCTGCAGACAGAAGTTCCTGAATTTCTGTCTACAGAAGACTTCTGTTCAATTCCATCGTCCAGTCCTGCATTACATTACATAAACAGAGAGAACCTCTATCAGATTCGCCAGAGCAGAGGGATTGCAGCTTCCTTCCCTCTGCAGATCGATCGTTGTATCCTGGGAGATCGACGTCCAAGAAATCCAGAAGTAAACAGTGGAGGACGAATCGATTTTAAGGAGATAGTGTCCAACACTAGCCTCGATCTTCATCCGATCTACTTCCTGTCATTTTCCAGTGGTCTTCCAGTCTTCCTGCAAGTATCTGAAACAGGTTTTTTCATAATCTAGTTTCTTCTTTATTCACTTTAGGTTAAGTAAACTAGATAAAGAAGGAAAAATTAGATAGTTTTCTCTGTAAACAGTCTTCTTCTAATTTAAAACGGAAATATAGAGATTAAATAATCCATAATTCTTCTTCTCCAAATTTATTTCTGTTTTGAGTACAGAATACAGAAACCTAACTACAGAATTCATTTTCTGCAAGATAACAGTAGTAATTCTGTGTAGTAAATCTATTAACTACAATTTTGCCCTCTTATATTAATCTAAAACAATTCTGTATGCTTCAATCTGCAACCAGAGAATTAGTAGCCTCCACATATAAACCAACACATGCCTTTGTGGATCTAATTATTTTCTTTTAATGCATACATGCATACGCAAGAACATGCACACAAACACATGCACATACACAAAGAAAGCAGAAAGGAAGGTAACAACACATCCTCACATGCACATGCACATGCACATGTCGATATATACCTGCATGCATGACACATGCAGACATATGTAAAGATGCATTTATGAGTACATGTATGCATATATCTGTACATGTGCACCTTCTCATTTTTATACTAGTATAAATTATGTACTTGCATACATATACATGAGGAAGATTGCAATACAATGAATATGTCTCACCTCACTATCTAAACTAAATTAAAAAAAAAGGAGTCTGCACATGGTACTATTATTATCATCCTCCAGCATCCACTGTTATTCAGTTTAGGCATACCTCCTTAGTAGTTAAAATGATAAACTTCCTGAGCCTTTGGGTGGCTTTTACTTTGCAAAATAGTTGATGAATTCCACTCAAACTTATTTTGACAGAGTTGAAAGATTGCCACCTGGCTTCTCCTGGACTCCCCAAGCTCTCATTGCGGGCAAACCGTTATAAATATAATGGCATGTTCTCTACTCCAAAGATTTTGAACATGAAAGAATTACTTCATCCAAGATTTTGAACAATCATAGACAACAACTTTTAAAATGAGTTTGAGCCTCATTTAAAAACAACGCCACCACTCGATATATATAACATGTTCGTTGAGTACAACTTCATTTAAAAAGAACAACAAACTAAAAATAAATATATGTTCCATGCTAACAAGTATTTTCTAGAATTTGCGACAGATATGAAAAAATAACAAAGAATTCTAGATTCTTCGAGACTTTCGAGCGGGTTGGTTCCTTGCGGGTTGATGGCGTCTTGAAGAGGTAGGACGATCAGTAGGGGATTGCGCAACGGGCTGTGCTACTGTATCAATATCAATTTGTGTGCACCCAGTTAGAACTGATTTTATCTTCACGAGGACATTATAGAGCAAACTCTTCTTGCTTCTGGTCTCGCCTTGCTCTAAGAAGGGATCAATAATTGCTATAGCTTCTTGAATTCTCTGCATATATTATGGCAAAAACATATATAAGTTCGATTAAAGTTGATTAAATTTACAAAGAATAATATTACCGAATATTACCTCGTCATTATTTGTCTGCGGGACATCTTCAGTATATGGTTGCGGGACATCTTGCGGCCCCTCTCGATTTGAGGCATGGATGGACGGATTAATAAAGCGTCGAGATACCTTTTCATACCAGGCCATATAATCATGCGTGCACTCACCAGGAGTACTTGCCTCTAGGCCTCGATGCTCCTGTGCAAGTACATGATCTAACCAACTCAACCACATTTTCTCAGCGTGTCCATATGTCACCGAGTAGCTTTTGCTTGCAAGTCCACGTTTTTCTCGAATAGGACTGAACGGTGGAGGCAGAATATACTGACGACGCCCAAACTGCCGTAACACCCGTACAGGCTGATAAGGCTCAACAATATCCTTCATTTTCAAGGTACCCATATAGAAGGATACTTCCTGAAATGGATGGGTATCCCTAAAGAATCGATATGGGTCCCATGTCACCTGCAATGTTATGATATTAAAAAAACAATATCAAAATTTAAAATTATGATAAATTAGGAAAAAAACCATAGAAATTTACATTTTTGGCTAACCTCGTTGACCGTCAGCGTGTCAAGCCTATCCCTAATAGCTCTGACATGCTCTAAAAACACTTTATTGTCACGTTTGCTCAACCACCGACATGCTTGTGGCTGGTCAGTTTTATATCCACCATTTAAGACTGGCATTAAAGGCGGAAAATGAGCGAACATCCACGCCTGCAGCAGTGTTAAATATCCGAACATCTGTGCCGCATGGGCTCGAGAGGAGAGACCGAACTGTCTGTACAAATACGCTAGAGCTCCAGCACCCCAGGCATATGTATGCACATTCTCGACATCATGTAGAAGTGCAAGATAGTCAACAGAGACCCTTGTGCCACTTTTGTCCCCGAAAAGTGTGCACCCAAGAAGATAAAGTAAGAATGCTCGAACAACACATAATATTTTCCCATCTGAATCTGCATCTGTCACACCGCTAAACCGTTCCCTTAACAAGTCAAGGCGAACCGAAGCTCCACCTTTCGTGTTCAACTCCTGAAAAGTTTCATTATACCCGACACCCAATGACTCAGTTAGTTGCTCAACTGCAATGAGCCCATCTGTTCTGTCTGTAAGGCTAACGGACTTTCCTGTTATTGGCAAACCAAGGAGACATGCTACATCATCAAGAGAGATCGTCATTTATCCAAAAGACAAGTGAAAGGTATTCGTTTCTGGGTGCCAACGCTCGACAAATGCAGTTAGTTCAACGCTACTAATGTACTGATAAGAACATAATGTGAGCGGATATAAAGAGGAATTACGGATGTGCTGCACAAAACGAGTGTTTGGCTCTTCAGATTCTAGAGACCATGTGTTTATTTTTTTCATGTGATTTATGCACCGTAATGGTTTTCGTTCCTGAAATGTTAAAGCAAAATATTTTAGATAAACAACAACTACGATAAAATTGAATGCCAAAGTTAATATGTCTAACCTCATTCTTAGATATAAAGAAAGTAACGTGTGTTCTAAAACTCTTCAAAAGAGATAGATCATTCGGTCCTCCATTTATTGGCGAAACTTCCTCTTCTTCTGAATCTGACTCATCGATGCCCCTACTTTCTTGCGATACACCTCGGGGAATGTGTAACGCAAGAGTCTCTGGGGCAACATCAACCTGCGAAGCCGGTTCGTCACGGATTTCAGGAATGTTATGATCGACGGCTGGACGGATCCCGGTTTTCTTCCTCCTATTCGAGGCTGTTGGGCGAATCCGAGATGGTTGCGCCGGATCCATCTCTAAATCACCAACGATTTTATTGACAAAATAAAATTTTAAATTATCAAACATCACATATCACCATATGTTAACTATATTTGCCTATCTAAATCTATTAAATAACATAACATAAACACACAAGATCAATATTTCAATTTATTCTAGATTCGAAAAACTAAAATTAACTTTCTAATACAAGCACGGACAAGGTATGATACGGATAAATGAAATGGAGTAGATTGATATCTTGAAGCACGGATACAGGTATGATACGGACACATCTATATAGCAAATTTAGAAAAATAGATACTAGTACTGCACATATAAGCATATCAATTTGACTTACTAACATACAGAGTCTAGGTATCAATACTTTTTGATATCATAAATAATAATTTAGAAGGAATGTTAACACGGTGGCAGTTCTCTCTCTTTTGGTCCATACATACACTTATGCCAACTTCAATAATTGCTAAGATTTTAAAAAAAAATACACACTTGAAGAAAGGGCAATGCTATGAAATAAATAGTTTTTCTTATAAACCAAATAATACCAAATATTCAGGAAAAAACTTCAAAAGAGATAAGGAAAAAGATAAACACAAATAATAGAAACTCAAAAACGAAAGACTCTAAACAAATAGTAAAACGGCATAACTCAAACTTTTTGATAATAATATACTTTCAAATTAACAAACATTTACTTAAAACACAAAAATATAATAGAAAAATGATCACAACAGTATTCGTGTTGACACAAACTATTCAGCATGAAACTAACCATCACGAAACTCTTCAGTATGATGTATGTGAACTCCATATATACTTGAATAAAAACAATTGCATCCAATGGGCATAAATTAAACTATATAAATAAGATGTCACAACTATAACAATGAGTAATAAATAATTACAATTATAATATGCCTCTAAAGAGTTATAAAAAATTAAAAATAAAACTCATTCTCAATCTAAAACAGTCTAAGATCATAATCCAACAAAAAAAAAAAGAAAACTAACAAAAAAAAAAAATACCCCAACAACAACAACTCAATCTCAGTCTTAAATCATACTAAATACCTTACTCCTCAATGCTCCTGCACACCTGGAGTCGAGATTGTATTAGAGCGTCGAGCGTCCCGGCGAGGTCCCAGCGACCCGGCGAGCGTCGGCGAGATCCAGCGGACTGCGACCCGGCGAGCGTCGGCGAGACTGCGAGACCCGGCGAGCGTCGGCGAGAGAGAGGGGAAGCTCGACGGTAGATTTGGGAATGGGTTTGGGTTTGGGAACGGGAGAGAAATAAGGGGATTTAGGTGTTTGCGTTTTGGGAACGGGAGAGAAATAAGGGGAGATGTGAGGGTAGTTTCGGTATTTAGGTGTGCTCACTAGGAAAAAACTGGATTTTTGAAATCATAAGATGTGCGCATTAGGAAAAGTGGGCTCACTAGGAAAAATCTTGTGCCCATCTAGAAACTCCCCTTGGCTTCGAGAGCTACGGACGGGAGTTTCTAGATGGGCACAAGTTTTTTCCTAGTGAGCCCACTTTTCCTAGTGCGCACATCTTATGATTCCAAAAACCCAGTTTTTTCCTAGTGAGCACACCTAAATATCGAAATTGCCCTTCTCTCCCGTTCCCAAACCCAAACACCTAAATCCCCTTATTTCTCTCCCGTTCCCAAACCCAAGCCCATTCCCAAATCAACCCTTCCCTCGTCGCTTCCCCTCTCTCTCGCCGACGCTCACCGGGTCGCAGCCTCGCCGAGTCTCGCCGACGCTCGCCTGGTCGCAGTCCGCCGGATCTCGCCGATGCTCGCCGGGTTGCTGGGACGTCGCCGACGCTCCCTCTCTCCCCCTGACGCGCTCTCGCTACAGAACACAATCTCGACTCCAGGAGTGCAGGAGCATTGAGGAGTAAGGTATTTAGTATGATTTAAGGTTGAGATTGAGTTGTTGTCGTTGGGGTATTTTTTTTTTATTTTTTTTTTGTTGTTTGTTAGTTTTCTTTTTTTTTTTTGTTGGATTATGATCTTAGACTGTTTATGATTGAGAATGAGTTTAATTTTTTATTTTTTATAACTCTTTAGAAGCATATTATAATTGTAATTATTTATTACTCATTGT
This sequence comes from Dracaena cambodiana, assembly GCA_036321105.1. Taxonomy (NCBI): domain Eukaryota; kingdom Viridiplantae; phylum Streptophyta; class Magnoliopsida; order Asparagales; family Asparagaceae; genus Dracaena; species Dracaena cambodiana. The sequence continues at coordinate 33,704,741 of JAYEPQ010000018.1, forward strand.
TATAGTTGTGACATCTTATTTATATAGTTTAATTTATGCCCATTGGATGCAATTTTTTATTCAAGTATATATAGAGTTTCACATACATCATACTGAAGAGTTTCGTGATGGTTAGTTTCATGCTGAATAGTTTGTGTCAACACGAATGCTGTTGTGATCATTTTTCTATTATATTTTTGTGTTTTAAGTAAATGTTTGTTAATTTGAAAGTATATTATTATCAAAAAGTTTGAGTTATGCAGTTTTACTATTTGTTTCGAGCCTTTTGTTTTTGAGTTTCTATTATTTGTGTTTATCTTTTTCCTTATCTCTTTTGAAGTTTTTTCCTGAATATTTGGTATTATTTGGTTTATAAGAAAAACTATTTAGTTCATAGCATTGCCTGTCTTCAAGTGTGTATTTTTTTTTAAATCTTAGCAATTATTGAAGTTGGCATAAGTGTATGTACGGACCGAAAGAGAAAGAACTGTCACCGTGTTAACATTCCTTCTAAATTATTATTTATGATATCAAAAAGTATTGATACCTAGACTCTGTATGTTAGTAAGTCAAATTGATATGCTTATATGTGCAGTACTAGTATCTATTTTTCTAAATTTGCTATATAGATGTGTTCGTATCATACCTGTATCCATGCTTCAAGATATCAATCTACTCAATTTCGTTTGTCCGTATTATACCTTATCCGTGCTTGTATTAGAAAGTTAATTTTAGATTTTCGAATCTAGAATAAATTGAAATATTGATCTTGTGTGTTTATTTTATGTTATTTAATAGATTTATATAGGCAAATAAATTTAAAATATAGTGATATGTGATGTTTGATAATTTAAAATTTCATTTTGTCAATAAAATCGTTGGTGATTTAGAGATGGATCCGGCGCAACTATCTCGGATTCGCCCAACAGCCTCGAATAGGAGGAAGAAAACCGGGATCCGTCCAGCCGTCGATCATAACATTCCTGAAATCGGGAACACGTTGCTTTCTTTATATCTAAGAATAAGGTCAGATATATTAACTTTGGTATTCAATTTTATCGTAGTTGTTGTTTATCTAAAATATTTTGCTTTATTAACATTTCAAGAACGAGAACTATTACGGTGCATAAATCACATGACAAGGCAGTTATTGCAGAGAATTCATGAAGCTATAGCAATTATTGATCCCTTTTTAGAGCAAGGCGAGATCAGAAGTAAGAAGAGTTTGCTCTATAATGCCCTCGTGAAGATAAAATCAGTTCTAACTGGGTGTACACAAACTGATATTGACACAGTAGCACAGCCCATTGCGCAATCCCCCACTGATCGTCCTACCTCTTCAAGATGCCATCAACCCGCAAGGAACCAACCCGCTTGGAAGTCTCGAAGAATCTAGAATTTTTTGTTATTTTTCATATCTGTCGCAAATTCTAGAAAACACTTGTTAGTATGGAACATATATTTATTTTAGTTTGTCGTTCTTTTTAAATGAAGTTGTACTCAACGAACATGTTATATGATGCGAAGTTGTTATTTTGGAGGCTCTGCTTGTTCTAAATAATTAACACTTTGAGGTTTCCAAAGATTAGTTATTGTTATCTTTTTTTATTTACCCTTAATTAGTGGAGTAATTATAAATGAGAGAGTTTTAACTTTTTACATTCTTGATTTAGGTAATTATAGATTGTTTAAATCTGGGTTTGGAGTAATTGTCCTTCTTCAACTTACATGATAACATCCGGAAAAAAAAATGACCGAAAGAAGTAACATACAAAAACATGAAATAATTAAAATGAAATTATTGTATTGACTCTTTAACATTAGAATTGAACAATATGCATCTGGGAATGATTTTTTGCTGGCAATTGCTCTAACTGTTTATGATTTCCTGCATTTCCCAAAGTGCAGGTTCTTGTGAACTCACACTTAATACCTTTTTTTCCTTTCTTTTTAGCAATTTTTGTGTGCTTTTGTGCTTGTGTTTGTTTATGGAATGCACAAGGTCCTCATATATTGTTCTAGTTGTCTTAGATGCCAAGTTGTTTATCGACACACTGTATCACTTAATCGTATCAGTCATCCGGGTTTACAGAACCGGATACAATATAGCATATCCGGGACTGTAAACCCGAACAGAGAAATTTGGTCCGGAATGGATAGCCCGGATGGAGAAATATGAATTTTGGCCCTCACGTCCGGGGTATCCAGCCCGGACATTGGCTTTCTGTCCAGGGTATCCAGCCCGGATAGAAAGCTACTGTCCGGGCTGGATAACCCAAACAGAAAGCTTATGTCCGGGCTGTATAACCCGGACGTGAGGGCCAATCTTCTGCATGCCCAGTTTGTATTCAATAGAATTCAATATATCACTATTATACACAAAGAACTCAAAAGCATGCAACACTAAAGTCCTGCTGCAGCGCCTACAACATGGTTTCAAGCTTTTTTCTGCAAATACAAATCATTTGATATACTTGACTTTAATCTTCCTATAAATAAATTATTAAGTTAATTTACAGAAAAATAGTTAGCATTTTACTGCATACATCTTTGTTGGTATACATAGGTAACATTGTTCAGGATAGATCATCGTTTCATCATATAGGCGCTGTGGCAGAGGCTCGGAGAACTTGTTGCAGTAAACGTGCAGCAAGACGTTGAGAGATTCCGCCAACAACCTGCCCACCAAGATTGCGAGCTTCTGGTCCCTGAAGAACCTGCAATGGTTGGAATTATCGTGTATAAGATTTTCAATTGCATTAAATGAAAACATCAAGAAAAAAAATTGATTTACTGAGGTCCCTGCAGTAATCTGGCTGAAGAATGCATAGAGACACGGCTGGAAACATGGATATGGGCATAGAGAGCCCAGACTATAAACATAGACTACATGAAAAGGGAGGGGAAATAAATGCCTGAAGATCATATGATAAAGAAATATCGAAGACAGAGCGATTCAGTCATGAAGTGCAATTGTACCAAAATTTTCTCAAATTTCCAATCATATTAATACGAGCTTAGACAAACTCTACACAGCAAAGGCATGCACACGCACATGCACATACACAAAGAGTCACATCACAGATGATGATGATGATAATGATGAAAAAGTGTCACACTAGCCAAGATATGTAGAGTGTCACTGCTTTGAGGCGTAGCCTTGCCTCAAACATTTCCTCTCAAATCTTTTTTGAACTTAACGAGCAAAAATTCTCAAATTTCCAACCTCTGTCCGGGGTATATAACCCGGACAATATGCCTCTGTCCGGGGTATACAGCCCGATCCGAAATTATCAGTCCGGACTGTATACCCCGGATTGAAATTTTCTGTCCGGTGTTTTCAGGCCGGACTAATCGATCTCTATTTTAATTAAATATAGTCATTTTAAATTAAAACTTGTAGAAATTTAAAAAAAATTAATGATTCATACCTCCAGTGACTTTTGATCGTCGAATGAAACTATCGCCAAGTTGCGCAACTCCATTTTCTTCTCCGTCGACTTACAAAAAAATTATATTTTCTTTTTTCTAGGGTTAGGTAATAAAAGAATCGATTTAGCTAAATGTAGATTTTAATTTTCGTATGGAGTAGTGATTTTGAGAAATGAAATTTTTTTTTCCCCCTCTTTTTTTCCTCTGCTCTGCAGCGCCTCTCTCTCTCTCTGGTTTAACGTGGGAAAGCAGGATGGGAAGATGAAGAGGATATTAAGAAGGGTATTTTTGACCTAAAAATATAATGGCACAATTGTAAAAAAAAGGACTTTTAAAGTGGGCTCACTAGGAGATTTCTTGTGCCCATCTAGAAACTCCCCTACGGACAGATGTCTGATATTTTGCTCCCTAATGTTTTTTGGTTCTGCTCTATCTTATGTATTAGTACGCGTACATATATCGAAAAGTAGGAGTGTGCATATCACTAAGTTTGAATATTTTTGAAAAACTCTTTACTCTTTAGCTTTGAAAGGGGAGTTTCCAGATGAGCACACCACTTTTCCTAGTGAGCCCACTGGACAGTACTTTTTCCTTGGGACATTCGTTGGAAAGTGGGCTCACTAGGAAAAATGGTGTGCTCCTCTGGAACTCCCCTGTGAAAGCTGAACTGCTGTTCAAGGTTGTTTTTGGAAAAAGTGCGCGGGGGCCTTTGATGCAAAAAGACGAGAGCTTGTGGCGACGGCAGTTTCTAAACGAGCACACCACTTTCTTCGTGAGCCCACTAGTGAAACACCGTTCTATAGTGGACTCGAGTCACTGAAAAAAATGTTGTGCTCCTTTGCAAACTCCCCGCTGTGACTGGCACGTGCACGTTCAATTTGCACCCGTTCTAAATTTCATAGGTTTTTCACCGCTTTTCCTAATAAGTCCACTTAAAGTCCGAACTGTCTGTCTAATAAATCATAAGCTTACAATCTTTTATAAAAGAAAAAGGAAATGTAATTTTTTTTTTACATAAGAAAATATGTAACATGGTCTTTACTACTAACAATCTTGATGATCATGAACATTCTCTTGCATTCATAGTTTAAGAATTAGGAAGTTTATTATGGAGAATATTATTTTATTGTCTAATATGATAATAATAATAATAATAATATTCTATTTATTAGTTAGGTTATAATTGAACAGTAATAATAAGAAATAAGCGTGATATTAATATTTTAAAGGGGTATTTACTGGTTTGTCCCTCAAATATTTATATATTATGATTTTGCCCCCAAAATCTTCATATTTAGAATTTTGCCCCCCAAATCTTATAAGTTACAACAATTTTGCCCCTCTGTCAACTTTCCCGTCTAACTTAACAGAAGTTTATTAATTTTTTTTTTAATTATGAAATGACAAAAAAACCCTTCCTCTTCTCTTCTTCTTCTCTCTAACTGCTTTTTGGTTTTTTGGGAATTAATGGGAAATAACACTTCTGTTAAGTTAGATCGTATTCGCCATTAATTCCCCAAATCGTATCCAGTAAGCTCGCGGACGTGGCCGACGACGGTGTCGCATAAGAGCTTGATGTCTCTGCCGGGGAGGGACTGCAGCCTCGAGATTGCCCTGACAGCGAGCTTCTGGGATTGGACGGCGCCGGCGATAGAGAGGGCGGGGTCCTCGGATCAGGCGGGTTCCAGGTCGATGACGACGCCTACGTCGATGCGGTGGAGAATGGCGTAGAAGGGCTTGCCGGAGTTCTTGGAGTGGATCCAGATGGGGTTGAGGAGGGTAATCTCGCGGGTGGTGGCGGCACGCTCGAGGAGGATGGCGGAGGAGTGAGTGAAGAGGGAGTGGACGTCGGTGCCGATGGTGAGTGGGTCGGCGGATCGCTGATCGCCGAGGACGGGCACGGACTGGGGGACGAGGTCGAGGAGGTCGGGGGCGTTCTCAGAGAAGGCGATGAGGCGGAAGGAGGAGTCGTCGATGGCGAGGGTGCAGCTGAACGGCTGGACGTGGCCGCCGCGCTGGATGCGGGAGAGGTAGGCGGTGATCTGGTGCTTGTCGGCGGCGGAGGAGGAGGGCGGGAAGGGTTGGCTGTTCTGGCTGCGGAGGGAGTTGGAGTAGTCGAAGGATTTTCCGGCGGACTGCTCGAAGATGGCGTGGAGGCGGGCGTCCAGGGTGTACTGGGCGATGGCCTTGCTGGCGGTGGACTCGGAGGGGGCGGTGCGGCTGGCGTTGGAGGAGCGGGCGGACGGGGGGTGGGCGGGGGGAGGAGGTGTGGAGGAGGCCCCGCTTTGCTGCTGGATGCCATCGGCCTTGCTTTGCTTTTTGGTTTTTTGGGGATTAGAGGTGGATATGGAGGAGCGAAGCAGAGTCAAGAGCGTGTGAGAGAAGAAGAAGAGTAGAGGAAGGGGTTTTTTGTCATTTCATAATTAAAATTTTTTTTAATAAACTTCTGTTAAGTTAGATGGGAAAGTTGACAGAGGGGCAAAATTGTTGTAACTCATAAGATTTGGGGGGCAAAATTCTAAATATGAAGATTTGGAGGGTAAAATCATAATATATAAAGATTTGAGGGACAAACCAGTAAATACCCCTATTTTAAAATGTTCCTACACTAGCATGAACCTTTTCAGAAGAGAAAATTAAAAATAGAGATAAAATTAATTTTTATTTTACTTTTTCCGGGCAATTCTAAATGCGCACCGCATTTTTCTTAGTGAGCACCACATTCTATAGCAAACTGAGGAGAGAGATTGGGGGAAATGGTGCTCACTAAGAAAAAGTGGTGCGCATTTAGAATTTCCCCTCTCTGTCTCTATCGGGACTATCCGGATCCGTGTGGAAAGACACCAACCCCCCTTTGAATTTGAACGGCTGATGGGGGACACGTGGCGCCAAGGGGACAAAGCCGTTGCCGCCTCCCCACTTCAAAAACCACTCCACTCCCCGATCGCCGCGTGTTCCCGCGGGACACCACACCGCTGTCTCCTCTCCCCAGGTAAAAGTAAAAAAAAACAAAACAAAAAAATCAAATTATTTACTGCTCTCTTAAATTTACAGTCACATCTCAAAACGAACAAAAAGGAAGAGAGAGAGAGAGAGAGAGAGACAGATGAGACAGATGAGAGAGAGAGAGAGATAAAATAAAAAATCAGCGGGCTTTATTTCGAATTTTCTCCCTCGTTCTTATAAACCCAAAACCCTTCTCTTGGGGGGGGTTTTGACTTTGATTTGTGGCTTGTGCTTCTTCAAGAAGGTAACTTTGAGTAATTTCTCACTTCAATTTCAGTTCTTTTGTACATGATGCTTCAAATTTTGTTGCTGAGATCTAGATTAGGTTTTTTTTTTTTTTTTTTTTTTTGAGTTCAGTTTCTGGCAATTTGCGGTAGATCTAAGTGAATTGATTGTTGATTTTGTTTAAAGAATCGATCTTTACTTTGTGATCACTTAGAATTTTGCCAAATTAGACATTAATTTTCGACTGCATTGTGTTTGTACATTACAAGAGAATTTTGCTCTTTGTTGTCTGAATTCTTCAAAGACTTGGGCTTTTTAAGTTATTTTCGGCCAATCGAATTCGAATACTTAAAGGGTGAGCAAATTCTAACATTTTTGTAGGTTCCACAAATGACTAAATGTGTTTCTGATTCTCGAGGGAGCATGCAAAGCATATGATATGCCATTGCTTGACTCGTAGTTGTAGGTGGAATTGTAATTGGTTGCCTTTGACGTAATTGAGAAGAAACATGTGGATAGATGATGATTTGGAGCCGAAAAGTGAGCTTGAATAAAATGAACTATGAAAGGATGTTACATGTTGAGACTTAAGCTTTCTCGAGTTATTAAACCTATTCCTTGTGAGAAAGAAGAATAAGCCCAAGTTGAGGGAAACTAAATTTGTCCCGATTTTGTTTAATGTTGCAATATGGGGTGGCATAGCATGTAGAATTATGAATTTATGATGCAAGCAAACTAAAGTTGCGAAACACAACTGTTCCATGTTGTGTGACTGTGGTTGTACTGTACTTGTGATCAGACAAATGTCAACCAATCTCGGAACTTTTTGAAAATGTGAATAGGAAATTTAATTGTTATGTTGCTTAGAAGGCATTTTCTTGGAGAGCCATCATACTACTTTGCCTGCAAGATAGAAAGGTGATACCATTGAGTGTAGAGGTCTAGGTTTACAAGAAAAAAAAGATGAACTTTGTGTGCAGGCCTTCATAATAGTTATTGATTGATAGCCCATTTATGATGTAGAAAGCTAGAAGGCTAATCAGTTTATGAAGTCTCAAGAGTAGTTGAATTTTACATGGAGAAAGCCTGACTCGTGAAGTTTTAGAAGTCCTTTAGAGTGTTTGAGAACATACCTGAATTGCCTGCCAATTGAATAGATGTAGGAGATAAAAATATCACTGGTCTTAGATGTGATCTACTTTGTTTGGCTCTCTGCCAATGCATATCAATGAGGCCTCAGTCACAAGGAGTTTTGGACTGTCGTACTAATATCTTGAGAGTTGATAGTACAGTTTTGAAAATATCCTCAACTGGTGACAAATCCGACCCTCTGTAGCTATCTATGCAAAATGTTCCTAGCACTGGATCCTACACAAAATATGCGAAGCAAATCGCAACAAGAATTTATTGCTGCCATAGTCACATGTTTGGTCTTTGGAAATAATATTGCATGGTTTAAAGATTTGGAGTCTAGGAAAGATTCGGAAAACTTGGAAATTATTCCGTAACAGTTTGGAAAAGGTTGCATCGGAGTGTAGTTGTAGTGCATACGGATATGATGAGATATTGCTGTTAGCCAATTAACAGGAGCACAGAAGGGCACTGGTAGTTTCACAAGTCTGTATGTCAGATAACATGAGTTTGAAGATTTGAACGCTCCCAACTCTTGAAATTAAGTGCCTAACTAATTTGTGATTTTTATGAATTAATTGATTTAATTCTGATCAAGTGAATTAGTTACAAACTTGTTTGCCTGATGCTTGATTCACACATTGTTAAATTAGAGGGATTCTGTTGTAAGTAATATGCTTATGATTATAATGCTAATTGATGAGATGCAATTAAAGATTGATGCTTCATGAGAACTTTGCAGAAATGAGGTTGGCATTTTATTTGATTGTTTCCCCTCTGTCTATATTGCCAACCCTTACCTTCTTTCCTTAATGAAGTGTTTCATTTTTCCTAATAGATCAAACTCTAAATACTATTTAATTGTACTTATAATTTTAGCAACCTTATTTCTATGATGAGCTAAAATTTTGTTAATGCTACATTGATGCATCTTTCATTTATATTACTTGTTAAATTTGATTGGTGAGAAAAATTGATTGGTCATACAAATGGAAACAGAATGCTAAAATTTTCCCCCTTGTGCATGCTATGTATTTGCTCCTTTGGTTTGCAGGTATAGAGTATTTTCTTTTGCCTCTAAGTTATGGCCTCGGGTAGTACATATTTTGATGATGTGCGAGTCTCTCCTGAGGTTATTGACCCTCCCAATATTAGTAGCGATGATAATTTAGAAGTCATTGAGCATGTAGGAGACCACATTCAGCATTCGCCTAAATCCAATGTGGTTGTCGCTAGCAATGTCCGTGAACTCTTGGAATGTCCTGTTTGCTTAAATGCAATGTACCCGCCCATCCATCAGGTATCTTATTTAACATCCCATCTCTTTAGTTACTCTAGTGTATCAGTTAATTCTCGTTGCTATAGTTACTTTTTTCTCACCCTTTATATGTCCTTTTTTCTCTTGTTTCGTTGGGAGCTAGATTTTTTCAAACATTCAAATCATAAATGCATGTTATCAAATATATTTTTGCACCAAGATGTCACATGTTAAAAGCGAATGTTTAATTATGTGGAACAATGTGGTGAGTGCATGTCGTGCATGAAGGAGAAATCAGATAATATTTAATTTTCGTTTATATTACATGTTAAATTTGATTTGGAGAGGAGGCAACGTCACTGATGGTAGTTGGAGGCAATAACAACGATGATAATGCCACGATATGATTTTCGAAGGTAGAAATGGAGAGTGGTGGGATGGTTGCTGGCGGTGACAAGGAGGGTGATTGGTTCATAACTTAGTCATGACTCTTCTATCATGATAAAGTTAGAATTAGGATTAGCGGTTTTAGAATTGGAAAATAAAGAATAAAGATATTTGAATTCTTATCCTCGATTATGTTATGACCTTTATATTTAGCCTAAATTATCTAAATGTTCTAATTGTTATAGTATTCTCTAATTGTATTTCCAGTGTTCGAATGGCCATACTCTCTGCTCTGGTTGCAAGCCAAGGGTGCACAATCGTTGTCCCACATGCAGGCATGAACTGGGCAATATTAGATGCCTTGCTCTAGAGAAGGTCGCCGCTTCTCTTGAATTGCCTTGCAAGTACCAGAGCTTCGGATGCATAGGTATCTATCCCTACTACTGCAAGCTGAAGCATGAAGCACAGTGTGTGTATCGTCCGTATAATTGCCCCTATGCTGGATCCGAGTGCACTGTTGTAGGCGATATTCCTTATTTGGTGACTCACCTGAAGGATGATCACAAGGTTGACATGCACAACGGAAGCACTTTCAACCACAGATACGTCAAGTCTAATCCACATGAAGTGGAGAATGCGACATGGATGCTTACGGTACCTTTTCTTAATCGTCAATGTTGTCATATCTATCTCGAGTACCCCTGCCTATTTATGATATATCTGATGAAAAGATACTGACATCAATATTTAGTATCGTGTTTCTCCCATGAACTATTTTATCTTATACAAATCCCCATGTGGTTTCGAATTTTCATAGAAACTCCCAAATTATGTTAGCGGAAAGATTAATGATCGATTTAAAAAATACAGTAAATAACTCACATTGTGATTTAGTATTTTCTATTAAAAAAATGTATTATATGAAATTATCGGAGAGTGAATATTTGATGTGTTTTTAAATATGTCTAGGGATTTCCATGATTTTGAAACTCTGTAGGGGTTTACATGACATAAAAAAGTGTAACACGAGGGAAAACTTTGATACTTCATGGGGTTATATGTCATCGAGACAGAATATAACATTCATGCTTGCCAGGTTTTTAGTTGCTTCGGACAGTACTTCTGCTTGCATTTCGAGGCGTTTCAGCTCGGAATGGCGCCCGTCTACATAGCATTCCTGCGGTTCATGGGGGACGACAGCGAAGCTAAAAACTACAGCTACAGCCTGGAGGTTGGGGCCAACGGCCGCAAGATGATATGGCAAGGGGTTCCAAGAAGCATAAGGGACAGCCACAGGAAGGTTCGTGACAGCTACGATGGCCTCGTCATCCAACGCAACATTGCGCTCTTCTTCTCCGGTGGGGACCGCAAGGAGCTGAAGCTGCGGGTCACTGGTAGAATTTGGAAGGAGCAATGAAAGATGAAGTAACTGAACTTCCGGAACCCAGGATTTTTTTTTTAATTTTTTTACCAATGGTGCATCCAGTTAGATATCGAAAGGCAAATTTCTCATTGCTTGTAGTGATGTTATGTGTTGAAGACTAGCAGATATTGAGATTATGTGAGCACTCTACTTTGTATTCGGATTGGTGAGTTGAAGACTTTATGACTCTCTCTCTCTCTCTTCATGGATGTGATTTTAGTGCAAGTTTTGGGAGTATATATTGATTCATATTATGTTTAAACAAATATGCTTCTATATTATTTACTAGGGGTATTTACTGGTTTGTCCCTCAAATCTTTAAATATTATGATTTTACCTCCCAAATCTTCATATTTATAATTTTGCCCACAAAATCTCATAAATTACAACAATTTTGCTCCCCTCTCTAACTTTTCCAAACACAGTTAATTTTTTGACCATTTTATCCCTCATTTGCTCTTTTATTTATCTCCTCTTCTTCTTCTCTCTTCCTCCTTTCTTCTTTTTTTCTTCATATTTCTCCTCTCTTCCTTCTCTCTTCTTCTTCTCTTTTCCTCCTCTCTTCTCATTTTCTTCATTTTTTTTTTTTTACTCTTTCATGTTCATATTTTCCTCCTCTCTTCTTATTTTCTTCTCTTTTTTTACTTGAGATAATTGATTTGGTGAACTAGAGGAAAAATGCATGACATGAAAGAGTAAAAAAATGAAGAAAATGAGAAGAGAAGAGGAAAAGAGAAGGAGAAGAGAGGAGGAAGAGAGGAGAAATAATGAAGAAAATAAGAAGAAAGGAGAAAGAGAGAAGAAGAAGAGAAGGAAAATAAAAGAGGAAATAAGGGGTAAAATGGTCAAAAAATTAACTGTATTTGGGAAAGTTAGAGAGAGGGACAAAATTGTTGTAACTTATGAGATTTGAGGGGCAAAATTATAAATATGAAGATTTGGGGGTAAAATCATAATATTTAAAGATTTGAGGGACAAACCAGTAAATACCCCTATTTACTATTGGTGAACCTAATTGATGTAACTCTTTGTATTTTTTGGAAAATTTTGAAGCCTGCAGAACCATATATATATATATATTTGTGTGCGCGTGTGATCAATGTCTTCATGATAATAATGTAATCTTAGGGGATTGTTTAAAAGAAAAATGAAATTTCTTTAAAGAAAATTGAAAATAGAGAAAAGAAACTAAATGTTAAAAAAATTAGATAAACGCCCACCGTGGGGCTCGAACCCACGACCACAAGGTTAAGAGCCTTGCGCTCTGCCAACTGAGCTAGACGGGCAAGTGGTCTTGAGATATATATATGACATACTAATCTTGGGCTAGAGGTGGGCCATGCCGGGCCGTGTTGGAGGCCTTAAAAAGCAACGGATCAACGACTTCCGCACCTTCAACTTCAATTCTCTGACGTGGCCGCTCCTCCCCTCTCGTTTCCCAATTATTTTCTCAAAATTAAACAATAAAAAAAAAAAAAAACTTAGAAGGATGAATCCAAATTCGTTAGGTTTGTTTGAAATTCTGCCGAGATTGCAATAGGGGAGATCAGTTGCCATCTGCATGATGTAAATTGGGCATTCCCATTTGCCCTAGATTCAAGGTGCGATATTTAAATGTTCGATTTTTAATTTCTTGCAATTTTTCAATATTGATTCTTCTCTGAGGAATGTTTATTGATTGATTTTTTTGTTCAGGAGGGGAATAAGCAGATGGGAATATTTGTCGTTAGGGCAAGGTTTCAGTCTTTTTGGGTAAAATGAGTTCCAATCAAGAAAAATTCGATGATTTCAGCCTTCAAGGTAATGTTCTTTTTCTTGAATTATTACTCTATAAAAAAAATTACTTTCTTTTTTTAAATTGTTTGTTGTTGAATGTTGAGGGACTTTTAAAAATTGATAGCATATTTGGTCTCAAAATTACACCTTTAGGCTCTTACTTCATCTTTTTTGGCATTTTTGTAAATTCTAAGTGCATTCAAGCTGAGAATATTGAGGAAAATACGAACTATATATACATTAAACGTTGAAGGAGCTGGAATTTTTCAACGTTTTTTGAAATAAAGTGAAGATAGCTGGAGATGGCATGGGAGGTTTGAGGTTGATTCAGTGATGGTTTGGTTTATCTGGTGTCTGAATTCACCAATGGAGATTGTTACTGTTTCCATGAATAATATAATATTTAATGCTGGGCCATGGAGTCTGCAATTCTCTGTATTATGTTTGTAATGGGAATAGGTGGTTTAATCCATGATATTACCTTACTGTGGTTTAATCAAGAAGTACATGGATCATGAGAGCAACATCACCTGAATGAAGGTTGTTACAGTGAGAATCTTTTTCATGATCAATCTTCATGAATTGCCCAAACCAAACATCTAATTTTATCTCTCTTTTTCTCGGCAAATATCTATATCCTCCTTATCTCTTGGAAGAGCTGGTAATGGATGTTACTTTTCTCTATAGCCAACCTTAATATTGCTGATAATAGTGAGCAATAATGTGAACTGTCTTTTTTGGTATCTTTTTTCTCATTCTATGTATTGTGTACTTCATCTTGAAAAATGATAAAAGTAGTCTTGACATATGTTTGTCTTACCATCCGTAATCACTAAACGAGTTGGCAACTAGCTTTGCTTTATGAATCATTCTCAGGAAGTAACTGTCGAGACTTTCCTGACTTTAATCTATAGTTGTTTGGTAACATCAAGCTTATCAGTAACAGATTTGGCTTTTGATTTGGTTTTGAATATATTTAGGATAAGATCTCAAGGGTGAGCCTGAATGCAAATACGTGAGGGGTAGAATTAAGGATAGCTGTGCAGTATTTAGGTAGAAAAAAGGTATTATTGTTTATTACAATAATATTCCTATAAGAGCTACGGAGAGAGGAGGCTTGTCATTTTTCCTTTGATAATTGGAATAGGGGAGAAGAAGGGCAAGTGATACTATGCTATTAGCTTATTTCTTTACCTACGCGAGTAGGTTAGTATTCTTTGCTGCATTCAGCAACATCTTGATGTCATTTTTTATTTATGAGTGATTGCACTTATCATAGGATGTACAAGTTGTATATAGTTTACATCATTCATTACATAATTAATATATTCTACTATATTACCTCAGCAGGTGGTGCTTCTGCATTTTAAGCTCATAATATATGGCATTTGTCTTAAATAGATGAACATCTCACCTAGATTTTTCTGAGCTAAGAACTTCATGTTTGTAACTTTAAGCCAATATAGCCATCAGGGGCAGTAAAAACTGTTTTTCACAATAACCTGCCATAATACACCACCTCTAACTCTTATAGACTCCATGGTGAGAGAGCACCAAATCATTCAAAAAAGCCACCAGATTCATGTTACATTATGCTATATTTGTGTCCATATGATAAGTCCAGTCTTGGTACTTACAGTTTTTAAGGAAAATGAGTACCAAGGATTATCTCAATTGGAATTTAGCCTCACATAATAAGCTAAGGAGCTAAGGTACAGTAACCAGACTTGAACTTAAACGGGTGTGCACTCACTTATGGATTTTGAGATGATGGGTTTGCCAACTCAATTGTGTAACATGCAAGAATAGGCGCATGGTCAGGGAAGGCATTTCGACCGCCTATATCTCCCTCTTGACTGGTAGAAGTCTCTTGCTGTTTATCACAGGGATGAAGGTCCATGAGTCTTTGATGTACTTGCCAAAGCAAGATACTATATGGGGATATGGAATTTTTTTCTACGAATCTTGATAACATGACAATTATTTATTTAATTTGTTTCATTCTTGTACACTTCACCTGTTAAGTTGCTGCAACTTTAGTTTAAACTCTAGAAGCACTATTCTACAACTCCTAAGTTGTAAGTGAAAAAATATTTTTGGTTGTTAATTATGGACATGTTGTGTGTCCAATGAATGTGCAATCTAAATATCTAATCAACATGAAGAGGTTCAATTTTCAAGTAAAGGCATAGATGTGCTAAAGCTTGGTTGTTGCTGGGAAAAGGAACCTAGAGGTTGTTTAGTATGTCAACTTGCTCCTTATTCAGATTAGGTGACCTACAACTTGTTCATAATAGTTAGGTGGATAACTCCCACCTTTCTCTGGATAAGGAAGACAATTCTTCTAGACGGCATTTGTTTCTTACATCGTTCATCACTAGCTAGGGTTCTATTAGCTGTGCAACTTTCTCCAGCCAAGTAGTTTTAAAATCGCATACCGTGTCTTTTAGAGAAATCGAGCATTTTTTAGTTTGAATTATTCGAAAATCAGAAAAACTTGCATCCTCATCTGATAGAGGAGCCCCAAAGAATAGTATCGCCTCCAAGATGGTTGAGAAGGTTATCTTGAAGTTGCTGGATCGGTAACATTCGTACTAGATTTCATGCCTAAACAACTGTAAAAATTACATGTTTAAGCATTTATGTTAGTCCACTTCTCAAGCAGATGGTATGATTCTCAATTCGATGACATCATTTGAGGAGAAGCAATGTGGCCCTCATTTGAATCATTTGTAAATTAACCATTTATTTTCTCTTCATGTTATGAACTCTTAAATAGGTACTGCAACTATTTAGTGTTGGGCCTACTACCAAATCCTTGTGTACATGAAATTGGTTTTTAGTCTTTATACTTTTTGAAACAAGAACAACAATAACTAGGCCTTTTATCCTTAGTAATTGGGGTAGACTACATGAATCAAGAGAGAATCACGTCGGGTTGCTCACATGGATAATCCTTTTCTACTCATTCCTATTGAACAATATGTTCTCATTTAAACCTCTAGCATCCATATCTTTTCGTATCCTCTCCATTCATGTTTTTTTTTGTCTTCCCTTTGCTTATTTTAACTTATTCTATGTTGATAAATTTCCCTTGTCAAACTGGTGCGATTGTAAGTCTACGTTGCACATGACCAAACTATCGTGAGTGATTCCTCGCGATCCCTTCTCTTCGATGGGAGCCATGCCTACTTTAGCACGAATATCCTCATTTTTCACTATATCTCTCATAATATTGCTGCACATCTAACGAAACATGTGCATTTCTGCTACATTTATTTTCTGTGAATGAATTTTCTTTATAGCTTAGCATTCTGTACCATATAATAAAACTGGTCGAAAAGCAGTTCTATAAAAATTTTCCTTCATTCTCAACGGAATGTTACGGTCGCATAAAACTCCCGTTGCGCTCCTCCATTTTATACTTTCTAAAATACTATACATAAAATAGGAATTATGATAAGATAATCCTTCATTAATTTTTATTCCAAAATAAACTTTCAAAGAGATTATCAAGAATTCTCAGGGCATATCTCATTTTTTTGGAAAAGGATATTATATTTATTAGATACTTTGACCGGTGAAGTTACTTCTTTTTAGCAGGATATATGGTGTGATAAAGGAATTTTGAAATGAGTTTTCTATTTTGTTGAACTTGCTATTAATAAGAGTGCTAGAGTGTCTGATATAGAAAGATGGAATGTTAATGAGTGAAGCTGGAATATTCAATTTAGAAACAATTTAATGGAAGGACTGATTATTCAGTCGGAGAATTTAATAGCAATCATCACCTCAGTCAATATAACACATGATCATCGAAGGAGTTAGATGTTGGAGTCTCATGGGCAATTTATTGTGAAATCTTGCTATAATGGAATTATTCTCAATTCATCAACTGTTTCATATGAGTATATATGGACATTGACAATGCATTTGAAAGTTAAAATATTGGTACGGTTGACTCTTTTAGGAAGATTGCTAAGGCCAGAATGACTGAAAAAGGAGTTAACACATATAGTTTAATGTGCAATCTTTATTCTCGTCATGAAGAAAATTATGATAACTTGTTTTTACACTATCAGTATGTTAGATCTATTTGATTAAGTTTATAACATAATCTTAAAATTAATTCTTTTCCAGATAGTGTCAATGAGTTACTAACTTCATGGAGAGCTATTCATATTTCCAAAAATGTCAGATTGGAATGAGATTTTTCGGTGGTATCTGTTTGTGGTCTATATGGAATGAAAGAAATAAAAGAACCTTCTCTTGTTAGCTCTTCTAGCCTCAAATAATTCTTATATCAGTTTTTGGCTTAGAAATATCTTTAATAAGAAGTGGACCAAGTATATTAATTGTTCAGGTCCTAAAGGAGTTGCTAGTATTATAGCAATACATGCGGTGGATCAAGATGTTGTTGTGCATATGGTGGACCCAGATGCTGCTGTGAGACATGGTGCAATTGTTGTAATCAATTAAAGGGAGCAGAAACTTGTTTAGAAGTACTTAAACATACTATTATAGTTTTCTTCTTATAGGCTACTGTTTTTGATGGCCAGTTGTATATGGGCATGGTTTGTTTTCAAGTTTTGTAAAAGTCAGAATTTTGTTTTTGTTAGTTTAATCCTGAAGCCTACCCCAAGTATTTGGGATATAAAGCTTAGTTGTTGTTGTATAGTTTAATCCTTAATTTTAGGGTTGAAGGTGTTTTCCTTATCATATGCTTAATGGAGTTATTGGATAAAGGATCCTCTTTTCTTAAAAAAATTAAGTTCCTATTTAAACTAAAGTGTCAACTTGTTCCCTATTTCTTTCTCTAAAAGCCATGGAAATCCCTATTAGTAAAGTTCCTTATTAAAATATATTAATGAATTATTCTAAAATGATCAATTTACCTCTTGTTTCTCCTCACCGTGTATCTCTATCCTTCGTTCCTTAATTTCAATAGGTGCTCTTGGTTCCTCGCATTCTCACCTTTTCTGATCCAAGGATATATGTCTTTATTATATTACATCATTTACTTTTAATGCCTTGTTTCCTTGGAATGTAAGAAATAAAAAGTTAATTTAGTTAATGAAGAAAAGGAAATACATGGAGACAGAGATAAGTTAGTTATTCTAGAATAACTTACTAATACTTTAAATTAGATGTATTATCAATAAAGATCTCCATGGTCTATGGAGAAAGAGATAAGGACTAACATGACATTTAGTAATAGTGGGAACTTTTTCTTGTGTTTTGCTAGATAGTGAAAGACTATTGTCATAATCACTGTACAATGACAGTGTCACGTCCCGCTACCGATATACAGTATACGAATACGTACAAGTACCGGCAACATATTCGGTTGGAATATGTTAAAGCCTCCGGTAGAATGACAAGAGTTAAAATAGTTTAAATTAGCTATAGATTCCTCCCTCCAAAAAAGCTAGTTATGATTACTCTTGTCTCACATCCGATATGGGACTATTGAGCGAGGGGTATTACAGACTGTAGCAAGTTCTTTTTATATAACTTCTTTATCTTTCAGTTAGTTCTCTTATATCACTTCTTTTTCTGTACACTGGACTGTAGCTTGTTCTTTTTATATAACTTCTTTATCTTTCAGTTAGTTTTTTTATATCACTTCAATTTTCTTCTGGGAAATTCATCTCACACGTGATGGCTTTTAGGTACGTTAACCAGGCTGGAAAGTTTTCTGAAGCAACCGGGTAATAGATTTTGTGCTGATTGTGGAGCTCCAAATCCTAAATGGGCGTATGTATCTTACCTTGAATAGCTACTTAGCCTTTTACTTAGCATTATACTTACGTTTCTTCATATACAAACAATTTCATCCCTTCACTTTGTATCCTTTTGCCTACATTGAGTTGAGGTAGACGTAGTGTTACAGTCTTCAAGTTATGGTTGATGATAAAGTTATTTTTCAGAATTGAATCCACTTGATGTTACAAAATTCAAACCCCATTTTCCACATCATTCTAGAACAAATAAAATGATCAGGATAGCTGTTTATTTTCCTATTGTGCACGTGCTCTTTTGGTAGGGAACTCTGTTCTGTTTTGAAGTTGTTCTGTGCTTTGTATTGATAAAAAGCAATTTCATCTGGGACAGCTCTTCATCAATGAAACATAATTAGATTCGGAAAATTTAAAATATGCATTTCATTAGTGTGAAAATTTAGATTCTGTAAGAGTCAGTTATGTTTTTTTATCCCCTTTTTGCGAATTCTGGTGGGTTTTCTTCCGTTAGGTTACTGCCTCAGTTAATTTGTTGCGGAAGCAAGATACTATGCTTTATTCTGATGCAACCATCTGTGATTTCTTGTTTCTTTAATAACTCTGGCATGTCACCTTTATCAATCTCAATTACAGCTATCATCTTGTGTCTGGAAAACTTTCT
Source organism: Dracaena cambodiana (assembly GCA_036321105.1). Taxonomy (NCBI): domain Eukaryota; kingdom Viridiplantae; phylum Streptophyta; class Magnoliopsida; order Asparagales; family Asparagaceae; genus Dracaena; species Dracaena cambodiana. The sequence continues at coordinate 33,723,760 of JAYEPQ010000018.1, forward strand.
ATCATTATCTAAAGAAAAGTAAACTACAATAATACGAGATGTCCTCGAAACCCACAGCAAAAAGAAAACAAAATTTAACATATAACAGAAATTAATTGGTAAAGAAACTTACAAAGGCAATAGAAGAACCAACATGGAGACCTGAAAAATCTAGTACAAGAAGGTATGAACAACCACTGATCATATGTGGCTAGCCTTGATGGGTGTCTTGTTCAGCATCGAGGCTAGTGTTTTCTTTGTCATGTGGAAGTTGTGGGCATTGGTAATATGTGACCTGTTTGGGGAAAGTATAATGATGTTGGAGTGTCCTGTTAGAGGCCAGCTTTCCAGTCACTTGGGCTGTATCCAAGTAAGAGTATAAACGAATAAGACTCCTCCTCCTAGGCCTCCCCCTCACCCCAACCCAGAACTTCCCAAAATAAATAAATAAATAAATCAAAATTAGTACTAAATTTGAAATTCTAACATAATTGGCCATTGTAACTGTTGCTTTTGTCCCCTTCTTCTTGATTAGTAACATTAGAGTCCTGTCTGGATAGAAATCTGATGGGAACATCATCATCGTCCTTCTCCCCAGGTTTGTTTCTATATGAGTCATGTGGCTTCAATTTCTGGAATTGCTAATGATGCTGATTTGTGAACATTGATTATTTTAAGATTTATTTTGCTCTCTCATCCTAAGTTACTTATGGACCTGTGGTGATCAAATACTCATTAGGAGCTATTAGTGTCGTTGAAGTTTCTTTTTGTTGAGGTTAGTAAATTAGGGCATAAACAAGGAATTATATTTTTCCACTAAAGCCAGGATAACTTGTAAATACGGGAGATACCTGTTCAAAAACGGGAAAAGAAAAAAAAAAATATAGAGGTTAGTTGTTGTTGGAAAAGAAAAATGAAAAAAAAATATAATAGATAAGTACATGTGTGCATGTGCAAGTGCACATTTGTGGCAATCTTTTTTTTCATTTTTCGCTAATAATTCTTGAATGATCATGTTTCGTGATAATTCTTATTGCTCTACCATATGATCTTGTACACTTTTGACCTTAAACCAATCATTTGAAAAAATTCTTTGGTCTTGGACAGAATAATATACAATAATGTTCAATCATGCGATAAGATTTTGGGATGACGATCCTTTATGAATAGGATAATTTTATTGAAGTGATGTTAGTCAATTGGGATTCAAAACTAGTCTGCGTGGTTTCAAAAGTTGGCATTGCCATCTTTGATATTTTATGGCAATTCAAAAGTGTCTTAGTTAACTGATTGAGGAACAAAGCGATTTTTATTTTAAAAATTTTGCTAGCTCAATTTTTAGCTTGAGAGTAGACTTCCTAGACCTATAGATCTACCAATTCGACAAGCAGAGCTTATTTACATAGGAAAAGTTAAAACAACGAAAGGAAGAGAAGATGAAGGTGATACAAAAAGGTATGGATGCTAGAATTTTAAATGAAGACATATTGCTAGATAGGAATGGGTGGAGAAGGATCATCTATATGATCGATCCGGCATGATTCTCTTTTGGTTCATGTTGCCTAAGTATTTGGGATAAAAGGCTTAGTTGTTATTTTCGTTGTTGATGAGACTTCCTAGACCTATGTTCCAAAAATCAAATAATCATTGGGCTTGATATCCTTTGATAGGTTTGTAGTCTTTCCTGTTTCCTATCTTAGCCTTCTTTCAACATCCTTTTCTCACCCAAACTCCCTCTCTAGTATTCCACTTCGATTAATTTTAGGATTTCCCATGAAACAGAGGACCCTGGGAGTGGCTGTTGCGATGATTTCTTTTAACCCTGTGAGTCATGTATAGCCTCTTTGTCAACTACAATTACTTGTCTCTTTCTTTAACCTAATTCACCATCTCTCATGATCTAGCATCTGAAAAAATCATTTCAACATTTTTTCTATTAATCAATCTCAAATCCATCGTAGTGAAAACTAAACAGATCAACAGAGTCTGATGTTTTCTTCATTTTTTTTTAAGTTTCCACTACGCATTTATGTAAACAGATTGATGCTCTTGTCTCTACGATATTATTAGTTAGACCAATGTTTTATAGATGACATCATAAAGAATATTTTTGCTGAAATAAATGTCCAAATAATGCTCTTTAAGTTATAATGCAGCTGCCTTAAAGTTAAGTTACATATTAAAAGTAAAGAAGGCTATGGTTCCCAAACCAAAATACATAGCCATTTCAAAATCATCATACTTTGTCTAAAATCTTGGTGGTTTTGATTTCTAGACCACCGTACTTTGTCTAAGATCTTGGTGATTTTGTAAAGGGAGCATCAGAGTAGTAAGATGGTACTTAATTTGTAATGATACACATTTCACATCTGTACTGTTAAGTGATCATAGAGGAGTTAGTCTATTTCCTTGAGATTTTGCTTTGTTGTTATGAGGCCATTTTTTCTATAATCGTAATTGAGGTTTGATAGTTTAAAAACCATGTCAGAGAACATTTATTTCTCTAGTTGCTGTTTTAGACTTTGCAGCAACTGTGACCTAATGCAACCATTTGTCTCCAAATCAGGTCATTGAGTCTTGGAGTATTCATTTGTATCCAGTGCTCAGGTGTTCATAGAAGCCTTGGAGTTCATATATCGAAGGTATTGACTAGACTGCTTAATGTCCTTGCTTATTGCCAGCAATATAATTAACCCTTTTTGTTTTAAATGAACAATTACTTTGATTAATTACAAGCACATGCTGATTAGATTGCAAGATTGTTATTTCTTTTGATGCATGCAGTTTTTTTCCCCTATTCATGCCAGCATGTTTGACAAGGTACTAGCTCATCATGACAATTTAGCTTTTGTTAATTTCATATAAGCTGAAAATTGGGATTCCAATTTTCGTTATTGTGCAACTGCAACTGGGAATATGATCTGACCCATGGTCCTCAACTCAAAAAGGTGAGATATCTGTGTCACTAAGGTTACGTTGAAAGGAGGGCTTGGCCATAGATGTATAGCCCTTCTACCCATGTTTTTGCTTCTTTATGGTAAATGAAAGTGAATTCAAACAAATCCATGTAAGATTTTCTGGCATTGTTTGGATAGTAGTTCATGTTCTTTTTAATGGTAAAGGAACAATTTTATTGTCATAATAGAGGAGTATAATGTGTAACAATGAAACATAACCTCTCTAATAGTATTCCATATGTTATTCCTTAATTAAAATTTACATGATTAACCTATCAATGAACGATGAAAACCCGTTAAGTTATCGCACCAGAACTCATCAAGAATGGCTTGAATCACACTGATAATAATCAGTCCCATAACTCACATCTATCTTGATGCTCAAATTATCGGGAAGACCCTCAGTGATCACTACTTCTAATAGATCCAAAATGAATCATTATCGATCAAATAAATCATCCATTAGATCTATTGATCAGAATATAAATAATAGAAAATGATTGTTGATTCTTTTATATATCTAATCTCTAACACTTGACAGATTATGTGGATCCTTGTTAATTCCAATCCAAACACCTGTGATCCACTCGCCAACCGAGAAATGACGTGATCCAACCGACCATCAAAAAACCTTAACAACCACCACGAGGAAGAGAAGAAGATAATAGGACATAGGCATCTAGGATCACTAGTAGCCACACTATTGAGATCGCTCGACAATGTTGTGGGCACCTCCTAGCATTAACAAGATCTATCAAAGAATAAACACCGTGAAAATTAAAATTCTTATAGATCCATGAAGTAACAAAATCACGGTGATGGAAACCTTTGAGACAACCCCGTTCATCAATCTTCTCTTGGGATATAGGCATCTAGGATCACTAGTAGCCACACTATTGAGATCGCTCGACAATGTTGTGGGCACCTCCTAGCATTAACAAGATCTATCAAAGAATAAACACCGTGAAAATTAAAATTCTTGTAGATCCATGAAGAAACAAGATCACGGTGATGGAAACCTTTGAGACAACCCCGTTCATCAATCTTCTCTTGGGATATAGGCATATAGGATATCTAGTTGACATGCCTTTGAGATTGCTTGACAAAATCATACACACCTCTTCAAGTAGCGAGATCTATTGAAGAATAATACCACGAAAATTAATATTCTAATAGATTCATGAAGAATCAAGATCATCATAATGGAAGTCTTCTAAATTAATCCTGATCATCTATATTCTCTTCCAAAAACTCCTCTCTTTAATTATCACTCCCTCGCGGATATAGGAGATAGAATCTTAAACTAAGGAAAGTTGTGGGAAATGAAGTGGCAACGAGGGACTTTTTAGTAAATGCATAGTGAATACAATGAGAATTAGTGAGAGAATATCATAGTAAAGAGTTGTATAAATATTATAGCAAATTCTTTTTATATGAACATGAGCATCATATCGTGATTTGGTGCATTGAAAGATGAAGATTTATTACCTATGTAAAACTTGTATCAATATTCGTCATATCCAATCTTAATACTTTAGGCTGATTATCAAAGACATATTTGTGGTTTATAATTTCCCAAAATATTACATCAATTTTGGGAGGATCTATATGAGATAGTATAAGAAATACCCGTTAGAGAAAAACTATTTATTGGTTATGATCTCAATGGGCATGTAAGAACTAGTCGTAATGGATTTGATAGTATATATGAAGGATTTGGTTTTGGAGAAAAAAATGAAGTAGGTAAATCAATTCTAGATTTTGCTTTGTCTTATGATTTAATTTTAGTGAATACTTATTTTAAAAAGAGAGTTTCACACTTGATTACTTTTAAAAGTGGATCGAGTGCGAGTCAAATATGTTTCTTTTTAACTAGGAGGGTATATAGAGCTAGTTGCATCGATTGTAAGGTAGTGTCAGATGAGAATGTAGTTACCCAATATAAACTCTTAGTTTTAAATATTCAGATTAGAAAGAGACTTGAAAAAATTAAGTATAAGTTAGATCCTAAGATTAAGTGGTAGCGATTATAAGGTAATCAAAAAGTTTTTGTTGATAGAGTAGTATAAGAAGTAGATTGGAGGGATCATGATGATCCTAATGTAATATGGAACATAATGGGTAGCTGCATTAAGATGGTAGGTAAAAATATATTTGGTGAGTCGAGCGGCGGTGCTCTATCATGTAAGATATATCATGGTGAAATGAAGAGGTAAAAAATACTATTATGATGGAACAAACTTTGAGAGGTATAAACTAGTCAAGAAGGAGACTAAGAAAGCTGTTCGGAATGCAAAAATTAAATTATATAAATAAGTGTACGAAAGTTAGATAATAAAGAGGCATAAAAGGTATATAGAATTGCTTGAATAAGAGAGAGAAAGTCTAGAGATTTATGTACTGTAAAGTGTATCAAAGATGAGAGTCAGAAGGTTCTAGTTTGAGACGAAGAGATTAAAGAAAAATAGAAAGATTATTTTGATAGATTATATAATGGTATTTTTACTCAAGATTTGAGAGATCTTACTATTCAGTGTGAGAATATGAATCGTAGGTTTATGTGCAGAATTAAAGAATCTGAAGTAAAAGAGACTTTGAAGATGATGAAATCAAGAAAAGTTGGTTCAGATGAGATTTCTATAGAGATATGGAGATACTTATGAGGGATTGTTGTAAAGTGGCTACAGATCTTTTTAACAAATAACAAGATTTGCCAAATTAAGAAAATACCAAATGAATGGAAAAAGAGTACCATAATATTTATGTATAAGAACAATGGTGATATTCAGTGTTGTTTTAATTATCGTGAAATAAAACTCATGTCACACTATGAAAGGTAATTGAATATAGATTGAGACAAACTGTTAAAATATCTGAGAACCAGTTTGGATTTATGTCGGAGCGATCGACGACAGAAGCTATGCATTTACTTCGTCAATTTATAGAGCGATTCCGAGAGAGAAAAAGATTCGTGTATGGTATTTATTGACCTGGAGAAAGCCTATGATAAAGTATCACGAGAGGTACTTTGGTGGAAATTGATGAATAAAAAAGTCCCCATCAAGTATATTGACATAATTAAGAACATGTATGATGGAGTAGTAGCTAATATCAGAATATGTGGTGATCTAACAAGTGATTTTTTTATCATAATTGGATTGCATCAAAGATCTGTATTGAGTCCGTCCTTATTTGCTATAGTGATAGATGAACTTATTAAACCTATTCAGGATAAGATACCTTGGTGTATGCTATTTGTTGATGATATTGTCTTAGTTGATGAGACAAGAGTAGGGGTGAATGCCAAGTTAGAGTTATGGAGGCACACATTAGAATTTAGAGGTTTTAGATTGAGTAGGTTTAAACTGAGTATATGGAGTGTAAATTTAGTAAACGACGGACCGTAGAGTATAATGCTGTAACACTGGAGTATAATGTTGTAACACTGGAAGGGTAAGAGATACAAATGAGCAGTCGGTTTAGGTATTTGGGTTCTATTATTCAGAATGATGGAGAGATTAATAATGATGTTAACCATAAGATACAAGCTGGTTGGTTGAAATGGAGGAGTGTAATGGGAGTTTTATACGACCGTAACATTCCGTTAAGACTGAAGGAAAATTTTTATAGGACCTATTAGGCCAGTTTTATTATATGGCACGAAATGTTGGGTTTTAAAGAAACGTCATTCACAGAACATAAGTGTAATAGAGATGCGCATGCTCCGCTGGATATGCGGCAATATTAGGAGAGATAAAGTGAGAAATGAAGATATTCGTGTTAAGATAGGTATAGCTCCCATCGATAAGAAAATGCGAGAAAATCATTTACAATGGTTTGGTCATGTGCAACGTAGGCCTAAAAATATACCAGTTCGACGAGGGGAGTTTATCAATATAGGACAAGTTAAAAGAACGAAGAAAAGACCGAAAAAATATGAATGGAGGTGATACGAAAAGATATAGATTCTAGAGGTCTAATATGTTCAGTGTAGTGAGTAAAAACGGATTAATTACATCAACAATGGCGGACACCGTATTACATGGTCAACGTTTGGTACCAAAATGAAATTGTATCTGATATAAGAACAATAAGGAAATCAACAATAGCAGGAGAAATTAAGCTTGATGGGAAAGAAAAAGTTCGATAGTCACAAAGCTTATAAGCATGATGCTCTAGAGTCAGAGTGGAGAGTGCATTGCTTGAATCTCTTAAGGGATTGTCAGGCCAAGAAGCAAAGATCATCTCAAGTAGTTTTGAGTCTACTACTTCTGACTATGTTGTTGGGTGGAGTAAATGTAATAAGATCCTATGGAAATAATTGACCAATCGACCCTTTGTATGGGTTAAGGCAAACTAGAAGTGGTTGTGCTTCTAGTTAATAAATGTGTAGATAGTGTATAGACCCCCTATGATATTGGTGTAATAGCATTTATAAACCCTAAACAGGATATCAGCAATGACACCCCTTGAGCTAACTAAAACCGCCCATTTTGCCCTTCCCTTTATTATCTCTATTATTCCCCTCTTCCCCTCCGCCTCTCTCTCTACTTCTGGATCAGTAATTATCTGCGCACCTTCTCTCTGCAATACTCATCTTCTTTCTGCCCTCTCTTTTCTCTAGTCTTTTGTTCCCTCTCTGAACTCATTCCCTGTCTACAAAAGTAATAACAACAGCAATTACAAATTGTCATTCTCCAAAAAAAACTACTACAAATTATCATTAACATTAATAACCAGTAGCAACATTGCTAGTGAGTGCAATTGTTACAATAAGGATAGAAATGAAGTGGGGAAAGAGAAGACAGGTGGAGTACAAGTAGACAAAAAAAAAAGAGGAGGTGAAGAGGAGCATGGGAGGAAAATTAAAGTCGGTACTAGGAGAACATAAGAGAGAGAGAGAGAGAGAGAGAGAGAGAGAGAGAGAGGAGGGACGGCACAACTATCGGTAGCGGAGAAAAAACGAAGTAGAGAGGGAGAGGAGAGTAACGTGGAAAGTGAAAGGAAGGGTTAAAATGGGCAAAAGAAAATTTGATTTAACAATTTCAATTAACTCAGGTGGTGTAACTGCTACTATCCTAGTTATTTTAAAAAGAAAACTAATATCCTAGTTTTGGAGTTGTAACTGCGGTGTCTGTGTTATTTACCCTTAATAAATCCAAGATAAGTGGAACTTTTGGGAGGACAAGATAGTGATTTAATTACAATATGCCAATTACTGTCACCGTTCATACATGCAGTGTCAAAAGTGAAAATTTTGATGCTTATATGATAATTGTATCACATCCAACCAGGTTTCTGATAGGAGCTTTCGTTTTAGGTGTTGTCTGTGAAACTTGATGAGTGGACAGATGAACAGGTTGACTCGTTGATGAATGCGGGAGGGAATGCTGCAGTAAATGAGAAGTATGAAGCTTTTATCCCAGAAAACATAAAAAAGCCAAAATCAGATGCTTCAATAGAGGAACGTTCTGATTTCATCAGGTACAACATCATTACTGCTTGTTGAAATTGTTTATGATATTTTTATAAGATACTAAATCTTTATGATATTTCTTGAATATTCAGGAGAAAATATGAGCTGCAGCAGTTTTCAAACTCAAATTTGCAGATTGTACCAGTTGGCCCATCACGCATGTGTAGCGATGTCTCTAGCACCAGACAATTTGAGAAACAACATACAGGCATCCGACATGCATTCCGGAATAGTTGGAGAAGAAAGGACTCTGAGAGCAAGAGTATAAAGAAAACGGTGTGGCTCTTATGATGTTAACTATTTATGTTTGCGGCATATGCTTCTTCATAATATATGTGCATATATATGACTACATACATTTCTCTCACTAGCTTGACTCGTAATAAAGTATCCTTCTGCAGATGGGCATGATTGAGTTTATTGGACTGATCAAAGTCAACATTATAAGGGGTAAGAACCTAGTTGTTCGTGATCTTGTGACTAGTGATCCTTACGTCATTTTGACATTAGGGCACCAGGTAAGTCAACTTCGCTGATGAACTATGCTGTTCTGATGCTGATCTCACACTGATATGCTCGTTTAACAAGGATTTCCTCATAATTTTGCTTGCTGTTCCAGTCAATGAAAACACGAGTGATAAAGAGCAGCTTAAATCCTGTTTGGAATGAAATGCTAATGTTGTCAATTCCAGAACCTGTCCCCCCTCTAAAGCTGGTAAGTTAATGTTAAAATTTAATGAACTTGTAGCAGAAGATGTCTTCTGACTCATTTTCTTCCTTTGCAATTTTAACCAAAGATATTAGTTGTTGATATTTAATTTTTTGGCATCTTTCTTACAATCAGATAGGTTTCTTTTTTGTTTTTTCCTGTTATATTTTATGTTTTCATATATTTAAATATCTTATTTCGTGCTCCATAACGTTCGTATATTTTCTTGGTGTTTTTGATCCAACTGCATTTAAAACTCCAGTTATTGGTGATTTTAAATTCTTCAAAATAAATGCTTTGTAAATTGTTACTATTACTTTCATTTGAAAATATTTTATTTTTAATTGTAATTGGATTTCTTTTTTGTTATTTAAACTACAGTACTACTAAGTATCTACAAGGGTTAATTTCATATAGCCCATCTATTACTCTAACTGGGTGCTAAAACCTTGCATCTTTCCTTCTAGACTGCAGTTACGTTTGCTCACTCCATGTTGATTATATTCTTAGATAACAATTTTAATTCATTTATTCGTTGGTGCGATTTTTACTAGCTAAAAGGTATAGATTTCTTTTATTTGTATCTTTTGTTAAATTATGTACTTGGGAGTTGCTCAAGAAATAAGTTTCAACTGGCAAGAAAACACCATCAGCTCACTGGGACCAGATTTCTTTTTTTTTTTTTGTGACCATACTGTATTATTATTGTCGATGTTAAATATCGCTACCATTGTCATCATTTTTTGTTATAATTTTATTATTATCATCGGCTTCTTCATCATCATCACTCAGTCCCATGTGTCTCTTCTCTTTCATGGCAATCTAAAATGATTACCTTTTCTTCTCTTTTGCGTCTCCACAGCAAGTGTATGACAAAGATACATTCTCAACCGATGATCGCATGGGTGAGGCCGAGATAGATATTCAGCCACTGGTCGCAGCGGCAAAAGCTTTTGAAACCTCCTCAATCGGCAAGGCCACACAGCTTGGGAAATGGGTGGCCTGTGACGAGAACACCTTGATAAAGGACAGTATCATCTCCATGGTAGATGGCAAGGTTAAGCAAGACATCACCCTTAAACTTAAGAACGTCGATAAAGGTGAGTTAGAGATCGAGCTAGAATGCCTTCCCCTGAGTCAATGATAGACAAAGGAGAAAACACCACACAAGTGATGAGATTGTTAGCTTTAGCCACAGTCTTTTTTTTTTTTTTCCTCTCTTTCTTGTTGAACCTGGTGAAATTGTATTCTAGATATTAACTAGTGATAGAAAACACAATACACTTGCGTAGACAATCTTCTAACATCCAGGTCAGTCCACTGCTGCCCACTTCCAGGAAAATGATGATGTTTGGGGTCTGTGATGTATATAAACTGGATTGTGATATGAGATGATACTTTTTTTTTAAAATTTTTTTAGGCGACCTCTCAACATTGGAAATTCCTTGAACTTTCCTGTCATTTTGCTTACCTGTTTGCGAACTTTGCTAGCAATACAAGCATCTTATATTTTTGAACGAACTTTGTAAAGGTAAGATAGTAGCCACATGAGAAGCCATCAATATAGATCACTTTTGCTCTTACCATTTTTTTTCTCATCCACAGACCGAAAGGACATCGGCCAACTTTTTCCTCATCATCTTTTTGCCTGCCTGTATCCAAAAGCTTCCACTTTTGGCAGCTCTTTGGCTGGAAATGTGATGATAAAAGCAAAAGGAAGAGAATCATGTCGAGCATGTTTTTATGCAATAATTCATCATTCAGGCATTTCAACTTTGCTAAAATCGCTCAGTTGTGTAACATTCAAAGTAGGCATTTGCCAAAAAAAAAAAAAAAACTCATCGATTAGGCATGGAAGGGGTTTGGTGCATGGATCAACGGACATAAATGGCTTCAGTTCAACTGTAGGAACTCTAGCTAGAACATCAGAATCGGATGAACAAGAATGGGATGAAATGTTACATCAGAACAAGTGAAGGAAGGGATGAAATATACTTAAAGATGATTTCAAGAACAATCAGGGATACAAAATACTAGGTCCAAGGAATATGATACACATCAATTTCTAAGAGCATCCATCACTTGTATCAGATGCCTGAGCAATTGCTCACCATAAAGATATATATATGCTTGAAGGAAAAAAGACCTCCCAACCCCATCAGCCACAAGGAATTCTAGCCATTTTTAAAAATATGAGAGTCCAAGTAAACACAACTGAATACGGTTAAGGAAAAAAAAAAACATACACAGCATTTTTCCTAAACTGATACCAGTGGACATCAGCCGATATTTAGAACCTGATATTGCAGCCACAATAACAGGTTAGACCAATGATTTTTTTTTCCTAAAAAAAATAAACGCATTGAGATGTTCAATACTGTAGGGGCTAGGTGTCTAAAATGCAAAATCCGCCAATATTGCAATATTACAACCGCTATTTAAAACCTTGGTTATAGGCTCTTGGCACCACTGCATTACTAATCAACCAAGCAACAACCAATAAATCGGTCATTTTTTTCCTCGTAAAAACGATCAATGCATTGAGATGTTGAATATTGTAGGGGCTATGTGTCTAAAATACAAAATTGGTCGATACTGCAATACTGTGACTGCACCATGCATCAATGCATTACAAATCAACCAAGAAATCACAAACTTCAATTTCAATCATCGTATCTCATAAGATGTAATCTACATCCAATTCTTCATAAAGCTCTATCAGCCGATATACTTGCAGAAACATAACATAAATTCTATAGATCTTCACAAATGTCAGGCAAAAAACATAAATCCTAACCCATCCTTCAATCAAGGCTAACAATGGTTGCGATAGTAAGCACATTCATCCAATGCAAATTTACAAGCTATGTGAATGTTCTAACCAAAGTTATGCTTGAGCAATGCAAGTTAAATGCCATAGGTGTGTGTGTGTGTGTACAAATTCAAACTTATGGGGAGAAAAATGTTGAAACTTGAGTAAATGGAAAACATGCTTCTGTTCAAAGGAAATCATCACCAAAGCAAGCAAGAAAAAATCAATCAATTCCAAAACCAAAGTTCTTGAGTAAACGCAAGATTCAATCTTTCATCACAAACATTACTTTATTATTGATAAAATAAATCTAATAATCCTCAGCTTAACAACAAGAACCAATCCATAAGAAATGGACAAGATTCAATCATTCACTCACTCAAAACCCCCATAATTACAACACACCGTCACATTGAAAAAGAAACCATCTTTTTTTCTTTTATTTTTTTTTTTTTAATTTTTTTTGAATTTTTTTTCTTGAATTTTTTTAGAAAGAGGAGGAGCAATTAGGGCATCTCACCAATCCATTCTCATTGCACTCCTCGCACCGCCGCATCCTCCCCTCCTCCTCGACGTACACCTTTCTGCTGCCGCTGCAGTTGGAGCAGGGGACGAAGCGGGCCCCGCCGCAGCCGCCGCAGACGAAGGCGGGGTCCGCCCTCGGCACCCCCTCGAGCACCCTCCCGAGCTCCCCCGCCTCGTGCAGGGCGCGCACCTCCTCGGCCCCGCCGACGTGCCTCCCGCCGACAAACAGCTGCGGGAGCGAGAAAGGCGCCGCCTTTCCCCCTCCTCCCCCGCCGAGCAGCGCCTGCAGCTCCCGCCGGTACGCGGCGTCCATGGCCACGTCCCGCTCGTCCACCGCCACGCGGAACCCCCGCAGGATGCTCCGGACGCTGCAGCAGTCCTCGTGGGTCCGGCGTATGCCCCGGAGAGAGGTGGTGTAGAGGACGGCGGCGGGGCCCGCGGGCTTCTTCTTGGGGGGGCTGACCGAGTCGTCGGCGAGGTGGCGCCAGAGGGGCTTGGTGGGGCGGTGGGACCCGTGGCCGTGGTAGGTGAAGGAGCGGGGGAGGAATTGGGGTGGTTTCTTTGTGGGGTCCATGAGGAGGCGGCCGTAGGTGGAGGAGACGAGGGAGACTAGGTGGGAGGAGTCGCCGGAGTAGAGAGGGGGGTGGTGGACGACGACGGCGGAGGAGGAGGAGGAGGAGATGAGTGTTGTCGCCGGAGTTGGGAATTGGGCGGAGACCGTGATGATCGAATTTGGATCGCGAGATGAGGCGCAGCCCATTCACTTCAACTGGGCCTCTCTTTCTTTTCTTCTTGGGTGGGTTTCTTGATGGGTCGGGTCGCTTTCTTGCTTTGATTACGCAAGTTTTGAGTAGTGGGGTCGGGTCAGACTTGGATTCTTCTTTGAATTGGGAAAATGTACTTCAGCCCCCCTTTCTTCAATTTTATTTTGTAGATAGATTAGTATAAACAATACAATAAAAAAAATTACTATTAAAACTACTAATTATTATGTAAAATATATTGTTATTTGACATATACTCGTCAAAATATAACCTAAGTCACAACTCTGTCTATTAGAAATTTAAAAGATACATGAACTTTTATTTTTACATTAAAGGTTGCAAGCAAGTCCACAGTAGGGGTTTTGTTAGAAAATCAAAATTAAAAGTGGGGGGTTAGAGAGAATTTATCCTGGGGCGTAACTTGTGTGGAACGTGGAACGTGTGCTTTCTGGCGAAGGAAGCACGTGGGATGGAGCGAGACGTGAGGGAACGCGTGGGGCCCGCTGGGTGGAATAGTGTAATAGTTATTTTTAGGGGTTTTTATACATTTGTCCCTTACATCTTTAAAAATTAGAATTTAGTACCAAACTCTTCATATTTATAATTTAGTCCCTCAAATTACCACAATTTAGTCCAAGTCATATTTTTGGCCCGAAATTCCCGTTATACCTCTGAGTTGCTTCACTTTAGTCCTACTTTCCCTTTTCCTCTTCTTTATTGGTTTCTCCTGAGTTACTTCATTTTAGAAATTAACTACGAGGGAAGAGAGAGAAAAAAAAAATGGAGAAGAGAACCCAATAAGAAGGGGAAGAAATGAGAGAGAGAAAATGAGGATTAAAGTGAAGTAATTTAGGGGTATAACGTCGGACCAAAAATATGGCTGGGACTAAATTGTAATAACTTTAAAGATTTGGGAGATTAAATTTTAATTTTTAAAGAGGTAAGGGATAGATATGTAAAAAAAAAACCCTTATTATTATTATTATTGTTATTATTATAATTATTGTATTGTTGACTTAATCAGTGTGATTTTTGAGTAATTTACAAGACACTGTTTGTAACAAAGGGGAAGGTATTTGGTTACTTGATATCAACACCACTCAAAAGAGAGAGAGAAGCTAATTGGCAGAGTAGTAGTCATAGTTCAATACTATCTCTAAATACGATAATAGATAGAGATTCAGTTGTTGTATAAAGAGATTTACTAGCCGAAGTCAACTTTGTTTTTCTGGATCTTGTGAGCTTCGTGGACCTTTACTAGATAGGCCTCTTCCTCTTGACGTGCAATATAGATTATCATAAAATAGTAAAAAAGACTCAAAATGAAGAATATAAGCAGCTACCCAGTTTCAAACGAGTTTCAAGAAAACACTTATATAGCATATTCAGTAGATAGCACGGTTAGAGTTTTGTATTACTTGTGCAATACAAAAAAAAAACACAGATGTATTTGGTTTGAAAGAAAATATAAGAAAGAAAAAGAAAGAGAAAGGGAAAGAGAAAATAAACGAAAAAGAGATAGAAATTGATTTTTTTTTTTATGTTTAGTTGGTAAGTAAATTTCTTTTCTTTTAAATTTTCTCGAAAACCAAACAATAGAAAAAAGAGAATTATAAAAATGGCCCCAAATATATTGATGAAAAGCTCGGTCCACCTCTAGCGGCCCAAGTATTCAGCCCACCATGACCGCGTCGGATAGCGAAGCGGGTTTCGACACACGTAACCCGCCCCTGCCTCTTAATCTAAACCCTATTCGCTGCTATCTAGGGTTTGCTCGGACTTCGCAAGCGACCGCTCCATCGGCGGCGACGGCGACGGCGACCTCCGTCGGAGACCGAAGATGATGATGTATGGAGACCAGCAACAGCCTCCGCCGCAGCAGAATCCGCCGATGCGGCAGCCCTCCGCTTCCTCCACCACTCTCGCGCTCGATTACTCACAGCATCACCCGCACCCGCCGCCTCATCCTGCACCTTACGATGGTACGCGCGATTATTTCTTGTTCAATCTCGTGTTATCTCGTTTTAAATGGAGCCCTTCTATGGTTAAATGATTGAAATCGGTTGAATCGATTATTTTTTGGGTTGATTAGGTTAGGTTCTTTTCTGATCTTTGTCGAGATTGTTGGGATTGTGGAATTTTTTGTGAGCAAAATTTAACTTTTGTAGGATTCTCTAATGAAAGATTGGAGCTTTCGTCGAGGGAGGTAGTCTTTTAGATTTACAAGAGAGAGTTTAAATAGGGACAGAATTGACAGACACAGCTGCTGGAACTACCACATTCGGTGGATAGAGTGAAGGACTTGGGAAATAGAGGGGAATTTGGAGCTTAACACTCAACGAACTGACCATATTGTTCATCCTTATTGTACAGATACTTTGAAATAAGTAAGTTGGTAATGGGTAGTGGGAAAGGTTGGGTGGCAAGAACGTGCCATAAGTCACTAGTTTAGGGGCTAATTTCTTTAGATGTGTAACGGTCACTAGAATTGGAGACCATGTTACTTCTCCTGTGAAAGGCTGCTCCAAAATAAATAAATAAATAAAATAAAAAAATAAAAAAAATCCTTTTTAAGTGATTTAAATTGCATTTTAGTTTGATTACTTTGTATCATTTGTTGGTACAGTTTGAGTTGGAGGATTACAAATTTAAATCTGCC
The DNA here is from genome assembly GCA_036321105.1 of Dracaena cambodiana. NCBI lineage: Eukaryota > Viridiplantae > Streptophyta > Magnoliopsida > Asparagales > Asparagaceae > Dracaena > Dracaena cambodiana. Next base: position 33,739,641 of record JAYEPQ010000018.1, read on the forward strand.
ATTGGTCCTTTATGGGTCTATGGGTATCATGAGCTTGTTATTGTGATAAATCCTATGATAGAGAAATGTCAAATATTCTGAATGTTCTGTTGTGGAGGTAGTTTGCACGAGACTTCCAACTAACTTCATGGAGACTGGCCTACTTGGAGCTTTGAAAGTACAATATTGAGTTGTGAGTTAGACCAAGTATGAAGAGATCTATCAGTCGATGGTGGACAATAGAGATATAATATGAAGGATCTCCATCAATCAGCCACAAACATTTTTTGTGATATGGTAAAATACTTCTTTTAGGATGCTTATTGGAGACTTAAAAAATTAGAACACATCTTAGTGTAAATTTTAGTGTCAAACGTATACCATGAAAGTTGAGGATTAACCACATACTTTTGTGTGTCAAGACTTGTTATCTTTAGTAGTGGATCTTGTTAACCTACTCTTGCAGTTATTTGGAATACATGATGTGGTTACAAACAAGAAGGTACTTTGCCTTCCTTGTCCATAACTCACAGTGTCTGTAAATACAATTAATATGAATACCTCATAAATGTTGTAAATTCAAGCTACTATCATTAAAGTTCAACCTGCCTTGTAGTTCGGAACTTGATTCTAGTTTGATGGCAATTATTTTATTAGGCATATAGAATCATCCATCTTAGATAAGGCATCAATTTTGGAGGTTATGGGTGAAGAAATGAATGTGGATATTTGGCGCCAGACGGGGAAATTTTTTTTGATCTTGATATATAGCCTAAATGGGAATTTCATTAGATATTTACTAAAAAAATAATATTTAAAGGAGAAACATATAAGAAACATCGAAAGACTTTCTATGGAACAATTTATTGACTTTTTATTGTTTTCTAATAAGTTTGTCTATACATTTCTTTAAATCTTTAAATACCATCTTCCATTCAATAGGTCGACATAGTCATCTTTGGAGAAAAAAAACTTGAAATTTGATTTATTTGTTCAGAGAAGAGAGAGGGAGAGTGAAATGATGTAGTAAGTTATTGCCCAATCCAGAAACATCCTGTGTCGCATTTGGCTTCTATCACTTTGTAATACCACATGGTTGTAACTAGTACAACTGATATTTCTCATCAGTTTGATTTCTGTTTCTTTATAGCTAACTACCGTAGCATGTCCTTTTAGACTTGGACGGTCACTTGGTCTTCACATCTTGATAATACAACTTTAGGAGATGAAGGGTAAAAGAGGAGAGAGCGAACATAATATATAAGAAAATGGAAGATAACAAAGTCTCAAGTATAACAAACTAACACAAAGCATTTCAGTACTTTATTTCTTTGACATCCAGCCTTTAAATAGACTTAACCAAATGAAACAATTAAGGTGTACATCATAGCTAATTGCATCAATAAATTAATTCCAGGTAATTATGTAGAAATGAAAATAGGACTACTGCAATGATGTCCTGACCTATATTCTCATAAATTTCAACTAAATATTTTACCTAACCTAGAATCCATTTTTTATTGAATAGAACTTTAATTCTACTTAATAAATTAATTTCTAAGTTAATGTTTAATTGGCTCAATTGATTGCTGACCAATGCCTTGGAGATGTCTTGAGTTTGACTGTCAGATATTTCTAATCGAATATTCTAAGTATGGCTGTACAAGGTTGCTCAGAGTCTATGCAGCAGGTTGAGCCGTCGACTACATTTTTATTTATATGATATCCACATATGTTAAAGAAATTTACAGGCAGCATGCACAGTTGTAGAAATCGGGAACCTGGTAGAAGTAACTTACATGTCCAAAGGACATCATAGCAATGATGGACTTCTAGGGGCCATATCAAGTGACCGATGATATATGGGACCAATATTGATTAAAAAAAAAAAAAAAAACTAAGATTGGAAATTGATGCAAATAAAAGAAAGCAATTTGAGTAAGTAAATTTGCAAGAGAAGTACCTTTGGCTATCTATTAGTAATTATTTTTTTGCCATATTTTAGAACGTGGCACATAAACAAGTCGAGAATTGGAGATTGTAACTTATTTGCGACTACTGCTTGCAGAACCATTCTTGTTATGGTATGATCCATATTCTTATTTGTTCCCCTGAAGCTAAATTCTATTCACTCTGTGTTCTTTATATACATGAACTTGTGAGCCAGCCATTTTAATACTAAGGACTCAAACGTACTGTAATTTTGTTGCCCATATTGTAAGAAGTTGAAGATGTTAGGGAGAGATAAATGGAGGAGCAGTGCATGTTGATAGTGTGTATGCATGCAGCACTTGTACTTGAAGGAGTCATTATACGTCATGGTAACTTAGATGAGTTAAAAGTGGGCAAGTACGAGGTCTTCTTAGCAAGATAACTATTTAGTGGCCTTGCATGACTTCTGTGTTTTTCCATGATTCCACTTCATTTTTTTTTTCAAAAGTCCTTTTTAACTTGGAACCTTTTCTTTGTTAGTGACAGTGTAGTGTGAATCAAAATGGTTTAGCTTTAGTCTCAGCACCTCAAAGTCCTCTGCTTTTGATTTTTCTATTATGATTGTATTTGTTATATTGATATAATCCCCTTCGAAAGTATTATTTACTGTCCAAGCAGTGATGATGTATATTATTGTTGTTCTTAATTGCAATATGCTGTTTACATCCTTCGGCTATATGGTGTTTACCTCGCTTTTCTATGAAATGTTGTTTTAACTTATACTTTAACCACGCAGCATATGGTGATGGTTATGGGGCTAAAAGAATGCGAAAGCTTGTCCAACGGCGCACTGTTGACTATACCAGTACTGCTGTTCGGTATATGCAGGTACCTTGTAATAATCTTTCTACTTTTTCAGATGTACATGTTAAGGTTGTGCTATCTTTAGTTATTCCTGGAAACCTGGTCTTGGATTATTAGAACTTCTTTTTCAAGTGCTGTTTAACTTTGCAGTGGTAAGTGAAAATGAAAATTCATCAACTTTATGATGGGACAATGATTTTATTTTGGTAATGTTGTCAGAGCTTTTGGCTCAGATAGTTTGAAACGTTACGGGCGTCAGATTATTTCAACTAGTACCACCCTAGTATTCTGTTAAAGTTGTTAATCCTAAACAGTTATTGTTACGTGAAAGAATTTAACTATGTAATAATACAGAGTTCTAGCCTCCCATATCCTCTATGTCCATATTGGAATTGAACGGGGCTTTATGGTGGTGTGGCAATGGGCCTAGCATGCGGGTGCATTTCCTGGCAATTCCAAGTTGAAGTTTCTTGTGTCTCGAGCAAAGGTTATGAAGCATGAAAATAGACAGGAGACAAAGGCACAACGCGAATACGGGGACACATCAAACCCAAAAAGAGTAGGACATGGGACACAATGATGTAAATATGCACGTATTTATACATGTGATACATATAATGCGCATCAAAACTTGTAATAGTTAAGACATTTTCGTTGAAGTAAAATAAATATTTTTTTTAATGATTTAAACATAGATTTTAATCAAATAACTATATAAAAGAAAATAATCCAAATTCAATATAATGGACCAATACCTTGAATAAACTAGAAGCCTCTATACTTGCAAGCCATTTGGAGACTATTAGCTTAGTATTTATTTTATGTTAAAAGATTTTTTAATGTCTTTTTAAGTAATATATGATTCTATAGTGCTCTTAATATATGATTCTGTAGTGCTCAACACATCATTTTCATGACTTTTGAAAATGGACACAGCCCTGATACTCAATTGGTATGACTCTTTGAAAGCGGACACGTTCTGACATGTAAGATTTTAGGTTCTTAAATCCAATACTATTTCGGTGTATCTAATACATATCGACAAGTGTTATGCATATGTCCTTGTTCATATGTATCTGACAGGAGTAAGACACTCATTTTGGAGTGTCAGCACTTCATAGAGCAACATCCTCATGTGTGTCTCCTCAAGCAGACTGAATCCGCATGAGACTGTTTCCATAGGGCAGCAAAAACCTCGCACTAAACGATGAAAGGATAATGGACTGTTGCTCTCTGCACCTACCATGGGTCCGGTTGCAGTTCCGGTGAATCACCATTTAAAAAGAAAAGATTATCTCAAAAAACTCACACACCCTAATAAAGGTACAAATACCTTTTTTTTTTTAGATTAACAATAGCCAAAAAGCCATCAGCGTAAGTGCAGAGACTTGTTTTGCTGAATTCTCCTGTCCATGAGCTATTGCCTGGTCTAGATTTCATTGGTCCGACTGAAACTGATGCATACTGTATCCATTACGCTAATAGAACTTGCCATACTGGCATGCTTTTTGGTAGACTTGAGTAATTTATCTTGTTTTTCTTCTATGTTATGGAAAGTGCTTAGTTAGTCAAATGCATTTGGACAGGTATACCCCATTTATGTGTATGGTCTTATCTGTTCTAACTATACAGTAATGACCTTATAGCTATGATATAGTCGTATCTTATTTGATAGCTTTTTCGTAACATTTATAAAATTTTGGAAGTCATTTGTGATTTGTCGTACTTTGTGCAGGTTCGCATGTGGCAGCGTGATGGGAGAGATAGAACTGCGCTACAACCAACTCCAGCTGCAGTGTTAGATGTAATTTAGTCGAGCTTCCCACAGAATGTTATCTAGTGCTTTGCTAACTATTGTGACTTTGTTATAATCCCTTTGTCCCTCTCTCCCCACCTGCCCAACTGCGTGCTGCAAAATTTGAAGGACAATTGGTTTTACTTATTGCTGCTATTGTTTAAATTATTATTTCTTAATATGAGATGAAGATGAAATATAATCCCTCGCTCACTCTCCCTACCTGCATAGAGATCACAAGACCGGCCCGGCGCTACATTGCCAACTCTTAAATCTGTTTTAACATTGCCAACTCTTAAATCTGTTTTAACTTATTGTTGCTATTTGATAATTATTGCCTAAATGAGGAGATGATAAGACTATAGTTTTCTGTCTTAGCATATGATTGGCTTACTTGAATTTCTGTGGCTGCAGATGTTACCAACTGTGGCATATGCTGACAATCCATCAACAAGCTTTGCTGCAAAATTTGTACATGCCTCCACGAACAAAAATAAATGCTCAATCAACTGTGTATTGGTAAGTACGGTGGTTAAACACATGCACACAGATGTAGATGTACACATGCTCACAGTCACACGTGTGTGTATGCATTCTATGTATGTGCATGTAATGTTATATTCTATGTTGCACTTGGTAATGCATGAACAAGTAAATTTCCAGACTCGAAGTTTTCTGGTTGCATGCTCTCCTTTGGCCTGCCTTTTTCTATCTTTAATTGTGGGCCTGTTACATGTAGATTACAGTGTGTGGATGAAAGCCAGAACTCAGTTGTCTTTGGAGTCACTAGAATCTGTTTAAGAGTTCCACTAGCTCTGGTTCAGTGTATGTAAAGTTGCAAACAATGTTTTGTTTTCCTACGACGACTTTTCTTTTTTTCAGTTGTAGTTTTCTCCTTCAAATTAATTATTTATATATGCTATTTTAGAATTTTTTATTTTGATTCTTTTGCCGCTTGATTAAAGTTTAGGTTTTACATTCATTCGTGGCTTGACTGCATTGATTATGGCTTTACGTTCCACTCTTTAACCATTTTCCTCTGGAAGATTATTTATTTATTTTATTGTTTGAAGTTTGAAGAAAGGAATTATCGTGTGGTTTTATCTAGACAAAGATATAAACTAGGCTAAAAGTAGTTCAAGTACGATTCATTGAGTAGCTATTGCGTGGTTCTTATACTTTTTGTAAACAGTGGACACCTACAGGGAGGCGTCTCATTACTGGGTCTCAGAGTGGTGAATTTACGCTTTGGAATGGTCAATCTTTTAACTTTGAGATGATTCTCCAGGTTCTGAACTGTATTCATTCTCTTTCCTCCTTTTAAGCTATGGATTATAAATTCAATATACTTGATTTGCCTTGAGACCCTACTTTCTATTCCAGGCGCATGACCAACCAGTTAGGTCCATGATATGGAGTCATAATGAGAATTGGATGGTTACTGGAGATGATGGGGGTTCAATTAAGTATGCCTGCTTGATCATTCTGTTTTATTATATCTTTTAATAACTTCAACTAACCACTATATTCATACTATTTCACATGCATCACATGTCCTTTGTCTACTTATTGTGTAGATATTGGCAAAATAATATGAACAATGTGAAGGCAAACAAATCTGCTCACAAAGAATCAGTTCGTGACTTAAGGTATATATTTAATGGTGCTCTCGTTATGTGATCACTAACATACTATTGTTATGTCTACTAAATTTCATTTTTAAAAAAAACAGTTTCTCCAGAACAGATTTGAAATTTTGTTCTTGTTCCGATGACACTACTGTTAAAGTTTGGGACTTCGCAAGGTGTCAAGAAGAAAGATCATTAACCGGTAATTGTCATATATTCGTTCTTAACTGCTTGGACCTTCGTCAATTTCATAATCTTATTCAGTATTTGTGCTCCCTTGAGTGAGGCAGAACTGCTATTCCTAGTTATACACTTTGCAGTCAGATGACTGGCAGAGGTTTGAAATATGTCCACCCAACAATGTTAATATTCTTAGTTGTAAAATTAGTTGCTTGGTTTAACCAAATTAAGTCACTTTTCTTTTCAAATTAAACAGTATTTTAGTTGACAATACAGGAAATTTAACAATTTGAAGTGATAAAATAATCAAATTTAAGTGTTCAGAAAAGAAACAAGTAATTAAACATACAGTTGTTCATGTATCCTTACCTGCTTCTTGTGGCTAGACTTGCAGTCTATGGGGCGCATATATTGGTACAGATATTGGTACAGGTTCATGCACGAGTATGGACTTGTCAAATTTGTAAAAATGTACGATACAGTGATACGAAAAGAAGTGATATGCAATATATCAATCTTAAAATGCACAATCTAGATGAAATCATCATTGTTTGTCTTTCATCTACGGGGATCAATGTGTTTCAATATACTATATGTATTTGACATATAAATAAAACTAAACATGTAACTCATTCTTGTAAAATAAACAAAAAATTGATATCTGTCCAAGAAGTATATGAGAAGTGTCTCAACTATAAAAGTGTAGGCATAGTTAAGAAGTGTCCAATCCATGTCCAAGAAGTATCCAAGAACTGTTGGCTATGGATACATTTTCAATACTTGTCTAGTACGGATATGGCTAATTCTAGAAGTATTCCATGCTACATAGCTTGCAGTCATGTGGAGTTTTATTTGCTCGAATGCATGGTGGTTACTGGTGGGTCTTGTCTGGAAGAGGATGTCTAGATCATTATGCTTCATCATTAGACTTTCATAGTTTGGTATATGGTTTATAGGCCTCCGGCCACATTAATGGCATGAGTTTCCACAGGCAATTTCGCAAAGAAGTCAGTAAATTTTATCTGCTAGTTTAGTTGAATCATTCATTGCCATCAGAATAAGGTCCCTACTTTCTCCTCTCCAAGTATATGTAGAGTTAAAACGTCTCAACATGATGATACTATTATTTTGAGCTCAGGCAAAAGAGTCTGCCAAGTCACAACCATGAACCATCTCTTAATTATAAGCTTGTACAATATGGCAGCTTATAGATACAATTTCATGTTGACCTAGCTTTCAGCTCATCAGGACAAGCATCGTCGCCTCTTCTCATCAAAAAAGGGTGGGCTATGGAAGAGGGCTCCATGAAAATTTGACCAAGTTTTTTGCAGCTGGTCATTGACCTGAAGTGAACCCATTTTAACTTGCTTAAATCCTGGCCAATAAAACTATTGAATAGAGAGGGGTTGGTCATAATCCTAAAGACCAGTTCTTCCCAAGAATACATTTTCTTCTTGGAACTAGCAAACATTTTGGAATTCTACATGCATTTCCCTTCCATTTTAAGTGTACTGCAGCAAGAGAATCTAGTGGTGTCTAGTCTTGTGTTTCGTACCTGTTCAGACTATCAGCTGATTTATCTCTGCTGCAATTAAGCTATTTTATTAGCAGTTATTGCATCATGATTCTGTTTCTTTTCCTGTAATGACTCCGATCAAACTACATTCTTGGGAAACTCTGTTTCTTTCATATGCAGTACGTGTTGGGTAATGCAGTTTTTGTTGAATTTCATCTGTTCTGTGATTCCACCTATGGCTGCCTATCCACGCCGTAGATTTGAATATCGTAGACGACTGTTAGTATAATACACACACTCACACACACATATTTTAATATAATACTCACACACACATATAGCTACAGTAATTTAGCTTATGGACATGGTAGTTTTAATTTCTATTATTAAATCTTCTATTGTAGAGTGTTTCTCCCATGATATATGTAATGTGGAGTAGTAAAATGTTCTTGTTTTCATTTGTCATGGTTTATGACATTAGTTTTTTTTTTAATGGTTTTTCTTTCTTTCCATTTTTTTCTTCTTGAATAGAATAGAAAAAACATGTTGTTCTTATTCTGTACCCAAAAAGATTGTAATTGCAGTTGGGAATCTACTCTTCTGTCATCTTGAGAGTGTGAAATGTTTTGTTTATTCATGAGCATTATCCTGAGAGTATACTTATATGTTGATTTTTATCGTACATTGTAGCTCCTAATACGATAAGCTTTAAGCCTCCTGTGTAGTATTTTTGACATTACTTTCTGATTGCTTGAGACATTTAATGATTTTGTCACTTTTGTGTTCTCTAATAGATTGGATATCTAACTATATGAATATAGCTTGCATGAGATACCCTAAGATTCCTTTTTTCGTGCCTTGAACTCAGACAGGCCATGGTTGGGATGTCAAGAGTGTTGATTGGCACCCGACAAAGTCGTTACTGGTTTCAGGTTCCTATTCTGTACTTTTGCTTGAATTCATTTTTCCTCTTCCGGCAGTTGTCATTATTTCTTTCCTTTGTGTTGAAGGTGGAAAGGACAATCTTGTGAAACTCTGGGATGCAAAATCAGGGAAAGAGCTCTGTTCATTGTGAGTGTGGCTCCTTCAATTGTATGTCTTATTGTCTAAATCTTGTTACAGGTTACTAAAAGATTATATTGGCAGCCACGGGCACAAAAATATGGTTCTTTGTGTTAAATGGAATCAAAATGGCAACTGGGTTCTTACTGCTTCAAAGGATCAGATTATAAAGGTAGGTTGCATCTTTTCTTGTGTCTACCAACCATAAATGTCATATTCTACAGAAATTCTCTCATGTTGAAAATAATTTATATTCAGCTTTTTGTCTCATGGAAGCTTCTGACTGAGTATATTTGTGCAAAGATTTTCTCATTTGGGGTTAAGATGTATTACTTTCCTTTGTTACTCAAGTAGATCCTCTGTAAATCGTGGAGATATGCAATTGCTGTACATTCCTCTCTGCCCACGTACTGACACAGACCTAATATGCTGCTGCTGCTGCTGGTGGCATTCTGCTGCTCTTCGTCGTAGTATTAATAAAATAATAGTAATGAAACTGAACTATCAATGCATTCCACAAAGGCGTATGCACTCTCCCAACTCGAATGCACTGCACTGCTCCTGACTGTTTTTCTGTTTGGATATGGAAGTCTTGTCACATTTGTAGTCTTGTTTGGCAAACCTTTTAGTTTCCTGAACTGGGGATTCTTGGAAATTATATAAGAAATTCCAACTACATGTTGTTTGGCATTTTTTTTTGGAGGAATTCAATCCTTAAGGAAACAAAGTTTGCAACTGCTCATTTATTGATGAGGACTTTGGAGTAAGCTAATCCTATTTATTTTTTGACGAAAGTTAATCACCCTTTTAAGCAGAAATTTCTCCCATTAACTGCGGTTTATGAAACTCCCTTCTGAGTGAGGTTCTATGAACTTTATAACTGATGGAATTGTGTGCATATGTATACAAAAGTCAGCTTGAAAATAGGTTATATGAATCATCAAAAATTAATTTAGAGAACCCAGTCGCAAAAGTAGGCTTGAAACATTTACTGGTAACTATCCACCTACCTACCTTTACTCGGTGCCCGTTAAAATGTCCTAAATGCGGAAGCAGAAGGAAAAGAGTGAAAGTTTGTCAGGATTAGGAAACAAGGACTACTTGCTTAAAAAGTTAAAATCAATAAACAAGTACTTAGAACTCTCTTGTATAGTGACTATAACTAGAGAAGATGATTGACTCATCTTTGGCGAGGTGCATGAGTTACTTTCTCTTAGCTTCTGTAATTTCTTTGGGAGTCAACACACTAGATTGTAGTTCTCTATTGTTTGTGGAATGAGCAAACTACTGAGTTTTAAGTAGGAAAAATGAGGACTTGTGCTTTTCTGAATTGTCAGAACATTTGTTTTTTTTTTTATTCACCATAATGTTTTGAAGGCTTTCCAAATCTGATAAAATTGTAAAACCACAGTATTGGAAACATAATAGTTCTAAACTAGAGAACAGTTATATTGTCCTTGCCTCTTTGGAACTTGAAATTTTAGTCAGGCCCACAGTTCTTTTGTATTGCATATATTGTTTATGATGTTTTCCTTATTATTTTCAGCTTTATGACATTAGATCGATGAAAGAGCTTGAGTCATTTCGTGGACATCGCAAGGATGTGACTGGTTAGTGAATTTTCATTCTTGTTTACTTGCTGTCACCATTTCTTTGTTGTGCTTGTGATAAAATTCAGACCATTTGCACCATTGTGAAAAGATGGGAGCATATGCTCAGAAATTGATTATCTATACATAAAGAAGTTTTCCAGTTAAAAGTCTGGTATGATAGTTGAAATTCTTGTTAACCAAGAATGACTGATAATCTTCTTCTTTTTCATGACGTCCTATGGCGTTAACGTTTGATTCACGTGGACACTGAAACTGTTTATAGAATATTGCACTGGTGTTGAACTTCAAGCATTCGATAATCCTCTTTTTCCCATTTCCTGAAACTGAAAGCAAGCAAGCAGATAAGTATGAGATTCTTTTTTGAAGATTTGTACACCATAAAAATAATACCAAGGAAAAACAGCCTCAGTCCACTCACCTTTAATACAAGAAATGACAGTTTTTTGAGTCAAATACTATTCAGAACCAGTTTATATGATGGGTTGTCTTATAGAAGACGTGGGTGGTATGGGTGTTATACTGTCATTTAGTCTAGTGTGTTTGGTAGGGATTCTAATCCAATAGATTGATGTGCTTGGATATCTAATCCCAGATAGTTTGAACAACAACCTGTATGATAGTTCCATATGCACAACTCGAGAATTAAATAAAGATTGTAGTTTTACATGACAGAATACAGAAGACAATCTTCTGTTATCATCAGAATGGAACACCGAGTCACTGAAATTGTGTGTTTGGATAGTGAATGCCTAATGGTTTGGTGAAATCAATTTGAACAAGAGGATCTGTGACTGGAAATTTCTCTTTAGATGGTCTTGATGTGCAAACCATAATATTGCAATGCAATTGAATCTTTTGTGTGGAAAACATAAACTATTTATGATTCCTGGCATACAGTATTATTCAATGTTTAAAAGATAAAAACACCTATGTTCTAATGTTTTAGGTCCAGACCCTCTTTTAAAGCTACGGTCAAGCATTTTGGTGGTTTCAGCAGTCCTGATCTTGATATTTGACTTCAAATCTTATGCTTATTAATAGATTGATTGATATCAGATGTTGCAGGAGGAAAAATATCTCATGCAACATCACAATCTTTACCTTGCCCCATTTATTTATATCGATGTTAATCTTCATATGTTTTATCATGTCCTTTAACAAAAAATGAGGTGAATATGAGATTTGCTTTTGGGTTAAGAGGGGGACATGTTCTATTGAAAAAGTAGTTGATTTTGTAGCACTTGACGCAAGTACAAGCCTCATCATAGGTTCAACATTTTTGGTGTATGCACGTAAGCCTGTAAATGATTCGGGTCTGGGTTGTAAAATAGATTCCCTGTCCAAACCCATATATTCATACAGTTATTGTACTCAACCTAGTTACCCTATGGGTATAAACTAAGTCACCCATTCCCATCCCACATAGTCAGGTAACTAAACCTGATTATCCGCCAGTCCTATTTATCACTCAGAGAATCATTCTGCAAATCAATCCTTTGAGATCTTGTCAAAATAAAAGAAGAAAGAAAGAACGGAAGAAAGAAAGGTTGGGCATCACAATCATTACTCCTCACTTACAAATTCATTATTATTGTACTAATGTTTGGAAGTTTTTATTAAATGTATATGAAGGACCAATTTTTGCTTAAATGGCCAATCTTTTTCCTTAAGACGAATACTATCTTGGCTAAAAAAATTTCAACTTTACAGTAAACCAGATGAATCTTGCATAGGAGAATGATCAGGCCCCTATTCAACTGTTCTTGTTTACCTAAATTATGAGTCTTGTATGAAAATTTAAGGCGTTGGGGGGGGGGGGGGAGGGGCGCTAGAGAGCCTTATACAATGAAAAAGAGATGAAAATGACTGGGTCTGGTATGCTATGTTGCTATTGTTTGTAAGTTGAGAGTCGGACTAAAGATGATCATCAAATCTCAATCCAATGGTCGAAAGATACTGTTTTATGTATGTAAACCCATTTAGGTCCTTAAACGGGAGTGGTGCCGGGTACCAGATTCAACCCATTTAATAAGGAACCGTATTCTGGTCTTATATGTGTGTAGACGGGTATAAACTTCTAACCAGACCCGATTATATGGAACCATTTCGGGTTTAAACCCAGCCTGTTGACAGGCCTATAGACACATCGTAGGCTGGTAAATACATTGCTGGGATTTCTCCTTGGCTAGAATTACCATGCTAGAAATTTTTTCTGCTTTATTTTTCATAGCTTATTTGTTAATAGAAATGTTTATTATTTGTACCTAAGAGAAAATGTACCTTTCGTATATATTGTTCAAGGTGGCATATTCCTATTGGGATGCTAATGTTTGACACATAATGAATCAGAGCCATCTTCACTTTTGAGAATTATTTTCACAGAAGTCCTATAATGAAACTTAAGCTGGTCTCTTGGTCTTTTGCCATAATAGCATTAAGTCATCTTTTTTTTTTTTTTTTTTTGCAATACAATTTTTTATTTGTTGAGTAAAAAGAATGTTGCATCCTCTCAGCCCCACCTCTCTTACTTTTTGCAAACATAGAGATTTGTATGGTTCTTGTTGTTTGGTTCCTTTATATTCACAAAGCGTGAAGGCATAATTAGTGTATCTGCTGTTATTGTAGTTTTGAACGCCTAACATTTTTGTGTATATTCCTTATTTTTTGGCTAGCTTTGGCTTGGCATCCATTTCATGAAGAATACTTTGTTAGCGGGAGTTATGATGGATCGATCTTTCACTGGCTTGTTGGGTAATCCTTCTACTGTATCTACTTTTGTTCCTTTAGTCTTTTTACTGTTTCATTTTAACTTTCCTCCAACATACATGAAATAAACAATGGCCCAAAAGTTAAAAATCAGAACTTTTATGCATTGCAGCGGCTGCTGGATTACTGATTCTTTTTGGATATCACTATCATCTGATGAATAATTTTCTTAAGATTAAAAAGTAATTGGTGCACTTATGTAAGCATGCAAAGTGCAACTCATCCTTGTCCATTGTATATGCATTGAGCTTCTTTGTTGTCTATAATGAAAACTATAAATAAGAGAAGGTTACTTCAACAATTTTTCACCCTAACATTAATTCTTTATGAATGAGTAGTTTCTTGCTATATAACACGTCCCACATAAGCGACTCTTTAACCTGGTCAGTTTGCTGGAAGGAGCACTAGCGTCTTTATTGGATGCTTTTTCATTCACACAACCAGTAACCTGCCCAAATATTTTATTAGGGTACGTGTGGATGCACTCGATCCTAAGGATTATAGTCCTAAATCCCATTTTCCCTTGGATTTGAGAAATCTAATGTATTAGCTTATTTGGCAATGACTTTTATGAGCATAATCCAACAACAACAGCAGCAACAGCTAAACCTTTTATCCAAAGTACTTAGGGGCAGGCTACGGGAACAAAAAAAGAATCACGCCGGATCGATCACATTGATAGTCCTCCATTTATTCCTATAGAGTAATATGCTCTCATTTAAATATTTAGTATCCATATTTTTTCGTATCACCTCTATTCATGTTTTCTTCGGTTTTCCTTTTGCTCTTTTATCTTGTTCTACGTTGATAAGCTGCCTTCGTCGAATTGTTGCATTTGTAGGTTTACGTTGTATATGACCAAAGCAATGTTCAAAAATGCGTTTTCATTATGCGTGCGGTCGAGGACCGCATAACGCATAATCGGATTACGCGGCGATTATGCGGATTACGCGGAATTATGCGGAATATTAATATTTTAATATATACCTTAAAGAAATTCTTACATCACCATTGCGAAAAGCAATTAATTCTTACCCAAAAAAATAATTCAGACAATTATCAAAACGCCAAATAATTCAAATAAACTTATATTTTTCAAGGCAATAAAAATCCATTCTAATCCTGAAGGCTGAAGCATTGTGTACAATATTTTTTCAAAAAGAAAATCATCTGCAGTGTGTTCTCAGGTTATTTTAAAAAAAAAATTGTGTACAAAATTAAAAGAAATCTCACATGCAACTGAAGTAGCTGAAGCAGCCAGAGAAATTAAACAAGTATAAATGCAACTAGAGACTATTAATTCTCTAGTTAGAGAAGGAAAGCAACTAGAAAAATTAAACAAAAATTATTAAAAAAAATTGTGTATAAAATTTAGTATATAAAATTAAACATGCAAAAAATGCAAATGAAGCAGCTAGAGAAGAAAGGAAAAAAAAAAATTACCGCCGGAGGGGGAGACTGCTTGCCGGAGGGGAGAAGCAGATCGGAGGAGGGGGAGGCTCGAGGGAAGAGGGAGAACTGTTCGCCGCTGCACGATTGGAGGAGGCAGAGGCCCGAGAGAAGAGGGAGAACTGTTTGCCGTTGCACGATTGGAGGAGGCGGAGGGATCCCTCGATCGACCGATCACTCGATCGAGTCGATCGATTAGGCTAATGGGACGGCGAAAAGGGGATTTCAGGGTCGGCTAAGAAAGGAATCTTCTCGATCGATCGATTGACGACAGCGAAGGCGATCGGAGGGGAGGGAATTGGTGATCGGAAGGGGGGGGATTAGGCTAGGGTTTTTTTTTGGCGAGCGGTCTCGGGATGAGCTGATGCGAGGAAATGAGAAGAAGGGAAATAAAAGGGTTTTTGATGCGGGTCGGGTTTGGTTTTAAAAATAATTAAAAACCCAATAGCCCATGGGCTGATGCGAAGAAATGAGAAGGGAAATAAATGGGGTTTTGATGCGGGTCGGGTTTGGTTATCAAAATAGTTAAAAACCCAATAACCCATGCGCTCGACTATGCGCTCTATGCGAATTATGCGGCCGCATAATCCGCATAGGGCGCATAACGGGCGCATAATCACCCTGTCCGCATGGACAGGGCGTTTTCTCCCTTCTTGGTGCGGTTTTAACCCGCATACGTTTATGCGGGCGCATATGCGCCCGCATAGAACGTTTTTTTGAACACTGGACCAAAGCATTGTAAGTGATTTTGTGATCAAATCCAATGGATTATAATCCCCAAAGTGCCCCAATCAAAGTAGGTCTAGGTCTTTTTTTTTTTTTTTTTAATATCAAGGATTTCTCCTAGATAATAACTAATTTGTACTAGAATTTAATGGTTTGGGATGAAATTAAAGCATATCCAAGCAAATTTAAATCCTAATCCTTAGGATTTTTTTTTCCGAAGGAAACACGAGTGCAATCCAAAGAATTATTTTCCTAAATAAAATTCAATTTTTTTTTTATCCCAGCATGTCAACGTTTTATTCCTGAATAAAATTTAGTTATATCAAGTCATAAGGCGGGGATATGATTTTGCTTTTGGGAATGATGCACATCTGTTAAGCAGAAATAGACTAAAGGAACCTTCCCTTAAACTGATATTTAATTACTCAGTATGAATCTCTCTCTCTCTCTCTCTCTCTCTCTCTCTCTCTCTCTCGTTTATAATCATATGTTTGGCAATCCGAAGCTCATTGCTTTGAAGATTCTATGCAGGCATGAAACTCCCCAGGTTGAAATTGCTGGTGCACATGATGGTAGTGTCTTGGATCTTGCTTGGCATCCAATTGGCTATTTGCTTTGCAGGTAAGAGGTCCTCAAGTGGTCTTTTTTTCTGCTTTTGATTATACAGTATGATGCTCTGAGTACTTCTGAGGGTTTTCCACTTTTGTTGATGTATAATTGTATTTGTTTGCTCCGTAATTGAATATCGGGTAATTCTCTAGCAATTGAATAATATGAAAAAGGAAAAAATAGTCAAATCCCAGTTGTAAATCTGCACAACTTCCACCTATAGAATAAATACCTGTATCCATTAATCATACTATATTTTTCACTGAAATTGTTGTTTGCAGAATACAAATCAATTCTATGTTTTAGAATTATTAGAGCTAGAGTCCTCAATTCTTATTCTCTCTACCTTTTAATCTAAGAATAACTTCTACAAACAGAAAAATTATCTTTCTAAAGCTTTTACTTGGTTCCAACCACTTAAGAGCAATGCAGAAAATTGCAAGCAACTTGCTAAAAGCTCATTGTCATCCTAATTTATAATAGAACTGACTTAAATGAAACCTAAATTTGAGCCCTTGAAAGAGTTTGGATTACTCTCCAGTCAACCCATCAGCAATTCATTGATATGACTTGCATCACTATATATTGCCCAAAAATCAAATAGGTTACGTTAAGTGACTGGATACTCAAGGTTTAAAATGTAGGAACTGGCTTGGGTGATGGTTGTGGTTTCTACATGTCATATCGGCAATACAAGAAACATCATGATGATTTTATAGGGTGTATTTTAGTACCTCAATCTAATATGATATTTGGGATGCATAGTAGCTGATTTACCTAACATTTAAAACATTGCCTTCCATGGATTTATTTTTAGTACTTATTTTTCATTTGGAGTATGGCGATTCATGGAAACATTTTTTATGCCATCTATTATATTTGAGAGGAAAATGAATGACTTGTTTCTGTATGGAATAACATCTTAGCAACAGTCCTTTTCTTTTAATTGATTTTATGTAAGGACTCTATGGAATCACTGAAATCTAAACAAAATATCGAAAGGTTAATCAATCATTCTGGTAATCTACTCGTGCTTTATTTCTGTAGATTCTTATGCTAGCAGAGGCCGCTTGTTTTTTTAAAGTAATGTATCATAGTATTATGGATGGGAAACTAAAAGTTGGTATTGAATAGGTTATGGAATGGTGGTTGACATAATTGCAATTAATACATGTGGCCTATTGTTCTCTAATTTGATTTTCACTTAATAAGCCCGATACCTTGATGGATTTACCACTGATATCCTTATATTTTATCAATCTTTGAGGCTGAAACATGTTGATGCTGTTGCAGCTCTTTGATTGCAATGTCAGTTTATTTTCTTACTGTATATCAGCATGTTCTTAGGCTATCTATGCAACCACAGAACAATTTGCACTCCTTAGGACTTCTGTCCTAATTTCAAGGATGTTATCTCTTGAAAAGTTATTCTCATGTTCTCTTTAATCATTATTGATAAGTTGGAATTCACACAATCTGTACCATATGTATTATTTTTCTGAGAAAATACCTCCGCTTTTGGATTTAGAGACATTCATGTTGAAGCCAGTGATGAAATTCTCAACGATGGTTGTATTCACCATCTTTCGCAACAATAGCTTCATTTACTGTGGGATTAACGGCATTTTTCAAAATTACGGTAGCACAAAAAAGTTCTTTCTATTCAATATGTTTATGGAGAAAAAAGCGTCAAAAGCAGTCAACATAATTTTTTTTAATCAAATAATAAGGTCTCTCTGTTTTTTTTTTTCAAAGGATACATATCAAATTGATGACAATGGAAGAAATAGACTATGATACTTGAGTACTCAGTTTAGAAATAAATATATTTATACCTATCCTTATGAGTCAAACAATACTATGTTATTTCTCTACTTGTATTGGTACTATTTTTTTTTATTTGTTGGATCAATCGGAATTATTTTTGATCAAGGAGTAATAGATTTATTCTATAATCGAAATGGTAAATCCTGTCTACTTTTAGGTCTGTAGACTCTGTACCATGCCATGACAAAACGAACAACTCTTTTTTCCCATAATTTTCCCATATTCTCATTTTCTTTGCTTTCTTGCATTTGTTCTTGTCAATGGTTGTGGTTGGGGGTTCTGCAAAAGGAAAAGGGTGTTCAACTAGGCATATGCTTTCTTAATTTCTATGCGAAACTACAATCATGCCTTTCCATGAATCATCTATGTACTTCATTAGTTGGGAAACATACCTCTTGGTCACACGGTTTAAGCTAATGTGATGTGAAATCAACCTCTAGAGTCATAGAGCCTAGCAAAGAATATACAAAGAAGAAATAAGATTTTGTTATATTTGTAGTCTGCCCCCAAAATCTAGTTTCTTGATTCTAGCAGTAGATTATGGAAAGGCAAGATCAGCCAGCAACCTGAGAGCAATGTTATATGGTTGGACAAGACAGGATTGGAGGTCAGGGGAACCATGGGTGATGGCACTTGACCATATTGGTTGTGCATTTGTCTCTGTTGGTGGTGGATTGAATTTATATTTCAATTTAAATAGGTTTTGACTATCTTGCAATTTTGGATTATTTGTTTAGAGACTACAAGAACATTGGACTTTTGTCCTAGTAGAATTGTGGAGTTCTTATTATGAGTCGAGAGTTGGTCATATTGATAAGTAGCATTTGCCTCATGGTTCAGTACGGGTGTATCTGTGAGTTCGAAAAAGTATGCATGGAAACTTGATGATATCGTAGGTCCTTGTTAGGCTGGCTGGCTTTTTTGTACGTATTGCTGAATCTTTAGTTGTGCTTGTTGTGCTTTGAAAATTTTACCAACCTTATTTGGCGTTCTTCCTTTTTAGTTAAAACTAAAAAAGTAATGACCAATTAAATGCTCTTTCAGCTATAAATGCCATCTTAAGGTCCCAAAAGAAAAACAAAAAGAGACAAAAGGCAATTGGATTGTTGTAATGTTCTCTATTATGCCTTGAGCATTTGCTTCATCACTTCTTTCTTCTAGGGTGAGGAAGAAAGGTTTATACTTCATGTGGAATATAGTTACATGTAGTTTTCTCTAGCTCTTATTGATTGTAAATATCCCCTCCCAGATATCTAAGTAACTAGAGTTTGTCAGTTCATGTTTTCTGTAATGCTGCTTGATGTTTTATAAAAGCATTGGGTAAAATATTGGATGGATGGAGCTTTTGCTTGCTTTATTTATTTTTTAGTTCATATATTTTAGTTTTTATCCAACTACCATATGTATTAATGGTATTTGTTCTATGTACAAAATGTAAATCATGTTTTGTTAAATTTGTCATTCAAGTTTCAACACTGTTGAAGAATAACAATTTTCACTAATTTTGTAACATAAACTGACATCAGAGGATAGTAAATAGTCTAGCAGTTGAAACTATCTCACTTGAAACTTTTCCCAAGGGCAGTATCTCTAAATCTTCGGAGAAACTTTATATCCTAGTTGTGGGTTAACAAATGATTGCACGAGAACACCTGGATGATTGGCTTGAGGACTTCAACTTTGTACACCTGAATGATTGGCTTGAGGACTTCAACCTTGTATGCAGTTAAGATACAGAATACTGTTTCTTCTATATGCATTCATAATAATATTAAGTAAGAGCAGTGCATTTAATTAGGTATTGGTTGACTATGGTGATAAAGATGTGGGATGTAGCTTATATTTTATCTTCGTTTGTAGCCTTTATATGCAGACAGTACTAAGTATATTCTAATAGTGTTTATTTCCTTTCTTTTTTCCTTTTGCTAAATATCACATGTTCTGATAGTTTGCTTATGCCATTTATGAGGGGAAAAAAAATTATTTTTGTGAAAAGCATTTCCTTGACACACCTCTTAGTACCTCTTCTTTGTTCATTGATTGGATTTGCGTACTTAGTACAAGCTGCATTGCAACAATTATACTTTGATAATGTAGTTGCTCCTTTGTACTTTGTTTTCCAAACTGTTTCTCTAAAATGATAACTGTGGTTCGCTGTTTGTATTGAACTAAAAGTACCTATGGGTTATTTTGTTTCTGAATTGGATCTGTTTGATTTACCAAACATTGGACGTCTTCTGCAGCGGTAGCAATGACTATACGACCAAGTTTTGGTGCAGAAATAGACCTGGAGATACGAGTCGTGATAGATATAGTGTTGGTTACAATCAAGGTTGTTCCTTTTTTTATCATCAATTCGCCTTTTACAAAAACATTTATATCTTTCCTACATTACTTACATTCGGATTTGTTTAGGTTATGGGGAGCAGAACCCTCTTCATTCTGGTCGTATGATGGGTGGATTCCCAGCAGCAGAACCTCCACCAACTCCAGGACCATTTGCTCCTGGATTGCCTCGGAATGAAGGAACTATTCCTGGCATTGGAGTTGCAATGCCACTCCAATCTCTGGATGGTTCTGATCAAGGAGAACGGCAAGCTATTCCTGGTGTTATGCCTCCTGGGGCACCACCTCTTCCACCTGGTCCACATCCATCTCTTATGGCATCTGGACAGCAACAAGCTTACCAGCAATTCCCACCCCAGCAGCAACAAACACAGCAACAACCTTCATTCCCTCAGCAAATGGTTCAACTTCCTATACCTCCTCCAAATTTAAACCAGATGCAGCCACCATCACATTTACCTCTTCTCCAACATCCTCATTTGCCACGCCCGCCACCAGGACCGCCACCTCAAGTTCAACAACTTGGCATGCCTGCTCCCACGCCTTCCTCAATGCCAGGATCCATGCCAATGGCTTCAACAATTGCTCCCATGCCTTTGCAAAACCCAATGGTAACTTCATATCTCGTCACCTGCAGTTCTATGTAACTTGATTTGTGTTTATAGCAAAGCCATGATTAGCAAAACTGGATACTAAAAAAATAAAAAATTTAAATTAAAATGATGGACAATACTGATCTAGTATGAAACCTAAGCAAAAATATGCATTACAAAAAGCGGCGAATTTATGAAAACTACAAGGAATAAAATAGTGAATTGTATATAATGTTTTAGTTAGAATTTAAAAAAAAAAAAAATCGGATATGTATATATACGTCCATTATCATGATCTACTATGTCAAAGTTTACCATTTAAAGTGCTCAAATAACAAAAAAAGAAAAGTAAAATTTTAAATCTTTTTTGCCCATGCATCAAGTAGAACACAAATGGATGGTCAAAGATGCTACTTTTCATATATAAATTCTTGAATCAACCATTTAGTTACGATTCAAACACTTAGAAATGGTTACACACAAATTTCTGATATATTTACACCATTAAACTAACCAACTTGCAAGTTAAACCGGCTATTTTGTGCCTATTGGATGTATGGTCAAAAACATATTTAAAATTTGATTTTTGACTTACAGCCATTTCAGATGGTATAAATCAACTTGAATGTTCAAAAGTTGATTTTAAATGGGAACGATATGCCTCCAAATCCTTTTGGAATGAGCCAAGTCTACTTCTCTCTATATATGGACACCCTATGCAAAAATGAACCTTTATTTGTCAGGGATCAAAGTTCTCTGTAGACTCCGCACACACATATTCATGTAGGGGTTGTTCCTTTGAGGTCGGTTCTCAAGTTAAGCTTCGTGAGAACTCCTCTACCGAGTCATCTCACTAAAGATCCGAACTGTCCTATATGTGAATCAACTGTTGTGTTCTCCAATGATGGCCCGTAGGAGGATCTACATTTAGGGGAGTAAGGTCCCATAAAGGTTGTATAACTCCCTCTGGAAAATTGAAACTGCAATCTGCCTACAAATCACTTTTCTGAAAAACAGTTTTGTTAATTATAAGCAAAACTTACAATTGCTAAGTAGCTTCTCACTCTTTGTAGAGTGCACTGTTATGTCAACATTTTATCAGTCTTTTCTTTCTCTTTTTTTTTTTTCCCCCCAATCCCCAACTTTTTTCATTTTTAATTTCTTGTGAGAATTTCGTGATTTCATAGGAGTTTTAAGAAGTTGCGAATGTAGCACATATGTCTTCAATTTTCTGTGAAATAACACATTCCCCTTAATTTATTGATGTTCTGATATATGTCCTCTCATGTTTGAATTATTTGTAGTTATATCCTTCTATGATGTGTCAATTGACTATATAATTATTAGTTAATTTTTAATAATTTAATGAATAGTTTAGCTTTTATGATTTGTAGGATAAAAGTAGCTTAGATTATCAATTTTAATTATTTGCATAAACATATTCTTTTAACATGCACACAATAATCCTAAGTTCAATCAAGTAAAATGACTAGATTCTTCTTATCGAAAAAGAAATGGCTAGATTTGTGTGTACGGATGAAGACAATTGATCATAATTTATTATATTTATAAAACCAAAGCAAAGAGAACAATACTTTAATTAATACCTTAATTTATCATTGATTTAGTTTCATCCATTGCTGAAGGGAGGACATCCTTGTAGGAAACATGTAAGCAATTCGAAATATTTTTGTTCTCATAAACATCAGGATGTATGATATATGCTCAAGTCTTTGGGAAGTTCTGCATGTTCAAGCACTTTTTTGATATTTACCATTTTAGTAGCTTGTGACTCTCTATCGATGACACTAGCTGCCTCTCAAATTAATGAACTTTATGGGAATATATCCATATCCAGGCAATGCAGGGTTCAACAAATCAAATGATATCTCCAATGCCACAAGGGCATATGATGGGGCTTAATCAGATGCAGCATTCGGGGCCGTCTCCTGCTGGTAACATCCCCCCACCTAATATGGGAGGCTTTCCGAATGGGTTGACGAATATTCAGGGCGCACCAGGTTCTGTTGGGCTGCAAAACTTTCCAATGGGCGGCATGTTCAACCGGCCACAAGTAGCGCAGATGTCGCAGATTCCTGGGCTAAATACCTTCCAAGTATGCATGCAGTCTTCTAATCTTTTAGCCTTCTGCTATTTGATCTATAGAAAGTTTGAATGCCAGTGTGTTTTAATGTCCATTGCAGCAGCCAGGAATGATGGATGGTCGAGGTCCTGGGATGGGACTAGGAGGTGGAAATATGGGGCTTCCACCCCCGCCTCCACCGCCACTGCCTCAGGGTTCGGCGCCCCAATGAGTCAAGAGATGTCAGGTTGCAGATAGATTTTACACTTGGGTTTCGGAAAACCAATTTGCTGCTCATGTGTTTTTATTGTGCTAAGTGTATAGCAGCTTCCTAACAGAGTGTAACATTCGTTGTAAGCTTAGGACATATGATTATTTTCTCCAAATGGGAGAAAAGAGAAGTGGAAAATTTTTCGTATCTTGAATTTTGCAAGTATTTATGTTGTGTTAAGCTATACCTTGAGATTGTTCTCTTCATTTATACAGGGAGTTATGCAAAATCTTGAGACTTGTTTGTTGAGTTTGCTTGAAGAGATGTGCAAAATTTTGTCCCCATCTTGTTTCCCAAGTAGTATTAACTGTTTTTATCTTTTTCTTGGATGAAATGATGAGCTTCTTGTTTAAAAAATTATGGAGTCACAAAAGAGGCAACCCAACCCAAATATGTTTATATATCATCAAGTGTCTTTTTTCAATTTTTTTTGGATATGGTTGGTTAGACGTAACATAACGTAATTTAATATAATATTAAATTACGTAATATAAAATATGTAACATAACGTAATTTAATATAATATTACGTAATATAAAATATGTTACGGTACACTAACTTATTTGCAGTTGATATAAAATACGTTAATTTGCAGTTGTTACGTAACAATGGGTAATACAAAATACGTTACGGTATACTAACTTATTTGCAGTTGTTACGTAACAATTGAGTTCCGTTAAGTTTCGTAACACAACATAATTAGGGTTCTACATAACAAAGTACCATCTATATATTGAGGGGCATATGAAAGTATTGTCCATCTACAACGTCTCCCAAGCATGTAAAATTTAGAAACCAAAGCATCCATACTTTTGATCTTAGACTCGATGTCTGTAATAAAACGGAAACAGGTCACAAACATGTCAAATGACCTGAAAACTTTGAAATGGGAAGCCACTCAGATTGCCGTTCCTGAGGGAAACAGCAATATCATCAGCAAAGGGGTAGTGATCCAACCATTTAGAACCATCCAAGCCAAATGCATCAACCTCCACTGCATTCTCCCCCCAGCTGCTACGATCATCACAACAACAACACGCAATCAGAGCCCAAATCCTTCCTTCTCATAAGAAACAAATTTATACGCATGGCCGTAAACAAATTATCAGATGACAAAAGTCCCCCAGTTTCACACACACACACACACACAAAATACCACTTCAGTCTCAAAATGGGACTAGAACAAAAAGGAGAGGGCAAGGGCAGTGTCGTAATTAACTTGCGAATCGTATCTGTCCCTTCCCGCATGGACACGCCGCATAGAAATATCCTATGCGGGAGAACGAGATTTGTCATTTCCTCAAAAAACGGCCCCAATCTGTGGGTTATAACCCAGGGAAAATCGGTGACAATTGGAGTCGCATACTTTTCATTATGCGGATAGTCGTATATAAGAAAGTCTTGCATTAGCGTGCGTTTTTTATTTATTTATTTTTTATTTGGCCATATTACAATGTTTTTTTGTTCTTGGCTCTCCACTGGTATCTCTCTAGAGGGGCTCTCAGCAATTTTTATTTTTATTACCCTCTCAGTTGTGTCTTAATTCTTGTAAAAAATTATTTATTATTTGGAACAGAACCAAAAGATTATTTTATTTCTTCTTCGGTATACTAAGTATATTAATCACCCTTTAATAACATAATGCCTACAGTGTCAAGGGAACAAGTAAGTAGTGCTGAATACAATCAAAATTTTTACTGAACAACATTTTAAAGAAAACAAAACAATATTGTTTCACATACCAACAATGCCATTGACACTTGTCAGGAGGCATTTTGAGCATTAAACACATCATATCCTCAAAAAGGAAAAAGAAGGGCTGACAGTTATCATCAGCTCTGACTGTATTTACAGGTGCAAGTGAAAATGATGACAATTACATGAACCTCAGACATGTTTCAGAGAAAATGATGAGTCTGAGTCTGATATATGATAATACATATACACCTCTGACATAGATGAAAGGAGAATCCCAACATCCATTTAAAAACACAACAGAAACCCTGATCTTTTGATACAGGGCTGAACCTCAGGTCAGGCCATCCACAAAATGCCTCTAGCGCAGCGGCCGGCCGGCTGGCACCTAGCGCTGGTAGTTGAGCTGAGCAAGCCTGAATCATCACAGATGCTCAGCACGAAACAAGTGAAATTGAAAATTTAGCAGTCTTTACTAGTATTGAAGTGGAAAAGCGAGGCAACAGGTACTAGACGCTTTCTTATATTTTGTGGCATTCCAACTTACAAGCTTGGGCTACAGATTTAGGGTTTGCAATGGCGATAGTAATTCCAAAACTCACAAACCTTGTTAGAAAGATCAGATACAGCTCCTGATTCATTAGAGTCTCCAAATGACCTGGAATTTTCACCCGTGTCAGTCTCGAGAGAAATCAGGGGAAAATGAGGCAAATAGTTACTGTTTCACAAAGAAAATCTAAGTTTAAGTATATTTTCCCTTTTTCCCTGTTTCAATTAAGACTCTCGGAGTTTGAAGTAGCTGAACAGCTGTTATATATTCATAAAGCCTAATGTCCTGAACAATTAGCATTGTAAGATATTATCCCACACTGTGGGAAACTCTCCAGATTCTCTCAATCTTTCTTCAAAGCCTTTGTTGGCTAGAGAACCTAAGATTGAATTTAATATAGAGGTTGCATATTCATTTGCACATCCAGTCAACTGGAGGTGTAAGAAATTTAAGTTTTAATTTAAAGACCCAACGATTCTAAGTTGAGTAACAACCAATGACCCACTGGTACCAACGACTGTTCTTATGTTTACTCTCCCAGTTAGAGATCCCGTAAATACATTCTTGTAATAAGTAGCATCCATGATAAATTATTAAGTACAATTAATTGATAACTGAAGTTTCATCCAGTCTTGGGTACTCAAATATCAAGGCAAATTTGAAACTTCATGATCATATCACGCCCCACCCCGATATACGGTAAATGAGCATGTACATGTATAGACAACATATTCGGTTTGGAAGTTTGAATATGTTAAAATTTCCGGCAAGATAACATGAGTTAAAATAGTTTATAATTAGCTACAGATTTCCTCTCCCCCACCCACCAAAAAAAAAAAATAAAGGCTAGCTACGGTTACTTTATGGTTTCGTAGGAATTATTATAAATTATTCTAGTTCCTGTCTCATATCCGATGTGGGACTATTGAGTTAGGGGTGTTGCAATCATGTGCTGGATCCTATTGTTGTATACAGAAACGTGCATCCAACATGGTACATTAGGCTTTGAGTTCAACAATCAGGTCTGCAGTCTTGATATCTGCACGGCCTAAGAGTGTAACTGGAATTGCATGTACCTTTCCTGTCGCTCTCTCCCGCTCTTCCTAAAATAACATTATTCCTTTATATTTAATGTAAACATCCTATTCTTCTACTCACTGGATTCTCCTTCAACAAGGAGACCATCTCTAAATCTAGGATTTGGAGGGCTGCAAGAAAAGAAATGTTTGATTTGATCTCGAATGATTGGCCAAAGAGCATCCGGAACCATAATTTACACTTTCCATAAACTACAATCGTTACTGGAACTATTTTAACATGATGTGCGCGCGCGCGCGCACACACAAACTATATCTGAATATATACAATAAAATTTATTGACTACAACTATAAATTGAGCCATGTAAGAGGAATAATAATGCTCTCCAGAAAAGGAGAACATGCAATTTATTTTTTCCTCCATGCTATGCATCTCACATATGAAGAGAGAATAAATGGGAACAGCGTACTCATCTGAAAGTACTGGAAATCAAGCTGACAACAGTGGCTGCGTCGAGGTAGATTCTCCAGATATACTAGGCGGACGCATCCAAGGAGGCTGATAAGCATTGACTGCTCTATCTCGATTGGTTACCATTCGACCCTCCACTTCATCACGCTCATCATTCTCCATTGCGCTCTGAAGAAAATTGTAGCATCAATCAGAATATAACCAGTTTCTTCAGTTGTTTCTCTTAGTTTCTAGATGCATTAGTTTATATACAGTACAAGAACAGCTCAAAGCTTTAAGTGGCAGTACAACATTAAGTCCTAATATGAGTAACTGGATAAGTTGACAATTTACTAGAAAAGCTGTAATTGGTCCTTTCAAGTTGTCTGCCTCAACATTCATTAAGCTTAAGGCCACGTCAAAGAAAGTGATAACAAGTAAGAAACCACTGTTCTTCTTTCGATGATCAACTGAATAAAGTGAGAGGAAGAAGGATAAATAGTTAAATACAGAACTTGGCATGTGTACATCTGGGTTGAGCTTCATTGTTTTGAAGGAATAAACTTAAAAGTTTGACCCACCCACCAAATTACACCGAAGGTCCGGTAGATTCTCCCTGTTCTGTAGACATCTACATGTCATAAAAAGTTGATGGGCAAAAATTTGTACCATTTGAAGATCTTCAAAATCGGGAATTCTTTATTTATGGATTGCAAGAATGGTTGTTTAAACATGTACAGTCTAGATGCATATAGACAGCCATTTGTTGGAAGTTAATGACAAATAGACAGAACTTCATTTGTGGATTGCAAGATAAATGGCTATCTATATATACTCTCTATAAAACCACCAAGGAGGCAGAACTTAAGTGTTCTGCCAATTTTGCCCTCATATAACTGTGCCATTATTATAAGATTTTAAATATATAGCGACATTCTCATTAATTGTTTCATTATTGTATTGTTTTAATCATGTATAGTCTGTTTCTTAAGAAATAAATATCATTAACTAAATGTTTAGTCAATCCAGTTAAGAAAGAAAATTTAATCAATGTGATGTTACATTTTTACAAGGTTGATGACAAAGCATTAAGAGTAAATAGTTTTGCCTTATAGTGTAATGCTAAGAGAATTCAAGTCGATGTGATGTTACAATTTTTGAAAATCATTGATTCGTATGGAACTAGAGGTTACAAGTGTCGACATTGGAAGACACTAATTGTTACTTTGATTTATATTTTGCTTGATATTATGTGTAATAAACATCTGAGTAACTTTTTTAAATTATCTTGCTAATATTGTTTCTATGCCAATCATTATACGAGTTGAAGTTGAAAAGTTTTTAGGCTACAGTCTGGAGTTCCACTTGTTCTTACTGCTTAAAAGGCTTTTAGTGCTATGCTAAATTCTTTTGATATATTAGATTAATGACTAAAAGGTTACTGGGTTGTTCTTTTCGTATATGGTGTGAATAGAGATTGTTATATTAGCTTCTGGAAAATATTCTTGCTAGATGCATCTGTCTAAAACTGCATGATTTCACAGAGGGGTTGGCCAATTTACCTCGGATCATGAAACAATACATAGTATTACTAATTTAAAATGAACTTTTTGGTTGACGCTTTTTCATCTTTGTTGACAATCACCATTTCTAGTTTAACCTTGATTCTTAAACATAATTAACTCCCGTCTCTTTTCTTAGCTTAGTATTTTTTTGCTGAGATTTATTTTATTCTTAATCATAAATCAATTTTTTTTACCATTTCTATTTTAACCTTGATTCTTAAACATAATTAACTCCAGTCTCTTTTCTTATCTTAGTATTTTATTGCTGAGGTTTATTTTATTCTTAATCATAAATTAATTTTATTAAAAAAACCATATTGAATATAATAGTTTTTTTTATTAATTTTACATATGATGTTTATTTTTATCTCATATGCTTATTTATAAAATTGACTGACTTACACATTATCTCAAGAATAAATTAGTTGAGTAACTAAATAACTCCTATCATCAAGCGGGTAGAATTTACAAGTTTTAAATTACCAGTAGACCATGGGCTCTCTTCCATTTATTTGCTTGGAAATTAATAATAAATTGACGATTGCATGGCTCCTTAACGTCCGTGAAGGTTTAATATTTACATGCCCTTCCTGAAGCAAGGACAATGGTCATTTTTGGTTGCTAAATCTTCAAAACTACTAATTTCATGGTGAAAATATTATGTAAAGCAACAACCTCATAAGAAAGTCAAACATAAATCTACACGGTGCAGTCGCTGAAAAGCCCTTATCTGAATATTTCACAAATATATGAATGTAAAAGTAAGGGTAAATCAGGGACTCCTTTGTAATTTCATTGTCAACCTTTTAACAGGATGTTAGCCAACTGAAGGCCAAGTAAATCTAATTGAAGCCCCAAAGTTATTGCCAATAATAATGGAGAGAAGAAGCAAAATGTGAACAGGAAGAAAAAGGAATAGGTCATGGATTCACATGTTAATGGTTGTGATGCGAGAGGCTACAAGAAACCACACAGGCACTTTCAGATTGTGCAAGTGTTAATAAGAGAGGAATAATTAAGCTACTTACTCAGAAATAATTCAGAGTTTGGCATATGACTTTTCTAGAGAACTGATTTAAGCAAATAAAGAGGGTGGCTTTATAGTAGGAAGAGGTAAAAGCTAGAAATGAACCAATCGTGACTACATAATTGAGCTAAGAGGATGAAACTTTGCACCCGTTCAAGTCCCTTACACACTAACGGTTTGCAGACCAAAATGCACAAAGTATGATAAATGAATGTGAGGAGAAGATAGAGGTGTTTGTTGATATGTGAGCACTACTATTTAGAGCTAGAATGCATTAAAGAATCAGGACAAGAACATAACAGTTGTGTCCACACAGACAACAGCTGGGAGAGAACGACAGCCCCAAAAACAGCAAGGTGCATCCACACAGACAAGGAGAGACAAGGAGGGACACTTGTAGACGCCTTGACCCCAATGGGAGATAGAGGGCGAGGGGGGCGAGGAGGAGGAGAGAGAGTAGCAGCCTATTCTGGGGGAACATTCTAATATGTGACTGACATCAGGACACGTCGGGATTTGTAGTGGCAGTGAAGATGCTGGCGTTCCTCTTATTTTGGATTTAGTACTTTGTTTTAAGTGTTAAGTTTTATTTTGTGTACTTTGTAATCCATCCTCTCGATAGAGTGAGGATAATATGTAATACTAGATTATGCCGAGTTTCATTAAGTTCTAATTAATGAAACACTGGGATTACCAATGTTAATTCTCTAAATAAAGAACATAATAGTAGAACTATTAACAAATTGGGTTTCCTAAAAATGAACACCAAATAGAAATATATATATATATATATATATATATATATATATATATATATATATATATATATATATATATATATATGAGAAACTCTACAACTTAAGAGGAGTGAGTCATCCTCCAAGGACCTAGTTGCAACAGATATGCTATTAAGAGAAAAGGAAAAATAAATAAGTAGCAAACCAATGCAGAGTTTGCAAATAATAACAAAGATGATTTCTTATAGCCATTGGGCCCACTGGAAGGTAGGCTTGGTGGAACTCAGTTATCACATCCATCAGTTTTTGAAGAATAGTCAAATTAATTCTTTTATCATAATTATTAATCCAAAAGATGTGTTTATCCATACGAATGATTCGTAAAGGCTGGTCATGGATAGGATGTTTGGATTATATGTACGACCAACTTAAAAGTAACAATAGGTACATCATAAAGCATTTTGATAATACTATCTAGGGATGAGAATTGCCAGGTCCGAGCCAGCCCTTGACCCGCCCTAATCAATTTTGAATTAAAAATGAAAATTTAAAATTTTTAATTCAAAATTGAATAGGATAGGCCAAACGCTAGCGCTTTGACCCGCCCATTCTCATCTTTAATACCATCAAACATTACACTACTATGAAACAGGTTTTCAAAAACTGCTGACAAACCTGGATGGAGAAACGATCAAATGCTGGAACAAACCGCATCTTGCAGTATTCATTAAACAAAAAGGTCAGCAGTAGAAGAATTATTGTTGCGATTGAAGCTCCTGGCTTTGACTTCAGTCCGAATACACCAACCATAGTAATTTGCATGAGGACAATAGTAATGAAAATAAAATGATGAATGCATGGCCAATACTGGCCATGTGTCTCATACGCAATCTCGTAAACGTCTTGCATCTGCAAAGACGATGTTTAAATTTCAAATACAAATTCTGCTTAAGTAAATTTATTCAGAAATGCTATAATTAGAAGTAGAATTGTCAGCATACTCCCAGGAGATACAACATTAGGGAATGAGATCGTATAAGAAGACTTCATTCTAAACAAGACAGAAAAGAAGTCTTCGTGGAGGGTATATGAAAGCTTTAGGGAATATGCCATAAGGTTGCATCGGATCAAGTGCTGCAGCAATGAAACAAGCATTACCACTTTCCTGACATAAGAATATTGAATATTTTATGGGGACAGGAGGATATTATTTTAAAGCTAATTTGCATGCTTACATTACACTGAGGGATTTGCATGCTTGCATTACATTGAGGATATAAATAGTGTAAAGGAAAATGCATATATAGAACTAAAGGAATGACTGTCTAGATACTGAAGGAGGCCTTCAGAGTCTCCTGTTCTTAAAATGGGGATAATATAGCTGCTGATCATGAGACCAGTTAGTGTCAACCAATGGGGCTGCACACTAGGCTTCTCTTTGTGGATCAATTTCCTCTGGAGTTTGATTCTGTCTTTTCTTTCTGATCCAGGAGGAATATCCCCAGAAGTAAAAACTGGTAGTACCTTCATCAGCCCAAAAAAATAATTGAAAAGAGAACTAAATTAGGCTGGCATGCCACCATAAGGGTGTTACTGCAACTCAAATTTTCAAGGAAAGCAGAATATTACTAGGATGTGAGGTGGTTCGGTATGCATGTGCCATAAAGCCAGTGACTTGTAAGTGCCAAGTGATGCTTACCATGCTTGCATGCTAAATTATCCTTTTTACTAGATATATTGCCATTCTTCTCGTGGTCAATTTTGATAGTAGTCTATAATCGTTGTTCAAGGTCATGGAATAAAAGTGCCTAAATAGCATTACGTATAATCAGAAGAATCATACATTCTAGCTTCATTAAGAATAAAAACAGAATTAGAGATGCAGTGCAGAGAGGAGACAACAAAAGCTATTTCAGATAATCAAACAACAAAAATAGCAGTACAGGAGAGAAGCTGACCTGGTTGACATATACCACGTATCCCAATATGAAATAAACAATAAGTATAGGGAGCAGCAATGGAGCAATTACTGCATAAACCATCCCAATCAATATGGCAAGTGAAACTGTAGGAACAACCCTATAATAGGGGAAACCAAAAAGATAAGGATCTTGCATTTTGTGCCGACCAAAAGTATGGGATTTTATGAGATGCCAAAGTAATAGTCCAAGTTGGAGAGCTTCCAACGAGAACCCTGATAATCCATCTGTCAAAATGTATGTGATAAAGAAATCCGACTGCCAAAATGAACAAACCAAAAATAAGATCTCCAAGTTCAAATGTTAAATAACAGATAAATAAACTAATAGAATAGATGAATTAGCTTAAAGCTGCAACCACCAAAATTTTGGATGTAACAAACATGCTTATGTACTTTGCTTAACAGAGTGTATGCAGACATTAGACCTTGAGTATCTTGAGCTCAGATTGCCCAATTAATTATCAAACCCACTTGTTCCAAAAATTGCCATATTGTCAATGAAAAACAGCATAAAATAGTACTTAGTGCTTAAAATTACAGCTATTGCTGAGGGAGACAATTTGTCCCTGTCCTGTTAGTTTGGAACCACGTTACATCATTCATCTTCACATTATCCACAAGGCAATTAGATAGAATCACCAAGGTAAGCGAATAACCACGATCGAAATACTTGAGAAGTCAAATACATCAAGAAGACAGACAGATTGACTAGAGGCACTATGGGCCAACCACACTTCAACATGTGTTTCTTGGGAAGAATTCCTATGCATTTAATGTACAATATAGAGAAGACAGTTCACTGCAGGATTATTCTAGCTTCACTTGAGGTTCAGCCATGTAAAAACCTGAACATAGGTGAACAAACTAACAACTAAATCCACCTCACCCAATAGAACTCTTGATAAGGAGAACCAAAGTTGTTAAACAAATCCAGGGGTGTAAGAAAGGTTGTACTTAACCTAGAAGACAAAGATCTTAAAAAGCAAAATTCAAGTTGGAGACAGCAAGGAGATCCAAAGAAAAATTAATATTCCCAACTTTGCTCACACATGTGAAGATCCTTAATTGTAAGTACACCTTCATTTGCAAACAGGAAAAGATATTCATAAGCCTTGTAATGCAGAACACCTGATATTTGCTATTCTCAGCCTCACTAATTTGTATGAGTCCAGGAAAGTGGTGCAATCTCTCTTAGTCATGCACCGCAGATCCTGGGGAGCAGAAATATAATTAGTTATGCAACCTTAGACTTCCGATGCACACATCTAACTGACTGGTTCTTGTTAGTTACAGGAACAACACTAAATGCTGTATCTAGAGACTGTTGAACCCTGCTCGATTAGAAGCGTACAATGGTTGAAGTGTTAAAATATCTCACTGCAGGAGGTGGAAGGAAAAAACCATCTATAGACCGCTAGAAGAAAAGCACTCTCTGTGATTAAACTTGGAAATTGGATAAGAAACCTGCATTACAAACAGTACAAAAAGTTGGAGGAATTAAAGATCCTTTCCCTGGTTTCATATTTCAGATTGTGGTTTTAGATGTTATGTTATGTAGCAGATTTAACATAAAGCAAGGGCTTGTACGGCCCATATGAATCGTAAAAAGGAGAAATATGACAGAAGACAAACAAATGTAAGTTAACATAATAACCTAATTAAATAAAAAATCGCAGTACCTAAAGCTTTAAAGCTTACTTGCCCTGAAACTGCACTAGCTAAATGGCTAGGGAAATCCTTGGGATGAGCAAATGATTCTCCAATTTGAGTCAATAAAGAACCTGACAGTAAGCTCAAGAAGAATACATTGCCCACTAAGAAATAGAAAACCATACTACATGTTTTTATCTCCTTCTTGCTCCTGGAGACATATCCTTCTAATGAAGCTATTTCAAGCATTGCATAAGGAATGAGATATATGAAACCATTAAGAATCACACTTGGAAGGTATCCAGTCAAAATAGAGCTCAATCCTGGTCTGCAAGAGAGAAGATATTGATTAGATCCAACGACTCAAATTTATTCATTCAAACAGTGGAAAAAAAGTTACTTCAAAGAAGCTCTTAACCAAAAGTTTACACCAGAACTCCAAATGAAAATTAATTTTTTTTTTTTAAAAAAGAACGAAAAAAAGACCACTTAGTTGGTTCAAGAACAAAGTAGCATAAATATTACCAAAAAATTGAATTCAGTAATGCTTGATGTGGCTAATAAGTTACGACAAGAGCCTAACAAATAACATATTCCCAGCCTAATCTGCAATCCAGCATATATTTATCATGAGAATCAAAAGGAGCAAACGTAAGCAATTGAAATTGATGCGTTTATTTGTATTTGGTTACTCAAAGACATACAAGAAAGAGACCACCTTACTGACGTGCAATCAAGTTTTGCTGCTTGGCCCAGAATAAATTGATGCCATAAAGTACAAAACAAGTCTTTAGTTTTTCTCTCAGATAAGAAAAAGTTTGAGCCCTATTTATTACTGGTCAAACATAAAAAATAATTGGTTTACAAAATGCAACAATCATCGAATTGCAACTTACATCAACTGCACTGCTCTCGCTGGGGGGAACCACTTCTTTAATTTATCTAACTGTACAATTCCTTGGACTGCAGTAACAGGAATTGCAAAGAAAACGATCAGGAGAAACGCCGCCACAAAAACTGCAATTTTGTTTAACACCAAGAGACGATAAGGAATAGCCAAATTATTCCATAAAACATCTCTTGGTTCTGGGGCAAATTCTGTGATCCATAGAAGTGGATGTACATGTTGTTGCGTCTGAGCAGCTAAAGCAGCACCCCATCGAGATTTAAATGATACAAATGCAGCAGGTAACTCCTGGAAAATGTTCGGTTTAGCCAAAATGGTGTTCAATGACAGCTCAGTTCTGAAGAGAAAGGTACATATCATAATTCGCTGGAAGCATTCAAACTATATAATTTCATTTCTTGTACGCTCTGAAAGATTTTCTCAACATGAATTAAACTTCTACATGGTTTCGTGCTTTTTTTACTTGCTGAATATATGCCAAACATTTCATGTTTCTTTACTAGCTGAATATGTTATAGGTCTAACAAAAGATAGGTGTATACCGTGCCGTGCATGTGGATGGCACAACCTAGAAACAAAAATATCAACAACCATTAGGAACTTGTGCAAACGTAATTGAATTATCCCCACATTAGCTCCTATCGGTGCATCCAAAAGCAAATTCCATCTTTGTTCTAATGAATGGAAAGCTGAGGTTCCACCTTCAGTATATTCAGGTACTTTTTGAATGTATTAGACTGTGAAACTTGTACAGAGGCACCATCGTTGGACGCAGATTTGCCTTTAGTTAGCTCCTTTATGGACTAAGAGCCCTCCACCTTCATCAGGAGTCACTGAATCTGCTTCCTCAATTAGTATGAACTGTGAATAGATTCTCTTCACAGCCTCAAGATTACCTTCAATTAACATGAAGTGAAATTTCAGTTCCACAAGCTGATGGAGATTAGGATTAGATTTGATTTGATTAGGATTTGGATTGTACTATTTGATTTGATTAGGAGTTTGGATTTTATTAGGATTCTGTTTGTTAGAGTTTCCCTATATATAGGGGTTGTATAAAGTATTGAGAGATGAATAATATTTTGAGAAAATTTCTTGATAAATCTTTGGCTTGGAATTCGCTAAATCAAAATCTTTCCTCATGGATTCGTGGAGAGTGGGCGTGGGCCTGAGTGGATTCCCAAATCCCAAAAGTTTTTCCCAAATCTATCATTTCTTCCCCAATCCCCCTACAAAAACCCTAATTTTCAAAACCCTAACCCTAATTTCGCCTCCGTCCTGCGTCAAATTGGTATCAGAGCCTAAAATTATTTTCTTCTCCTCCACCTGACCCAACCACCATCACCCTCACCCTCCATCAACCAGCAAGAGAGAGAGAGAGAGAGTAAAAAAAAAAAAAAAAAACTCAGATAAAAAAGAGGAGAGAAAAAAAAACCCAAACTTTCTCCTCCTCATTTTCTTCGACAGCCAACCAACCACCACCACCTCCCGACCTGCTTCCCCACCACCACCTCCTAACCTGCTCCCCCACCAAACCAAAATTTCTCTTCATCTTCCGATCCCCCAAAAGCCCCAAAACCCAAAAGCCCCCAAAAGCCCCAAAACCCTATCCTGCTCCGATCCCCCTAAAATCCCCAACAACTCCACCCTCTCCTCCTAGCCGCCGCCCACCACGTCCCCCACGGCCGCCGCCAAAGCCACCGCCCCCGCGGCCAACATTGCCGCCCTGGACTGATCCACCGTCAGGACCAGTGACGTCAACAGCCTTGGTGCGGCCGTCGTCGCCCTCGGCGATGCTGAACTCGACGACCTCGTTCTCGGCAAGGGTGCGGAAGCCATCGGATTCTCCATTGTAGCCACCACCGTAGCTACCACTGCCATACCCACCATCACTGTCAACCCACCATCACCGTCCCCTTCCTTCTCCGCCGACTCCCTCTTCGTCCCCCGCTTCTCCTCTCCTGCTGGCGTCACCTCCTCCTCTCGCTGCTCGCGATCGACATCTCCGGATGGGGATCTATAAGCTTCGGGGGCGTCCTCGTCTTCAGTGGCCTCGGACCACCACCTCACTCCTCAGCAACCCCTTCGCTCATCGCCATTCGCCCTCGCCAATTTTTCTTCTTGCCTAAGCAGCCAAGACCGAACCAGCTGATTCCCCCCCTCAACTGCAGCCACCTGCAGAACGAGAGAAAGGAGAAGAAAGTTATTGGATTTGTTATTGGGTTGATTTGGTTCTGATTTGGATCTATTTATTCAGACGCACATCCAAGAAGAATAGAAGGTTGAATTTCTTTTGGATCTAACCCGCAAGCTTCAGATCCGACCCGCAGCTCCAGATCCATTCCACTTTGGTTCAGTATAGCAGTGCAGACCCATTTACAGTACAGACCCGTTAAGGAGAATAGTGGTGATTTGGAGCCCATTCGGAGTCCAATTCGAGTCAGATTCGAAGCGTTGCATTCCTGGATTTGTTTCCAACAATTGTGGCAGGATTTCAGGGCTCTTCAGCAGGCGAACCAACGTCGGAAGACTCCAAAGGAGCACTACAAGTGCACGAACTTCTTCGGTATTTGAGTAATCTCTAAACTAACCCATTTTCTTCAGCAAAAATTTACAATTATTTTGTGAAATTCTACATAAGATTGTTAGTTAGAATTACTAATAATTATTTGCCAACTCATTGCTTGCGTGCATACACACATTTTATGATTCATTTCCTTGCATTTTAGAAACTAAAACTTAGAAAATTTTATTTGATCATATAGTGCACGCATATAGAATTTGATCGAGTCTAGGAAATTGCATTGCATACGCTTGTTTGATTGTATGCTTCTTCGTAACGGTAAGATGACCGCCCCTGGTTCTAGTAATGTGGATGAAAAGTTAGAAATCATGATGAAACAATTAAAAACTATCACTGAACAAATAGAACAATTTAAAATTGTTAATAAACGATTGGATGCACTAGAACAACAAATGGAAGAACAAAATAATCAAATTTATAAGAATGAATATAATAAAAGGAATTACGATAGAGGACCAAGATATCGTAATGAAAAGAATAGAGATGAGAGTATCCCTAGAACTAGACGTGTTGAAGATGACATCATACGTAAAATAAAAGTAGAAGCTCCTACATTCGACGGCACTCACGACCCAAAAGTTTTTAGTGACTGGCTCGCAGATATGGATTACTATTTTGATTGGTATGACATGCCTGAAGAGCGTAAAATACGATTTGCTCGAATGCGATTGACAGGGCCCGCTAGGATATATTGGATATCGGTAGAAAGAGAATGTGATAGGTATCTGGATGCGATTGATAGGACTACGCGCAGACATACAATGAGCTATGCATATTCATTCTCGGAATATAAGTTCTCTTACTCAAGCTTGTCAATTAGCAGAAGATATAGAACACTCTCTCAAATTTTCTGCTGACCGTAGGTTTACTCCTAAACCCGGGGACCAGTCCAGACGCCCTTCTGAAGATAACAAGAGACCTAACACCCAACTCAATAAAGACTTTAAAGATAAAGCCGTAATGGGTGAGTCATCTAAACAGGGCACAAAACTTCACAGTGTCCCACTAGAGCTTTACTCGTAGAAGGAGAACATAATGGTGATGATGATCTTGAGGAAGAAGTATATGAACCGGTAGGAAACGCTAGTGAGTCAGACGAGGAAATAGTCATTTCAAATGTGCGCTTAGGCGTCGTTAGGTGTCTTTACACTAAAACGAAAGATGAAGATTGGCGTAGATCTAGCGTTTTCACCATATACATCACACACGGAGGAAAGAATTATCGCGTAATGATTGACGGGGGTAGTTATGTGAATATAATATCAAGAACAGCTGTTGAGAAAATGGGCCTCAAAGCTGAACCCCATCCACAACCATACAACGTAACATGGGTAGATAAAACTGCTCAATCTATTACCCAGCGTTGTCTAGTACCTATCCAGATGTCAAGCTATCAGGATCAGCTTTGGTGCGATGTGTTAGATATGACCGCCGCACATATCTTGCTTGGTAGGCCATGGTTGTATGACTTAGATGTGACGAATTTCGGCAAATCAAACACATATTCAAATTTAATGGAAAGAAAATTGTTTTGAAACCCGTGCCGCCTAAGTCTAGTGATGAGAGCTCAAAGAGCGAAAAAGTCACGGGACAGTTACATAAAAAGTCTCTTCACTTGGTAAGTCGATCACAGTTCCTCAAGGAAAGTTTAGAGGAGGGACTAGTGTATGCGGTAATTGTTTTAGGAGAGTCTTCTAATCCACCTGTCATTTACCATCCTGAGATTCATCAGATTCTCATTGATTTTCAAGATATCATGCCCGATGAGTTACCTGATGAACTCCCTCTCCTTCGGAATATTCAGCATGTCATTGACTTCGTGACTGGATCCAGTTTGTCCAATTTACCTCATTATAGGATGAATCCTGTTGAGCACGCTGAGTTGAGAAGACAGGTCGATGAGTTATTGCGGAAAGGTTTTATTAGAGAAAGTTTAAGTCCTTGTGTCGTTCCTGCTCTACTCACATCTAAAAAGGATGGTAGTTGGAGAATGTGCGTTAACAGCCATCAACAAAATTACCATCAAGTATATGTTTCACATTCCTACACTTGATGGCTTATTAGATATGATGGCTAGCTCTCAAATCTTTTCGAAGATAGATCTTCGAAGCGGATATCATCAGATTCGTATCCGTGAAGATGATGAATGGAAAACTGCCTTTAAAATTAAGGACGGATTGTATGAATGGTTGGTCATGCCTTTTGGTTTATCTAATGCGCCCAGCATATTTATGAGAGTTATGACCCAGATATTGCGTCCTTTCTTAGGCAAATTCATTGTTGTCTATTTTGATGACATTCTCGTGTTTAGTCAAACCCAAGAATAACATCTTTTTCATTTGACACAGGTTCTAGAGACTCTCCGTAAGGAGAAACTGTTTGTCAATTTGAAAAAATGTGCATTCTTAGCTTCCTCTGTTCAATTTCTTGAGTTTATCGTCTCTAAAGACGGAGTAGCAGCAGATCCTGACAAAGTAAAGGTTATAAGAGAATGACCTACTCCTCGTACGATCCATGAGGCTAGGAGCTTCCATGGTCTGGCTACATTTTATAGGAGGTTTGTTAGGAGATTTAGTACCACCATGGCTCCGATCACTGATTGTCTTAAGAAAGGGGAGTTTCAATGGACTAAATCTGCTACTCATGCTTTCGAGGAGATTAAGGAGAAGTTGACTACTGCTCCGGTCCGTCATCTTCCAGATTTCTCGAAGGTTTTTGAGGTAGCATGTGACGCATCAGGCGTAGGTATAGGAGGCGTTTTGAACCAAGAAAATCATCCTATCGCATTTTTAGCGAAAAATTGAATGAGACGAAAAGCGCTACGATGTTTATGAAGAGTTTTATGCAGTAGTGCAATGTTTGCGTGATTGGCGTCACTATTTGCTACCAAAAGAGTTCGTTCTATATTCAGACCATCAAACTCTACGCTATATCAATTCCCAAAAGAGAGTAGGGTATCGACACATCAAGTGGCTTGAGTTTATTCAGGAGTACAATTTTGTACTTAAATACTGTGCTGGAACTGAAAATAAAGCCGCTGATGCATTAAGTAGGAAACTTTGCACTTTACAGACGAGTGCAAAAGTTATCGGATTTGAACACATCATTCAAGACTATCCTACTTGTCGGGACTTTGGTAACATCTATTCATCTCTGATACAGGATCCTCCTACTATAGTAGATGCCTTCATCATTGTTGATGGTTTTTTTTATTTCGAGGTACCCGTCTATGTATTCCCAATACTTTTTTGCGTGATCATCTGATTTGGGAAATGCATGCGGGAGGGATAGTTGGTCATTTTGGTCGAGATAAAACTATCATTCTTGTAGAGGACCGATTTTATTGGCCAAGTATTAAACGTGATATTGCGCGAGTTGTGTCGCATTGTCGAGTTTGTCAGGTAGCTAAGGGTAGGAAGCAGAACACAGGACTCTACACACCATTACCCATACTCTTTGCACCTTGAGAGCATCTTAGCATGGATTTCATTTTAGGACTCCCTCGCACACTTAGGAAGTATGATGCAATATTAGTCGTGGTGGATAGATTTTCCAAAATGGCACATTTTATTCCTTACCACAAGACTTCGGATGCCTCACATATTGCACACTTATTCCGTAAAGAGGTAGTTCGTTTGCATGGCCTTCCTAAGTCAATTGTTTCTGACAGAGATATTTGATTCACAAGTCATTTTTGGTGAACTCTCTGGAAGAAAATGGGTACCACGCTAAAGTTCTCCACTGCTTATCATCCGCAGACAGATAGTCAGATTGAAGTTGTCAATCGTAACTTAGGTGACTTGCTTCGATGTTTAGTGAGCGACCATTTAACGACGTGGGATCTTGTTTTGCCTATAGCGGAGTTTGCATATAATAGTTCAGTCAATAGGTCTACTGGGATGAGTCCATTTGAGATAGTTACAGGTTATAAACCTAGAAAACCTATAGACCTTCCACTCCCCATAGGCGATAGGCCTAGTGCCTCAGCCGAGTCTTTTGCACAGTATTTGCATGATTTGCATGATCATATTCGTCGACAAATAGCAATTAGTAATAATAACTACAAGTCTGCAGCAGACTCGCACAAAATATTGCAGGAATTTGTAGTTGATGATGAGGTGATGGTTAGAGTGCGTCCAAAGAGATTCCCGCCAGGAACCTTGAAGAAGCTTCATGCTCGACATATGGGTCCTCACCGAGTTCTTAAGAGGATTGGTTCTAATGCTTATGAGCTTGCGATCCCCCACAATCTCGGGTCAATTCAGTTTTCAACATTGAGGACCTGACTCCATACCGTGCTCCATTTGACTATCCAGCAGTTATTCCAGATCTACCATCATCTGCTTCGCCAGGACATCGATATTTTCTCATCCGTACACCGCCTCCTCCTGCTCCACGCAAGCATCATATAGATCAGATTGAAGATATTCTGGATGATGAGATTGTTTCAACTGCTGATGGTGGATATCAGCATTATTTGGTGCGCTGGCGTGGACGTCCAAACTCAGATTGTATTTGGTTGCGCACCGAAGAAGTCCAGCAGCTCGACCTGGATTTGTTCGATAGTTATCATATTCGTCGTTCACCAGAGGTTCATATTTTGAAACCGGGGAGAATTGATGGAGATCAGGATTAGATTTGATTTGATTAGGATTTGGATTGTACTAGATATTTGATTTGATTAGAAGTTTGGATTTTATTAAGATTCTGTTTGTTAGGGTTTCCCTATATATAGGGGTTGTATGAAGTATTGAGAGATGAATAATATTTTGAGAAAATTTCTTGATAAATCTTTGGCGTGGAATTCACTAAACCAAAATTTTTCCTCGTGGATTCGTGGAGAGTGGGCGTGGGCCTGGGTGGATTCCCAAATCCCAAAAGTTTTTTTCCCAATCTATCATTTTTTCCTCAATTCCCCTACAAAAACCCTAATTTTCAAAACCCTAACCCTAATTTCGCCTCTGTCCTGCGTCACAAGCCTTCTCAGGACAATTGATCTAACCAGTCTAGATTGGCTCTAAAATCTAAATTCAATAATTCCAATTAAGAATATCATAAGAAGAACCAAAAGAGATAATCACACGTCTTACATCTCCTCCCCACCCCAAATTTCAATAGCCAACTCTTCCACATATTAAAATGATCCATGAATCTATTAAAAGGATTTCAATAGCTAATACTGAAACTCTAAGTACTTATTAACATCTTTCTATGTTAAAATACAAAATAATTTTTCCCAACCCACACCACAATTTCGGAGTTTTGGTAAAGTAGAAGGGACTTTCCATAAAGTATCAGAGCAACCAAGGTTCAAATCCTGCAGGATGCGCATTTAATTGCGGGTTTTAAAAAAAATTACCGTTGCGTAAAATCCAGATTTCTGCCCAAAATGGGCCTTCAACCTGCAGAAGCGTGTTAAATACAAAATAATTTTCCTCAACTCTCACCACAACTTCAGAGTTTTGGTGAAGTGGAAGGGACTTTCAACATTCTATGATCAGGACACCATCTAAAACAGTGAAACTGCTCTCAAAACAAGATCAACCCATGGGATGCAAGAGATATATTGATAGGTATTTTATTTAACCATAGCCTATGTATTAATGTAATACCTCGACCCCAAACGACAATTTCCCAGGCGGTCACCTGCCCTGTTACTACTGACACCCTAGCATGCATAACTTACAGAGTTTTTACCACAATTCCTTCCTAAAAAATGCTAGGTACAAGTAACTCTGAGTTCATAGAAACTATTGTATACAAGACAACATACTATGCATATCTAATCACTTTTGGCCAGTGGCATAATTCTCCTCTCTCATTAGCAATGTTGAAAATAACGTATTATGAAACCTGTTATATTGCGTTACGAAACCTAACGGAAACCCAACACTATGTAACAACTGAAACTAACTCGGTGCACCGTACCAGTACATTTTTTATGTTATTTTACATTATTTTACGTAACGTTACGTAAAATTACATTATGTTACATTATTTACTATTTTTTTAGTAATTTCTATATTGTTGTTGATTATTATTTTGATTATTAGCGAATTGCTGTAATTTTCTTAGTTGATTACTTATTGGCTTGGTTGATGACTAGTGGAATTACTAATTTACTAATTTCATATTATTTCCTTATTTGCTTGTTGTAATTTCTCTCCGGTTGCTAAACTTTTCTACTTATTAATTCTATTAAATTTTTAGTTGAACTGAAATCAATAATTGCAAATAAGATAAATTGAATATTACAAAATATAAATTACAATAATGATAATAATTGGAATTAGAATGAAAAAATTAGAATCTTATTTTTTTTATTTAGATGATGACTGAAATTATGGTTGCGAACTTAATATGAATTATGAAGATAAATGTAAAAATTATTGTAAAACTTAATATAAAATTAGAATATGTTCTGTATTACAAAATATTTTATATTGTTTTTTTAGAAATTTTAAATTTATTTTTCAATTTATGAAAACTATCTTATATTTTTTATATTTATTTTTATCAAATAAATAAGAAATTGCATAATCTACATTATGCGTTACACTATATGCAATATAACCTAATAAAAATAAAACGTTACGTTACCGTTATCGCTATTTTAAACATTGCTCATGAGTTAGTTCTCAACAACCTCACCAAACAAACTCTCTGACTAGCAAGATTCTAAAGGTTGACCCTCATCACTTCTGCCACCCCAGGGACATTGGAGGATGCCTCACCATAATCTTGTGTAAGCACATAGCTTCATGTGGTTAGTTTCGCATACTTAAAGCTAGTAGCCCCAGTACCATTTGTAACACTAGATAAGAACATTTTGGGAGCTCATGCATTTGTTAGTACTAGTCAACTAATTTAGAATTTTATTTGATTTTGGTTGTTTAAATGGGCATACGGTGTACGTTGTTAGTTTTTTATTAATAAGACTTGTAAGTAGGATTTTGATACGATCGTATGCTATTAAAATATAACCCTAACATATTGATTTGCTATTGTTCTTGAAATCTTTCTCGTGAATTCGTTGAAAGTCGTGTGAATTAGCCTGGGTGCTGAGGCACAAACCGTAATTGTTCTTTCCCAAATCTTTCCAAATCACCAAATTCCACCATCAAATCC
Source organism: Dracaena cambodiana (assembly GCA_036321105.1). Taxonomy (NCBI): domain Eukaryota; kingdom Viridiplantae; phylum Streptophyta; class Magnoliopsida; order Asparagales; family Asparagaceae; genus Dracaena; species Dracaena cambodiana. The sequence goes on from JAYEPQ010000018.1 coordinate 33,784,193, forward strand.
TACTTTTACCTTCCACAAACCCTAATTAGTTTCTTTACTACGTCAGATTGTTATCGGAGCTAAAATTTTCTATTTTCTATTTCATATTTTTCAGAACTCTAGATCCAGTTCTCTATTTTTACTTCTTATTTCTAGAACCCGAATTGAACTCCAGCAGCGCAACCATCATCCGCAGATCATCAACATCATCAAATTCAACACTGTGAAAAAGCCATTATCATAGCTATTTTCAAGACATTGTGCTCTTATGAATAGTGAGTCTTTCTAAAGAACAGAAGTAAAACTTCGATTTATGATTGATGAGTTACAAAGACTCGATCGGTGGCTTACAAGGTTTAATGAAAGATTTGAACAGCTATATCTTCAAAATCACAATGAGGCAAGGGATGAAAAAAACCTAGAAGAATGATGATGATGATATCACGAATAAGATTGCGATAGATATTCTCATTCTTGATGGTGTATGTAATATCCTGTCTAAATCGAATAATGAAATTCATGAAAAACCAATTGCTTAGGCTTCTGAAGATCTTTCAACGAAATCAACTGTGAAGTTTTAGTCAAGTACAGATTTAGTTGATGACCATGCTCACAGGGAGAAGCCTATAGAAGCATTTTCTACTCTCATATATGAAACATCTATCAAACTTGTAATATCACTAACATATCTCCTATGAAAATTTCGTGAAAAACTTCGCCGACATATCGTATTTACTTGCGATATTCACAAATTTGCTGCCGGTATAAGAAAGAACGCATGAATTCTCAGTCCAGGGTGAGGTAAGGATTATGTTCAGACTCATTTTCTTTTGGAATAGCAAACAAATAGTATTTTTAAATTCATCTACTGTCATCACTACCACCACCACAAGAGCTACTGTACAAACATTAGAGAACGGAGATAGAGAACACATTACATAATGAAATGATTTCGTATAGCTATTGAAAACTACCAACAATATTTGCTTTGATACTTCCCGATTTACATGACTTATCATATTTACCTTCCACTTCAGTCAATCTAGTGCGGAAACCGATTCTATCTCCATCACCTTGGCTTAGTATAGAAAACCACGCTCTAGTTTCTTGACTGCTACCATGGCCTGATTAAAATATTTCATGCGAGAATGTTGGTCAATTCAACATAGACATATTTGACATTTCTTAGTATTGCATTCATCGGGAATGAATGTTTTAAAGCAAGAGAGCATTTATTAGGATTTTATTTGATTTAGATAATACATGCCAGATCTAATTAAGGATTACATTTGATTTAGACTTTACTGTTAAAGTTCTTCTTAGATCCTCTTAGATTTGATATAGATTTAATTATTGAAGATCTTAAATTTGATTTTTATTGTTAGGAATTTTACTAGATTTTAATTATTTTATATTAATAAGACTTTTAAACAGAATTTTCAAGAAATAATTTTTTTATTTTATTACCAGCTCCCCAAGATTCCCCTAAAACCCTAATTTGTTTTTCCCTAAATCCATCCAAAAACCCCAATTTTCACCACCAAACCCTAATTCTTCCATCTTGCATCACCTACCCTAAAGTCGTAACTGTGGTTAGTTTACCCTAGTTCCTAACTACAGCTACAATTAATTCTTTAAAACATGGGAACTATCGTATACCAAATAGTTCACTTGTGCATGTCCTATGTGAGACTATCTACTTTGGGGGGGTCTTGACAGGTGCTCATTGTGGAGAATAGTCAAGTGATCATGGGTGCATGTGGTGAAGCAAGATAATGCAAGGTGGAGCATGACAAATGAGAGACACTACATAGGTGCTCAGGTGCATAAGATATATCTTCAGAACTAAGGAATAAAGCATGTGTACTTTCTTCATTAAGTATGTGAAGAAGATGACACCTTTAAAGCATTCCCAGTTTGTTAGCTCATCAGCACAAGCCAAATAGAGAATGTTGTACATCTTGCATTTGATTGTGATCACCAAACAGAAAGACAATATTATTAAGGAATTGATATGCAACCATAGTTATACATCAAGACTGGGACCAAAGGGAAAATGGTTAATCTTTTTGTATTGAAACTGGATTAATTTACTTTAAAACTTGTAGTAACCATGTAGCAATGCTTCCCTAGGCAACTCTTTTAACCTTAAGTCAATTCTAATTGTATCAAAATGAAGAAATTATTTAAAATCTCTCTTAAACTGCACGTCAACGAGGCACAACTAGGAGGTTCACTGAAATTCATGGTGACCTGCCGACCACTGCCGTTTTTTTTTTTGAGAACTTCGCCTATCAGTAGAGCCCACCCACTAGTGGCACATCATAAACATTATTTTAGTTACTCACTTATTTGAACACTAAACTGTTATATTATATTTAGTGTCTTCTTTTGACCACTAAATGCATGTTAACATGTAACGATCACGTAAGAATTCCTATAATTGACCTGTGTTCCAGTATCCTACTCCTTGGTCTAAGTTGATTAACAAGACTTGAACACGTAATTCCTAAAAATGATGTTACACGGAGCTAAATATATATGAAGCTAAGTGATACACAGAATAAAGTACATACCATGCAGTAGGAATTACATCTTAGGTCCACGAGAGCCACCTCTAGAATTCATGGGATACCTCTAGGGTCCGTGGTAACCATTTCTAGAACTCTTGAAACAACTGAACATGCCGAGATTAGTATGAAACTTACACATGGAGCTATGTGTTGCATGGAGTAAGGTGCATGTCATATGATGGGAATCACCTCTTAGGTCCGTGTGAGAAACCTCGTACATGTGAGTACCACTAGGATCCTACGCCAATTGGTAACATGTTAGAGTATCAATATTAAAATCTCATTATCAAATTAAGTAACATAAGTTAAACTTAAAATTAGTGCACCGGTTTCCCTTGTCTACTACACTTGTTACGTTTTGTTCTTTTAATTACTATTATTTTATATACACACGAATATATATCTCTTGAATTATTGCCAACCCGTGCTCAAATTATTCCTTATCGGGTCTGACTTTAAGTTTCCCACACGCCCAGATTTCAAGGATAATGCTGCGATAGATGATCCGCCAGTCAATGATCCCTAATTCCAAGAGCTAGTTAACTACTGAAGTTCGGGGGGACATTATGTAGCAATCTTTTGCAGCTTAGCCACTACACTCCATTTTAGTGTGAAATATTTTGTCTAGTGAGTCGTTCTCTTTTGTCTGCATGGGCCATCATTGAATCCAAACCTTGAAAGTGCAACTCATTTTTGTAAATCTACAATTGTATTTTCTTTTCAACATTGTAATATGGATGATGTTATGTAATATTATGAACTGTAGCAAAATCATATCCTTTCTATTGTGCTCTCTGATTGTGTGGTTCTTTTTAAAATACATCGTTTACCCGCTTTTAGTGTGCCTGCCAGTAGTATCTTACCTAGAAATGGAATATACCGAGAAAACTTTTGAGAAATAATTTGGAGCGTTACACTTCTACTGTAAAATTATCATATTAAAGACACAAGATAAATTGCCATAAACACTTCTCGTTGTGTTGTTATATATGTACTGGTTTAGAATTTATTCATTGGTGCATCACGCCATGCCACGTCGTCAAAGTACACGCTTCTAGGTGTGTAAAAATTAAAATTATTATAAGGACAATCATTTCAATCACCTAATACCAAGTTTTTTGAGATAAAACCAGGGTTTAAATATTGGATCTGATATCGGTATCAATAAATAATTTATGATATCAGAAATTGGCAATATGATGGAGATCAGGATTAAATTAGATTTGATTTGATTAGGATTTGGATTGTACTAAATATTTGATTTGTTTAGGAGTTTGGATTTTATTAAGATTCTGTTTGTTAGGGTTTCGCTATATATAGGGGTTGTATAAAATATTGAAGAGATGAAATAATATTTTGAGAAATTTTCTTGAGAAATCTCTGGCGTGGAATTCGCTGAGTAAAAATCTTTCCTCGTGGATTCGTGGAGAGTGGGCGTGGGCCTGGGTGAATTCCCAAATCCCAAAAGTTTTCCCCAATTTATCATTTCTTCTCCAATCCCTCTAGAAAAAACCCTAATTTCAAAACCCTAACCCTAATTTCGCTTCCGTCCTGCGTCAAATTGGTATCAGAGCCTAAAATTATTTTCTCCCCCTCCACCTGACCCAACCACCCTCACCCTCCATCAACCAGCAAAAAAAAAAAATCAGATCTGTAGAGAGAGAGAGAGAGAGAAGAAGAAAAAACAGCCACCTCCACCTTCTACCCGCAACAGTCACCGCCCTCGTCTCAGTCAGCCACCAGATCCACCAGGTCCACCGCTCTCTCCACTGCTTCCGCCTCCGCTCGCTGCAGCCTCTGCCCTCCCCGTCCTGTCTCCGGCACCACCAACTCGGCCGTCGAGGCCCAACCCAACCATCCTCCACAAACAACAGCACCACTCGCCGCCCTCCACAGCAACGATTCCCAGATCTACCTCGTCGCAACTCTCAGATCTGAGTCCGAGCCCGCCTTCGTCGATCCCCGTCGCCTTGTGTAGCCGACCTCCACCGTCGTTCTGTCGCTGCTCCCCACCCGGCTCTCCTTTTGTCCAAGCAGCCACAACCGGAAAAAACAGTGACCCTCAGATCAACGGCAGCCATCTGTAGATCAGAGAAAGGAGAAGAAACCTATTGGGTTTCGGGTTTGTTTGTTATTAGGTTGATTTGGTTCTAATCCACTTATTCAGACCCACATCCACAAAAGAATAGAAGGTTGGATTTATTTTGGGTCCGACCCGCAAGCTTCAGATCCAACTCGCAGCTCCAGATCCATTCCACTTTTGGTTCAGTTCAGTACAGCAGTGCAGACCCATTTACAGTGCAGACCCGTTAAGAAAAAAAAGTGGTGATTCGAAATTCATTTGAACGTGAACTACTCATCCCTCCAGGTGATACTTAATTTGAACTGAGTTTCAACTACTAAATTCTTTGCAAATATTATTGGATTGCAATAATTTGTGACGGAATGGTTAATTGTTTCTCTCTAGTGATCTCATATTCATTTGCATTTAGCAATTGATTTATTGGAAAAAATTAATTTAATGCATGCATTTCGGTCGTCTGAGTTTTTGCACTATCATCTGTATACTTGACTAATTTGCATTGCATGATCCATTCTGTATATTAAGCATGTCTCATTTTACAACACAATCTAGTCGCCATTCGGAATCAAATAAGTCTCATTATATTTATGATCTGCGTGCTGCTAGAGAAATAATAGATGAAAAATTCTGGTATAAAGATCCTGTATTTGATGGTTATTCATCCACTCGCGACTTTATTGATTGGTTAGTGAAGATGGAAAGTTATTTTGACTATTATAAAATGTCTAGCAAATGTAAATTTCAATTTGCTAGGAGACGAATAGTAGGACAAGCCAAAATTTTTTGGATTTCAGTAGAGATAGATCGTGAGGAACGTTATAGAAATCCTATAAACTCGTGGGAAGAGATGAAAGATATTCTTATTGAGGAGTATCTTCCTACGTATTATAAAACTCGTCTTTTAGATAAATTGAAAAATAGATTCACTCTAAAAGTTAGAACACAGTGTCCTAAATGCGACAAATATGGACACTCTGACTTTCATTGTACCATGACCAAGTGTTCCAAATGTCGTATATCTTGGCATTACGATTATGAGTGTCCCCTCAAGAGTGTACCCATAGATATCATGCCCCCTAATCACATTGACAATTCAGAAGTTACTGAGGTTCATATTTCTAAGGAAAGTACTGTAGTTGAATCACAATTGGAATCGAACATGTCTATTCTTATTGCCGATACTCCTATTCCTTTTATGCTTAATGATGATATTATTAATGAGGCACAAGAGTCTAATACATATCCACCAACTGAGATTCTTATTCCTATTGATATCCATGCTACTGTAAAGAGTACTACTGATACTATTGATACTCAGAATGTTTTGGTAGAGTCTAGTGCACCCCCAAATGATACTAGATCTTCAATTTTGGAGTCAAATGTAGATGAAGAGACCGAGTATAAAAGAGTTGACACTAATATTGCTACCGGTAAGTCTTTGAGCATCATTCCCATATTTTGGCAGGTTAATCCTAATATATTATTTTCTAGAGATCGTTTGGAGTTTCCTTTCGAGATTCATCAAATTCTCACACAGTGTAGTGATGTTATATCATTTGCGGTAATTGATGTATGTCATCTTAGGGAACCAACATATCTAGTTTTTGGAGTTGTACCACTTGAGTCTGTTGCATTGCATTTGCCTGATATGCATATTATGCATGATGAGATCATTAGACAGATAGCAATTTGCAATGATGAGTACAAATTTGTTGTATATCCACATAATATTTTGCAGGAATTTGTATTGATAATGAAGTGAAAGTTTTGGTTCCCCCTGAGAGGTTGCTTCCAGAAATTGTGAAGAAATTATACGTTTCATATTCAGGTGTCTTTCCAGATCTACCGTGGTTCGATACAAGTTCACTAACGAAACCAGTTCTCCCTCCACTTTTTTTCAGATGTGATGCACAAACTATGGTTCCTCGACCACCACCATGGCCTAATTGGGATACTTCGTGGATGCCGATCAGTTCAACCCAGACGTGTTTATCATTACTTATCTCCACATTCATCGGGGATGAATGCTTTGAAGCCGGGGACAATTGATGGAGATCAGGATTAGATTAGATTTGATTAGAATTTGGATTGTACTAGATATTTGATTTGTTTAGGAGTTTGGATTTTATTAAGATTCTATTTGTTAGGGTTTCCCTATATATAGGGGTTGTATGAAGTATTGAAGAGATGAATAATATTTTGAGAAATTTTCTTGAGAAATCTCTGGGGTGGAATTCGCTGAGTAAAAATCTTTCCTCGTGGATTCGTGGAGAGTGGGCGTGGGCCTGGGTGGATTCCCAAATCCCAAAAGTTTTCCCCAATTTATCATTTCTTCCCCAATCCCTCTAGAAAAAAACCCTAATTTCAAAATTCTAACCCTAATTTCGCCTCCGTCCCGCGTCACAATATCTGCCATGTCACATCAACAACATCAGGTATGTCAATAAAATATCACAATATTGGCAATATAGGTACTGACACTACAGGATCTATATTGTACCGGTTGCCTCAAAATCTTGATACAATATATGAGATACATATTGGTATCGGCTGATATCTAAAACCTTGGCTAATACACATTGTGTCAAGTGGATAATTAAGATGCTGTAAACCAAAAAGCAACATCATCAAAATCTTCCATCAAAGCTAGATGTTTACACTTAGAACAAAATAGAAAATATCAGTCTTAACAACATTCCACATCAAAATTGGATTAGATTGAAGAGTCCAGCTAAATCTCACACAAGAAAAGCTGGACATATTGAGATTGGCAGAAAACTGCTTCTGTAAGAGTCAAATTCAGTAGAAACACAATAGAATTCTTGTATTAAGAAGGAATAGCAGGAATGGTGGTTGGAGCATTAAAGTGCCAATACAGTTGGTAAAATAAAATATTATTAAAAACATATAGGTCACAAAGATCTACAAGTATTCAGTCTTGAATAACTATAATAATAATACCTTTTGTTTAAGAATATTTTCACACTGCACAAGGCGTATAGTTCGACATATTTCCTGGAGCTCTTCCTCATACATCTCTATGTCCTCAGTAGTTGATTGAAATATATGACAAATCATACAGCCTCCTTGTGGCTTTTTGGTTTCCCTTAATTTTTTAATCTTTCTTTCAATTGAAGATGTCTGATGCTGCAAAGAATAATCGCTGTTAGTTCTCACTGATGAATATAGGAAAGTATATACAATTAATGTTTCACCAAGTTCCCTTAATTTGCAAGGCTCTACTAAAATCCCCAATAAATGATAAAATCTAACTCTACAGTTGGACATCCATTGCAACCGATAAAATGAGACAACAAAAAATGACAACAACAAAATGTTCCACATGAATCCCTTTCCTCGTTCAGCTCTATTGAAGATATCTTCAGTCAAATTAATAAAAATGGGGACAAGAAAGAAAAAAGAAGAAGAGTAGATTCACAAATACAGTCAATTAACTAAGGAGCACCTAGCAACTTCCACATTTAAATGGTATTTAGTAGACCCAACACTATGGTTGTGATATTCTATAGGAACCTAGACGACTTGGTTATGATAAGAGGGAAGAAGTAAAAGATGTAGAGCTTAATATTCACATTGCAACCTTTAGGAGCAAAGAGAATCCTACAAAGCAAACAATAACATCATCTAGACGCATCATACATTTAAACGAAAATTAGAGTGGTTATAAGATACAATTACTAGCTCATTAGCACCCTTTCTGAAACCTTAATCAATTAAGAAACAAAAAGCTCATCTGCAGAGTGTCAAGAATATCTATTGGTTTATATCATTGCTAGAAAAATTATCATCTTGAAGAAGAACAGAGACAAGAGGACACTGAAAGTACCGGCATGTAATAAAATACCTATATTGATTTCCATTTGTGAAACTATAATCTTTACTGGTCGAGCAAGTTATAAAAGAATTCTAAGACTTGCATTCCCCCAAAAAATTGCAAAACTGCATTATAAAAAAGAACAAAAAATTCAAAAGCAGAGTTTATAAATATCAGGATGTGTCATAAGTAGAGTTGTTTTTGTGAGAAGCTTTATTTCATAAGGCACCACCATTCATGCTCAAATAGAGGACCCTAAATTAAAATAGGGATCTAATATCAGGAATAAATACCTACCAATCATAGAGATAATGAGGCAGAAGCATAAGCAAACCTGCTCTCGTGTCAAATATGGGGTTAACATTTGGAAGTAGTCCTGTAGGTTTACATAAGAACTCCCAGGAAGGGAGACAAGAGAACCCCACACGCCCTGCACAGGAGGTAGAAACCATAACCTTCCACAAGGGAAGTGAGTGTCTAAACGCATGAGCTAAGCTCACTTGGCGAGTTGTGGTTTTTTGTATATGCAGGCATATAGACTGTTTACAGACTGCGATTTCCAGTGCATTATAAAGAAACTATTCATTTTACCAATCCAATCTGCTGGAACTAGAAATATACTGCACTGAGCAATCAGTCCCCACATTTGTTACTTCTGGGAGTCATATATGTGCACTGAAGCATTGCCAAGAAATAGTTTATCTCTTTTGAAGCAAATTAGGCATGATTAATATCTATTCTCCATCTTAAGTGGGACCACTAGAGTGTGTACAATGTAAATCTTATGTTTTTCATAATATATAAATAACATAACAGCAACGCTAGTAGGACAAAGGGTAAGTTAAACAAGGTCATTAAATTTACATAGATGATGCCAAATCTGTGACCCTTTCAAATATGGTTGAGACAGATAATGGATGGGAACTTAAATTACCAGAATGATTTCAAATCATAATGAAAGGATGGTCTACACCAAACATATATCAAATAATAGGAAAAAGTAAATTATAGAAGACAATAATAGTGGGAAAAATAGAATACAACTCCAACTTAAAATATTCACAATATTACGCATACCAGTAATTCTTTGAGACGTTTTCCATCATATACGATTTGATAAGATTGATAAGTGTAAGGATGGTGTTTTGAGAAGAAGTGTTCAACACAACAGCCACGAGCCTTATGGTCTGCACAAAGAGGAATACCTCGAACTAGCACAGTAAACTGGTCAGGCCGATGCCCCTGATTAGCAATGTGCTGGATCCTTCTATCTAATATCCCTCTGTACTCCTAAAATGTAAAACAAAAGGATTGAGTGACAACTTATGCCAAACAATTCAAAATAAATGCTTAGCTCCATAAAGGGGGAAAACTTAAAAAAAAAAACTTTGGTAATTCACTAATAGATTTTTAAGAGAATGAAGGTTATAATGAATGGAGGGATCATCCATTCGGACCATGCACTCTATCCTTTAGTGGCTGGTTGGGAAAATTTCAAGAATGGTGGGATCATCCATACAGACCATGGACCATGTCCTTTGATGGCTGGAGTAAGAAACTACACCGTCTGCTCATCTCCCATCTATATATGTATACAAATATGTTTATGTATTATCTACAAACATATACATGTGTATATGAATGAATACATAGGAAAGTGTTCTTATGGTCACTCTTAAGCAATTTTTTTACCATTAAGAAAAACTTATTTCTTAATTGAATGTATTTTGTTAAGAATTAACTGCTATAAAATGAGATAGGAAGAAACTCACCTTATATAACAAATATAGTACATAGAATGATATAAAGCACAAGCATGAAAAATGAACCCAAAGCCTGCAGTGATTTCAAAAGAAAAATCCAATTTAGAAAATTAAGGGGGAAAATATGCTTCAAATTGATGTATTTAAATGGGCAACTATGTTCAATAAAATAAGAGAGGAAGACTAGGCATTTCATATATAGATCTATAATTGCATGAACATAATATTCACCTGTTAGATCCTCTTTCCACATTAGAAATTGTAAAATGATCCATGGAAGATGACTTAAATGAGAAATCCACAAGACCCAAGCCTTGTTGGCAAGTGTAATTTACTGGTATAAGAATCAACACCCCAATTAAGGAACAGACCGAGAAAAAATTGATGCTGCATGTAGAACAACAATTTAGGATTAGGAAGTGTAGGTAAATATGCAGATTAATAATAAGTTAAATCTAGACCATTCAAAACAAGAGAGATAAATATGAATTAACAATAAAAAATATCTTTAAGATAAATAAAAAATAAAACCGTTCATAGGATATGAGTTTTAACCAAAACATATAACATTCACAATAAAATAGGAGTCAATATTATTGGTCATTAAAATGAATTTCTAATATTTATATTTGACAAATTATTAGGTGTTAATTTAAGATTAAATGAATTCTACTTTTAGCATTGTTGGTTGCAATGGAAGTTGATCGTTGATTTGCTTTCTATGAAGCATGGATACACCAAATATGTCAAATTATGAAAAGAAAGACATATAAATACATGCACATGATATATATATATATATATATATATATATATATATATATATATATATATATATATATATATATATATATATATATATATATATATATATATATATATATGAATGGTACAAGGATAAGGCAATTCAAACTATTTATGATATTGATATGTGTGAATACATTCTCAGTAAAATTAATCATGTGAGTTGATGTTAAATATCTTGAATATTAGAAATGCTTCCGAAGTTATATTAAATTAATAGTCATATGCACAATCATATTCTTTTTTGCAAAATACATAGGCAAATGATAGATGCAATGCCTCAGCAAATTTTAACTTGTCATTCGTTCATCCAATTTTAAACCTTTCACTCTAGATTACATTATGATCAGTTTAGGATATTCGTAAATTTGGAAAAAGAAAAAGAAGTATCTGAAACATATAGGTCAAGTATAAGATTGTTTGAGTATCAGACACATCTGACAGGGGTACGGCTCCATCTTCGAAGTATCGGTGCTACATAGGTCCTTTTCTACTTCTCTCTATAATACAGGTAGAAGGACAGTTATGCATGTAACTTGGTGTTCCACGATTTTCACCAACATTGAGATGGAAGCCCCCTTTATCCAATAGGACTATTGATCAAATTGCTTCCCTTCCCATATGTCGATATAGATTTGCAGCATTGCATGTTTCTAATTTCTTTGCCAAGATTCTCAGTTCCAATTACACGCAAATTCTTCTCTTTGAAAGTTTCAGTGTTTGATAACTCGACAATTGACAGTAGGGGCTACTAGGTTCGTGCTCCCTCCACGCATGTAATTCATATACTAGAATATCTTACATTTGAATAAATATATTTAAAAATTCATGAAATTCTCTGCTCTTTACGAACCCTACAACTCAACTCTTCATTCAAACCAACTGCAAAAAATTGACCATCTTACTCAAGTAATTAAATCCAAGATTCGGAACGTTTCTTTTTTAAATGAATTATAATTATCCCATCCCAAAATCCAAACTTTTGCATTATTCAAAAACGAAAAAAACAGTCCCAATATGCAATTTTCCAGGTAGCCCCTTACCCAAATTTGAACAATCGAAGCACAACGAGCGCATCGAGGCCGCACTGCCGGACGATCTCGTCCTCCGACACCCTAAGCGCGCGGTAGATCCAAGAAACCGACGGCCGGAGCCTATTAAGCGAGAACCTGCGATCGAGCGGGAAGTCCTCGTGGGCAGCCATCCGCCGCGAGAAGTACACAGGAGCGGTGCATGGCTGCTTCTTGAGGACGGAGAAGAGCGAAAGAATGACGAAGGCAAGACCTATGTTGATCGCCGCTGAGGTCGTCAGCCCTTCGGCGTTCATCTCTGCAAACTTTGGGGGATTTAAAAAAAAAAAAAAAAAAAACAGTTTTTTTCTTTTGATTTTGGGGGGAGATGCAGAGGATGAAGAGAGTGAGGGTGTGTTGTGCTTGCGGAGGAGTGTAGAGTCCCGATAGGACGATGTTGGTGGTATGTGTTGTTCTGGCGTTGCTTATGGGAGCAGGATAAGTTAATGGTGTAGGAAAGGATATTTAATCTGATCTGACACCTTGAGGACACGAGTGGTGCCAAGTGGAATCCTGCATGAGCCCACTTTTTAAAGCGTTATTTTAAAAGTCTGAATAGTTACAAAGTAGACTCACTGGGGAAAAAAAAAAAAAAAAAAACAAGTTGTGCCGCTTTAGAAACTCCCGATCATCGTTGAAATTCAATCGGGCAGCGATCCGAAGTTAGCGGGTATGAGTTGATCGGGTACTCATGCAAATGCAACCCGAATTTAGTGGAAAAAAGAAAAAACAAATGGATGTTTAATTTTTGCATGTGATCTCCTTTTTTTTTTTTCTTTTTTTTTTTCTTTTTTTTTTTTTGTTTCAAGATATACAACCAATATAGTCTAATCATGTCTTATTCTATTATACTTTCATCACGTGCTAATGCACGTGATCGCAGTCGTTAAAAAGAAAAAAAAAAAAAAAGCATCCCATCAATCGTAAGCCTAGCTTTTCACGTGCATCGCGCGTGCTCTAAGGCAGCAAGACACAGAAAGGGGAAATTCTAAACGCGCATCACACTTGCCTACGTGAGCACCATTTTCCCCTGTGGTGTAAATAACTTTACCATAGGATGTGGTGCTCACTGGTTAGTGTGCGGTGCGCATTTAGACTTGCCCCACAGAAAGGAGACGCAAAATCATTCATCGAAGTGAGAGATCGAGAGCAATCAGCAGATGGAGCGGCAGCAGAGCGACGAGTTCTCGGTGCTGGTCGTAGCCTCCGATCTCGGCATCGACGGACGCTCCCTCCTCTCTCCATCCGATCACCTCGCAGCCGACGACGGCGGCGACGAGGAGTGGCACGACTGCCAGGACGACGACTTCACCGACCTCGAAACCCTCCAGATCCTCCGCCTCCAGGGCTCCGACAAGCGAGGCCACCGCATCCTCCGCATCGTCGGAAAATACTTCCCAGGTTAGGGTTTTACTCCCAAAGATTCCAACTTTTTGATTGAAATATAACAATTTGATAGTTTGAGATAAGAAAGATTTCATCTTTACTGTTTAGTTCGATCTATGCCATAAAAGGATGTGTTATCTGGATGTATTGATGTTTACTTATATTAATTGAGGACTCCGATAACAGTAATTTTTATAATTTGAAGTTTCTAACATCCACTATTTGATATACATTTTTCCAAAAGCCAAGCTTTACTGGGTTTAGTTAGAGAAGGGCAGTATTGATTGTTGAAAGTGATTCGAAAGAATAGGGAACTAAGGAGTAAAAGAAATTTCAGCTATCTTAGGTATCTTTTAGCTTTTTACGATGATTCAAATATCGGAAGCATATTGGCCATCTGAATCGAAATATCAGAAATATGTTATAGAGTAGTCGCTACCATAAAATCCAATACAATATGTAAGAACCGGATTGGCATCGGCCAGATATTTAAAACCTTGATGTTTAATACTTTAAAAGATTTATAAAATAAGTTAATTGGAGCAAATGTATTATTATCATGAATTAGACGTGTTTTCATTATGCTTTTGTCATTCAGCTACAGTTATTAGTGCCGAACGCTTGAAGAGATATGTGTTCCACAAGCTAAGCACAGAATTGCATGAAGGTCCATACTGCATTCTGTACATGCACAGCACTGTACGTTCAGAGGACAACAACCCTGGGATGTCCATCTTGCGGTGGGTATATGAAGAGCTCCCATCCGACTACAAGGAGAGGCTACAAGTTGTCTACTTTTTGCACCCTGGGTTGCGGTCAAGGTTGGCTGTAGCAACGCTTGGCCGGCTCTTCCTAAGTGGAAGGTTAGTGTTTTCCTACCTCATTGGCATCATTTATTTGATTGAGAATTTATGACCTTAAATATATAATTGAAATGGCTGTTCAGTTGCTTTTTAACTTGTATAGATTTGGAAAAGCTCGCATGTCTAGATATGAGAACAATTTGAGGTCTATATAATCTTGATGCGTAATGGAACTTGTCAGATATTTGAGAATAGAAATCTGTATGAATCATCATGATCGTGTATTGATATATAACATTATATAGATATTTTTATTCAATGTTAGTTTATGTGATGATATGATTGTAGAAACTAGAAAATGCCTTCTATGTGGATTAGTGATATGCTTCTCTAATTTGTTGACAATATGCATCTTTACTTTATTGAACTTAGTTAACAAACAAGTATCTGATGATAGATATTTTGTTTGAATTAACATCATTGTAGTTTTTATCATGCTACATTACGTGCTAGATTTTGCAACTAACTGATGAGTCAAGAAGTAGGTAACATTTTTGTGATGTATTATATATTTCATTTATGTTATAAGCTTCCAGAACTAAGTAGTAGAGAAATGCACAGTCCCTATTGATGTATGTTGTGTTGTTCCTATTGAGGGCAAGTCGGCCTCCACTACTGGATGCTTGATAAATTTTACCCAGTGGATAGTTAGGTTTCCCTATGGGAGATTCTCTTTTGTGAACCCAGATATTCTTAAAACTGAGGAAATCAGTGGTGCATATATTATCATATAATCTTTGGGTTTTTACCAGCTTTCGACATTTTCAGTTATATATATTTTTTGTTTAATTTATCTTCAGATCAGGCTTTGGAGCTGATTTTGATATTAAATTCTATAGTATTCAAAGTAGTTCCTTGAGACATTCTGTAAAGTATAATGGTCTAAGAAAAAACCTTGATGTCATTTTTTAGCACCACATCCTGCTCATGGCAGTAGTATCTTTGTCGGAATATATCAAGCAGATAGTACTAGATTCTGAAACTATATCAACTACATATAGACGGGCCACTCTCCTGTTAAAGAGATCTTGCTTATGAATGTTCTTTCCTTTGAGTGCTAACTGCTTTATGTCGAAGAAGTTTTTTCCACTTCCGTGTCATTATGCTTTAATGAATCAAGAAACTGCAGAGATGGGAAAAGAAAGTATTTTGATGCTAACTACATACAACAAATTAGTAATTTGTGGAAAAAATGGTATTATTCTGATATGTATTAGTGTAGAAGATTAATTGATGTATAATCTCTTAATAGCAGAGATATAAACTAATAGAGGTATATAGATATTTCTGTAAACACTTTCCATAAGCATTTAATATATTTCGTCAACCTGTTTATTGGCTTGCTTAGCATGCTATATAACAACCAGAACATTTATTCCCAAAGCTTTGATTTTTGGATTTTCCTTTAATTGGAAATTCGTTATACTTAGAATCAGATCCAACTTTTTTTTCCATAAGGCCCTTAGCCCTTAGGAAGGGAACAACTAAAATTGCTCATATGAGCAGTGTCATTTAAACAGTAAAGCAGTTATGGGATTGTCGTGGAATTTCAATTTTAGATTATGGTGGCCATGCAGGTCGATGAATAATGGATCGTTGTCCGGGAGACAAAACCATGATTAAAATTTCTGTTGATGTTTTAGCATTGTTTTTAGTTATATAATATGATCGATATGAATTTTGGAAGGGAATTGATTAATATTGAGTACTAAAAAGTTAACATGGAAAGAGTTTACCTGGTATGAAGAAAATCTAACTAAAGGGTGTAAAGCTGTGAACATGGTAACATGGTTCGATATCAGCAAGAATGAAACATCATATTACATCAATACAAAAACCTTAACTATTGAGAAAGATGTTGTAACGATGTTTTTTTATACTAATACTTGTGATGGCAAAAACCGAAGGCATTTTATTTGAAATAATGGTGCACGAGAACACAATATTGTCAGATAAAAAATATTTCATCTTTCCTTCAAGCATGAAACTTCATTTAAATTTCTGGATGTTTTGAAGTTTCAACATTGTTCTTCATATTACGAAGTCTTAGGTGGATCATGATACACATGAGAGTTAGATATTTTCTCCACCTTGCCAGGTTCCTTATCTCAGTTTTACTCTCTTTAAAATCAGCAAGAACAAGATACAACACATCAAGCGTTGTCATCTGCCTTTATTAATTCCTCCATTTTATGTCTGGACTACTTCTGCAACTCAATCTTTTCCTCTAGCACCCTATGAGTTTTTAATTATATTGAGCTATAGTAAGATAATTTACAACCAACAAATTTCATAACACAACTAATTTTCTTTTACCTGAATGGACTATGGGTAAATAGAGATGCTCTGACTGGGAGTTTCGTCCAGATAAATTCATTTTTTCAATTTTAGTACTCATTTCATGAATGTAAAGACAAGGTCAAAGCTGAAACTAAGAAGAAAAACTTAGAATTCTATATGAGATTTGCTCACTTAAGCTGAAATGACGTTTTAAGCTGTTTTATGCCCTCCGAGGACTTAGATTTTCTTCTAAAGTGAGATCCATCTTTCTTGCATATATACCTTCTCTCTAGTGTCACCAAGGAGGTGAGCAATTAACCTCAAAGTCATCCGAATCAACAAGAACGATTCCAATGCCATGCTTCTATTAAAAAATTGTCAAAACCGAATCATAAGCTTAGCACTGAAATCAAGCTAAAATTTCTATGAAGTTTTGTAGTTGATTCTCTAAATTAAAAACCCTAGATATTGTGACAAAGAAATCCCATTTGGAAAAGGACATATGTGTGTGTGTAGAGGTAGAGAGAGAAAAAGAAAGAGAGTAATGGAAATGAGTTGCCAGTACTGCCAGCACATGAAATTTCTTGCTGGGCAGCCCATTTCCATCACACGCACAAACACACACGTACACACCAATAAGAGCTTTATATTAACAAATAAATAAACAAAAAGATTCACCCACTAACTAGACAGGCCCATGGGTTTTCACTAATTAAATTATTATGAGCTATAAACAAACTAATATCTCTCTCTCTCTCTCTCATGTGCGCAGAGAGGGAGGGAGCTATTTATTAGCATAATAACTAAAAAACACCACTTATTCAATTAAATGCAATTACTATGAGCTACAAATTAACTAATCTTTTGTTTGTTCACAACTTCACATAATGATCAAATATCAAGTATTTTGTGATAACTGTTAAAACATTAATAAGGAAATAGATTCTTAATTGCTTCAAGTTGCAATTCTGAAATGTCATGTAGAGCTTTCTTCTGCTTTCCATTTTTTAGTCATTCTACCTAATTAAAATCCATAGTGCTGTATTGTTTCCCTTGTTGTCATCAATTGGTTGTTGCTAAATCATCCTCATCATTAAGAACTTGCATCAATTCATTGAATATTTTTGAAATTGGTTATGACTCTCAAATCAAAAAATAAAAGTATATCCAAGTGGAAATATCTATGTTGTGTTAAGATATATTAAGAGGCAACAGCAGGATAAAGCTGCAGTCTTTTTATTATTATTATTTTTTTTTAAAATTTAAAGACCACGTTGCCGTTAGGAGGCAAAAAATTAGCGACTAAATGAACAAAAGAAAGATCAGATTAAAACCAAACCCTTGAATAAAGATATACAGGAAAACTACTGATATATTCATTTAATCAGCGGTATTCTGACTAGAAAATTTCCTTGGATTCCTAGCTTTTTTAGCATCCTTTTTAGAAATAATATTGGAAAAATTAAATAGATTAATGAGTAGTCCAGTCTTCTGGCCCCACCAGCGTTGCTGGCTGTTGCATCTCTCGCTATTGAACCAATCTCTTGGGCTATATGTTAAGAGAAACCTTAAATGGAACTGATCTCTTTCCAAAGAAGCAAAAGAAGTTGTGCCCATTGTAAAATTTATAAATCCTATGAATCCGAGCACAAATCTTATGAATAGGATCTTAGCTGAACTATACAACAAAAAGTTGATGTTGTATGGTTTGACTAAGATCCTATTCATAGGATTTGTGCCCGGATTCTATTGATAGGATTTCTTGATGGCTGCTATTGATCCGGGGTTATATAGTAGAAAAAGGATTAGACTTGAGCACCAGAATCTGATGAGAGTTCTCTCTAAGCAACTGTTATCTGTTCTCTCTGTATATCAACCAGTTTACATGTTAAAATTCCAAAATATGTGATACAAATAAGTAACCTTTGCTACCTTACATGTTATTTATATATTTTGTAGCTTATATTGGAAGATCAAATATGTCAGTCGACTGCAGTATTTGTGGGATGACATAAAGAAAGATCAGATTGAGATTCCTGCATTTGTTCAGCGTCACGACCAGGTTCTTGAAGAGAGACCCTTGACAGACTATGGCATAGAGCCAGATCCACTACGGCTAACCGGGGTTCATGCTATGGATTACTCATTCGGAAGGTACGAAGATAAATGGACAGCAGGTATTCAGGAGTACATGTGATCCGGTACATTCAATGTAACAACTATATGCTGATAAATTCCGTCAACGTGGATAAACCTTTTGTACAACACATTGCATCATGCTGTTATGGTAATGGAACTGCATCTATATATACTGGCTCTGTGTATTAGAATATCAGCTCTGTGCACGTATTGTACTTGTTGGTATATCTGTATCAAGGGTTGTAATTTTGTTTGAACATATCCTCAGATATTGATGTTATCAGTTATAAAAAGCCATTGTATGTCTTGGATTATGAAGTTCACTTATATTTTTTCTCTGAACATAGAAGAACAATGTAGCTGTTTTCAGATCTTTCTCGATGCCGTTGAGCAGGAAATCTCCCTAGAAATTGTATTGTGGTTGTTTGGGTTCTGATGCTGTAATCTCAACATCTGACATTTGCTTAGATACTAAATCTCTGAATTTGAACAAAAGGCATCAGTTTGATGCATGCATAGAGCTAAACGCTTACAGCAAAAATGCATGGTTGATTCTTTCTTTATATTGAGAAAAATGCTCCAGCAATAAAATCATACCAACATAGGAGAATTGGGAGATAAAGTTGACATGTGTGAAAATTTGAGGGGTATATGTTTCTAAATACTGAAAAATTGAGGGGAGTGCTGTCAAAAGAAGCTACAATCAGAGCAGGCAACAACTTATTCCTAAAATACAAGCACCTAGTGCAGGAAATCCATATCCTGATCCAAATTAATGGGAAACCAATCTACTGACAATAAACCGAACGGAATTACGATTGTGATAGTTCTTGGCACCGTTTGGTGGCAGCAACAACAGCATTCATCAACGTTCCCCGGAATCCACCCCTTTCCAACTCATGAACCGCAGCGATGGTAGTTCCAGCAGGCGATGTCACTGCATCTTTCAGCTGACCAGGATGCTTTCCTGTAACTTTAACCATAGTAGCAGATCCTAAAACCTGCACAAGAGTTTCATATGATCAGCTACTCTGAAAATGACTAGGATGAATAGAAATCAATAGGAGTTGCATGGATTGATTAGTAGCAGTGTTCAAAGTACAAAAACGAAGCAGCAAAGAATGCAAATACTATCTTCAATATTAGATATCTAAGCTATCTATCCTTTTTTCCCAATGGTCAATAGTCGAGGAGGAAGAGGAAAAGAGGGGCCTCAACTTTGCATTTCATAACCTCTCTCAGCATAACTGATAATGATGACAGTAGACGAGAAATTATAGTCACTACAATAGGTAGATAAGTAAAGATTAATAGGAGTACACACACACATATATATAGAGAGAGTAAACGGGAAATTCACCGACGGAGAAGGGAGTTCCTTCACTGTTGCTTAGGTGGCCCAATAAAATTATTACACGTGGCGCCACTTAAAGTGCGGTTAAGGGAATTCTTTTATTTGTTATGTGGTGTCACGTGTAATAATTTTATTGGGCGACCTAAACGGCAGTGAAGGAACTCCCTGAATCGCCAGTGAATTCCCCATTTTCTCATATATATATATATATATATATATATATATATATATATATATATATATATATATATATATATAGTTGACTTAGACACAACTATAATATCCACCTATAAAAAATTTAAGAATTTTCGCTGTCCAATATACAATTCTAAGCTGTAATAAAAAATTCTTTACCATTAAAATGCACACAGAACATTTCTATCTCAGAAAATTTTCGTACCAATTAAACCTTCTTACCCCCCAAAGCGATCAGGCCCCAATCATACCCATACCCTTGAAACACAAACCACGACCGACTAAACTATCAACCTGTATCCTGGAAAAGAAGCATTCAGAGTCTCAGACGACCATTTCTCACGGGGAAGAACACATCTCTATGCCGTGTACTTCATCCCATGCTTGTCTCTTCCTTTCCGTCATCTAAAAAGGAAACTGAATCATCCTGTTAATCTCCATTTGATTCCTCTTTAGCCGAGACAAATGTTTTCATTTTCCCACTCATCTACATCATCAACTTGAAATTCCAACAGAAGTTTTCAACCTTTTCATGTGGAGAGTGGCCTAGATACAATATCTGAACCACATAAAATCACCTTCTTCGACGTCCTTCCTTCAAACAAGAGTGAAACCATTTCACTGCCTAGTTCTGATGCTATCAAGCAGCTAAAAATATTTCTTGATACAAAAGAATGTCCGTTCCTTCCATGACATACATTTAGGCTACACACCATATACAACTTCACCCGATGGAAAAAAGCTTCAAGGAAAATGGCACTAATCGTGGTTTAATAATTTAATATTGTTAAATATAGCATATTAGCCCCTCATGGTTGGGATGTCAGATTTATTTTTTCACTTGTATGCTACATAATCAACTGCATCTTCAAGGGGAAAAAAAATGCTTGGACGGTAGAGCCATCACTCATAGTTAGATAATTCCAATTGTGCTAATTGAGTATCTTGTCGGCATCAACATAATATGCAAGTCCTATATCTAATCTTCTTTTATAATTATAGCTTGCATAAAGCTCATACGATGTTTTTGTAAAATATACTGTGTTCCTCTTTCTCTCAACTTTATACATTGCATTGAAAATTTGTCCTCCAGTTCACTGAACCCAAACTATTTTTATTGGTCAAAATCATCTGAATTATTTTATCTAGGTGTAATAAGTAGGTGAAACACATACCTCGTAACATTCATATGATTCCTTCACAATCATTCTTTTTGATCTATAGTATAGATCTCATTAACATCTATAAGTTGCGAAAAGGAAAGAGCAGGAGCTAGTCTGCAATTATGCTTAATTCAGTTGCTAAATTTTGCAAAATGCTTATAAAGACTTAAATACTATGACTCTTCTATCATTTAATAATGTTCTTTAAAGTTGGACAGCGCAAGGCTTGACAATATATTTTGTCCCCCTTCTGAATTTTTTTCAACACTCAACTGCATTGGGATGGTTTTCACCAAACTGAAGCCAAAAAATTTAGGCCGTGTTCAGGGGCAAAGTTATCCTAACTCCACTTTTTTGGAGGTCTGCAAACTCCAAACTCCAAGTGTTGCTTTCAAACTGATTGGAGTTTAGATAGCTCAACTGATTGAAGTTTGGATAGGTCCAACTACCGCAACTCTACAATTCAAATAACTACAAAATATTGGAGGCATCAAAACTCCACTCTTCTGTCAAATTATACCTCTATTTTCACACAATCCAAACACATCAAGAGTTGGAGCTTAGAAAATTGGTGGAGTTCGCAAAACCTATATCTTCAATTAAAATCAACCTCCAGTTTTCTAAACTCTATTTCCAAACAGAAGGCCCTTAACAGTCAAACCATCTGAGAGTTTAGGCCAAGTCAAATTCATATCAGAATGTGTATCTCACCACAACCATACATTTATGAAAGGTGATTACCTAGCAATTCATTATCAGGTCATCCTTTAGAAGATTCCTTCATTTTCCAGAGTACGCTCTCGTAGTTTAAAAATGTTGCCAAATGCCAAAATTTAGGTTGCCAGGTGTATCATCTCAATACTACAGGATTTAAAATTCTATTGCTAAATGTTCAAATTTTTATAAATATAACTTACAGTCTGCGATGCCAGACCAAGGGCAAGTTCACGTGGAAGACCAGCAGCCACACCACCATCAGCCAGTGCTTCAATTGCTAGAAATATGTAAGCTGGGCCACTGCCACTGAAAAATTTAAGAGAGAGTTGAATGCATGGTATTGTTGCAGAAGGGGGGAAAAATCACTTCATAGAAATGGAAAATAGAAAGCAAAGCTACTAGCTTAAGCTTGCATTACAGATCAGTCATGCAACTATGTGATCTCAATGAACCAAACATCAACATACCTCAGGCCAGTTACAGCATCAAAATGTTTCTCAGCAGCTGTCCATACCCTTCCAATTGCGCCAAACAAACGGGCAACACGTTCTTCATCATTCATTGTTGCCATCTCCCCCAAGCACATAACTAATAAACAAAACACAGGATATTATAAGTTGTAGTCAGTATTTCATCTTTCTTATGTGGTTAAATTATAAAGAGTTTTAATACACTAGAAAGAACTAGTGTCCAGCCCAGGTGCTGAGTTCTACAACCTAATGTGCCATTACAATTTTATAAAAAACATTAACAAAACAATAAAACAATAAATGAGAAAAAGCCAAAATGCACTATTTGATTGTCGAGGTTCTTGACAATGACATGCAGGTTGTGAAACCGTAAAGATGCTAATCACTCCTCTGGATGGGTTCTCCCAAATACAGAGTGCCAAATTTTGTTCTGACCTCTTCTTTTAAACATTCCATCAAAGACATTCTTAGCTAGAATCAAATGAGTAAGTTCATCTTTCCTTTCACCTATTGCTGTCTTGTACTTCATCACCTTCATCTTTATGAAATTCAACAAGGCACTATATTGTAAGGCCTAACAGACAATGGGCCAGCTTACAAAGTTTGGGTCAGAATATTGACTGCACACACTTCTTATGTCTCTAGAAGATAGCTGCCTACACTTAGTTAACAAGAACCTGCAGCTAAACACTCATCTACATGTCTCATGCATGTAATGGCCTTCAATTTATAGGGGATTTCCAACAATATGAACTTCATATACTTTTTGCATCATATATATCAAGAACAAATATAATCGACGTGAAATCAGGAATTGTAAGAGCTAACACAAACTGAGTAGGAGAACCCCAAAGACGATAAAATTAGCCATTCCTATGTCAGAGAATAACGTACATGCGAAGTTACTGATCTGAACATGATTTCTTTTGAATCCACCATGAGGCTAATCAGCAAAGACCAGGGAATTGCAGGAAAAAAAAAAACTAAGGAATTGGAATATAGCTCGACACCACCAACTATTATCATTGATTCTTCATTACCAACTCCAACTATGACTGTCACCACTAAGCCAACATTGAACCAATCATTGTCCACATCTGCAATTATGATGTTGCCACTAATCTGCCATTCCAAATTGATCTTGCTAAAGTTCAGCTCGATTCTAAGTCAACTAAGTGCTGGTGAACAATTGTGTGAGTTGTCCCATCTTTGAGAGAGTTCTTTCCCTCATCTTCCATATCGTCTTCAATGAATGTAAACTATTTCCATATGAGTTCGTATTTCCAAACACAACTTCTAACGTTTGCAACCAACTTCTGCATTTACTTGTGTTTACGTCCATTACTTTTATTATAGTTCGTTAAGGATCATACCTTATAAATATCATTATTTGCCTTCACCATCAACATCCAGATTCTCGAATGTAATGGAATATGAAAGAAGGGAGCCACAAGCAGGATCTTGCGGATGAGATATGCGTAGCGGAAAGCGAATAGATGCAGAATATAATGTTGAAGCTCTGCTTTATTTTAGTTATTAATTGCAAATTGATTTGTTAAGATTTGAGCTAAGTTGGGATTAGTTAAAATTTACTAAATTTATTTTTTAATTAGTTTGTTTGTTAATTAGAATTACGTGCTTAGTTTATTAATTAGATTTTGATATGTTCTTATCTAGCCATATGCATATGAAGCCCATAAAGGACTAATAAAGAAGTAGTTTATGATGAAATCTTAATACAATTGATTAGTTTTCAAGATTGTGGTCTCATGCTATTCTCTCTTCCCACCTTTCTTTCGGTTTCATTCTCTACCTAGTTTTCTTTACCCATTTTCCCAGCCAGAATCCAAGGCAATTAGATGAAGATCTGGATGTTTGGGACTTGCAGATCTGGATGTTTGGGACTTGCTGCAACTAAGCCGTACTGGATCATCATGGATTGAAGAATTTGGAAGGGGCGACAAAGGAGAGATGGGAGGGCCTTCTTCCTCCGGCTGTCACGTCAAATTCGCTTTTCGTACCTTCCATCCCCAACACTGCTCGATCTTCTCCCATCTCATCATATAGCTACAAGAGTTAAAAGTGGAGAGAGCAGATAAAAGAAAAACCCTACCAGCTCATCTCCTTATCCTTACTAATGGGTTTAGGGTATGTTGGTAATTTAATAAGTCAAATAAAATATTTTAGCATATTAATAAAGGTTAACAGTCCTAAGCCAAATTTATGAAAAATTAAGGGGGTTTCTTGACAGTTCTAATACTTGAGATGGGTTACCTGCAAAACCCCCTACAATACAAAGGGGTTTTATGAAATTAAGCCTTAATATAAATAACAATTATTAGGCTGAAAATTCTTAAATCTTAACATTTAGATTTCTGACAGATCCTCGTGCTCCCCTTTAAAGTACATTGTAACCATTATAAGGATAAGTCATGCAGAAGATGACGATAGCCAGAAAAATGCCAATAAAAAAACGACAACAATTATTAGATTATTACATTATGGGAGTTAAGGAATTGATATCTTGAACAACTGCCTTAAACCCCACTCTAAGTAGCTAAAAGCAAACAAAATTTTAATGCTATTAAAAAAAATTAATACATTGCAGACTTTTTCCTGCTTTTAGTTGAAACAAAATGGAGACGAACCGAAGAAAATAGACCTCTGCTAAGCTTAAATTTATGTCCAGATATGCATTATTGACAAGATATATGAAGTGACCGGGCCTATAACCAAATAGGAACATTACTAAATAAAATGAGAAGCGTGGGATGGTGGATACATATATCCATCACCCATGATGCATCTATCTTCCCTTAAGCAGGCATATTGAATAATGCAAGTACAACAAACAATAAATTTGACCATTTAGCCTGTTTATTACTATATAAATATTATATCTGAAACATTTGTTCAAGAAAAGGATGAATCTTGGCACAGTGGTAAGGCCACTTCATCAGTCGTTAGGTCACGGGCTTGAGTTGGAGATATGGCCTCTTTTTAATGCAACACGTTTCTCTGTCTTGAGCAAGAAGATATGAAAGCACGGAAACTTAATTGCCTCAAATTGCAATCTATTGGGTAGGTATTCGAAAAGGTTGGTAAGTCATATTACCCGATGCCGCCTCACCAACAGCTGCAGGAGTATTTGGCATGACCCTGATCACTCGTCGATGATCAGACCATTCCTGCAGCACAAACATGAAACATGATCATTAATATCCAAGACAAAATGATGTTATACTTGAGAGGGTATAATTTTTGTTTGAACATTGCCATGGATGGTGATGGGCATCTCTGGTCATTGTATTGAAAGTACAGGACAGATGCAAGATATGATATGTCTGAATTCTGAAAAGTATGATAAGTATAGTTCATTTGCTTAAAGATAATTTTCAGAATTCTTTGTTTTAAATAATAGCTGAATTCAATAATTTGAAATGCTATTTTAGGTACTGAATGAACTATATGAGGAGCTTTCCTGGTGCTGTTAAATGTAAATTACATACCATTAGTTCTTGTTCTCAGATATTATTCCCTGCACAGTTTATTATGTTGCATAATTACCTATGATTGGTCCATTCATGTCCTACCATGGGCAAAGGGTGCATAAAGGAAGTTTACACATAAACCCTCCAAACAATCTTTCTATATAGAAGTCTAAAAATATGACAAAAACAAATTTATAATTTTGTAAATATTTCCATTTTACTGTGCATTGCACATGCTCTCATCTATAAACTCAAATTTGTAAATATCCACACAATTATTCTCAATACACCTGTCAGCTCCACTACCCTATGCCCCTTTGACATCATATCCAGGACCCAAATGTGGTAAATTAATATATTACAAAATATTCAAATTTGATAACGAGAACCAGCTTTAAGCACTTAGTGCAGCTATGCAGGATTTTGGCCCACCCAAACCCAATCAATTTGAACAATGTTGGATATCTAGATTTACATAAGTGGGTGCACTATCAAACAACTCAAGTTTTCAAACAAAAATATCTATGATTTCAAGGCCTCCATGAGTATGTTGTCTTCCACATTCAATATTGTTTGAACGCTTTGACTTCAATAATATGTAGTGCTGATACCTAACAACTTAAACTTCGGTAAAGAGATTTATGGCTTATAATTAGATAGATAGAGTTAATCATTGTTGTTCTTGATACGGTCGATATAGCTCCGATAAATCATTTTTCGGGGTTAGTCGGGACGATGCGTTCAAAAAGGGGTCATAAAGTTTTGTGTCTATATCGATGTTCACAATATCTCCCGATACATGAGCCACATGAGCCTGATACATCACTCTAATAAATTGGCCGATATGGTTATTTTTTTAATTAGAAATGAGTTTGGTATTCATACCCAACAACACTCCATGTATAAGGAAAAATCCTAAATTCTTTCACCCTCTTCTTAAATTAACCAAATTTTTGCATTGCTCTTATAAAAACTTGAGACATAATTTCATTTACATGCCAAGAGTTAAAAATGCTAGAGATTTACATTATAAAGTTTATTTCAGCACTACTCAAGATTTAAAACCATTTGTATAATTCTCTCTTTAATTATGTTGCTTGCTCAACTATTGTTATCATCAGTACTACTATTGTCGTTCTCGCCGTTACTATTATTACAGTCAATCTTCTTCAACTACTATTAAATATCAATTTTCTATAATCTATGTTCTCTGCCTTGCCAGAATCTCAATGTTCTATAATCCAGATTTTTAACTTTAGTTGAATCTGTTCTATGGTTAATTTTATCATGTTATGCTTACATATATAAACATTTTTTTGAAATATATATATATATAATGACATGCTAGTTAGGCAAATGAAATTAAACCACCTCTAACGTATCAAATTTTACATACTTGATGTGTATATATAATGCTTGATATAAACGTCCGATATAAACTTGTATCCCCAGTGTATCATTCGATTTCTACTATCCGACATGAAGAAAAACATATCTAATATGTTCTCAAATCCGATATTTAGAACCTTAGAAGTTAATACCCAAATCCATTGGCAGATAGGGCCAAAACCAAACCCAATCGTGCTAGAAGCACAGAAGGTTATGGAAGATAAAATAAACAACCTTCATGACCTATGGAAGGTCTTTTTGCATGTATTAAAATCAAAATATTACAAGCAGCTTTACACATTACTTTTGCACACGAATGCACTAATTTTGAACAAGTGTGGCATTTTGCATAGATGTCCTCTATAAAGTTACGTCTCCATAGTTTGTACTTCCAGTACTATGATTATGCCTTTTGCCAATGAACCTCAATAAAAAATAAACACTCATCTCTGTTTTCTGTATGTCTATATAACGCTCTTTGTTGCAAATGAACTGTATTGACCATATATCTTTTCGGCAAGGACGAGCATCTCATGCATTTAGTCATCAGGAATCACTTACAATGAATAAAGTGCATTGGAACTTTATACAGAATTAATGACACATGCTATCCATGAAGAACATCTCAAATCTAATATGGAGCATATACATGGTTGTATACTACTTGATTGTATGTATGTTGGCTCATATTTCTTATGAAGCACAATATATATAAATAATCTGCAAACTGAACAATGAAATTTGTTTTTAAACAACAAAGAACAAGGCATACAAGAGATTATTCCGTGAATACCTGCAACTCTTTTAATTTGATTCCGGCAGCAACTGACACTAGAACTTTCTCGTCTGAGATAAAGGGCTTCAGCTCCAAGAGCACATTTTTCACTAGAAAAGAAGTTTGAGAGCTATGAATGAAAATCTTATGACCAAAGTTAAAACAAACTTCTTCTTTTTTCTTTTTTTTTAATCGATAGAAGCAGATACAAAATAATGAATTCCTTATGGAAAAAAATAATAGAAGCTATAATAAACTGTATAGCATGTAAGAATTTCCAAGGTTTGTGGCAGGCATGTCAAAGGCATTTCTTCTAGTCTTAGCACCCAACAAGGCTCCTAGAGCTTGTAAGTACTTCACACTAGAAATGTCTTAAAAGTTGTATATTAATTGAGTTATCATCCTTCAATAGGTTCACAAGTAAATATATGCTAACTATATGATGGGGATGCAAATACAGGAGCAACCTAAATATTCGCAGGTACAAAACGCTCATTATCACAGCGTGATCAAGAACGTAAAAGGAAAAAAGAACAACTATGAAGCTTGATTGCTCCATCCCTAGAATTCATAATAACTTCTTTTAAGGGATGATATAGCGTGATGTTGTTTCAAAGTAATAAAAGCATTAAACACATATAGAAATCTGAATCCAATATAGCACAATATAAGATGAGCAAACATTTCTTCGAGAAAGAAAAATTCTAATTTAAGAAAACCAGTGAAGCATACCCATTTGAGGTTTCACGGAGAGAATAATTATATCGCTGTCGTCAACTACCTATACATGGAAACTGTAAAGATCAGTGGATTTAAGATGGCTGCTAAAAAAGAAAACAGTTGTAGCAAAATGAAAAGTACTTTGCTTAAGCTTTCCCTATCCGGATTCAACTATTACCAAAGAAACAAAAATTTCTATGCAGAGGAACAGTCAAAC
This sequence comes from Dracaena cambodiana, assembly GCA_036321105.1. NCBI lineage: Eukaryota > Viridiplantae > Streptophyta > Magnoliopsida > Asparagales > Asparagaceae > Dracaena > Dracaena cambodiana. The sequence goes on from JAYEPQ010000018.1 coordinate 33,813,459, forward strand.
ATAAATGATGGTGAAAAGAAAAGGTTAGCCAGAAGCAGAGATATAGGTCGGAAAGCAAAAGAAAAGTTTAAAATAATAAGTAATGGAGCATGCGAACAGATTATCAGATACTGTTATAACAAAATGAATCATGAAAGATGCTCATGATTAAATAAAATTGGAGTTCCAGTACAAACATTTTCGAAAGGAAATATATCAAAATAGGTTTCTCGTGTAATAACACATGAACAAAGTTATAAAATATATAGGAAAGGGAAAATTAACAAAAAAATAGAAAGAGAAATAATGATTGAAATATTTTACACTTCTTCTCCCCTCATCTCTTTAAAATTGTACTTCATCATTCACAGGTTAATTCTATTTAAATCTCTTGAATTGGCCTTTTGACTGGTATATTCCTTTAAAATGTGATCAAGTAATGGAGGAAAGAACAAAGTGAGAAACCATGCCACTTTAAGTTAAAAAAACATCCATACAATCATTAAAGGCAAACTAACACTTAGTGATCATAGAATCTTACCGGACTTACACCTGCCTACTTGATTATATTTCATAGAATCACACTTTTAATAATTATTTGTCAAAAAATTCCATCACAATTCATGCTAGAGTACCAAAAAACCAACTCAATCAGTTGGGTGCAATAGATTTAGTTTTCGAATATCAAAACAAGAAGACATCCCTTACATGGTATAGCTAGTTAGTTTTTGTGTGCATGTCTATGTGCATGATCAATTCATGCACATGAAATAATTAAATGCAATATCAAATAATCATGTCACTTGTAGACCTAGATAGTAGATATTATAAGTCAATTCATACATAAATACATAACTAGAATACATAACTAGATACGTGTGCATAAAGTATACTGTCAAACTTATGGTGCCAGCTCCTGAAAGAAAGGTATCCTGAAGAAAACACAAACTAAAATAATCCATACTAAAGTGGATCCTTGGCCAAGACAACAAGCAGCCCTCAATAGGACAAGACAGTTCATATTTCATGATTCAAGAGACTATTAGAGGGAGAGAGAAAATGTCCCTCTTCCAAAAGATAAAACCTAAGCAATTTAGAATAGATATTGGAGAGACCATAATAGAAAGGAAAGGAAAATAGGAGGGGAGTTGAAAACCAAAAAGGACAAGCCATGATTAATTTTTCAATACCCAAATATTTTATTCCTATCAAATCTTTCTAGGATTTTGCAAAGTGGAAATTAAGTCTTAGAGTATCTCAGTGCTATCTAAGGGGTGTCCAAAAAGTCCAAACCACAGGCCGAGTTTAGCATTGAGACTCAGCCAGGGCCTGAATGTCTTGAGTGGCCGAGCAAATCCCCAACCCAAGCTGCACCTTCAAAACCCAAGCCAGTATGGCCTAGACATGTACCTCGGATTTTTTTTAAAAAAAAGTAGTATTATTTGGTAAGATTTGATCCTGGGCTGTTTGATTGAAAACTTGTTATTTTTATCAAACTAGACAACAGTGGTGTTTAAACTATATGAATAATTTTGTGACAGAATAAGTACCAAAAACCTAATCATTTTCTCAATTCTATGAGGAACAATATTATAATTTTTGTTAAAAAAATTACACATTGTAATTTTTTATGAACTTAATTATAAATTTTAACTTTTTCGTGTCTAAATTATTTTTAAAATATCAAATTAAATGTGAACATACTTTTCACTGGGTTGCCGGGTGCCTGGCCCGAGGCCATATAGGCCTAGGTCCTTGGGCTAGGCCAGGGCCAAGACAGACGTTTGAACACCCCTATAATTCTCAATTTAAACTTGCAAAAATTTTAAAATGATAATTGCATAATCTACGGTGAAAACAATGATATCTTAACAGTTGGGCCATCATATGAAAATTTAGAAAAATTGAAATTGTAGGGATAAGATATTAGACCCTTTGACAGATCACAAAGGTATTTTCCAACAAAATTAGCGAGGCTAGGCCAAGTCGTCCATTTGAGCACCCCTATAATTCTCAATTTAAACCTTGAAGTTTTAAAATTTTGAAATTTCTAATTAGATAACCTATGTTAGAAACATAATATCTTGGCGGTTGGGCACCATATAAAAATTTAGAAAAATGAAATGGAAGGGATAAGATATCAGACCCTATGACAAATCACGAAGCGATTTTTCAAAAAATTATCATGCTTTTTAGGAAGAATCGAACCTTGTTTCAAGCAATGCTAATTTATCCTACCTCCTTTTTTGATTCAGGGTAACTTCAAAACCCAATCTAGCGACTATTTGGCAAAATGATTGGAAGTTAAATAAGTCTAGTTATCTCAAATTTAGATCAGAAATATTGGAAATACCAGAACTCCACTCCTATCTATATTATCCAATCTAAACAGATCATGGCATGGATTTAGACACTAGAGTTAGAGCACAGCAAACTGGAGTTTCCACAATCTATACCTCCATTCCCAAACAGGCCCTTCCAAGATTTTGCGACCAATTAGTAATGATAACTAGCAAGATTACATACTAAAGACATGTGAAATTACCTTTAATTTTCTTTTTAAATAAACATTCTAATCAACTTTTAATGTATATTGGGCATGGGTTTATTATAGTGCCGATGAAGCTGATCTCAATAAACAACACAATTTTCTATCCAAAGAAATTGCATTTCATACACACTTACATCCAGTGAGAGGGTTGATTTTTCAGCTGAAACTTAAGTCTGACATACAAAAACTTATATCTAAACTTCTCACCTTTACATCAATAGGATTTAGGCAAATGGCAATTATACATTTTTTTTTTTTCCCTGAAAACAATAAATAAATAAATAATACTCCTTTAAGAAGAAAAAGGATTTTTATTCTCCAGTTATCTGAAGACCATAAAAAAGAACTTAATTAAAATCAAATAAGAAATTCCTCCTAGGGCACTCAGAGCTCACTTTTTTATCCATCGATCCTCATCAACGAACACATGGAACATTCAAAAATTCAATTTTTATATCGCATCTGAAAAAAGAAAAACTAGAGCAAGTACCTGGGAATTGGACTCCACGATCTTGACGCCGAAGGATTGGAAGGCCTCGCAGCGATCGGGGCGACGGTGGGCGGTGCGGATGGAGGACGCGGACAGGACGCCGGACTTGGCGACGCCACGGGCGATGCTCTCCGCCATGTTCCCTGCTCCCACGAACCCTAGCTTGAACGCGTCCGCCATTGCAATCGCAGAGCTCGAACTCGCTCCCTCAAAGGTCGCACCTTTTTTCCTTAAAAAAAAAAATAAATTATTTGTTAGAACTTGATACTAATACTGAGCTTCGCAGTTGTCCCGTGACAAAGATGAAGGGATCTCTACCGTCCACGTGTCAGAACCGGCTGAACTGGTAAAATTCACGTGGAGAGACGGTTTTCTATTTTTATTTGAGCCAAATTTACAAATATAAAATCATCTCCACGCTGCCATACGGGAATAAATTTGCCATTGAATTTTTTTTTTTAACTTAAATATCTTTTTCATCAACCTCTTCTCTTCTCACCCGCTCTTTCTCACATGAGTTACTCCAAGATAACACAATAAAAAAAAAACACATTGAAACCTAAAACCTTCGGTGGAGACAGATGCAGTGACTGGATACGACCGGCGGCGAGCGAAGACAGAGGAAGGACTGCAAGGTGGGTTTTAAACGTGAGTGTGGATGAGAGGATGTAGAGAAGTTTTTTTTTTGGAATTAATGGTGTGCTCACTAGGAAAAAAAAAACTATGGAGACTGGTGGAGTTCAACGGCTTTCTAATTTCTTGATTGGTTAATATAAAGTGGTAATGGAAAGTTGTCTCTAACTTTATATTCATTATTTAATGGAAAATGATGATAAAAAGTTATTCATAAAATATACAGAGATATTATTATGAACTAATCAGATCTTCTCCCATCGGAAAAAAATATTCTCTTTACTTTCACTCGAATTTAGCGTAGAAAGTGCTAAATTCGACCCAATGTTTATCTCTAATTTGAGATATGTTCTTTATTTAGTTTGGTTTTGACTCGCTCTAGGAGCGAACTCAGATATTCGAACCTGATTGGGTAGAGTTATTTAGGAGTTAAGATATCTAGGTAGCTCATCGGTGGTAAAAGGAGCGAAGCGCTCTTGCTAGGGTATGGAGTGGACTCATTTTAACACATTACAATGCAAAATATATATTTTAAAAATAGTTCTTAATGCAATCCAAGGACAGCGAAATAAACAAGCCATCTTAAAAGAAAATCAAGTGCATACACTTGCATCGCACAGACGTGCAGATAATAAAAGAAATCGATACCTTGAAACTAAGTTCTGTCATTTTTTTTCGAAGTTTAAAATAAAGGGATATTTACTGGTTTGTTCCTCAAATCTTTATATATTATGATTTAGTCCTCCAAATCTTCATATTTAGAATTTAGTCTCCCAAATCTTCTAAGTTACTACAATTTAGTTCTCCTCCCTAACTTACTTTAATTTTTGACTTGAAATTATTATTTTACCCATCCTTATTCATTCTTTCTCTTCCCCGTCTCTTTTCTTTCTCTCTTCTCATTTTCTTCATTATTACTTTTCTCTTCTCCTTCTCTCTTCCTCCTCTCTTCTCCCAATGAAGAAAAGAGGAGGAAGAGAAAAGATGAATAATGAAGAAAAGGAGAAGAGAGGAGGAGAAGAGAAGGAGAATAAGGAGGGGTAAAATGGTAATATCAGGTAAAAAATTAAAAAAAGTTAGGGAAGGGGACTAAATTGTAGTAACTTAGGAGATTTGGGAGACTGAATCTTAAATATGAAGATTTTGGAAACTAAATCATAATATATAAAGATTAGAGGGACAAACCAGTAGATATCCCTGAAATAAAATAAAAAATATTTATCTCATCCTAAAGAAACAAAATATCTCATCAGTCATCAGCGTCGCCAACGCATTTAGAACAGCCATCGTTATGGAGCTCACACAATGATTCTGGGAACTGCGTGCTGACACAAACATCTTGATATCTTAACTTTGCTAAGTGCAAGCGAGTTATGCGACAGCTGAACAGTGTATTTTTCTCTCACCAGAGCTTGTAAGGAGCCCAACTGGATATGTTCATTTTGTTGTTAATGGAGCCCATTGCCGTAGTGGGTTTCGGTCTACCGAAACGGGTCTAAAACCGGCCCAAACCCGTTATGATATAATATATATATGGGGTGTGGTGCGAGGGTTTAGCGTAAGCCGAAAAATTAAAGCCAAAACCAAATTCCTTTGATGCGGCTGCTGCTGTTGAAATAATTGTGCTCCTGCAAATTATTTTTGGCCGAAGTTATCTTTTTCTTTGTTGCGAGGCGGCTGCAACAAAAGGTGAAAAAAAGGAGTTGCGGCTCTAACTTTGCAGAGTGTGGCAGCAGAGGAAATAAAGAGGATTTTCTCTTTGTGTCGGCCAAAAAGAAAAGAAAAGGATTAGTGGCGGCTTAAGCTAATCGTTTTGGTGACTGCTGCTCTTGATTTTGGCCGAAGGAATCAAAGGAGAGGATTCAAGCAAAGAGGAAAATCACTGCAACAAGAGATTAGGATTTGATCTCAAAATCTTGTATGATTTCTTTGTGGTTTCTCTTGTGGTTGAGAACTAGTAAGTTGTACTCCTCTTTTGATATAGTAGAAGTTTTTCGATCGTGTCCCTGTGGACGTAGGCATATTGCCGAACCACGTTAAATCTGCGTGTTCTCTGTCTCTGCTATTTTTCTCTTTGGTTAACTATTTGATTCTGCTGGTTGTTGCATTAGTATTATTCCGTTATCTTTTACTAACAATTGGCATCAGAGTCCTGGTTCGGATCATATTTCACTCAGATCGGTGTTGATTTTGAGTGGGAGTTATGGTGGAAGATAGGAAGGAAAAGATTGAAAAATTTGATGGGACAGATTTCCAATGGTGGAAGTTGCAGATAGAAGATTATTTATATCAAAAGAATTTATATCAACCACTGTTTGGAGAAAAGCCAGAAAAGATGACGGATGAGGAGTGAGAATTGTTAGACAGGAGGGCTTTGGCGCAGATTCGATTGTGCCTGACAAAGCAGGTTGTGTTCAACGTCTCCAAGGAGAAAACCACTTCAGATTTGATGTCAGCGTTGGCTAAATTTTATAAGAAGCCGTCTGCTTCAAATAGACTGTTTCTAATGAAAAAATTGTTCAACTTGAGAATGCCTTCTGATAGTTCAGTTGTTAATCATTTGAACGAATTTAACACATTATGGACACAACTTGAATCCTTAGATTTTGTCTTTGCTGATGACATTAAAACTTTGATGTTTATGTGTTCATTACCGGATAGTTGGAGTAATGTTGTTATGGCCATCAGCAATTCTCCCAATACTGCTCTTAAATTCAATGATATTGTGAGTACAATCATGAATGATGAATTGATGAAAAAGAGTATGGGTGAGAGCACAGTTTCTACAAGTACTGCTTTGTCGATTGATAATGACAGAAAGAAGGAAAGGGGTAGAAGTTTAAGTAGGGAGTCAAAGTAAAGAGGAAGATCAAAGTCTAAGGAGAAATTCAAGAAAAAGTTAGTGTGTTGGAAATGTAAGACAGAGAGTCATATGAAAAAGGATTGTTCAAACAAAAACAAGGAAGGAGCGAATATGGTGAATCCAAGTAAAAAGTATGATGACTTGTACTTGTCTGCTCATACAAAATCAAGGTCAGATCCGTGGTTTGTCAATTCATGGGCTTCGTTCCATTGCACTGCTCGCAGAGAATGGTTTGAGAATTATGTCCAAGGTGATTTTGGGCATGTGACTGTTGGTAATGGGCAAGAATGCAAGATTGTCGGTAAATGGGCAATTCGGTTAAAGTTGCACAATGGTGGAAAGTTGCTTTTACAAGAGGTCAGACACATACCGGATTTGAAGAAGAATTTGATATCTGTTAGCAAGCTGGATGGTGAAGGTTATCAAATCTCATTTGAGAAGAAACAGTGGAAGATCAGTAAAGGAGCAATGGTAGTGGTCAAGGGTGAGAAAGTGGGAACTCTATATTTACTCTCAAGTTTGGTGGATCACGTTGTTTCTTTGGCCACCGTGAAGAATGAGAAGGCTACCTTATGGCATCAGAGGCTCGGTCACTTGAGCGAAAGTGGCATGAGAGTATTGCAATCCAGAGGTATGTTGACAGATATGAAAGATGCTAATTTTGATTTCTGTGAGAACTGTGTGTTTGGAAAACAGAAAAGAGTTAGTTTTATGAAGGATGGCAAGGAGAAGAAAACCGAGAGATTGGAGTTGGTATATACAGATGTATGGGGGCCTTTTTCGGCGAAGTCTCTTGGAGGTAATTCTTATTTTGTCACTTTCATAGATGATGCAAGCAGGAAAACATGGGTGTTTGCACTTAAGCAGAAATCCGATGTCTTCAAGATTTTCAAGGTATGGAAAGCTCTTGTTGAGAATGAAACAGGTTTGAAGGTGAAATGTCTGTTGTCAGACAATAGTGGAAAATTTTGCAATAGGGAATTCGATGACTATTGCTCTACCCATGGGATCAGGAGAGTGAAGACTGTACCGAGGACACCGCAGCAGAATGGCGTGGCTGAGAGGATGAATAGAACCATTTTGGAGTGAGCTCGGAGTATGAGACTACAAGCAGGTTTGCCTTTGTAATTTTGGGGAGCCGCTGTAGATACGGCAGTCTATCTGATCAACAGGAGTCCAGCTAGTGTTTTAGATGGAGGAATTCCAGAGGATGTGTGGTCTGGTAAGACTGTGAATTATTCATTCTTAAAAGTGTTCGGTTGTATAGCATATGCACATGTGGATCATGAGATGAGAAAGAAGCTTGATTCTAAATCTCAGAAGTGTGCATTCATTGGATACGGTGGCGACGAATATGGTTATCGCTTATGGGATTATGAGCATAACAAGGTAATTCGTAGCAGAGATGTAGTATTTAATGAGGGCTGTATGTATAAAGACCGAATGGAAAGTAAGAGTGAGAAAGCAGTGGAAAAAGAGCACTTGGAGCTGGATGAGCCACAGGATGGGATAGATCCCATGGATAAAAGAAATGAAGAAATACGTACATCTGAAGGAGAAAAAATGACTACACCTGAGAATACACAAGTTTCAGATGAGACCGAACAGGAGAGAGAGCCATTGACTGAAGCAGCCAGAGGGATATGAAGTTAAAAGAAAGGGGAATTGGGTATGTCGACTGAAAAGGAGCTTGTATAGGTTGAAATAAGCGCCGAGGTAATGGTACTTGAAGTTCGATAAGTTTATGTTGGATTCGAGTTTTGCCAGAAGCAATTCAGATCATTGTGTATATCTACAAAAGTTTAAGGATGATAACTTTATTATACTTACTTTGTATGTAGATGATATGCTTGTGGCAGGTACATGCATGAAGAAAATTAATGATCTGAAAAGAAAGTTGGCAGGGAGATTCTCTACGAAGAACATGGGTGAGGCTAAACAACTTCTTGAAATGCAAATTACTCGAGATAAGAAAAATAAGAAATTGTGGTTATCTCAGAAGGGATACATCAAGAAGGTGTTGGAGAGATTCAACATGGAGAATGCAAAACCGGTAACTACAGCTCTTGGTGGTCAGTTCAAACTATCAAAAGAGCAAGGTGCTAAGACAGATGAAGAGACGAGACACATGGAGAATGTGCCTTATTCATCGGCCGTTAGGAGTCTCATGTATGCAATGGTGAGTACATGACCAGATATTACACATGCAGTGGGAGTAGTGAGTAGATTCATGAAGAACCCTGGAAAGGAACATTGGCAAGCGGTAAAGTGGATTTTCAGGTATTTGAAAGGTACTTCAAATTATTGTTTGTGTTTTGGGGGTGATAACATTGATGTGCAAGGTTTTGTGGATTCGGACCATGCGGGTGATAGAGACAATGGCAGGAGCACCACTGGTTACGTCTTTACTGTAGGAGGGACAGCGGTAAGCTGGGTTTCAAAATTACAATCAATTGTTAATTTATTTTCGACAGAAGCTGAGTATGTTGCAGCTGCAGAAGTAAGTAAGGAGTTTATTTGGTTGCAGCGATTGATGAGTGAGTTGGATTTTGATGGAGTGGATTGCAGGTTATTCAGTGACAGTCAAAGTGCAATTCATCTTGCTAAGAACTCAGCGTATCATTCACGGACTAAACATATTCATTTGAGGTATCACTTCATCAGATCCTTATTGGAGGATGGTCAATTGAAATTGGAGAAGATTGAGGGCAGAAAAAATCCTGCAGATATGTTGACAAAGCCGGTTGATGGGAAAAAAGTTGAGCTATTGCTCAACTTTGGTGCATTTGTGTTGAATGCTGAAATTGGGATTTTAAACGATCGAGCTAAAAATTTTGGGCACTAGGATTATCATGTATAGAGATTACAATAATTGCAATTGGTCTCCAAGTGGGAGATTGTTAATAATAGAGCCCATTACCGCAGCGGGTTTCGGTCTACCGAAACGGGTCTAAAACCGGTCCAAACCCGTTATGATATAATATATATATGGGGTGTGGTGCTAGGGTTTAGTGTAAGCCGAAAATATAAAGCCGAAACCAAATTCCTTTGCTGCGGCTGCTGCTGTTGAAATAATTGTGCTCCTGCAAATTATTTTTGGCCGAAGTTATCTTTTTCTTTGTTGCGAGGCGGCTGCAACAAAAGGTGAAAAAAAGGAAGTTGCCGCTCTAGCTTTGCAGGGTGTGGCGGCAGAGGAAATAAAGAGGATTTTCTCTTTGTGGCGGCCAAAAAGAAAAGAAAAGGATTAGTGGCGGCTTAAGTTAATCATTTTGGTGGCTGCTGCTCTTGATTTTGGCCGAAGGAATCAAAGGAGAGGATTCAAGCAAAGAGGAAAATCACTGCAACAAGAGGTTAGGATTTGATCTCAAAATTTTGTGTGATTTCTTTGTAGTTTCTCTTGTGGTTGAGAACTAGTAAGTTGTACTCCTCTTTTGATATAGTGGAAGTTTTTCGATCGTGTCCCCGTGGACGTAGGCATATTGCCGAACCACGTTAAATCTGCGTGTTCTCTGTCTCTGCTATTTTTCTCTTTGGTTAACTATTTGATTCCGCTGGTTGTTACATTAGTATTATTCCGCTATCTTTTGCTAACACATTTGTTTCAGATCAAGCTACCTTATTTTCTAACAATACAGATGATGTTCGATACAAATTAAGGGTGAACAGTCTGATCTCAAGGTGCACATGAAATTATATACAAAGTCAGTCCGAAGAGCAGAGAGAGTACTCTTTTATATATATATATATATATATATATATATATATATATATATATATATATATATATATATATCATAGAAGGTATCATGGGGATGTTGTTGTTCTGAAGATAAGCAGCAGCGGCCGCCACTCCACTCCCCGGCCAGGCCAACCGCACGGGATATCCTACGTCCTTCAGTATCATCTCCACACCGCTTAAACAACCCCCCCAATAGTTGCAGCTACACAAAATGGAACCAAGAAATGCCAACCAATATGATTCCATGAGTCGCTAGTTATATGCATTAAAACTAGTTTTTTATCCTCTTCATCATAACATCCATCTTAATAGTTCACTGCTAGCCAACATTGTGTAATAATCATATGTACGTTTTTGCTGAAAACCTACTTACATAAGCTTAGCTTCTTGGATATCAAGTGTGTGCATGTGTTTGTGTGCATGTGCATGTGTTTGTTTGGCAACAAGTATCGATATAGGCAAGTGTATATAGTCAAGAATGACTGATCAACCCCAGACGCAAGCTCAAGTTGTATCTCTTCCAGGCCCTCTTTACTATTTACGCACTGTCAATATATCACTGAACCACTCCTCCTTCTATGTGAAGTTCTTCAAGCCCCAAGCCTTAACAGCATTTCCAATTTGTATTCAATCCCAAACAATAATATTCGATAGAATATGCAAAATCTAACTAGAGCTTTTGAAAATGGGAGAGAGACCTTGTGGCTTTCCCCAACCGGGTGTGCCTTGCGATCACATTGTCTAAGTCCTTCTTTGAAAAGAAGATCCAAGGCTGCTCTAAGACCATACAGCAGTTGAATATATAGAAGGGGTGTAGGGCCTGTAAGTTCCCATTTTGTACAACTTCAGGTAGTCAGTCGTTCCAATCAAAGAAAACTCTTACTGTTTTTTATGCTTCCAGTGCTTTCGGGCTAGCACTAACGATACCCATCCCAGTTGGTAAAGAAAGAATCAAGAGCACAAATAGAGGAGATGCCATCGACAAATATCAGTGCAGGATGGCTATAATCATCCGCAATCACCAGTTGATAGATGTGAGAGAAGCCCCATTTACTATCTAATGTTAACAATTATTTGGTAAATGAGATGCAGAGATGGTACTAGAAAAAGGATGCACATTCAATTAGCAAAAAAAAAAACAGAGTAACTACACCTATGCTATCTTATTGAGCATGCATACAGAGACAGAGGATGCAGATAAAATGAGATATGGACACATGGACAGTGAACACCCTTCAAGAGTAGGATATTCAAATATGGTAATATAAATTATGCACAGATATGCACATCAAAGCCCATAATTGTGTATTTATATATAGACACACACACAGACACACAGATACAGATATGTTTGTATTCATGATCAAACTTACCAAGTAATTTCCTCACTGCTGCCAAATTATTGGTGACTCCGGTTGCAGTCTCATTATGAACAATGCAAATTGCTTTGATAGTGTGAGACCTATATATCTTGGGCCAATTTTGATGCCAACATATCAAGATTGGCACCACATCCCCAGTCACTTTCAATGACATCCATGTTGAACTTGAGTCGTTGTTGCTGCAGAGAAGACTAAATTGTCCAATAAGAAATGATACAATTCTATCGCCCGGTGATAGTGTGTTTGTTAATGCACTTTTTATATCAAATTAGATGCTGTGCAGAAATCAAATCTTCAATAGGAAAAGATCTAACCAAAAATTTAAAAAGTTGGCTATCATAGCTAGAAAGATTCGTAAACAAAAATGGCATCTTGATAGATTATATATATATAGCTTATAGAATAACGGTATGTGGGTTATATATATATATATATATATATATATATATATATATATATATATATATATATATATATATATATATATATATATATATATATATATATATATATATATATATATATATTTATTTATTTATTTATTTATTTATTTATTTATTTATTTATTTATATCTAAGATAAAGTGACACCATATATTCCTACTTTACTGAAAACTAATAAAAAGTTTCTTTATTTTTTATATTGGGTAAGTGAAGAACCCATTAGGTAGGAGATTCTGTAAAGGACTCTTTTTAAGTTACAAGACAGATGATGGTGGAAATTATATTAGCCTTGAGGCTGGTGTATGCTGGTCAAATGAATCTCACTCCAACATAATATGGATAATCCAGATATTTTAAACCATTCAAGGTTCAATATTGAATACCTACCTACCACCAGATATCACTGGAGATTCATGTCAATCTAGGCAAGATCCCCGAAAACATCTTGATCTACTACAGTTGGATGCTGAGGCAGAAGGCATGCAACAACAGCCTATCATGGTCGGGAGCCCAAATGCGTAAACAGTATGGCTAGAAGAGTAAAAAGAACATCACAGTTTGATGAGTAGGACAGGGAACTGCAAGGATTCTACATGTTGTGATGACTGTATGTATTTTGCTTACTAAGTAGCTTAGTATTATACATAGTTTTCTCCTTAGAAGAAGATATTACTATGTAATATTATAGACTCTAGCATGTTTCGTTAAGACTATTTAATGGAACACAGGGGGACATACCCATCATTTATTCTCAAAAATATTGGGGGGTATAAACTCAGATTGACAAGCAAGCATCCATTTCGATGACAAATAATTCCATAAGATAATACATGTTGTAGGAATCAGAAAAAGAGTTACACTTGTTGTCTTGAAGATCTTCTTCCCATCCTCAAGAAGAGTTTTTGTCAATGCAGGCACGAAAGGTGAGCGATAGTCCTCATTGTTCTTATTCATGGCTCCTAGCACTGGCTCTGGGATGTTGACAGGCCCCGGAACAAAGAGATGGTTCCTCCCCTGTCCATAAACATAATCCATGTTTTCTTGAATATTCTAACTGGACTATTAGTGTCAGCTATCGATAACCCAAAAAAAAAAAAAAAAAAACCTGATATACAAAGAGAAACATCTAAGGTTTATCTTTTTTTTTTCTGAGAGATGGGAATCACAACCAAAATTCATTGATTCTTCACCATAACCAAACCATGACTGTTAATAAACGTGTAGCTTTTTAAATTAAACATGAACCAAGTGGAAACAAGTTAACTACATGTGGATTCCAAATTTCTGAGGAGTTACTATGTTCAATTTCTTAGCAGAGATTTAAAACTTGTTATCTTCAAATAATCATTTTCTACGATTAAAAGCACTAGGTTGATTCCCACACATATTCACTAGGGATACAAAGATATTTTATGCTTGTAAGTATAAATAAAGCTACAAGGAATGTGGGATGTCCTCTCTCTAAAGACTGTAACTAATTGCTGTAGAGAAATAACAAGAACATAAATGAGGCTTCATCCCACATTACCATCCATTTATTGACGTGGCCTAGTATGCATTCTGTAAACATATTTCTCAAAAGAATATTTGTTTTTTTTATGTGTTAGCCATGTCAAATGTCGTAGCCATATCAGATATGTATTCAGTTACAAACCAGTTGTATTTTATGAATATACCTCTATGGTATGTTCTCTACATCCCAGTGGTGCCCAGGCATCTAGTATGTTTCAGTCAGCTATGAAGCACAGCGATGATTAAGGATGCGTGTTGAAGTTCAGAAACAACACAACACACTGATATAGAAATTTTATTGAACAAAAGTATTGTGCCCATAAATGTGCCTGACATGCATGTGACACGACAAGGCTAAGCAATAGTAATATTAGTTCTACATAGACAATAAGAGTTCAGGACCACTCTACTAAAATTTGGAAGTTGCAATGAGGATAAGAGCCATTGCACCAATCTCTAAAGTAACTATTAAGTGACGATGATAGTTTGTTGTAAAACCGTTTGACTTAAACCTTTATTGCTCTGATACCATCTTAATGTCCTTACCTGTACAATAATTTCCTTTGTAAATATGTGACTGTTTAAGCCATGGATTTTCTGATACCATCTTAAAATCCATACCACTATAATAACTTGCTTGATCAGAATCTAGATACTCATATATATCATCTGAGAATTCCTGCCATCACACCAAAATTCTGGTGAACACAGAGATATTTTAATTTTATTTTCTACCCAAATAGCGAAAACTATACAATTTGGCCTGGAGAACATGCAAAATTTTTCGTCCCAGTCATACTTTAAGAATTGTTCACATTTTGGAGCTACCTACCACCCTAAGTAATCACTACTTGTAGCATTATTGACGTAATAAAAGTCACTTCCATTGAACCAAAACTCTGAAGTTTCGTATTAAGATTGATATAATTTAGCTGACTCTCTAATACCCATAGGAGGAGGGCACCTTTTGTAGTCAACTCTATGTAGCTCTAAAGTAAAGTTTTACCGTTCCATCAAAACTTTGAAGTTTGTAAAGGTTAAGACTACCATCATTATTTTCTAGATATGGTAGCTCCAGTTATCTCAACTCTTCAAAAATATTGGAGTTTATACAACTGGAGTTAGAGTTGTGCAAAGTATCAAGAAATAAAGAATGTTACAATTTTTATTGAAGAAGCTCCGAAGAACAAGTGGTCAAAGTACGATTCTGTATGTATCGGCTATGATAAAGTGCTTACCTTCAATGAGAATACAGACTCCACAATGTCTGTTGCAGTCGATACTCGAGTTGTTACTGAACCAATCTCTACTAACACCATATCCATATGTAGCAGTATGTACGTACTCAAATAGAAACAAGAGTTGGTGTACACCATTGCACACTTATTTCATGAACATAAGACATTACAATACAAACTAGTACACATTGTCTTGTACATTAGTCCTCTGCTATATCAGTCGTATTCTCCATATTCATACTAGTGCTTCTTCATCTCCGAAATCTCTCATCATTCGCAGCAGATATCGCATAGCCAGCAGCAGCAGAGTGCAGCAAGACTGTAAAGAAAGAAAGAAAGAAAAAAAGAACAACTGGTTAGAATCAATCTCTTGTTACTTAATTTTAGTTCGAATGATGATTACCATCCTTCGATGAAGCTCTTGTCATCCCTCTTCCTGGTTATGGGGCAGCACGGCTTCTTGTGTGGCTCGTTCCCAGTAGGGTACCCTTCGGATATCAAACACACATACGCAGGAAACAGAGAAACAAGGATCAGATATCGGTATTCATACTACTTGCATGATTAAATTTCTGATACTCAATGTTAGTTTGTGTCAGTACCACGGGGAGGCGGCTGGTTCTTCTTCGCCTGCTTCGCTCTGTTACCCTTTGAGCTGTCCATATTGAAGCTCTGCTTGCTGTAGTATGAGAGCTTGCAATGATTCAGGTAGTTGTAACGGTACCTATATATATATAGTTGCTCAGAAGACAATGTGCTCACTGAAAACAGATTTGCTTGAAATTACTTTTTCTGGCGTTGTTGATTTCCATTTGCTCTTTCGGAAGGCATCGTTTCTTCGAATCAAAGGCAGCACACATTTTCTGACATGAAAAGAACACTTTGCTTCATTATTTAATTTCTGGCGGTCGGCGGCTTTAAGTCCTGCTAAGCCACCGCCTTCTTTTTTCCCATGGCGTGCAAGGGATCAGATTCCTGTTGACGATGATAAAGAAAAGGAAGAGACTAGATGCCTTACTTCTACTTTGAAATGAGATAAACATAAACAAGATTGTAGTACCTTCTGCAATAGCCTGTCAAGTCATTTGACATCTCTATACAGTTAAGAAAGGTCCGACATGCACGAGAGAATGTTGAAATGTACACTCACGCTTAGCGAAAGTAGGGTGTTGTGTCAACTCAGTAAAGGTTATCCAACAGAATGTGGAATACACGGCAGCAACACGTAGCATATATATTCCATAACGAGTAACTTCCAATCTATAAGCTTCCCATCGATATGATAGTTTCAGTAACGCAGTCTGAACACCAACAGTTGCTCACAAAGGATATAATACTCCCATTCAACGTCTGTGATTCTTCCCCACGACACATTCTAAAATCTAGTCTGTGATTCTTTCACACGCACATTCTAAAATCTAAAAGTTCTCTAAGAGTGCATGAACGGATCAACCATAACTGGATAAATTTCACTAGGGATGAGAATAGACAAGCGGTCAAAAAGGCAATTTTTCACCCGTACCATTCAAAAGTAAACATTTCCTTTTACTAATTCAAAATTTTAAATATTTTATTTTACTAATTCAAAATTTTAAATAGAACAGGCCATCCTTGGACACACCCATGCTCATGCCTACTCTGAGGATTGGCTGATACAGTAGGACACACCCATGCTCATGCCTACTCTGAGGATTGGCTGATACAGTAGGGTACACACGTCAACAGTTTCTTGTGACGACAAAGTTCAGAATGTTGAACGCACGGGATCTCAAGGCATAAACCAACTGATAAGAAGTAAACATGTGAAGCTGACAGTAAAGGCATGACTACATTGAATGCTCAAAAAGCTATTCAAATATGAAATGCAATAGTTTCAGTCATATATGACAATTCACTATTAACAATATTCTAAAAGTATTCAAGCTCAGCATTCATTCACAGGTGAGTTATACTGATGCCGACACACTTACAGAGGAATAAACAAATAGTCTAATACATAAAAAGTGCACAGGGATACCGAATAACTATTCCCTTCATTGTATGTAAAATGCACCCGATCCATCATTAAGGGCCCCCAAACTTTGTGATGACAATGGCATGACAACATTCTGTAAGGTTCATAGCTCTTTAAAATCAAATCAAATATCTGTGTAAATCACGGTATGACCCATTCTTAACTATTAAAGCATTGGGATATGGTCAACAATGACAATGATAGAAGGAACGAGAACAAGAATCAACAGAGGGTGCATGCAATACTTGCCAACATGGGGCCACAGAATATAAACCAACAGTTTTGAGCTTGCATTATTCAGGCTTATGAAAAATATGTCATTACAACTATCGATGTTTAGAAACAGAAACATCAGGGTTCCCATGTCTATCCACCTATAACTAAAAGAATAATGCTGTACAGTTTCGCTGCAAACTTCCATTGAGTTGCACTTCTTGCAGATTACCTGCCGAGCAGAAGGAAAGAACAAAACTGTCAGCAGAATACTAAAACTTAAGCATGACAAGAACACTCGTTTAAGCTCAAACAACTCACCTCAAAGGCCATTTTAAAACATATCAGTATCTGCTCAGCGATCAGATCCCTACTAAAGCTGAAAACGTTATTGTGCTGTACAACTCAAATTTGGTCAGATTAATCATGGTAACATGCAAGATAACACAAAGACATGAAACAAAATTTTTTAAATTATATTGTTCATTATGTCAGTGTGCAAACAGCCAGCACCTGTATAGATACGATTTGCATTGTGAAGGAACTTTGTTGAATTCTTCCAACACTATAGTTTATGCACATAACATATCCGCCAAAATTTTTGCAGGAAAAGCTGTTGTTAGCCTCTTACTGGATGCTTACTAGTTGGATGTTTGCCCATTAAGTCGCAAGAATATCTATTACACAAATCGCTCTTCCGTTGCCACATTTTTGTGACCGAACAGAGCACTCTACAGGGAAGAACAGCAGCTGCAGGCCGGCCAAAAAGATCCAAAAAAAGGGATCATCAAACCTTTTTATTTTCCTCGAAAAAAGAATTCCTTTCCAGTAATGTAATTGGTGATTTAGCATTCCACCTGGTGAACCACCTTCCAGTTTTTTGTACATGTTCACCATCTGCTACAGCAACCAAATGACTATCTGAGTTCCGACTGTTGATAACCCTGTAAAGGAGGGAATTTGCCAGGATGTGATCTCTTTGGCCTGCCATTTGAGAATTGCCTAAGTTCAGGTGGACCCCAACCAAGGATCCCTGCAGAATTGTTGGGCTCAGGCAAATGGTTTCCATTGTTCATTGGCACCTGTGGATATGGCAGTTGCATAGGGAAGTGGTTACCCGCATCAGCTCTTCTTCGACGTTTCCATGCTTCTGATTTTGCTGTACCAGAGTTCCCATGAAATCCTTCTGAAGGTTGAGATGAAAATTGATGAGATTTTGGTTTATTTCGGAAAATCATTATTGAAAGAAAAAATAAGAATTTGTATTGCTGTTGCTCTTAGGCCCACCTGGTGCGGAACCATTGAAATGGGAGGGTCCAGCTCCCCTTCCACCTTTCTCCTCTTTGAGTTTTGAATATATCTCGTATAACCTTTCCCCCGTCAAATTAGAAAATGTCGACACATAATTCCACAATCTCATTGTCATTCCTGTAAAACAAAGATATATCAGTTAAATAAGAATGGTCATACCTGTAAAAGAAAGATAAAACAGTTAATAAGAATGGTAACTGCATTCTAAGAACATCTTCTGTGTACTTGGGGGCAAACAGAAAATGAACAACATTCAAGAGAAGAAAAAAAATTTGACAAGGCAATGATTAATTTATGAAATTGAATCTAAAACAAAAAAAAAAACAAAGAAAGAAAAAAGAAGAAGAATTCATGAGAGATGGAACTTAATTAAAAAGTCATAAGCTGTGAACAACAATCAATAATGGCCAAGGATTCACAATTTTCAATATTAACAATCAACAGAAAGCAAGGTCGTACTCATCTGAATTGCCCTAACCTAAAAGAAACAAGCAGTACAAGAATCAAAAACTTACTAGACTGTTTATATTGATTACATGATGCCTCGTGTTGCTGAACTATATTATCAACCTTTCTCCCAAGCTGCTGTAGATATTTACGAATTCTAGCAAGTACCTGAAAAAACATGTATGTCAAAACAAAATGCTATCATCAAAAAACAATACAATGAGCTAAGAGAAAGGATCAAACAAGAAACTACCTTTTCTTTTGGAAGATTTAAACTGGTACTTTGCAACCTTTCTAGTCGGGTCAGTGTTTGCTCTTCCTCCTCCATCACTTCTGCACACCATTCCATCCACTTTTCTTCCTTGTACTGCTCATAGTTTTCAGGCTCGGACTCTGATATTTCACCTTCCTCTTTGACCTGAGGCTCCACTCTCTGACGTTTCTGAAGAGACTCTTTCTTTGTTCGAGAATTCAATTTATTAGGGGCGCCAGCTTTCCAGTTCCCATCTTTTGATTGACTGTTTGATATTATCAAGTTTTCTGCCTCAACCTTCGCATTCTTGCGAGAGCCTTTACCTTTCGTGAGCTTGCCATTGACATTTGCAAATTCCTAAGAAATAGAAGGAAGACTACGTAAATGCAGCCACTTGGGCAAGCAGGAATCAGCATTACAAACTAACCTAATAACGATTGTAGAGAACATACACGGGCTAAAACCAGCACAAAGTATATAAACATCAAGTAGCATAGTTCTTAAGTAAATCTTTAATCACATATCAAAGTTGAAAATAGTTTTAAGACACATGGTTATGCATATGTAGCAGCCCAAAATAGTGGCATAGTCAAGCAAAAAATCTACTTGTTCTGATAAATGAATATGGCAATCATTTTCCTTGTAAGGAATGCACTGCTTGAGAAAATATAGCACTCATAATGGAGATATCAAACTCTTTGATGAACAATTTACCATTGACTACTGAAGCGTCTTTTACCCATAAAACAGAAACGATGATTGCCAATTTGCTCTTCATTGGTTTGTCAAAACATTGGTTCGAGTTCTTTGGTATCATTTGGTATTACATGATTTTCAGTAAGTGAAATAAGCTATACATCTGACTACAGAAATTGATAAAATAGTAAGGTTCATAAGATCATATTCGCATCACATGAAGTCAAAGATGCCAACAGCAAACAGATTAATTGCTAATTAACAAGAAATTACGCCATACACAGTTCAACAAGACAAATTGCTTCTATGTGGTTTTGTACTTTATTTCCTAGTCTCCATACATAAATATAAGACTTCAGATTTGCTGACAATTAATAACTACACTATTTGCACCAGCCCAAGACCAAGATTTTCTTATCTTAGAAAACAGCAAAGGTTCCTATACCATGGGTCAACGAAATATAATGAAAAATCACAAAAAAAATTACTTGATGGGATTCAAAATCAATGACACCTAACAATCTAAACTTCCGAATGCTGCATATTTCGCATAATTCAATACCAATTCTGTACGCATTAGCAGTTCAAAACATGTATAATAAGGACTCGATTGAACATTTGAAGCAAGAACCTGAATTTAAGTTACCATATACCAGGATTTGCATAACAGTGATTAAATTTCTGCAGAATTGATAAAAGCATATGCTAAGGTCCATAACATAGCGTATGCACTCAAGATATCGGTCTTTGTTCTTATAATATATCACATACATCTCAGCAGGATTCAGAGCAAAGAATAGAATGCAGCTTGAGATTAAGAACATCCATGGTTAAAAAGAACCAAATAGTAGACCCAGAAGTACACATCTTTCCAGATATGTTTCATTCGTTTAACGAGTCATTTGAAGTTTCAAAAGACACCTGAAGATGACAAATTACAAGCAATCCCAATCACAAAGATGATCACAAAGTCACTTGCAACTTAAACAAAAACCTTGAGAAACTATGATATATTTTAATAATTCCAATATACAAGAAAAGATAAGAGACTACGCACGAGAGAGAGAGAGAGAGTTCAAAAAAAAAAAAAAAAAAGAATATCAAATATATGCTCTACAAGAAAAATGTGTCTATTACTTTTCCTTGATTTACCTTCTTACCCGTCTTAATTTTTCTTCATCATTTGCCCCTCTTATTGTTATATAAACCACTTATCTCCTGTAGCACTTAAGAGAGATTTTCTATCCTAATTCTCATCTGGACAAATTTACCCTTCCATATTTTTATCAAAATATTCAAAATAAGAATGATTTTAACAAAATCTCTGAAAATTTTCCTATATCAAATAAATCCTCCATCACTCCCCTTCCACAAACATATCCGGATTGCTCTCTCCTGCGAAATAAAATCTCCTACAAAATAAAGTTGTATACTAATTCTCCGAAATCCTTCCTTCAATGCACTCTAACGACTATTTATTTGCTTAATTATCTTCAAAATCACTTAATCAGTATCTTAAAATAGCTACTATGTTCCTAATGCAAATATATTGGAAATGCCAACATTTCTCTAGAAACTTGCACCTGAAATATTTTTCCATTTAAATGAGACATGCACAACTCATGTGCAAAAAAGCCTTGTATCCTGTCTCTTTTCCATTGCTCAATTTCTCCCTAAGTATAAAAATTTCTTCAACAAAATATTTAAAAATGAATCTCAAGCAAACAAACATTATGGAATTTCTAAGAATAGCTTTGAGAAGACTGGGAAAATACATGAGACGTCAGATAGGTTTCAACAACGCTACTATATAACTTGTACTCGCTGTATATAAATTATAGAAAAGGTGGAAGTATAGAATGAACTCATCATCACAGATCAACAGCAAAAGACACCAAGTATGAATTATGGTCACCAATCATCCCTAAGAGAAATTAATCTATTTTATGCAATACATCAAGAAAATAAGGTCATAGCTCTTAACTCCATAAATGTCAAGACAAGGTCACTAACCTTCATCAAGATGTTGATGGAAGTTCTGGAAGAACTTCGTTTCAAAGGTGAAAAAGGGAACAGAGCGAGAATCTATTATAAATGATAGAGAGAGAGAGATCATATGCGAGGAGAGAGAGAGAGAGAGATCTTATTTGTTCCAATTAGTTTGGGATCTGTTACAGAATTTTTTTTACAAAATACAAAAGGGTAAGTCTAGATAAGATACAAAATTAGAATCTATTAAAAAAATCTCTCTTGCTACAAGGACAAAAGAAGTCGGCAAGTAAAAACGAGGGGCAAATGATAGAAAAAAGTTAAGACAATGGTTAAAAAAACAAATCAAGAAAAAATAGGGAATACACACAATCTCTTTAAACAATTAAACCATCCATGGGTAAAAGTGGAGATCATAGTGAATCATAGATTATTTCAGATTAAAGTGGAATATATTGACAATGACAACTTAAATGATTGGAGGATTAAAGATCAATATGGGTCAAAATTAACTGCACTCGCAGGAATAGTTTATCACCAGCAATTATCATAATCACAGTAACAAATGATAATGAATAAAGCACTTAAGCAGGACACACTCAAAACCTGTCTCAATGGAAAACAGATAATTGTATCAACAGAGAACTTAGTGAAACCTACTGAAAACCCATAACTATCACAGTAGCTATAGCAAATTTTTTAAGAATATGAAAATCCAGCCGCAAAAAAATGTTTACGAACATAATGGTTCATTTGTGGGCAAGTAAAGAAACCTGTTGAGACTCCCAACAGAGGTGAGGGTCAATCATGTAGAAAAGACAGATTGCGCTTAAGCTTTCCATAAGTTGCTTCTTAAAGAATGAACACAGAACTCTTTGAATCAGACAGAAATATTTTACCTTTTGCAAAAGAGCACTAGCACGATTATCCAAGTTGGGAGCACGAGGCAAAAATGTCTCTCGTTCCCCAAGGGTTACAGGAGCAATCTTCCTTGCAAGACCCAGCCTAGGGTCCAATCTTATCGTTTCCCAATTTCCAAATCCATGAAAATGTATTCCAAGAAGCAACCTTGCATCATCAACTAATGATATTTCCAACAGAAGCATGGCAATACATCAGAAATTTAAATTAAAAAACAAAAAAAGAATTAATTAAGAATAAACTTCAACCTTGATTCCAGCCACAACTTTTAGACCACTGAGGACTCTTATGTTGAGTTGTCAATCTAAATTGGGCAACGGGATCTTGGTAGCGTTTAATGCGTTTTGCCAACAGCTGAAGCTCTTCTACACGATTTAGAATTTCATGTGCTTTGACAGGTACTCCGAAAAAATCCAACAGAGTTCCCTGGAAATAAAAAAAGTTTTAGAAATGGCAGCTCAATCATTACTTGCATTTTAAAATACAACTATTAATGACTGATATAAATGAAATTTAAAGGACACACCTTGATATCCATATTTCCAATTTTAACTGCCTCTCGACAACCATCAATCAACATTTCAAATAGCTCAATTTGCGCTTCAATAGGAGCTTTTTCAATTACGCCACCAACCTCAGCCACTATTAAGCTGATTTGGCTCAGGTTCCCAAACCTCTTGACCTATATCAGAAGCCATAGGAAAATGTACATGAATACTCCAAATACATTTCAGTACTGGATTAACAAATTTTTTTTCCATACTAGACAAGTAGCCATGGAAAATAGAAGATTGCTAAATTTGCTATGCGCCATCAGATACAAAGTATGAAAATGTATTTCATTTTATATCCAATAACTAATCAAATGGTTATAATTTCGATGCAAACAACCTTGCACTCTTTAAGGAGATTAGAAGGAAAAGTAAGAAATTGAAGTATGCATTCCAGGGAAATAAATCAAAGGGATTGACAAAGATACTTGAGTATTCATGGATGTGATAGAGTGGCCAAGATTTTGCACTTGAACATCAGTCTCCACTTACAGTCACACGTACCATGTTCAGAAAACAAATACTTGCTGAAGAGCGAAGACAAATGTCTTTTTAGAAGAACCTAAAGCTTATAGATTTCCGTTGATCCGATCTAACAGAAAATAAAATTACTAACACCCTCAACGAGTGCATATAGAAAAAAGATCTTTTGTTTTTAGACACTCTAATAAAACAACACCCTCTCAAGAATCTCAAGAAAGGGTAATAAAAGAGGACTGAATACATCTCAGTTCAGTTAAATGCTAACCAGTCATACATTAAACTCGATGTACCAATATTACCATATCTACAACAAAACGAGTTCCATATTTATGTAACACAATATCTAATACCAGTTCCTAAAAATTATGAGATAAAAAGTTTTCTTGTTTTTGTGGTTGTAGTTACTGTATATCTAATATGAATTCATTATATATTTTACCATCTTTGTGAACAAAAGTAAGCCGCCGCTCTGCCTATTCCATCACTCATATTTACAAAGCAAACTACAATAATAGGAAATAACGATAATAATTGGTATAGTATAACTTATAAAATGCACATGAAGAATTGTTACAGATAAAACAGAAACAAAAGCCGCACGCTTTTGCACATGAAAACATTTCAAGAGAAAGTGCAATAAAAAGGGGAATATTGTTAATAACTATCATATTGGACCTTTTAATTTCAAGGCTGAGATGATGATTATGATAGTATGAATATACCCAGGCTTCCGCCCGTAAAAGTGATACCAAATATCATATTTTTTGCAGAGTTTACCAGTTAACCAACAAGGCTCCAGTAGATTCAAGGGACTCCAATGTCATATTTTTTGCACTAAATTTCATATTTCGTACTGGCTAATATAGTTAGGCCCAAGACTTAATTAAGAGCACACTAATCACTCATTTGCTAGCGGTTAGCATAGATAACCCTCAGGTGCCCCCTTCTGCAGTTAAATGCTAGAGGTTGATCAAAGATACCTAAAGGGTTTATTAATGTGCCTTCTCCCTAGGTTAAGAAATTTGCAAAAAGAGAGGCGACATTGGTTTGACTGAGGGCATCCCCTCCATTAACTGCTCTCTCTGTTAGGGGCAACACTTGAATTTGCAAGAGTTTGAATAAAGGAGGTGGTACCCCCACATGTTAACCTTCATCCAAATGTAGCATAAATAGAAGGTAAAAAAAATGGTACTTGAAGCCGTCAAATAGTTGGCACTTAGCAAGATGTTCCAAGTGTCAAATTGCATCTAATTTCATATGATAATTTGTAACTCTAGAGAGGGCCTATCAAGTAACAGGCACAGTACTTTGGGAATATTTAGGAACTACTTGCTTGAAAGGTTCATCGACACATCACTACATCTCTGAACTAATTGTCAGTAAAATATAAATAAACCTTGCAAATCATGATAACAATCAAAGAACCATCAAGTATGATAATTGATTCTCAAGATCCACCAAACCATCAGAATACTCACTCAGCCGTGTTCTCACACAACACAAATTTTATCTTGGGTCAAGGTCTGACGGAAATGGAGAGAGGGAGGTTGGGGGTGTTGTTCTGACTGAAGATTCAGCCAAGACAATCAAGATTACCAAGTTTGCAACCACTAAGCAACAACAATTCTTTTACTTAAGATGGAGAAACAACCAAATATAGTTATAATATTAGGGTGTAAAACTCTATGCTAGATCGCAGGAGAAAACCAACCTCGACTTGTGAAGTGTAAATGTATAACTACTTCCGACTAGCAATTTTTGACCAATTTGGGACGCCAATCATAACATAGGACATTGGAAAGTTACTGTCCAAAAACGTGAAAGAAACATATACTTGATGTGATTCCATCAATCAGTGTGAAGACTGTTCACCAGATTTATTAAGCTAAATGACAATGGAAGATATGCATGGTCAGCTGGTTGGCTTACAAGTAAATATATAAGCTAAAAGAGTAATATTACTAATTCCTATTTGGCATCGCTGACTTCCAAAAAAAATTTCCAGTTTTCCTGACATGACAAAAAGATCATATACACTCCTTCAAAAGTAGGCTCCTAAGGACCCAAATTTGATGTGTAGACATGAAATAGAACTATCAAAATAAATCACTGGCTGAATCGCATTCTCAAACAATAAATCTATAGCCATAAGCAAATAATCAAAATATCACCCTTAAGAACTTAATTCTATCATTAAGAATACTTGAAAATTTTAACTAGAAGTCATAGATATCAATATCCTGTAATATGTGATGCATATCCTACGATGACACAATACGCAAGAAAATCTAAATGTATTGGGTTATGTATTTTAAGATATCTTAAATATATCTTATAGTATGTGATACGTATCTTACGATATGTGATAAGTTATGATACGCTGAGTTGGCTAATAAATGGATTTCAAACTTATCCAAATGAGCCATTTTGAGTTAAATACAGGACAAATTCCAAACAAGTATAGATATTTAATATAGAGAACATCAAAGTTCAAGATAGTTATAGAGAAATAATTAATTTATAGTCAATATAAATTATTTAATTACTAATTCTCAGTTGCAAGTACCTAATGAGCTTATTTATCATATGCTAAAATCTCGATAAAAGGAAAATTTTGTATAGATTTAAGAAGATGAAGATGAAGAAATAAAAATAAAAATTCTTAAAGGATGTTAGTTGTGACATTTAAACAAATCATCAAAAGAGAGAAATTATTAATTTATAGTCAATATAAATTATTTAATTACTAATTCTCAGTTCAAGTACCTAATGAGCTTATTTATCATAGGCTAAAATCTCGATGAAAGGAAACTTTTGTATAGATTTAAGAAGATGAAAATGAAGAAATAAAAATAAAAATTCTTAAAGGATGTTAGTTGTGATATATCGATAAAGGATGATTGATTGATATTATATTTACTTG
Organism: Dracaena cambodiana; assembly: GCA_036321105.1. Taxonomy (NCBI): domain Eukaryota; kingdom Viridiplantae; phylum Streptophyta; class Magnoliopsida; order Asparagales; family Asparagaceae; genus Dracaena; species Dracaena cambodiana. The sequence continues at coordinate 33,840,090 of JAYEPQ010000018.1, forward strand.
TTTTGAATTTTTTGGAGGGATAACGAACTTATGCCCAATGATTTAGTTTTTGTGAAAACAATATTTAATCGAAACTAAGGCAACAAAAAAATGAAAAAGATTGGAGAAACATATAATCTAATTCATTGGATATCAAATCTAATTATGAAAAGTTTGCGGACAAATAAGAGCTTTACATAATGAATGGTATTGTTTGGATAGATTTCAATGCCTGTTTTAAGATGAAGGAGGCACAATAGTTTTACTAAAAAGATAAGGAAAAGACATAATGGTAAAAATTTTATCAATTAGTTATTTAAAATGGTAAAATTTTTATCAATTAGTTGTTTATTCCTAATATTTAGTCTCTAACAGATTATTTAATAATTATTAGTAGGACCTCTTTACTCGAATACAATTGTAAACAATAAATAAGGAAAAAGAAAAAAAGAAAAAGAAAATAAGAATATACTAGACAAGGAGCTTATGTTGAGCAAAAGAGACGAAAATGAGGAAATGTAATGTCATTTTCAACTTCAAGTGAATTTAGCGATATATTTGCTTATGTAGTATAATTTTGATTAATGACTGATAGTAATCGCACTTTAAATGTTAGTCACCTATTTATATATAGCTATTAGCTTATATTTAACATATTACTGGTTTTAGTATTTCTATTTGATTATTAGTTCACTTAAGTTTTAAATTTACTCATATATTTGTTTATTATATATTATTACGCGCTTGATTACTTTCCTATTACATATTGATCATGCATCTTACGATACGATATGTGATATTGTATGCGATACAATTCATGGGGTTAACATACACTATACCTACCCTGATTGATAACTTTGTTATAAGCTAACATCAAGCAGTTGAATCAGCTAGAAACAACAGTGCGACATATCAAATGTTTTGCAAAGTATAATAAGATAGGTATTTGTACCTAGCTTCTTGAAGTAGTAGATAATTGCAAAACTTAAGACCATCATTCTTAAGAAGGGGCTCTCACCTAGAAGATGTAGGTACAATGTCTAATTGTTAGACATTCTAAATCTATTTGATACAGAAACTCATGGAAGCTTTCATGTGGCATAAAAGCAATCAACTAAAAAAGTAACTTAGCTGGCACATCTAACTGCAATTCTTCCCAAAGAAATGTGTGGAATCTAGCATGAACTGATGTCAAAGTATCTCATGTGGAAAAGCATGGCCAAGGACCACTCAACATTCTTACATATCTAGCTTAGTACTAGTAGCATTTATTTTCTAATCGGCTAATGATTTGGTGAATCAGAATAGGCAACAGATCCTTAATTAGAAATGGATGTGTAGGTTACAAATAAAAGCAGTACTTACTGCTCGAACAAAATGAGAAGCATCTTTCTTCGTCAAGTTTCCAAAGGACCAGCCCCTAACTTGAGCAGATGCTCCCTCAATCATGGGTAAAGAGTGAGCCAGAGAATCAGAAGCCCTGGTTGAACGCCTTTGAGGTCTTTCCCGCGGCTCTTGAACCCTCTTTTTCCGCTTATTACTCGTATCAGGCTGTATAGTTTCAGCATAGCTCTTTGTATTCCGTGCAGCACGAGGAGCAAGTGCTTCCTGTACCAAAAGATATAAACAAGATCAACTTCGATACAGCATGGATACCAGCATATGATGTGTGCACGTGTCTGTATCTATAGTACAGTTTATTTCTCCAAGTCCAAGGGTTATAACTAGCTAACATAAGTCTACCACCAAACCACATGATGGATATCATACTGGATAACCCACTCGATAAAGGTTGATCCAATTTAAATACCACTGAAGAAACATTTTATTCCATGATTAAAGACCCGAAAACATGTTATTTCTAGTTCCTATATTTTTAAGGTATTTTGTTCAAATAGAATGGATCATCCATCGGGATAATTTTAAATCATGAATTATGAGACCTCCTAGGTATATAGATCAAACAATACTATGTACATGCAACGCATGAGAAATAGGCTTTTCAAGTCAGGAGTGTGCTTTGGTACCATGCATAAAAATATGTCAAAACAGACTCTTATTTATGCAGACTTCTTAATCTGTCAAAACAAACTCTTATATATGCAGATTTCTTATGGAATCTTGTTTATTCCAGATAATCATCTTTACAATGAACAAATCGAATGAGAAAAATTCTGTTAAAAATATGCTAGGGTGATTTCCCAACTAACTGGCCTTCTGTCTCTGGAACACCCTGACCCACAGAAACAGCAATTAAAAAAAATAAAGTCAGACTGAGAGTCGAGTCAGAATTTGGAAAACCTTTTCATAGAAATGTCATAGTTAGGAAAAAGCTACATCTGATAGGAAGACTAATGATGATTTTGACTCATCCAAAGTTTAAGGGAATGCAGATTTCTTATGGAATCTTGTTTATTCCAGATAATCATCTTTACAATGAACAAATCGAATGAGAAAAAATCTGTAAAAAATATGATAGGGTGATTTCCCAAGTAACTGGCCTTCAGTCTCTGGAACACCCTGGCCCAAAGAAACAGCAATTAAAAAGTATAAAAGTCAGACTGAGAGTCGAGTCAGAATTTGGAAAGCCTTTTCATAGAAATGTCACAGTTAGGGAAAAGCTCTATCTGATTGGAAGACTAATAATGATGATTTTGAATCCTCCAGAGTTTAAGGGAAATATTTTTAGTACCTAACAGGATTCTGGTAAATTAATCATAAAGCATATTAGAACACACTAAAAGCTAGATGCAGTGATCAAATGCTAACTCCCAGATTAGAGAGGATAAGCCACATGGAGATAGGCATCCAACTGTACTTCTACCCAGCTGGTTTCTGGCAATATGACTGTTATCCACAATTTCCCTTACCAAGAAATATGAAACCAACCCAGAGGATTCACACCAAATTTACTGCTGATAGCATTTTCTTTAAAAAAATTCTAACAAGCCTTCTCGTTAGGGGCATCATACAAGGTCCCTTGCCATTATTCGGCTTCAGAAGTGGCCATGTCTGATGGGAATAAATCACACAGAAAACGAGGTAGGATGATAGCAATAAATGATATGGTAAATCCCAGTAAAATTCCTTACATTGGCTTGATCAATAGCTTCAGGTTGTATCAATCGACTCCAAAAAGTCCCATCATCTTCACCACTGCAGAAGTTCGCGACCTACAATAAAGTTCAGGAAAAAAAACAAAGAGAGAAAACAGCAGGTGGAAAATTGCTAATATCAGAAACAAGATGAAACATGTTAAAGAATTAACTCCAATGAATTTGACACAAAAAAAACCTTGCCTTGAAAGCACTAAGCAATTCATTTCCAGGCTCCTCATCAGCCCCCTTGGTTTCAACTTTCTCAGCTCTCTCAAGAATTTCATCTATATCCATGCTTTCAAGCCTCTTCTTGCTTTCTTCATCATTCTTATCCTCCTTGAACAATTCCTCTGCTCCAAATTTTAATATTGCAGAAAGCTCATTCTGCAATTAACATAATACATGGAAAAGGAAACTGATATTTGCTCAAGACTAATTGCTAAAAGAAATGTCAATATGAAAAAAGATGGAATTGTAACTCATTATGACTGGAGGAAGAATTTAGATACATTGCTCATGCACAAAGCAATTGGCATGAGTAAATCGCATGCTAAAATTTCTAGTCATCATAACTACTATAAATTGCCAGTTTCTTGGAAGCCAATGTTGATGAAACACAACTCATATATATAAGGAAGGTACACTCTCATCTATGTCAATTACCTTGTCAAACATAGATGTCCCCTTCTTTGATTCTTTCTTTTCCAGTCTACCCTCTGCATTTAGCTTCTGAATTACCAGGTGATCTAGGACCTGTGGACATAAACAATAACAAAGGGGGAAAAAAAAAAAAAAAAGCTAAGCACATGGATAGAATTTGTAATGGCATCCAAGAAAAAGCAAAAGTAACATTAAAAAAAGTATTTTAAATGTCTATACCATCTTTTTCTTTGCACGTTCCAGGATATCCTCCTCAACACTTTTGCTGGTAACAAACCGATAAATGTTTACAACATCTTGCTGCCCAATCCTGTGAGCCCTACTCATTGCCTGTAACAATATATATAATCAGTACTTAAAGGAAATCCATGCATGCACAGCACACACCCCACACAGAGAGGAAGGGAGGGACATATGAAAATCACAGAAAATAAAAAAAAATATAATCACTGCAAAAATTATCCAACTTCTATATTCTCAGACCTGTAAATCATTCTGAGGGTTCCAATCTGAGTCAAATATTATGACAGTATCAGCAGTAGCAAGATTAATTCCTAGTCCACCTGCACGTGTGGAAAGGAGGAAGCAAAAATCATCACTTCCAGGTGCATTAAAATGCTCCATCGCCTGGTGGCGAAGATCAGCCCTTGTACTGCCATCTAGCCTCTGAAATTGAAATCCTCTAAGTGATAAATATTCTGCAAGAATATCCAACATCCGTACCATCTGCATAGTAGGTTAAGAAAAAGAACATTGGTTATAAGCATCATGCTTTCTACAACTCTACATCTCCTTCAAAAGATATATACTAAAGCCAAAAAAGGAGGAAACAAGTTAACATGGAGATTTTAAGAACAAAGGTTAGAAACTGTTCAATTATATTCTCTACCAGGATATAAGCACACGTTGTGACAGTTCAGTAGAAAATAAAAACACTTTAGAAACTCACAAAGACACCCAAAAGATGCAACTCAGGCATTTCAGCACCAATAATGAAACGTTCTTACAATTACTGGGAGCCCATCAAGAATTATAGGCAAGTCATAGCTTGGGTCTGAGAAGTGGAACCAAAGCATTCTCCTACAATTCAGAGGTTTTAAAATAAATTGTTCCAATCTCATCATGCAACCTAGCTTAAATATGCAAACAAGCTTCAACCACAAGTTATGTTACACTTTCTATGTTTTCCTCCATATAGATACTTGAAATCTATCCTAATTCCCAAAACAAACCAAAGTTCCTTGTATTTCCATATCTACAACTTAAAACCTTTAAGCTGGGAAAAAACCCACCGGCCATTAGTGACTCCATTTAAAGTATGGAAAATGCTAAAAATATTCTCTTTTATCTAATTTTTTTAATTAATTAATAATCGACCACATTGCCCCTAGTCATCTTCTACAATGAATTCTTCAACATCCCCTCAAAACTCTCATCAAACTCATTGTCGTCCTCCTCCGGTTTCTCCCTCAAATCAAATTCCTAAAGACCTGTTATCTTGCAACCCAAAACTCTCAAGACTCATAGTTTTCGGCACCAAACAAAAAAAAAATTCTCTATAGAGGCAAATCTAAAGATATCAACTTTTCAAATTCAACCAACAAAAGATATCAACATACCAGATTCTAACTCAAACAAAGAGGCGATCTCCCGTATAAGATAGTCCGCAGAAAGATTCGACATTCAATCAAATTCAACCCAAAAAACACAAAAATCGTAACTTTGCAAGAGATGCTATTTCAATCTCTTCAATCCCTCAATATGGTGTGGTACAGCAACTAAACCTTTTATCCCAAGTACTTGGGGTAGACTACATGAACCAAAAGAGAATCATGCCGGATCGATCATAGATGATCCTTCTCCACCCATTTCTTCGAGCAATATATCTTTAATTAAGCTTTTTAACATATAAATATTTTTGTATCACCTCCATCCATATTTTCCTCGGCCATCCTTTTGCTCTTTTAGCTTGTCCTACATTAATAATATCCACTCGTCGAACTGGTGTATCAGGTGGAGTACCTTATCCAAAATACAAAAAATTAGAGCTTCAGACTAATCAAATCCTAGTTAGACTATTAAGTTTTCCATCTCCATCACAAATACTCGAACCTGAACCTCAAACCATCACATCTTTCTTGGACCCTTAAAGCAGCAAATACGATTTAATTGCGGGGAAAAAATGAAAATATGAAGAGTTTGGACAAAGAGTGAGGAAGAAACGAACATGGGATAGAGAGAAGGAAAGAGAAAGCGGCGAGAAAAAACAAAGTCTGCCTCGTGAAATGAGGGGGCAGATAGGACCTTTTTATCCCCGTCTCTCGCAAAAAAATAAAGGTGCCTAACAGGTGGGTGTTTTTTGTCCAACCTTAAAAGATTCAAGGTATGAACGCGGAAATACAAAAACTTTAAGCATATTTTGGAAATTTGAGTAGAACTTAGGTGTCAATATGGGGGAAAAACCTTTACTTTTTATTACAATGACGTTGCATTTAACCAAATTTTGTTGCATAGAAATCTTAGTGCTCTAGTAATTCTCGAAGTGCCTGAAGCTGCACTATTAGGAATAAAAGTACTAGAAATATTTGACGGGTTTTATGTAAAATAATAATTTTTTACATCTATAAATAACAGGAGGTAGGCCAAAATCACAACTGTCCTACTTTATTTTGCACCAGAACGCAAAATTTGTGGGAACGATTGAGGGATCACATTCTAATACTCCCCAGGAGGTCAAGGGCCCCTCCCATGGGCAAAACCAAGGTTTCTGGTCGGCAATTGTTTTATTCCATTCCAAGAACTAACCATCTGGATTTGGACCTGGGTGGGATGCCATCATAAAATCCTTACCTTCAACCACATCTGCAAAGTAGAAATGGTTGAGAGAAATATTTTTGTACTGGTAACAACAAAAAAACTTATAAATATTTTAGCATCAGTCAATAAAAGACGGACACTTTAAAGTGAGTGTCGTATCCGTACCAGATACGTATCGAATACCAACACTTGCATTTACACCTGCTGATACATATAAGATAGTCCAAAACTGTGTCAGATTATAAGAATCCAAAAAATAGCTAACTAGAGCCTTATCCACTTTTAAAAAGCAATACATATCACATGTCGAGGTCGTATCCGCTTTCAAGAAGTTGGAAAGATTGTGCTTTGAGCATTAGAATCGTACATTGCTTAGAAAGACAAAAAATTCTTTTAATTTAAAAATATTCCAAGTTAATAGGCCCAAAATATCTTGCAAAGGTTGAGCAATCAAATATTTTATTCAAGATACTAGTGCATTAAATTGAATTCGGATTCATTTCTTTAATATAATTGTTTAGAGTTTATATTTTAAATTGTTAAAGATTTTTCTTTTCTTTCTACTTCAAAGAAAAGATGTATTAATAGTTACGAATTTTGATGTGTATTATATGTATCACATGCACAAATACACACATTATGTCTTTGTGTCCTCACATCCCCGTGTCCTACGTTTTTAGATTGTGTCATGTCCTCTAGTCCGTGTCATATCGTATCCATGTTCCGTGTCCATATCCATACTTCATAGGCACCAGCAATAGTAAAGGTAGGCAAACATATAACTTGATGCAGTGGAGATATAGGCATGGTTTTAAGAGAAATGGATATTTATTTGATAAGAAGCTTTCAAATATGACTGATGAAAGACAAGAAGATACTAATAAAATAAAAATTTCCAATCCATTACACTACGCATTATGTTATGCCGTGATTCATTTCCACACAGCAGTTCTTTCATGTCTGGCACTAGCTTAGGAAAATTATCAACCATTCTCTTGTACTTCTAAAACATTTGCCATACAATGGTTAATACCACAGCAACACAACAAAATTATTGGCTCAGCTACATGAATCCATTTCTTCCCGTCAATTCTGTTTAGAGCTATCTCCCCACCAAGTTAAGCACCTCCAAGTCCTTTTTAATTGCCTCCATCCAAGTCCTTTTAGTCCTACATCCAGCCCTCACCATTCTATAAATCTATAATCCTATGACCTCTCTCAAATGGACCACCAACTGGCCTCTGTTGCACTTGCCCAAACCATCTCAATCGATTTTCCCATTTTTATTCTCAATCAGAGCGACCTCTAATTTGTTCAGGATGCTCACATTTCATATTAAATCTTTGGGTGTATTTTCCCTCATCCCTCCTTACGTGTGTCTGTATGTAAATTTCCTTGTAACTATTATCTACACCGTTATTTTAAAGCAGAAAACTAAACATAAATGAAAAGATCCTACATGTTACCATTTCCTTCATGCATCTTGTGATCCATGTATTGATGCAAAAGCCAGCAGTCATCTCTATTTATAATGACATACATTAACAGAAGAGAATATTCTCCCCCAGAGCTTGAAACAGATATCAGTTTGTGCACAATGACACAAGAAGGATGATCACTAAAAGAGATGATTTTACCTCTATCAGTTATACAACAATCCGGTCATAAAGAAGGAGAAATTCCTATTATTACGCAAAAACAAAATATATTTACTCAAATAAACTTAACAATCCTGAATTGTCACTACAATATTTATGAAATTGAATATCATGGTTCTCTTAAGATATTGAAGAATCACGCATTTTAATCACGAATTGTTACAAGAACCTATGCTCCAGGTAAAAGTTATCATTTGTACAAGCAAAAAAATATATATACATATACATACAAATCTATAAGGCAGTAAATAACCTAACGCATGCAAGTAAAGATCAATATACATCCTTATATATTGTTCTCTATAGCATAGCACTAAATATACAAGCCTGAATAAAAGAGTCACAGCAAGGCATATAAAAACACAAAAAAGAGCTGCTGGAAGTTAGTTACACATAAAGCAGTGACAACCCACAACATAAATAAGTTGCATTAAGAAATAGAGTAAGCTGGTGACCTGAGAGAATATTAGCACTCTGTGGTTTGTCTCCCGTAACCGTATCAATAGTTTATCAAGTATTACAAGTTTTCCACTGCTCAATACTATGCGTTCAACTTTACCACTGTCACTGGTGCTGGTGTCGCCACCATAACCATGATCTGCGCTCTCAAATAAGAAAGGATGATTGCAGCATTTCTTCAACTCGACAACAATATTTAAGAGTGAAACCTGCAGATAAAAAATTTTAGAAAAAATAAAAGGATCCAAAATAAATTACATCTACAATGTCTGTAACCATTAAATATTATAGTTTTAAATTCAACAAGGAACATCACCACTAGGGAAGTGCTAGCAACAGAATTTCTGATTAATTCTTGTAAATGAATAGTATAATTTAATGCCATAGTAACTTCTGATTTCACAAGACAAAACTATAGTGTAATGCTATTATTATATTGCTTTACTATGGAAAAAGAAAGATATTAAAATAATACAACAATAAGAAATACAAGGTCAAGGAAAATATAAAATTTTCATAGAACAACTATACCAGTACAAATTTTGCTTTGTCAAAATAACATAATTATATTACATACCTGATTCCCACGAACTCCTTTATTGAGACTGTGGAAATTCCTCTCCAAAATCCACTTGTAATACCTAAATAGATGTAATGATATTACGAAGTATTAGGTAGAAAGAAAAATGCCTATCAGATCAACTTGGAAGCCAGCTAGAAAGAAAAATGCCTATCAGATGAACTTGGAAGCCAGCTAGAAAGAAAAATGTCTATCAGATCATCTTGGAAGCCAATGGATGTCTTACTGTTTTTGAAGAGGAGACATTTCCACCCTAAGAATGCGCTCAATTTTTGGAGGCAAAGACTTCTCCACATCCTTGATAACCCTTCTAAGAATGTGAGGCCTCAGCTCCTTATGAAGATTAGCAAGCTAAAAGAATTCAAGTCAAACTTAAAGTTTTTAGAGAAATAAGAGTGTAGTTACATAACCAAAATAAAAAATAAAATATCATAAAGATAAAGAGGAAGAGCATGGTGATGAATCAAAGTCAAGAAGTTATTTACCTCAATTTCGTTGAAAGAACTCAGGTTCTTGTAGTTCTCAACAAAAACATCTTTACTGTTGAACTTGTCAGGGTCAAGGAAGTGAAGAAGGGCCCTGTGACAGAGTAGAATAAGATTATATTATAAATTTGTTCACATAAATTAGTGAAATTAGTCATAGGCAAACGCCATGAAGAACTACTTGACTGTAAGAATATTACAGGCCCACTGTGCAACAAAATAATATGTTCAAGTCTGTATCATAAAATACTTTCTGAAAAGAGGATCAGTGGCCATGTTCACCACCAAATAAATGCATGCATGTACTTACACATGCATGAATTTTTATTCTTTCTTCTTTTCCCTTTCTTTTGCCAACAAAGGTGTCAGGGACCTCTTATAGCATAATGTCTAATTCCTTAGACATGTGGTGTCCCAATCCACCCAAGACGGAAAAAACCCCTTGACTACAGCAATCGCTGTGCAAAATATTGAACCCAAGACTGACTACTTAGGAAGCAATGAATTTTCCATTTATGCATGCAAGGATGGGAGCATGTGTGTGTCTGCACTCAAAAATCAATATAATAAATTGGCCGAGTTCGTTAACTACACTTGATGTGTCTGCACTAGGAAAACCAACACAATGAATTGGCTGAATTTGCTAAAATTACATTTGATGAGATGATCGACACTATTTGCTCCATCATATGTAAGGGTAAAGATTGAAGGACGATATACAACTACATTTGTGTATTTGAAGCATCATGAAAGTGCCGCCAAATAATCCATCTTTGCACTGCCCAATATTCATGAAAACACAAATTTGAAGTGTACGAACAAAACAGTACCAAAAAGCCATTACTTGATGATCTAGCCATCTGTAGTATCCCCTTGATTGTACAAATTCAAGCACATGGACTACACAGGGTGGATTTCTACTACATGTACCACAGAAGAATAAAAATTTCTTACAAACACCTAAATTTTAAACCAATGATGTCTTGATGGATGTAGGAGCCAGAGAAGAATCAGAAGGCATGGCTCAAGTTGAGATTCTAAATATACATGGGTTTGTACAACTTTCATTTAGTTAACAGAGAATAACTTTTCAAATATCACACTTGAAAAAGTGTGTTTTCAATCAGTCATCACAAAAGGTTTGGCTTTGGCAATTCAAAACTCTGCCACATAAATGATTCAGATTAAATCAACTGGGAGCTGGAGAGGTGCAGTGCATGATCATGTGGATGGAGTCACAAACAAAGGAGACTAGATTTTGAGCAACATGCAGTCAGACAGCATGACTATGAATAACATACTTTTAACTTAATTGGCATAAGCATCAATAAGAATTAGACAATGGAGTTATAGATATAGGGTTAAATTTCTTGGATGAATAGAACAATCTAATGGGAAAATATTCTATAAAGGTTTGGGTTCAAAATTAGTGCCAGAAATTGATGCAGAAGAAAGTTGGAAGGTCTTTAAGACTTTATTAGACTTGTTAACAAATGATTCTGCCCTAGAAGTAAGGATGCCCAATTGGAGTTTCATCATTAATTGCCAAACCAACAATTACTTATGTGTCTTAGAGTCTTCACTTTACAAGGGAAAATGCAAGTACAGAAAAACATTTTTTCAAAGAAAGCCGGAGGGGGAACCCTATTTTGGTACAATAAATAATGATAACAAGCTCTATCTAGCTTATATCCCATCCTAGTTACTGTAAAAAGAAAAGCAAGTTACATATGACAAGGATGATCCATATCACAAAAAAATTATTGATATAATATTCTTTGAACAAAAAATATTTGCAATTTGTTATCATCTGAGTACTTATTCTTTAAACTAAATGTTCTGTAGAAAGAACAGTCACCATAGCTCTTCGACACTGTTTTGCAATGGAGTGCCAGTGATAAGAAGTTTATTTTTGGTGCTAAACTCCTGCATCAAGGAAAAACATAATATAAATACTTCAGAAGAAAATAAAAATACATAACTGAAGTCGCTATAAAAGACCATAAATTTATTTTTTTAAAAAGAAAGAAAAAAGGAAAACAGAGTGCAATGGCATGTATACCGAAAGAGCAATGTACAATGATGCTTCACAATTCTTCAATCTATGAGCCTCATCAACCATAAGATAATTCCATTTGATCTTAGAGAGGATAGCTTTGTCCTTCAATATGACTTCGTATGTAGTTAACAATGCATTAAATTTAATCAGTCTGCCAGTCTTTCTGTTAGTATAAAACTCATACTGTTGGCACACCTGCTTTAAAGAAAAGATTAAATCATGCTCACATATCCAAGGAAAAAAGGAAAATCAAGCAATAAATTGATAACAGCAGAATGTACACTCTGAAATTTGAAAGCTTGATTGGCATTTGATAGTAAACCATCACATAGTTCAAACACCACCACAAAACATAGGTTAGAAATCTAAGTTATATTACGTTAAGTAATTTAATTAAGTGTTAGCATTCTATTTTACTGGACGATAGTCCCCTAAACAATTCCTTGCTCTTGAGAAACTCAAAGCATATATAGTTGAAGTCACACAACTAAGCCAATAGACACGTGGACAACCTTAAAAACAAAGTTTTAAATATCAGTTGATATTGGTATATATCGTATATACCATGTCAAATTTTGAGGTGTGCAATACACGATATACATCTAATATTAGTCTGATATTGTCTAAATATCTAATATTGCCAATACGATAAATGCCTAGCATTGCCGATTTTGATATCACTGTTGATCAGCTGATACCGATTCCAACATCTTAAAACTTGTTTATAAGGAAAATAATACATAAGAAAGTGTGCACTTCTAACATAAAAACCATGGGTAAATTAACACAGAGCATCTGCATACTCACATATAAGAAAGAGAAATGAGGCATTGCATGTACTTATAGATAATGAGTATCTGCATACACACATACAAGAAAGAGAAAAGAGACATTGCATGTACCTATAGATACATTGAACCAACAGGTACCCTTCATATCTTGAGGAAAGTGTAGACCTAAGTCAAAGTAGTAGAAAGGCACAACTAGGAAACTTTATCGAATCTTGCGGAAATTACAAGACAAATGCTGTATTACGTCTCCTTTTGCATATTATATTGAACCACGCCCGATGATGAATAAGTACTTCACAACTGTGATAAGTGCTTGGGGAAAAAATACAGACAGCTGCATATATGTAGGCAGAGGTCATCCAACTTAATTCTAGAAAATTCTGTGGCATATAAATAACTCTACTTATATTGCAGTCAGCAAGGACATTAGTTCCATTTAAAGAATAACATATGTGATCACATCTCAACAAGCTAGCTTACGATAACCAGCACACAACAAAGGCCGCCTTTTCATGTTATCCAACTTTCAAATCATTGGTCATGTATACCATTAGTCTAAGTGAATTACCTCTCTACTGGCACGATTGCCAACATATACAACAATGTTCATTTCAGGAAGCCATTTCCTAAATTCTTTTGCCCAATTTGACAAGGTTGAAAGAGGTACAACAACAAGGAAAGGCCCGTGAATTTGTTGAGCATTCTACAAAGAAGAAGGAACACAGAGAACAGCTTAGAAACAAGAAAAGATAGCAGCATTATTAAAAGACAACAAATTCGAAGGATGAAAATGGAACATACCTGCAAGAAACCTAACATAGAGACAGATTGAACTGTTTTACCTAGACCCATTTCATCAGCCAGAATGACATTCGTATCATTCCTCCAACTGTAGAACAAGGTAATCATTTATGAGTATGAAACATGAAAAGCAACTGGTTGATAAAGAAAATCAGAGAGAAAGAACCTAACACCTGTTGACAAGAAAATTCAAGCCCTCAAGCTGATAATCACGAAGTTTACCGCCTTTTAACCACTCAGGCTGTTCGTCAAGCTTTCGCAGACTAGCTAAAATAGGAATGGAGAAACCAAATTATGCACTTTCTAACTAATTACACATTACAAAAAGAAATACAAGTTCGATATAGCTCATTTTACACAAGCAAAGTTATAGAGATCATATATCTTCTATTCCAAGTAATCAATTAAATTTAGCAAAAGAAAGGTAAAATCAATATGAACTTATAATACAGAGATGAACCGAGAAAACAAAGAATAACAAGAATCATTAAAATTATCATCACCTTAATACCAACAATCTTAAATGTTAACAAATGATACATCAATTAAAGTAAACTTGCACAAAATTTTTAGCTATTCGGAAAATTTGTGAATTTTCTGACTGTTACAGTCTCCAGGTAATGATAAACAGATGAAACTTGCTTTATCAGCTCCATTTGTGAACTTGTTTTATCAGCATCATTTATATGCTTATACATGCTTATAAATGTAATTCCAACATTAACTTGTTTTATCAGCCCCATTCATTAATTAATAGGATCTCAGGGAAGCCAGTTGTCATCATGTAAAGTGAAATAGGATCTCAGGAAAGCAGCACAAGTAACAGTTATCTCTAAAGGATGAATCATACCTAGCAAATTGCAGAAACTACATTTCAAGAAATGCCCATTATTAAAACTCTCATATTTTTGGTGAAATTTACCTTTCCTTTTCAAATGAAGTTCCAGAACATTTGATAAACAACTGTAATAAACAAAGATTTACAATAAACTAGCCCAACTTTTCTATATGAATTTGCAACTACTGAGAGAGTCTAGCTAGTGAATATAAGATTAACTATCAATTTATCATAAAAACTAATAAGAAGCTTTTCTGATTTTTTTTGCCCCGACTAGGGAATACAGAACAATCACTTTCATACAGTTGAAGGGAAAACAATGCCTTGTGATCTGTTCCAAATTGCACAAGTGAATATAAGATTATGATTACCATAACCAATTGCTAAAAGGCCTTTCTGATTCCTTTAGCACCTACTTAGTGTATGTACAATGATGATGATCATAAACACTTAATAAGAAAGCAAACCCTTTTGATTGGTCACTCTGTGCTAGTTAATATAAGATTGTGATTACCATAAATAATGAAAGAGAAAATTAAACCATTGGTTACCATATATAATGGAAGAGAAAGACTTACTTATTCATTTTGTAACTGTTTGGTGAAAATACACTAATGACTATCATAAATGATTGAAAAGAGAGACATTCCAATTCAACCCTACAAAAGGATATGACTAGTATAATTATTTTTTTGAAACAAAACATGCTTATTCATTTCAAAATGCAGATACAGTCAACCCAAAATGCAAGCTATACTAAAGACTTGATAGTTCATAATTGAAAACTAGGTCCCTCTCTGATGGCTTTTACTGAATGTATCACATTTAGAATTTAGATGTTGATGGTTAAACCTAACTAATTCTGGATATGGTTAATTACATATTTCATCTTCTTCTTCTTCTTTTAAGGAATCCATGAAATGCAATAAATTGCTTTTCATTATCATCTTCCCACAAAACATTAGAATAAGGACAATATGAAAGTAGATCATGAAATACACAAGACCTTTGCTTTTCTTCCGCTGAAAATCAACCAATTTGCCCTGCACAGTCATGGATTCTTCACGAGCCTGCATAAAAATGATATATGATTAGCATTGAATATGCCAAGCAAAATAGTTCAAGGAATAATTAGGTCAGACAGTCATCGGAAGCATAAATAGATAAGGAACAAATTGGCACCAGAAATGAAGGCAGATTTTCATGCTAACGCAAAGTAGTTCATTAATTGATATTAAAATTATAAGCAATGCCAAAACATTGACACAGTGTGACACAATCTTTGAACTCCGCAATAGGATGCTCTATGTGTTCTTATGCTTTCAGGCAAGATGAGCTAAATCTAGGAGAATATAGGAGATTTGCAATTGCACTAATAGACACAGGAACACTCAGAAATGCTATGGGCAGAGCCATGTAAACACATGTTTCCTAAATACAACTACTTTAGCATTGATCATTTAAGTCACACACGTAAGACAGGATTTTTATATAGTATTAAGCTGTTCATTCATGATGAATAGCAGTAGACATTTTTCAACAAATAGGAACTTTTCAGAGGTGATAGCAGGGTTAGTAAGTATACGATGACGGATGCAGGCTTACTCAGTTAAACATTTTTGAAGTATTTTTCACCAAATAAAATACTGTTGATACATGCTGCACAGATTGTGAAATTCAAAGTCCAAACTTAAATGCAGGAAAAAAAGAATAAAATTTAAAACAAATTAAACAAAACATAATAAAGGAAGAAAACAACAAGAACAGGAAGAATAAGAGACGAGTAGGAAACAATGCCAAAGAAGTCATCCAGTCAATGCTTCAGCCAGTTATATGCTTGTTTCATAAAAACTTTAAATTCCAAAGAACAGAATATCGACCAATTATGAAAACTGAAAGCGAGGAACCACCGTTCATGCAAAAACTAGGGAAGGTATCCAGTCTCTGAAAAGCAGCATACACATTACACTGTGCTATTTACTGTATAAAGGAGGCATGCGACTTTAGTTCTGGAAAACAAGCATGTATCCTTTCCATCCAATCAAATAAGCATCAATCTCAATTCTTATGGGCCCTAAGAACCTATCAGCCCTTCCAGAAGGCTAAATGGCTAAACCCTTCATTACAACATATCTAACCCGCTTGAGAGGTTGAAAAATGTACCCCAATAATATAGAAAAGTGTACGCAAGAAAAAGAACGATGTTCCAAGGGTGAAAATACACAGAAAAATAAGAAAAGCATAAACGACACTCTGGATAGAGCAAATTGGAGCTCCCGAGAAACCTGAATCATATCCACATCGAAGGCTACTATTGATGGGTCATGACACCATAAAAGTAGAAACCCTGCTTGAGGAGAGTTTTGAAAATGGTGACAACCTAATGCATGACAAGGATAAAGTTGAACCAGTTAAATTTATAATTGTGTTCATTCATCAACAGAAATAGTTTATTAACTCTGCACTTTTCATTTGTATATACTAGGAAAGGCAACAAATAATAAGAAAGAGTGTCAATCAGGGGCCTAAACCTTGAAATTGTCCTTGTGTTTGTCTCCATTTAAATTTGGGTAGGGTTTAGTACAGGCTCTCAACAAATTTTACATTTAAATAATCATCCCTCACCCCCAAATGTAAAACCACTTGTCATAAGTCCCTGTCTAACAATTTCTATCCAATTCTTTCACTTAGTCCCAGTTAAGAATCAACTGGATTAGTAAAATTACTATACTACACATTACTTTCCACCTATGACTTCTCATGCTTATTTGCTCTCTCCCTAAATTCCCCTCATTCTTTACTCCCTGTCTACTCTCCAATCAAAACAAGAGCAAAACCCTCAGTAGCCAGACGAAAGATGGCCTTATGGCAATAATTCCCTGATTTTTCTGTAGTGAGAAGTTGACTAGAATGACATTGGAAAAGTACATTTTGCAGTAGATTTTGCTGCGCTCTCATTTTTCGTAATGTTAAACATAATCCTGAAAAATTAAAACTACTATTTTGGATCAGATTCTCTATTGTGATGGCAATAAAAAAGATGAACTGTGATAATAAGCATAAATGGCACAACACATCTGGAGATATTTTTGTCGTAATTCAATTTCTTCTTTAACTTCTTGTTTTTTTATTTGAGAGAGAGAGAGAGAGAGAAGGTTTTAAATCTTTTTTTTGGGCAAGAATTCTATACTATTCCAATATGCAAGTTCAACTCATTAGTACCTCATTTTTTTAGTGTTTAATTTGCTAAAACAATTCATAGTTGGATTAGCACTCATCAATTTTCAAAGTTCTAATGTGGGATCAAATATTATAATCATCTTAAGTGAATGATGTTGTCATAGTAAATTAAACTTACTACTCAAATTAAGAACTTCTTACATCTTATTTCCATATCTAAAGATGCCAAATTGCTAGGATAGTAGTTTGGAGGGAACTAACTTGTAAAATTATGTGTAATCCTTGTTGCAGCTCTTTGAGTTACACACACACACACACACAGAGAGAGAGAGAGAGAGTGGTTTTGAATAACGGTTGAGAGACAAGGGAGTTAGGAAAGAAAAGCCAGTGATTCAGGAAAGAGAGACATCTATCATCGAGTGATGTGCACGGGCAAAATGTTGAAGAGGATGAGGAGGCTGGCCATGTAAAATAAGACTTATTTGAGAAGGAAGATGGACATAATAGTTGGACCTGTCAGAGAAGACAGAAACCTGGCCTAGTCATGAACAATGATTATTTTTGACAGAAATATTCACATCTCTGATAGGAAATAATATCCTAGTATGAGTATGCAAGGGGCTAATAAATGAATATGAAATTTGTTAGGGAACAATATCCTAAAAGCTCTCAAATTTGTCAAAAAAGAAGCCACATAATGGAAATAGCTAGAAATTACGTGGGGGGATTGACCCATACAACCGCTCCCCCGCACAAGTGTGCATGCACACATAGACAAACAAAAACGCACACAAAGATCAATACAATTATGTAAATTTACTTATATTAGAGAAAGATTCATTGCTTTTGCACAAATGATCAGAACCCACCCCACCCCACACATATACAAAAATGAAAAACCTATAAGAATAACATTAATAATTACTTAATTAATTTTTGCTTTTTTAAATGCTTTCTCCCCTCCCCAACAGCTTCAGCAGTCCATTTCATGCACCTGCCTACCAATGCCTTCTTCACAATAATCTAGTAGTCCTATCTCGATAGAACAACCAAACTAACAAGTCATCCAGAATAAAAAATGGTTCATAGAATCAGCCATGGTTCATAGAATCAGCCATGATCTCGAAAAATGGGAAGGTTTAAGCTTTTCAAACATTCAACCGAAACTACCCATGTCTATTAACATAAAAGACAAAATAATTAATTATGACTGAGCCAAATTACATCTCAGCAACAGAGTATTGCAAAAAAATGTTCTTTACGTTGAGCAACTATTCTTTAGTTTCTTTTTCTGCCAAAAGAAATGGGTTGAATATGAGAAGACTGATGTGACCAAGGCAAGAAAATATAGCAAATAAAGTTGGAAAATATGTGCGATTAAGAAATGATGAGAACAAGTTATATAGAGATGCAGAGATGAAATTTCAAAAATTATCTCAAGAAATAAGACAATAAAGTTGAACCAAAATGAGAATACAAGGCAATGACCAACATGGATATGAATAAGTTAAAATATAAATATTTAATAAGAATGGGAATGTTCAGCGACTTATATATGCATCCATGCAGATTTGTATGTGAAAAATCATAATTACCTTGTATTCATCTATGGCATCCTGTGCAAATGCAATATCTGTATCCTTCTCCCTGCAATAAGTAATACCACTCAAAACCATATAGAATATAAATAATTCATAGAAAAAAAATCTAATGTATGTATCCTTTAACCATTATAGTCAAAGTTCTTAAAGCTGATTTCTTTATAAAACAAACCCCAAAAAAAGGCAATTCATAGTTGATACTTAAATATAGTTATAAGACTAGGGATTAATAAACCACCTTTGAGGTGGATTAAGTTGACATTTATGATTTAGCTTTGTACTCCATCTATGATGGTAGGCATACGGTGCTAATCTCTTCTTCATGATTGCCTGAAATTGGTATCTGTAGTTTTTTTTTTTTTTGCCTTCCTGCTGCCCACTCTTACATGTCTGCTTTCAACGAAGGTGGTTTATTATCTAGGATGTAAAAGTGGGCAGCAGGAAGGCAAAAAAAAAAAAAAACTACAGATACCAATTTCAGGCAATCATGAAGAAGAGATTAGCACCGTATGCCTACCATCATAGATGGAGTACAAAGCTAAATCATAAATGTCAATTTAATCCACCTCAAAATTACGGCATCGATGACATGAGGAACTGCAATTCAAGGAACATCAGAACATACTATAACTATACCATTTCAACTAAATCTTCCCAACTCTGTAAGCAAAAAACGAGGTGAAATAATACGTGTAATTGGAGATTTCCCCAGCCATGCACAATCCAACAACGAGTTTGCACAAAAATGAACCACAAGAACCTGACTAAGCATTAAACATCTACTGCCAATTGTAGAAATGCAGTGTAGTGTAGGGCTATGATCTTTCTTTGACCAATAAGGCTCTTTTATTTAACAAAATTATTAACTATGTCATTTTCCCTCCCCCAAGGAAAAGTTCTTTTTACAAGAGTTGCACTTTTTTTTTTCATTGTTCTAAATATTAACCACTATGAATGATATTATTAGCCGATATATCATTTTGAAGAGTCTACCTATATACGAATAGATATTGACTCATATCTCCAATATATCATCCGATAACCTGCCATCCGATATAAAAATCCCCTAACCAATACCAAAACCCCTCATCCCCTAGAACCCGATATCAGATATTTAGAACCTTGATTTATTTTATTTTTCCCAAGATTCAGGACGTAAGAAGATAACTAACCAACAAATACTTCCTGGACAAATACATGTTCTCCATACACCGTATAGAGAGTACAGGCTAAGGTCATCAAACCTCAAAGGGTTCAGCCTAACCAATAAAACCAGTGTATTGATTTCGAGGATGTTACTGTTTTTTAACAAAACAAAAACCTACTGAAAGTTGAAAGTAATAAAGCTAAAGATTGGGCAGACAGGTCAATTTGGATAGTCTGAAAGATATAGTGGGAAAAGTAAAATTACAACCCACTTTTACTCTCAACTCTAAGGGAAATTCACCTTCCCTCCCATGACCACACATTCACTCGGTTATGTATAAATAAAGGAGAAAATATTTAACATGGATCAATTCTGCCTTCCCAGACAATCTCCACTTCCATACTAGTTACAATTGATGTCATCATTTAACTAAAATTTGATATGTTCAGTAAATACAACTTAAGATGGTTAGTTTGTTCTTCCCCAACAACCACTATTAAGCATAATATACAAAAAGCGAGTAGTGCACCCTCTACCAAAATTTATCATAACAGAAACCAACACAGAAAGGACATAGATCCAAAACTTACATGTTTAACTATATTTAAAAAAAATGATAGGTTATTTAGAAAGGTCATTTAGAAAGAAACACAAACAATTAGTCAAGAGCTATCATCTAAAAGAGAAAACACTCAATTAATCATGAGATCAATTGCTAATGCAACATTTCTGAAAAATAAATGCTTTCAGTGTGTCCACCTGTATAACAAGGTTTCAGAACTGTAGGTTCTTAAAAATGTCATGTTCAGAATTGTATGAAAACTTGGAAATATACAAATGCCCAATAGCACAGACCAAAAAGGAGCTTGGCAGCTGACTAGATGAGATGGCCAGATTCTCTTTCACCAAGGGCCTAATTGTTAGGATTTTTCTTCATTTAAATTTTAGGCAGCATTGAAAAATTGACGAAGCATACTCATATGCTTCCGGCTTAAAGTCGCTTTTTAATTGTAAAGTGCCTACGAAGCCTCCTAAGCTTCTGCCATAAAGCCAATGAGTTGAGGCAGCCTACTACGTGGCCTAGACAGCCACCAAGGAGGCTCTAAGTCATAGACGACACCCAAGGTGCCTAGACTCGTATAGCAATTTTACAAACACTGATTTTGAAGTGCATGGATCATTCGCAAAGACAAGAACTCTTTCTAAAAAGAGGCAAGGCGCACAGCCAGGTGAGGACTTTCAAAAGGAAGAGATGAATCTTCACCCAAATTAAAAAAAAAAAAAAAAACAAACAAACAAACAAAACCAAAAAAAAAAAACAAATACAAACACAAATGCATGCACGCGTACATATTTCATTCGCTATCTTTTGTCATCAGATTCAGCCTCTTTTACAGGCTATTACATAATTAAGCCATGACTATTTGCCTGTCATAATGACTACTAATAGAAGTATTATTCCCAGCCTGCATTACAAGCTATTACATAATCAAACTATGATCATTTACCTTCCAAACCTGAGCATCAAAGAAAGCACGACTCCGTGGCCATTGCAACAGTCATAACCAACTACTTATAACTGACACCATAGCCTCTTTTACAGGATATTATATAATCAAACCATGACTTTTTACCTGTCATAACTGACTATTTTAATAATAGTTTGACTCCCAGCCTGCATTACAGGCTATATCATAATCAAACTGTGATTACTTACCTTCCAAGAGCATCAAAGAAAGCATGACTCCATGGCCATCACAACTGAATGAAACAGACGTATTTAATATGATTATTGTAACTATAAAACAAACAAAGACATATTCCAACATAGGATGATGGAGATTTTAAGGCTTTTGGTTCCTATTGCACAGTCGACACGGTGGTGAATGCAGTTTTGGCATGGTGGCAAAGATGGCTACAATGATGATGAAACGGTTGTAGCTCTCATGCAAGGTTGGAGTGGAGATCAATAACGAAGTAATTGATTTGCTGTGTTCACTTGCATCATCACACTAAACATCTCAACAAAATTGTCTCCCTTGAGCATCTCTATAGGCATCTGTTTCATCTACTGAGAAAATTGTTAAAAGGTTTGTTCTAGTTTTGGTTAGCCATAGTACAGGATGGCATGAGCTATGAAACTATGCAGTCCATATATGCATCACAACATGGACACAATACACCAAGATGCAAAAAAATTCTAAAAAACACATGAAACGTGTCCAACACTATAGAAGTGGTTCATGTTACATGGGAACATAAGAATCAATTTTTGTCCTAAATCACTAAAATGAGCAAGGGATGAAATCAGAAGAGGACAAAAAAATATCAAAAGCAAAGGATCAAGGATTTGATTACAAAGAGAAAGGGTGGCTGCTTGCAGTCAAAGATTGCTGCCATCAATTATTAGCTGCTCACGTCTATCGCCATGCACTGCTACTGGAAAGAGGGGGCTCCCACTCTTCGATGTGAGCTCCATTAAAAACACAGAAGGACATGGATTCGCACCAAACTGAATCGAAGCTCTTATTTTGACATCTATTTTGTATTAAATTCAGATAACAAGAAGCAAAATCACAATCAGATGAAGGAGAATACCCTTACGTAATTTGCACTCTACATAAAAGTATCTAAACCTTGCAAATTTCTAGTGCCTATGCAGAAATAACGTCCTAGTTAATGCAACTAGTGAACGACCAAAAGAAGCACCGAAAGCTAAAAAATTTACAATTAAAATGACAGACAAAAAATACCAAACTGCAATTTTGGCAAAACAATCTGAAAAAAAGGTAATGAGATAACTAGGATGACACTCAAAGATGACCTAATAATTTATCGTTTATGCAATGTCAGATCAAATCTTCATGAATGACACAAAATTAGAGACAATATTATGAATAAAATTAGAACCGGATGACTGAAGTGGAAAAGTGCTTCTACAATATTATCGGACCATTGGATATCCAGCAGCGAAGGGAGAAGTAGAAGAGTGGAAGAGCAAAGTACCTCACCATGTTTTATCAATTATCAAAGGGCTTTACTGATACGAACTTCTTACATTGAATGATACCAAATAAAAGAAAGAAAAGGCAAGAAAATAAACATCTCAAACATGGATAAAATAAACTTTAAATAGATCATGCCTGGAAAAACAGAAGTGAATGTCTATGAGCCTTGCATACAAAAAAACCATTTGCACAGTTACTTTATAAAGGTGGGAGCTTCCATCCATTTCAGTCTACTAGTTATTAGAAGCAATCTGATAATAACCAGGGAACCAGGAATATTTTTTTTGAGACACAACCGGCGACATGAAACGCACACTAAAGAAGAAACTGGTCTCAGCCTTTCAACAGCTCCATAAAGGTTGCAAGTAATTTTCAATTCATTGGAACAGAAAAATTGTTGCTTCAAAATTGATATATATTGACAGGCATCATGGTTATAGTAAGAAACCATGTAAACAATTAGAAAGGATAAGCCAGGTGATCAATGAAACAACCTGAGAATTTAAAATCTCAGGCAGTTGATCAAGATTTAAAAGCAACTATCCCTGATAACCTCCACCCTTTGCACAAGGCATGAATAACTTCGATTCCCTTTATCACACCCTCAAAAATGATTTTTCTACAGACAAATAGCTTGTATTTACAGACATGAGGATCAGTCCCTTTCAACATCAGGATAGTGTCAGTTATGCATTCAGAGAGCTCCTTACACCTTATAACATAAGAACAATACCTCAATAAAAGTTAGATATCAAACCATGCATTGGAGTCGGTCGTTCTAAATGGATTATCAAAAAAGAAATTGAGAATCTCATATCCATCAGGGAACCTACTGAAAATTTTATGTTGATAGGTAAAGCAGAAGTATTATCTATCCCTGCTAACTGCTACAAGGCAGAACTTTCTGTTACGAGTCACCATCAACAACTAATATAACATAGAACCTCTCACTAGTCCAGCTAGGTAGAACCTCTAACTGGTTTCTGGATCATCTCGCTAAAGAACAAAAGAAAAGTAAAACAAATGCTGTACTTAGCCACATCACTGGTTGGGCAGTTAGTATTTAGTATTTATAGTGTATGCAATGCTGTTATCCACCTGGCCAATTTAATAAATCCAGAAATTGGCAATAAAATAAATTTTGCACAATATGAGCATTTTTTTCAAGTTCAATGTTCATTATCCGCAACAACTTAGAGCATTGGACTTGGTAACATATGCAGTACAAAACCTACCAGGTTGCTTCGGCATATGAGAGACCTTGCCACTTGACTAAATACTCTATTATTATATCATCACCACAGCTTTTCCCAATTCTATCTGCGAATATTCTCTCAACCTGATTATTTTTCCATCACACATTTAGTCCAGAAGACCAACAAAAAAAATGTAAAGCGAAAAGAGATGATGATAAGAAAATAAGGGGGGAAATAACCTGGCTATACTGCTTGAGGAGATCCAACTCCATTTCCTTGCTGACATCATGAACTTCAGCCTGTTATAGAAAAGTGTAACCAAGTTTAAATTGTACGTTTATACAAACTACAAAATGAGGTCAAATAACGAAGAACAAGCAAGGATCAACTGTAAGTATAGGCAGATATACAAAACAAACATGTATTCATGTCTACACAAATGCATCTGCAGGGTAGATACGAAAATATACATTAACACTAAACATAAAACACATGCGTCCATATGTGACTCAGCATAGTTTAGAATTAAAAGAAATGACCATATAAACAGCATCAAACTCCGCATCAATTAGACAGAGAGCAGATTCTTGACCATTATAATCTTTAAGGGGGTGACCTGCTTCCAAAGATTCCCATTACAGAAACTGTATCTTTTACGAGATGCAGCTTCTCCTGAATCAATGATCCCAACACTTGGTAGCAGTTACCAACATAGAGTATATGTTGCATGGAAGTACATGTGTGGAAACCATCTTTTGCCACTGAATGCTAAATCACTGATATTTGGTGGTAACCACCATCCACATGGTACAACTTAAATTTAAGAGCACTAATTCCATACAAAATAATTATACCAACTCAGATTGTCAAGAAAATTGAGTTTCTGATTCTGATTCAGTAAGATGTCAAGACGCTCACCTGATATAGGCCTCCCAGGCATTTAGTTTAGTCAACAAAAAGAAAAATGACAAATTAAATGTTTTATAATTCCTAAAACAAGCTGCCACCTTCAAGTGTTCTTCTTTATCCAATTAGAAAATCTGTCAGCTAACATAATTATCTCAGAGAAACATCTTGTGATAACATCTAATGGACTAAAGAATTGCACTTGACGACAAAAAGAATTCTAAATTAGAACTTTGTAAGCTTCTTTCTGATAGGCCATTCAGCTATCATAGAATACATGCCAATCCATCAGCCTAATCTGACTAGATTACCTTCAGTTTATAGTGACAAAGAAAATAAAAAGCCATAAAATCAATCAACTTATCTGGTTTACTCAGCAACAGTTTTATAAAATATTAGCAGTGTATACAATACCTCCTCACGTGACAGGGCATTCTTGTATCTCCTTTCTTCGTTCACTCTTTTTATGTAGTTCAGAACCTTTTTGAAGCCAGTAAGCTGTCATCCACACGTCGTCAATGAGTAAAAATTTTAGCTTCAGAAATGAGGGGGAAAATAGAATGAATTAAAAAATCCAGTTAAAAACTGTTTAAAGAGAATATGACAGCTGCAAAATAATTAACGACTTACATTTTGGAGATCCGAGAACGATTTCCATTGACAATGTAAATATGACTGGCCTTTCCACTTAATATAGAATTCAACATCCTCCCATACAGGTTCTGAGTTTGACATGGTGTTCAGCACACTGGGTTCTGCTGCTCTGTTGTTTCTCATAGAAATTTCAGCCGTGCCCTTTGGCTGGTGCCAGAGTACCCTCTCGATTGAATCACCATCATCTTCATCACCATCATCTTGAAGAAGCTGTTTACCAAAATGTTAAAAGGTTTATAGACAGTGTTTTACTTATTGTCAGTGAGTTACAAAATAGACTAAATAAAATGTTAAAGAAGTCATAATGGCATATAAAGTGTAACAAAAGGGACGCAGCTAAAGATAAATGCAGCTACCCGTCCATATGTTTGTTAGTAATAGGAAATACATGTAGAACTGTGATCACCAATCTTATGAACATACAGGCAATTCACTTTGGTTATACAGGCAATTCACTTTGGTTAACTGCAACCAGATGTGGTTTGTTACAATGTATTTTAAGAAATCTAAAATTAGGATTCATGTCGTTGGTATGGGTATGATCATTTTTCAATATACATGACAAGGTATAACTTCTGTTTTTTATTCTTATACCTAAATTTACACATTTTAAATAAGCAAGTAGTTTTCATAAAGAAAATCATGAAGAGAATAACAGGTTGCATAGCAATCCAACCAGTAGTAAGGAAAAGATAGCATTAAAATCTACGCAACCCCTGAAATTTGAAATTTTCTGTTTATAATAACAAGTAATTAACAGGACCTTAATAGCAGAAAAGCTCTGATATACAAAAGTTTCTACATAAGAACAGGGCTAGCAAGATCAAAGTTAAACCACGATATACTATGTCAACTTACATTGTAAATTGATATGATAACGCACACAAATAACTTAGCTGTTTGCATTAAATATTTATATGCTGAAATTTCACATAACATCCAAAGAACTTAAGTCAACTATAACATGAATCAAATTTGATTCTATCCACTTCAATGAAACTTCAAGTGAAAGATTTCAAATCCTAACCAACAATCATGTTATCAACATAATCTGTAAATTGCAATATTTCACTAGAGCCTTGTTGAGAATTAGGAGCAGCTTGCTTAAAACCTCTAGTCTTATAGAAGCTTTTCCCTATCAAAAAGAAGAAATTGGCAACGAAGAATACTAAAAGAGGATTATAAAAGATGGATGAGCAGCCAAATCACTTATGTACAATATTTTCACAGAAATTCTATGGCGAAAAGAAAGGGACAGACACCTCCATGGAGGGAAAGAATCTAACCCAATTTTAATTGAAAAAACATCAAAACAGCTTCCACACATTTTTTAATGAAACTTTACATAAAAGATAATTAGTCCTAAAGGCCATCATTTTCATCAGACAAACACATTGCACTATATCCAGTTAGGAAATGATACCCACCTTCTGAGACCTGGTTGCTTTCTCTTCATCTTCTTTTTCACTTTCTTCACTTTCAACATAGGATACCTTTCTCACTGTCCTACCAGATGAACGGAGCTCACTATTGTGTGAATTGATGCTTACAGAAGCTGTTGATTGGCCACCACCCTTCCTACGTGACTGAAATGACTTTCTGGATATATGGCTAAAATCTTCATCGCTATCCTCTTCCGAGTCTTTTTGGGATGATTCTTCATCATCTGAAAAAGTTCGCCCTCTAATCCGACGACTATGAACAGCAGGTTTGTTCTCTTTTGTTGTCTTTGGCCTGCGTCCAACTTTTTGCCGCTTTCTTTGCTGTCTATTATCAGCAAAATCCAAATCTTCATCTTCTGAGAGATCAAGATCATCATCACTGCCTTCATCGCCATCATCGTCGTCATCATCAAAATCATCAGTCTCAGATTGTTTAGCCTGCCATAGATACGAAAATTAATTTAAACAGTCCTATGTAACATCAGATGTTGGCAAAAAGATGTTTTTATGTGCAAGGCTGCATAAATGTGATGAAAGAACAGTACATGCTACTATTAGATACAGCACAGAAGGAAAGTAAAGTCTTAAACAATAAGAAAGGCTACAGAAATCAGTTTATTGCAGGTTTCAAAGACCTGCATGCAATATTCATAAGAAACTTGTTCATAAAAAAATATAATATTAGTTAACTTTCCATTAGTCACGAAGCACAAAGAATGATAGCTATCTAAGAAACAATGAAGGCACTAGATAAATATTAGGGTAATAAGGAATAACCAGTTTCCACGTTCCCAAAGTGCTCACGTGTAAAAATAAAATATAATGGGGATACACAAGAATAATGAAGAAGAAAACGGAAACATCAGACTAATGAAGAAGAAAACTGAAAACAATGTAATCTAGACTGTACTGATGAGATTAACCGTACAACAACAAGAACATCAACTAAGCATTTTATCCCAAGTACTGATGAGATTAACAATCAGGCAACTAAAAGGACGCTCCTTCTCACCCACTAAATAGTTAAGACAAACTACAAGGAATGCTAATCCATCATCCCACTAATTTTCTAAAGTTCTTTTTGGGATCATGATCTCCAACTCCTAGGGTCCCACATACCAAAAATATTGGGTTTTAGTTTTGATTTGGGCATTCATCAAAAAATACAAATATTTAAGTCACTAGAAACCGTTAAATTTGTGTCCTCCTGATGGATGTACAAACTAAAACTAAAACCCAAGATTTTGGGTATGAGTGAAGCATGGGGAGTGGAGATCAAAATCCTAAGAAAGAAATTGAAAAAAAACAAATGGCGGAGTTTTGAGCGGCCGGTATAGACAGGGGCAGCTTGTTGTTCGTATTACGCACACATATATGAGAAAAGTGAGCCTAGGGTGATACCATAAATTTACAATCTAAGCAGGTGCCCAAAAACCTTAACATGGGATATCAAAATGGATGATCCGACCCATTCATCTTGATCTCCATAATTTAAGTAGATTGTGTTTAAGAAATCATGCAGTCTAGGCTCTTCTAAACTGGTGATCCAGAGAATGAATTTGTTCTACTGTTGAAAAACCATCCATTTTGCAATTACCCAATGCACAGTCCAAAATTGTTAAAATGCATGATTTTTTATATATCACCGATTTCAAACATTGAGATTACAATAAATGGTTCGGAGCATCCACTTTTTTATATTTTGTATTAAGATTTTAGGGCCCCTCCTTAGATTGTAATTTAAGAACACACCCTAGACATACTTTTTCCTATATACAGAAAGATTATTAAAGGTTTGTTCACAGAAAAATTTCCTTCTTCATTAATCATTAAATACTCTTAGAGTATAATTCGATTATTTCATCAACCACCACGCACTCTTATGTAGGTTTAATTCAATTTCACTTATAAAAAACATGTAATATCATCAATAAGTGAGGTACAATCAAACTCTCCAATATAATGATTTTAAACCTAACAAATATTACATTTTTTTAATTATTTTTGAGAGGGGGAGGGTTAATAAGAGTTTTTATAAGATGTGCGCTACTATAGAATAACATTGTTTTCCTTATTTTCAAGGGAGTAGGGTGTTGGAGTTTTTATAAGAACATATGATATTGCAAAATTCAATCTCATTTCATCTGTCCTCTAAATCTATGACATCATTCCAACCCTCATGAACCCTGCCTCTCTAATTGAGGTTAAATTTCCAAGAAAAGATACAACTCTTCTAGCTATACTATAAGTCTATAACATGCACCAATTCTTGAACTACATTACAGTTATTACCGTGCCGGCAAAAAACTCTACTTGAAAGATTTAGCACTAATGAATTCGTCGACTTTACTACTTAATATATTGGTACCTTTACTATTGAATATATTGGTATTTTCCTACCTCCCATCTCACATTTCTAACTTACCTAATATTTTTTTTCCAAATAATAAATACAAGTATCCCCCTTTACATTTCTCTAATACATACCAAACTCCATCACTACTATTACTATTCTCCCTATATTACTCATAAGTCAATTTTGATTAATTGCAAACAAATATCTTTTAGTGTTTCTTCTAATCATGTTGTCTGCTATCATGTTATCACTTTATACTATGCTGTTTTATATAAAAAATAAAAAAAAACTTATCCTCTTTAACAATCAAAAAGCTTTGTCAATTTGATACCAAGAAATTTAAACCTAATCAGTGATTTCACCTATGCAACACCCTCGCTCATATATAATTTCACTAGTCCATAGAATTGACTATAATTTATCATTTTGGAAGCATATACCAATTAGCATTTTTAACATCAGCAAGGTAGAAATATTCAAGGAATCACTTAAAATGGATGCTACCAATATATACTCACTCTGGTCCCAAATAAGTGATTTTCAGGGATATTCATACTTTTTAATGAGTCAACAACTGCCTTCTCTTTTACTTAAAAAAATAAAATTTCCAATTACTCCCTATTTTTTCATATATAAACACTTGTCACTATTGTTCTTTTATGACTAGGATAGGAGTATATATTAGTTAATTAATGCTTCTTAGTATTAGTAAAGCGTCACTCGTGAGGGACAAAAAAAAAGTTATTTAAAACATCACTTATTTAGAACCGAAGGGAGTATCATATAAGAAATTATTTCCTTAGAGATCCCCATGCAATATTTTTCACAATAGTTTACTTACACATATCCCCCAACCACTTCATTCTACACTTGAATCACTTCAAGACAACATGTATCATGTAAGAAATTATTTTATAGACATGGATATCCTCCCACAATATTTTCACAATAACTTTCTTACACCTACCTTTCTTTCTAGACTAGCATCACTTAAAGTGGAAGCCACAAACATTTATCATATTGGAAATTATATCATAGAATCCTCCTATAATATTTTTCACAATAAATTTCTTATTTTATTCGAAAGTCTCTCCCGTCTATCATTTTATATTTTGAATCCTACATCCAAGCAAGAAACGAAAGTGTCTTCAGAGCCAACATGGTTACAAAATTTTTACATTAGCTCGCACAACATAAGACATCTGAAGAGAGGCAAATAGAACATAACAAAGAACTTTCCCATATCTTATTTCTTATTTTGTCTATTCTATTTCGCATATTTTTATGTGGCTAATACACATCAATGTTTGAATTTCAGAGAAACTTTACCTTAGCATTCTCTATCTAGAAAAGGTACCTATCATAACTTAGTTTAGTATCAAGGATGTCTGGGAAAATATGAAGAAAAAAGGATCGGGGTAGCCCCAGTGATTTGATCAAGTAGTGACATCAAGAGACAATTAATTCTGATAAAATTGATTGAATGTGATGGTACAAAAGTAGATTCAATCGCATAACTTTGTACAACAAAACGTTTCATTACGATTTTAAGGATAGAAATAGCCAATGGTTTGGTAGGTGTTGTTATAAACCATTAAAGTCTAAGCATATGAGACACATGAACAGGTGGGAATTTGACTTGAAAATTAAGAAAAATGCTAAGTAACATGCCTAATTGCAATGCCAGCATGCAATGTCTCATCATATTGACAAAAATCAAGTGGGCCCAATTGGGACTAAACTTAAACAGGAACAACCTGTTTCATAAGCAGAAAAATCTAAAAATAAAAGAAAAATGAAAAGGAAGCAACCCTTGAGATCTAAAAACAATACTCTCTCCCTCCTCATCCTCCTACTCCGCAATTGAATGTAGAACCATCATGTTAGCAAATCAAACATCTTTCACTTCCTACTTTCTCAATGACCGGCCATACAAACTCTCTTAAATATGTACGTGCCTTTAAAGTTTGCAGCTATGACAAGACTCTTTCCAGTACTCTCATTCTCTTTGCGTACTTAAGTGCATATTGTTTCTTAAACATCATACAATTGAATAGGTATGGATGTATCTCTCAAGTCAATATTAATGTTCACGTTCATTCATGTTGAGATGAGTTTGATAAATTCATTGATAGAACTCTCAAGCAGTGCCCTGTAAGAATCAAATGCATAAGATCTTAGCAGACAAGACGAGTGGGATCATAGAACGATCCAAAGAACATCATGGAGCAGAGCTTCTCAAGGAGAACGGATGTCCAAGTGCCAGCACATGAAGTTCATCTCCGTGATAGGCTTAATCATTTCGGACAATATTGTAGTGACTAATTGTGGTTATTCATGTACCAGGCCCTGCTGCAAGGGCATGTTGATTTCCCTCTCATCAAATCATAAGTTGAATGAACAATAGCATAATCAGGTGACTAGATCACACACGACCTATTAGAATGGAGTGAGAGTTTCCCATGTACTGGACACATTTAGAACAATCAGAGTCAGTTGATCAATGGTGATGTTAAGCCTGAAATGATCATAACCATAAGGTCTTAAGACAATTATTGTAATTCTACCTAGCGACGGACTATAGGATTCAGTGTGTGCAACACTATTCGGATGTGCTTGTAGGACAACACAAGTAGCAACAAGCCAAAAGGTTGTATAAAATGCTCAGACACGATGATGCTGCTAACTAAGCTCACCCTAGCAAGGCAGAGTGAGGATGACACAAGTGTAGTTGCCATTGATCTAAAAAGAAACTTTTAGTGATCTAATGACGATGAAATGAAAAAGAAAGAAGAATCTTCTTATTCTTTCAATTTCTAGGTAGCTATTCAAACATTCTATGTAAAAAATATGAATGGAGAGGTCCTCATTTGCCACAAATACAAACTTAATTCATGGTTCAAATTAAGAACCAGTCAACATTCATTCTATTACAAATTGACTTGCAATTCTCACTCATAACCACCACGAAGTTGAAAAGAGATGTATCATTTTTTTCGAATAAAAATGATATTTAAATTAAACTCGTTTCTCTTCGGGATGGGTAAATGCTCAAGTTACAATTTTTGGAACTTGCTAAATAGAAACTCTACATGACATTCTTGTCATGCAAATCAGAATAGTGTCAAATCCTTTGTTGGTTGCAAATCGTCTGGAACAGATTTCAATATTCTTCATAGTTACTATTAACAAGAAAGTTACAATAGTTGCAAGTCAACGTTGAAGAAAAGTAAGACTCGCCAGCCCAACGGCTCTAGCATCTTACAGCAAA
The DNA here is from genome assembly GCA_036321105.1 of Dracaena cambodiana. Taxonomy (NCBI): domain Eukaryota; kingdom Viridiplantae; phylum Streptophyta; class Magnoliopsida; order Asparagales; family Asparagaceae; genus Dracaena; species Dracaena cambodiana. The sequence goes on from JAYEPQ010000018.1 coordinate 33,873,076, forward strand.
TAAGAAAGACGAGGAGAATCAAAGGGTTTTGTTTTTCTTTTACTTTCTTTTTTTAATTTTGTCGTTTATACAAACCACCGCTTGTTCCATTTCTTGACTATGTCTCAAGTAGGCGCTCTTCACTGTGGCCTATAGGATGAGATGTTGCATGCCAGCATTGGGACTGGCGTGCAGCGTATCATTCCTCTGACATTAAATTCAGAAAGAGTTGGTTGTTCCTACTTCAGGTAGTTTCAGTTTGACATAGCTATGGTTTCTATTATTTATCATTGCTTTTAGTGGGAAAAAAATATTTTCAATGGTCATAAGAATATCAGGGCACAATGCCGTTCGTGTCTAGAACCATTACATTGTTAATGGCTTTTACATTAGCACACTCATGTCATCAATATTTCAGAAACAATTAGAAAGAAACAAACACATTTTTATCAATTTGTACAAAACACAATAAATATAAATTTATATCCACGAAGGGTCACTAGCTACGAATCCTTTTATCACTTCGATTTTTCTTTTTCCAAAATTAAACACGAGAAATTAAGTGAGCAACAATTGATTGTTAAAAAAGTGTGAATCTCTTAAGATGGTTCAAAACAAGAGTAAAATCTCAACTTTAGTTTTTTAACAACATTGTTGAGATTATTTCGAAGTTTTGGTTGGAATCTTTGTGTTTTTATATAACAAGATCTTTAAAGCAAACTCGTCATCATCCTCTCTCAGTTTGCATTCCTAGATTATATGGGACAGTTGATTGGCATTCCAAGTTCAGTGTCATCATGAGATATTCGTTTTCATATGTAGTAGCTTTTAATATGAACTCTAAAACTGAATGAGAGACAAAGGCCATCTTCTAACACCATAAGCGTAACCTATCTTTTGCATTAGTTTCAGATGAACATATTATGTTGCCAAATGTACTTAGGTAAAGTCACATTGTTTGTTGAGGATATTATGCCAGTTAAGAATAAAGAACGGAAAAATTTGAAAATATAAAGATTACAAAAATTTTAGGAACAAAAGAACTTAATTAGCACCAAGAAAATATGACTAACTATGAAATGTAAGACACTTCTCTCCTACCAAAAATTATGTGTACAACACACACTAGAGACGTGTTTAGCCATGTCAAACCTACTATTTATCTTAATATATATATATAAGACGTTGCATATTGTACCCCTCATAAATATTAGTTACTGTATAGGTCAGTTTACTAAAAGTGAATTTTTTATTGCATTCTTTTGAAATGTCGAAAAACCTAGGAGGCTAGAGTCCCCTATTAGCTTATCCTAGCCCCAGGTAAAGCCTCTGAGGTTCGAACACGTGGTATGGGAGAGAAGCATCTTAAGGCTTCCTCATTAACCACTAAGGAATCCCCAGGTTCTCTCAAATATAAATAGTAGCCAAAATGCATATTTAGAACTTATAAGTCAAATACACAGACAATGAACACATGTTGCACCATTGTGTATGGATTTTGGATGCTGAGTTTTACCATGCGCCCATATCAAAGCATGGTAATCCTTTCCATATTTGCTAACCATAGGGAAGGTATAAAATGTAAATTCAAGAAAACTATGAAAATAAGTGAGCATAACATGTAAATTTAGATAGAGAACACTAAGTTATCACACTTCATTTTTACAATGAACTACCATGAACTCTCTAAAACACAAAAAGCTCCAACCAACTTGTCCACATTTTTTCCATATAAAATACCATCCATCAACCATCAGTTTGCTAGCTGCTCCCATGATAGTCTCAATGACCATTTTTACGAAAAGACTCTCGGACCTCACACACTATGTCATATGTTAGTGTTCTGCTTCATGTTCCCCCTTTCTTCTCTCATTTTCTTCCTACACTTCTCTCTCCTCCATTTCTCTCTCCTTTTTTCTCCCTTTACTTTTCACAGGTTGCTCATGTCTTCCACAACCTTTGACATCAAGAAGAAATAATGAAAAAAACAAGGTTAGAGCATATATTATTGGTCATTTCTCTACATCCTACCTCTTTTTCATAATTTTCTCAATCTGACTCCAAATTGCTCTATTTGTAGGACAATAAGGAATCAAATACTTTCATTCATTCAGCAACGACAATGGGAAGGGAGAAAGATAGGACATATTGATATGCCATTATATCCTGTCTTATCACATTCCTGATTCGCCTTTGTTAACCCTGCTCCCCAAGTCTAACCCAAATCCAATCCAAATTCGAGCTATGGGAATTAGGACTTGGTGAATGTCAAACTTCCAATATTTATCCTCAAGGAAGCATTTGTAGAATTGTTATAGTTGATGACTCAGGTTCATATTCAACACCCTCATTATGAAATCAGGTTCTCTCTATTTGATTCTGGCATATCTTTTTTCCGAAATTCTAACTTGAATTTAACTCTTCTATCCTTTCTATTGGAAGTTTCCAGTTCAGAACCCTTTATAAGGGCAACATCATCTCCTGTCAGATTGAATTAGTCGGGGATGAGGAGATTGGGTGGGAGATTTTTGTGCAAGATAGGTGATAGGGCCTTCTATATATAAAGGGCAAAAGCTTCATTTTCTATTCGCTGCCAACAACGTCAATGGTAGTTCTATATTTTAATCACTAATTAAGAAACACATATGATTGTTTTCGCTAACGAGACTATTAGCATAGCCACTTTTACTAAAAAAATCATGCATTCTCATACACAACTCTCGGGCATGCCTACCATGTATGATTTTTATAGAATTTGTCATGATCCATCATCCAATGTGATAGTGAGACAGTGAAGAGACCCAAGGGAATGGTCCATTCTCATAGGAGGGAGCTAGAGTGAAGAACATCATATTACGTGCTAATAAAATATGCATAAGGAAATTTTATAATGCAATGAGAAGCTTTATGACCAGAATAGTTGACAAAGACATGTTCCAAAAGTCGCTAAAATCAGATGCTGAGATAAGAGTGTCTACCAAAGAGGACACAAAATGAGCGTATCCTAAAAAATTTGGAGATGGCCTTGGTAGAAAATAGGAAATATCCCTCACCCAAGAAAGATTATTAAAGTTAATTATTAAACTCCGAGAAAAGCCCATAGGTTGCATTTAATACACAAATTGAACATTCCCTGAAATCAGAGAATCAAATTCCTAATTCCCAAGCAGCAATTTTTTGATAGTGTTGCATTATGATGTTTAGGACAACAACAACTAAGCCTTGATGTTTAGGGCAACATGGACACTAAATAATATTGTCAAAGCTTTCAGAGAAATATGACAAACTTGATCATTTATTTTCCAAATTATGTGGTGCAAAGCAGTGACTCAAGCCCGGCCCTAGGAATTGAGATAGAAGACTTTCCCAGTATAGATGTTCTTTTCACATTTTCACAAGAACTACTCAAAATTTAGAGAGAGAAAAATTCTTTGTACTTCAAAATCTTAGTTAATGAACCTAGTTAGAGATTTGCAGCTTGGACCGTAAAATAGAGGGATAAAGTAGACAGGTGCCAAATGGATTGTTGAGGGAGGATCGATCATGTACTAAGTACAAAAAGGAGATAAACAACTAAATTTCTGAGAATTCTAACGCTTTTGCTTTGGAGGGCATTTACCATATAGATATTAGATAATATCCTACAGCACAAGTACAACAATTGTAATTTAACAAGTTTAGTTTAGCTTGGAGGTTAAAGTTGTTGATAGATAAGCAAACACTATAGTTGCATAAGTTGCGTCCACAATGGTCTTAAAAAAATGAATTATCTTTATTAATAAGAAAAATGTGCTAGCAAGCAGAAAAGAAGTTAACGATAGTAGCAAATTGAGATTTCTCCCTGAGGTCATTAGAATTAGAAGTTTCCCATGCCTTTAAATTTTATATTGCTTTTTTAGTAAAGAAAGTAAGCCTGTATATTCAGAAATTGCAGTGTTATTGATTCATCTACTAGTCAACCTATAAAAAGGAACTTTTGTTCATTGCCTTTAGGAATTCACACCATCTAGTACTTTTCTTTCCACAAGGTAAGATGATAAATGGGTGACTAATGGTGTCCGCATGTATTAGTGCAACAGTAATCAATTTATCCATAGGTGTATGTACTGCTCAGATGTTATTCTTAGTAACCGCTATGATGAATGTGTTTCCTACAATTTGCCAAAGATGATAAGGAAAAAAGGAGAAACCATATATTACGAAGTGTTAATAGGCATTATATGGAATCTATCTTAATCAGAAGACTGGCTGGGAAAGATAAATTACATGCTACAGAAACCTTACCAGAAGAACACTGCAGAAAACTAGAATGTGATGCTGACAACAATACATTATCAGTATGAAAAGCTAAAAAAGGTAAGTAGTAACCTTGTTCTTTGTGCTCTTGCCTGTTTCATCAAAATCTGGCTCAAAATCAACATCATCAGGATCATCTTCTGCAACAAATAAAAGAGTTAAAATTTGAACCTTCTCACACAAGCCGAAAAACGAAAACATTAATTGTAAAACACAGGAATTTGGCAATTTAGCTATACTTTTATATAGATAAGAATAAGACCTTCTTCCTCATCGCTTTCCTCATAATCCTCATCATATTCATCATACTTGGTGGTCTTGGAACTCTTGGTTGCCTTATTAGTAACAGGTACCGGCTTCGGTGGCAATCTTGAGCCTGAGATACTAGGAATGCTCAGCCCACGACCAAGCAAGGAATCGCTCTGCTCTTCGCCGTCCTGCTCATAATAATCATCAGACAACATCTCATCAGCAGGTACATCGACCTGCCCTCTCTGGAGCTGCTCGTCATCCTTTTGCCCATAAGAATCTTCATCAGAATTAACTGCAATAACCTCTTCATCATCCTTTTTACCGTTGACTTCTTCATCTTTGTGTCTCCAAATTGGCTGACAGTCTTTCCAAAAATTCGAACCCCAGGTACCGGACGAACCAGTTTTCTTTCCTGCCTGCGCATTCCCACCAGAGGCGTCGCTCTGCTGCCTTCCAGCATCCATTGGCTCCCCCTCGCTCTGGCAGTGGTTGTCCTCCTTCATCTCGGGATCATTCTCGTCGGCAAAATTCAAGTCCATCTGTCTATTATTCGCTGAAATATAGTCTCCTCTGGCTTCATTATCCCCTCCTTTCTCATTCAAGTCATGACCCGATTCCATCTCATTACCAAAGTTCCTGAAGAACGCCATCACCCACTCTCATGTAATCCCACACTGGCATATTCAAGATAAAAGGGCGAAACTTTAGCCTCCAAGTCAATTTCAAAAACTCTGAACCAGAAACGCTTTCAAAAGTAATCAAACCAAGAAAAAACCACATCCATAACATAAACCCTAACCCCAACGCAGCACACAAACTGAAAATCTCATTCAAATCCAGAAACCAGCAGACTCAATCAAAAACGACTGGAATCTAACGCAACAAGATCAAAATCCAAGTCCTAGGCAAAAGCCTCAACGAAAAAGCGCTCAATCCAAAGTCAAACCAAATCAAAAAGCAAAAACCCTAGAAAAAACAAAACCAGGAGCCGACACCGATCGAATCAGCCGCCGGACTCAACGGATCGGACGCAAAGCGATCGGAAAACCATCAAAACCCCATCGAAAGACACAAGACCTAATCGAATACCGATGCGCGCGCGATCGCACGCGCAACGGCTCGAATCCTACACGATCAAAACCTCACTGCAAAAGATCGCACTGAACAACAACAACAACAGGCAGCAGAAGTTTCGTTTCGTTCCGAATCGAGATCGTACCTCGATTCCTTCAACAGGGAGTGCGGGGGCGGCGCAGGTTAGCAACCGCGCGGCGGCGGGGGGCGGAGGAGGAGCGGACAAGGGGATTTTCAAAAGATGGATTACGAATTCTATTTGATTTTTCTTTTTCTTTTTTTCTTTTTTCGGAATTATTCGTTTCAAAAACGGGTTTCAGAGAGATGGGGAGCGAATCGGTAGCGGATATCGGCGGCGTATCGTCGGTGTCGGCCGATGAGCGAGAGAGAGAGGGGGGGAGATGGGTTTCGATTGCCGCCTAGAGAGAGAGAGAGAGAGAGAGCGGTGGTTATCTGGGGGAAAAGGGGGAGATTAGAAACAAAAAGGGGGGATGTGGTTTTAGTTTTTATCTCTCTTTTTCTTTTTCTTTTTTTCTTTTTTTTCTTTTTTTTACAGAAGGTTACGTGTTTTTATTTACTATCTTTAGATACAAGGGAAATAGAATTTGGAGGAGGCACGCTAATTTCTTTGGTGGGGGTTTGTGTGAGGCGGAGCCAATGGATGGATGCCACGTTGGGTGGCTTCAGAGTTGGTGGGGGATGGGGGAGAGATTGGTTTGGGCCTTTTGGGTGGCCTTTTTTTTTTCCTCTTTAATTTGGGGTTATTTTGATGTTGGACCCAAGAACGGGGAATTTCTAAGGAGCACACCTTGTTTCGTAGTGAGCCCACTAAATATCCGTCCGGACTTCCAAAAGTTGGTTCAAATGGTGTGCTCTTTTGGAAACTCCCCAAGAAAGGCACTAGGGACAAAATTTCTAAAATGCATTTTCTTAATAATATAGGAGATACGTTTGGTAATTGTGTGCAAAATACAGTAAAATCAACTGTAGAAATTTTGTAGAGCACTTGAGGGTTGTTTGGCTATAGTAACCAGGCCAATTGCATGGCCAATTATGATTATCCAGATCTTTATATTAGCTTGGTTTTATTACCAGTCGTATCCTACTGCAATTCCAATTGTAGCTAACGTGTGAAAATTCCGTGACTAATTGAAATAGATGTATAATGATGTTACAAATCGGAGTCTTTTTTCCTATTTACTAAAAACTGTAGAGCTTGAGGAAACTTAAATTCACAAATTTGCAACTCCACCATACTTTCATATTAACAATCTTCTCTCTCTTTCTAATTTTAGGATGCAGCAAGTTCAAACTTCATATCAAAAGGCCATCGATTTCTACCATTTTGCCATCTTATATTTTCCATTTATTGTATTTTATGATCATTTTCTAATCAAACTTTTCCTTTATTTTCTCCTGTCAAATTCAATTATACAAATAAATTTGATGATTTTTTCCTGATTTTTTTTCTCTTTGGATTTGTTGATTCATAATATGTCAAGCCCAAGAAAACTCAAGAATCATTCGTCAATCTACATTCTCCTCAGGCAAGGAAACCGAGTCCAGCTGCAAGTGGAAATCTCTCCCTGAAGGAAATAGAATTCATTTCATGATTCAAAAACTACATAAATTAGAATACAACTATGACTCTTTTATCAGATAACAAAAAAAAACCTCCTCAACGGGAATGGGGATCTCCAGTTGCATCCCTTCTTCTCCTACATCCCCTCTACAAAAATCGACAGCTTATAATCTCAAGAGATAAAAGAGTTATCGAGAGACTTTACCCCTATTATATAATAAAGCTCATACCGAATGACCACTTACTAGGGGCAGATCCACGTTGAGATCGGGGGATGGGGGACAGTTGCCCCTCCTAAAAAAATCAAGCTAAAATAAAAATTATGTTGTTGTATTACTTATAATACTTAGATTGATAGAAATTACTACTGTATTAAACATTAGAGACTAAAAGATTGTTATATACTAGAAAGTTTATATAAGAGAAAATTCAGAATTGATTTATATGTATAAAAGATTCAGAACTGTACATATGTATAAATACTATAATAAGATTAATAAGATTATATCTTATTACTTACTGTTATTAATTAAATCTAAAGATAGAGTTAAAATATTCTTTAATCTGAATTGATTTTATTATCTACTAGAAAGTAACAGAATATATATATATATATATATATATATATATATATATATATATATATATATATATATATATATATATATATATATATATATATATATATATATATATATATATATATATATATATATATATATATATATATATATATATATATATATATATATATATATATATATATATATATATATATATATATATATATATATATATATATATATATATATATATATATATATATATATATATATATATATGTATATAAAATTTTTTATATATATATATATGTATATAAAATTATATATATATATATATATATATATATATATATATATATATATATATATATATATATATATATATATATATATGTATGTATGTATATAAAATTATATATATATGTGTGTGTGTGTGTGTGTGTGTGTGTGTGTGTGTATAAAATTATATAATAGAAATGAAAACAGAATTAGAATACTTTACTGATTGAAAGCGAGTGTATGCAGAACATGATTGGAAGATGATTGAGGCTAATATTGGACACTATCTCTTTAAAACCGATTCGCCCTCCACCGTTCTACTTCTGGATTACAGTGGACGTAGGTCTCCCAGAATACAACGATCGGTCTGCAATAGGAAAGAAGCCATAATCCTGTTACTCTGACAAATCTGATAAAAAATGCTCTCTATTTTATATATGGTGTAGTGCAGGACATAACAAAAGACTGAAGAACTGTTCTTCTGAAAACAAAAAACTTATGTCTGAAAAACAAAGTTTTTGAATGGAGAAAAAGGAAAAAGAAAAGAGTAAAAAATCAACGTTTTAAATGAGTCTGGACAGAGGCCTATTAATAGGCTTTTGTACTAACAATCGCAATGGTTAACTGTTAACAGTTGTGACCATACGATAACTGTTAACAGACGACCGTCGAAGTGCCAAGTACGCCACTAAAGTGCCCAATGCGTCCCAAACGCCCAGTCGCCCTCGCACACCCGTGTGCACATGTGCGTGCGGGCAGTGCGTAGCACCACCCGTGGTGCTCAAATAATACCCAAACGCCCATTTCTCCTCTTCTTATATAAGTAATGATATGGAACAAATAATCATACTTAAACCCACATTCTTACAATACTTTTATCGATGTGGGACTATTTTCCCTTTGTTATGTTTGCTATGCACTCCACTTTGAAACCATTTTTCATTTATCTAATTCATTTATTTTTGAAATAGTGAATTGACTCAAAAATTAAATGTTCAAATTTCAAACATATATGAATTCAATAATCCCCCACATGAATGAAATGGTTTAGACTCCAATGCAGATAAACAGAGAGTATAATAAAAAGTTATCACATCGGGAGATGTGGCTTTTAGTTTTGAACCTTCCCTAGTGAAGTATTATCGAGTTTACTCGCTAACTAGTGAACACGATATTTTCGAACTGTTCAGTTTTTTATGTAAACTAAGACAATAATATTCACACGATTACTTTCATTTTTAACAAATTCTTTATGTTGTGTTTTGGCCCTGTACAATCTGGTAATTTTATGAGTACTCAAGAGAATTAAGCCTTTAGCATTCTTATAGAAGCGGGCTCTTCACACTCATATAGGTGATCTTTTATTAAAAGTATCCTGCCATACTCCACTTGGATTTCCAAGGTATAAGGATCATTAAAAGATTTAACATATCTTTACATATTGCAGATTAATCACTGTTTTATCATAGGAATGATATGGGAATTATTTCCTCGGTGATTCTTACGAGTTCCCCCACAATTTGATTGTCCTTTTGAACCTAGATCTTGGGATCTCCAGTCAGTTAGGTTGGGTTGTTATTATAGAGTTACTCTAGTTAATAGGCTGTAATCTCATTCCGCTCGATAACTTATATATTTAATCTCTGGTCAAGTTTTTTATTAATGGATCTGTAATATTTTCTTTTGATTTTATATAATTAACAGATATTATTCTATTTGTAAGCAGTTGTCTTACAGTATTATGTCTAAACGTATATGTCGTGATTTTCTATTATATATTATATTATGTGCCCTTCCAATTGTATTTTGACTATCAAATACTTTATATATCCTTAAAACTGACTCCTTAAAACTATCTCCTTAAAACTGACTCGCCCTCTACCGTTCTGTTTCTGATTTACAGTGGCCATCAGTCTCGCAGGATACAATGAGACAGAACAAAAGACTGGAGAACTGTTCTTCTGAAAATAGAAAACTTCTGTCTGAAAGACATAAGTTCTGTCTGTCGAGGAAGGAAGAAGAAAATAGTAAAAAATTAACTACACCACTAAAGCTCCCATTCGCTCGCACAATCGCGTGCGAGTGGTTCTACGCTCAAGGTTTTTCATATTCTTACATAAGTAATGATATAGAACAAACAATCATATTTAAACCCACATTCTTACAACACTTTTATCAATGTGGGACTATTTTTCATTTGTTTCCTTTACTATGCACTTCACTTTGAAGTCATTTTCCATTCACCTAATTCATTTATTTTTGAACTAATGAATTGGCCCAAAAATTGAATGTTCAAACATACATGAATTCAACAATTTTAACTCCCCCACACAAATTTGAGATTTACTTTATTTCTCAATTTTGAGTCTTCTTTTTAATTATGAATTGTTATTTTCATATGTAATGTTGCCCTCTCTGGTTCAAATACCTAGGTTCGTCCCTGCTAATCTTACCGCTAAGGATGTGGGCTCGAAACTCTTTCAGTCGAACCTCATTATATCGCTGTGTTCGCCTCTCTATCTATTTTTCTTCTGTTATCTAATATTCTTTCTACATGTTACTTGTCCAATTTCTATCGGATCGGAAACTATCGAATCTGACTTGGCTCAAGGCCTAGTTTGAGCCCGACTCCCTATTTGGCTCTTGAATTGATTCGATCGATTTAGTTGATCAATTTTGGAACCAACAATTGGAGGCACATATTGAAAAGGCAAAGACAACCCAAAACTAATACTTGGTCTAATGGCCAATCTAGTCGACACGCTCCTTTCCAGCAGGAAGAAGGAACAACTTTGAGTATGTCACACAAATTCGAAGAATTGAGTCATATAGTCACCCAACCCGATCGAGTTCCAAGAACTCGCAAAACAAATCACGGCTCTCACGCAAGCTATAACGAAAAATCCCAACGAACTCAGACCAATATAGAGAAAACATCACAATTGAGGCCCGGGTGAGTGACAGCCAAGCCTCTCAGAGGCCATGGTATGCAAAACAATTCACCACCACCAGAAGGGTCTACATGACTATCGGCTAAGCGTCATCGAAACGATAACAATGACAAGACGACTTTTAGCACGTTGAAGAACAACCATTGAGGATTCAGATTCCGAGTTCAAAGACCCCGAGCTACTTTCCAGGACTACTTACAGAAGAGATTCAAGTTTGTACCACTATACTATTTTAAACATCATACAGAAAACCTACTAATATACTCAACAATTTACTAAATCAGCACTTGGCTTTGTACCATTAGAATTCATGGCACCGCACCTTCGCGACACTTCGGCATCGTAGCCTCGTTTCTCAAATAAAGCTTTCTTTAACTCTCTCTCTCTCTCTTCAAAATTACTACGAGTAAAAGATATTTAAGTCACTATTATATAGTGCAGGGTGATTCTACTCGGTGAATATCCAAAATAGTACTTTAGCGAGTTCTCGGTGAGTACTCGGTGAATGCTCAAAAATCATACTTAGCAAAATGGGGTGTCCTTAGGGAATAAAAAAAAAAAAAAAACTAGGCTTTAAATTTTTGTGTGCCCTTAAAAACGGGTCTCGTTACAAATTTGGGGTGTACCTTCAGAAGTTATGGGGGTGTACCTTTAGAAGTTATCACAAGGGGTTAACAAGACTCTTACGAACTATTCATCCACTTCCATTCGATTTTATAATTGGCGAATTTTATCCTGTTGTCGCCGGCTGCGTGCAAGGGTGAGCATCGCTAGGTTCGATTTGGTTTTTTTAAAAAAATCTAACCAAAAATCGAGCCGAACATATAAAACCGAAATCGAACCGACCGAATAAAAGTGAAAACCGAAAACAGAACCGAATTTTCGGTCGGTTCGATTTTTAGGATTTAAAACTAATTAAATGATAAACGCGTGTATTTTATAGGAAAAATAATAACTTTCTTTCTATTTTTTCTTTTTCTACCTATTAAAATAATAATCACATATTTTTCATTAAAAATTTAAAAGAAAAACATTGAAAATAAATCAAAGAAAAAAAATAAGCTACAATTCTAAAAGTTCGGTTTGTTCGGTCGGTTTCGGTTGGAGCTAAACCCACCGAAACCCGATCCGAAATCTATAATTAATTTCGGTTTTTAAACCGAATCGAACCGAAAACCGAATAAATCGAACCGATCGATTCGGTTCGGTTTTATGCTCAGCCCCAGCTAAGTGGGCAGCGCACGGGAAATTCTAAATGCGCACCACAAATGACTCAGTGAGCACCATTTTCCCCGATGTTGTAAATCACTTTACAAAAATAGGATGTGGTGCTTACTAAGTAAAGTGTGGTGCGCATTTAGAATTTCCCTCTGTGCACTCACCGTCCCTAAAACCCTAATAAATCCCAATCTCCCTTCAGGGCCTTTATTTTCCCCGAAACCCTAAAAACGGGGGCGAACGAAAATCAAAACCCTAACCCTAGAACCAATCTATGGCGCTGTACCTCCTCTACGAGTCCGCGTCCGGCTACGCCCTCTTCCACGCGTACGGCCTCGACGAGATCGGCCAGAACACCGAGGCCGTCAAAAACTCCATCCTCGATCTCACCCGCTTCGGCAAGATCGTCAAGTTCGAAGCTTTCCAGCCGTTCTCCTCGGCCCTCGACGCCCTCAACCAGTGCAACGCCATCTCTGAAGGTAAAATCCCTAATAAAAATCTCGACTTTGTCGAATTAAAAAAAAAAAAAATCTCAGGCTTTTGATGGAGGAAAATGGTTGTTTATTATAGGGATCATGACCGAAGAGCTGGGGAATTTTCTGAGTGTGAATTTGCCCAAGGTGAAGGATGGGAAGAAGGCCAAGTTTAGTTTGGGAGTGGCGGAACCAAAGGTGGGGTCACAGATTCTCGAGATGCTGAAGATCCCGTGCCAGTGCAATGAGTTTGTGCTGGAGTTGCTTAGGGGTGTTAGATTGCACTTCGAGCGATTCATTAAGGATCTCAAGGTTTATTTATTTATTTATTTTAATACTGAATTTGTATTGTTATGCATTGTGAGGTGTTGGTTGATGTGTTTGTGTTGTGGTTGTAATAGCCCACGGATTTGGAGAAGGCGCAGCTGGGGTTGGGGCACAGTTACAGCAGGGCGAAGGTGAAGTTCAATGTGAACCGAGTGGATAATATGGTTATTCAAGCTATATTTCTGCTTGATACGCTGGATAAGGATATTAATTCCTTTTCCATGAGGGTCAGGTCTGTTTTTGTTCTTATTCTAATTAGGGTTGAAGACCATAATTTTGAAGTTGTCAGTAGAATGTTGATTTTACATCTATGAAAGATCTTATTTTGCTGCATTACTAATAGAAAGAAAATAGTATTTCAACTTGGTCTCAGTAACTTGATAGGGAGTATTTCAGCTACACAGGAGATTATGGTTGTTCGTTTTGGTTTTGTTTGGATAAAACTGGCTTGATAGTTAGTTAAAGTTGCATTAACCCGAAATTTTGGCTACTTTATGGACATCTGGCTTGATATGTTTTGGCGACACTAAGAAATGGTATTATGGACTAAATGTGGTCCTCATTTCTGGTTATTCACTTGTAGTGCTTACACCCAGTATCTTGGTTCTTTTGTAACTAGGTGGCATGATGCCATGAGGCAGTAATTTGTTTTTGCCCTATAAATTCGTAGACACTATTTTCAATTTGTTGCTTTGACTTTGAGAATCAGATAACATTTGACTTTTTTGTATAATACACTGAAACACAACATATTCTTATATGTGTTCATCTATATTGATAATTTGATTCTTTTTTCTTATATTATGCTGTCAAATGTCATATATAGATTGTTAAGAAATAACTTGTTTTCTATCCATGGTGGAGTTTTATAATTATATGTTTATAAGGACCATTTTCTTGTTTTATGGATTTTTGAGGGCCATCCAAGCAACTAAATAGTCAGTGATTTACCTTTTACACCAACAAGGCTAACAGAAGGTGTCATTCATTTGACATCCTAGCACAGCCTGAATATTTGAAGAAAAAACTTGTCTTACAATAGGTATGTTTTGATTCCTGCATTCAATATATTGCATATTCTTGATGTAAGTAGCTTCCTGCTTAAAATTTGACTGTAGAATCAATGTGCTTCTACGTACACAACTCATATATGAATATGAGTTTCACCTTCAACTTGAAAGTTTATTTGCAAGCTTTATTGACATCAAGTAAATAGAAAAACAGAACAAATGGGCATTCACTTGAATATCTCGTCTACAGGTTCTGTCACATTCTGGAACCTCATGATTATCCTATGAATCATATTCCTAGAAGGGATTCCCAAACACACATGATATCTTGGGCTGTAATTTTTGTTGGAGATAGTTCTCTATTCATCACTTCTAAACTTATTTGGCTTGTTAAATAGAAAATTTTTAACTTCATTTTGTTAGAAGTGAACTCTTATTTGGTGCTTTCGTACATGGAGCCTAGATCAATATGTTTGGCCCTATCTTCTGCATACTACGCATTGCTGCTATATACATCAATATATTTGATCCTATCTTCAGCATACTATGCATTGCTGCTACCTACATCAATGTGTTTGACCCTATCTTGACCCTATCTTCTGCATACTGCGGATTGCTGCTGGACGTTTGGATATCAATTAAAATTGCACGGGCCTGCTATCTGGAGCTTCAGTTGAGCTTTGTCATTTGTAACGCTAAAGTGACATTTTTCTTCAACAATATCTTGATTAAGTTCACTTTTTAAATTTTAGATTCCTGGAGCTCATATATTTTGGTAGCACAGGCACTCCAAAAGTTATACCAGATTGGTACCGATCCATGGGCTTGTGTTTGACGCCCATTGTTCTAAAACACGTAGGGTGGTGTCGGTGCCGAACTTGCCACATGGTACCTAGCTGTCTCAGTGGCCCTCTAGCTCTGCCTAGGCATCACTGAGCGTAAGTTATGTCAAGTAGAAATAATAAAAAAAAAGTAAAAATAATACAAAGTATCTTAAGTTTGTTGAAATTTAAAATGTTTACGTTGAAGGAAGCTGTCTAGTTATTAGAAAATTTGTATTTTCTTTAGAATAATTGTCACTGGATATTAATTAGGAAGTTAGAAAATTTGAATTGAAGGCGCAATGCTTAGGAACTGAAACGTCACAGATTAATAGTATTATTTCAGAATGATTGAACTGTAAGCATCTTTGCTGTGTAATCTTGTTGTTTAACGATGACAAACCCACTCTTGTAATGCATTCTCATTTCTTAATTGTTTGTATTCGGTATTGCTTTTGCCTATTTATGTTTTATATCAGTTATATTTCTGTTTGTCCAAACATATGCTGTAAATGAGATCTATTGAATAATTTGTAGCCCCACTTATAGGACCTGGATTCATGTATTATTGCCTTAAGAGAGCTGAATGGGAAAAAAAAAAAATGCATGGAAGGCAGCATCAAAAAAATGTGGATAAAGGATTTGATTTAACAAACATAATAAGCATGGTCTTTTTTATCCATCAAATATTATATGGTAGGAGATATGGTGATGCATATCCTTACGGTTTGTGCCTTTCCTTTAGATGCTATGTTGAAAATGAAACAGAGGCCGCTGTTACCATTGAGGGCCAGGCTAGATTTCTTTTTTGTGATAGGCAAAAAGTTGGAAAGAGTTTCTCTTTGGAGTAGCGGGTAGCCAGGCAACAGTAATGGTGGTAGGGATTGTGTGGCCCTGCTATTTCAGGATTATACAACCTAGTCTTTTCTTTTATCAAATTAGGATCACTGTTTGTCAATAATGAAATCTGGTACATGCATACATACAAAATTAATATCATAAATAAGAATACTGGTTAAGAATTATTTGGATAATTGTAACACATGATGTAATTTTAGTATCTTGGTTGTCCCACTAGCTATTGATGTGTTTCTCTGTCTTAGAATTATCATACATAATCCTCAGTTTGTTATATTTTTATGTTTTACTTTATCTAGTTTCCTGTGCAATGCAAGCTCAAACTCAATTTTTGGGAAGTTTCAGGAGCAGCTGTTTTTTTTTTTTTTTTGGGTTGTGGATAGAGGAAGAAAGTGTCATGACATATGTAATGTAATCTCAGATTCAGCAATTTCCCCATTATAGCAGACTTCTGATGATGAAAAAATTGTTTTCTAAGTCATATCATGCTATCATCTATGGTTTTGAGTAGATTCAGTAGTATATAGGATGGATTTGGTTTGAACTTTGTCATGAGATGGATGTCTGAATTCATACTTCTGTCCTTTTGCCTGTATCTTTCTTGCTTAGCCTTTGGCTATGCATTAAATGCTTGTTTAGTTTTGTCTTGTTCCTTTTCTATGTGATATCAAATGCTTTAGTTGGGGAACAAATGGTTTTACTTTGTCTTATTTGTTGTGCCTATCTGTTTATTACCCCATTAGGCCTGACAATTGGATGGAACAAATGTATTACTTTGCTGAATGTGGACAAACCCATTCGTCTGTTTAACGTGATTTCAGCTTTTTAGGTTTTTTTTGGGTAACATAAAGGCATTGTATCCAAAAGCCATTCAGTTTTGAGAAATTGATTTTTGAGAGTGAGTGGGGACTACCTTAAATTGAGCTCAACAGCATTTAAACTTAACCTTCTTTCTGAGTAAAACTAAAACTAGTAAACTAAGTTTGCTGCTAATGCCATCGATGAGCATCCTATGAAGGCAATGAGTGATTCTTTTCTCTATAGAAATATAGCTGATTAGCTATCTTATAAATAGTTGGCTTCTTGCTTTTTAAGAATTCATTTCTGTGTTTTAGATGGACATGTAAAGTTTATTAATTATGCATCTTTTTACAATTATTCTTATTTTTCTCTTTGTGACAGAGTAAAGCACTTGTTAACATGTTCTCTCTTAAGTTACTGCCTTTATTCTAATTTATTTTAATTGAAACTAAAATGACACTGTGAGCTATGTTAAGAATGATGAGCAACGAATCATTGTGCCTTGTATCCTTGCAGCAAAGACACCTGAACAAAATATACTGGGTTCAGAGTATGGAAGTGTTTACCCTGTACATACTCTTTCGTAATAAACTTCTGCCTTTAGAATAAGATTTTCAGTTAATTCAACAATGTTATGATGCCTAAGATGAGTTATCCTAAATCTTTTTACGTAACCATTTGACTACTTTTCAGTATGAAGTTCAAGTATAGTTGTTTGTGTGAACCTTAATGTGCTTGTGCCCCACTGATGGCCATCCAGCTTATCCTTTCAACTCGTCTAATTTTGTTGGACATGTCTTCTTTGCATGGGTATGTTCTTCTAAATTAGGACAGATAACTCTTGGTTACACCACATAATGGTTGTCATTGCTCACTTGAAAGAAAATTTTAATGTGGCAAATTTGACGTACTAGTGAGTAGTGACCTTAAGTTTGTGGTTAAATTCACGAACTGGCTTTTTCTTGCCCACTTATCCCCGAGAGAGATTACATTAGCTTGTGGCACATTAGAGTCTTTCTTGAAATGTTGTTGCTAAACTAATAAGCTCCCAAATTTCTTATCGGGTTTAAACAATTTTATTAAAGTTGATTATTTTAGCCTATTTAGTTTGGTTTTGGTCGCACGCAATATACTATAGCAATGTTAAAAAAAAAAAAAAAAAAAAAACAAGATATCTCTTGCTTATAGTCTTGCAGCTGGCGTGCTTATGGCACTGTAAAAGTGGAACCAATTTATGGCTTAGGGGAGAATAGTCTTCAAACCTAGTTTATGGATTACAGAAGAATAGTCTTTAGGCTGAGTTGGATAGGACACGTGTGAGCCTTTAACAATCTTTGTGAGCCTTTAACAATCTTTGTACGTAGCATGTTGATAGAGTCGTTCATTCAATTGTCTTTAATGATCAGAGACTGATTTCGTAGGTATTGATAGGAAGATACAGCCCTGTTGGTGGCCGACTAAGAAGATTGATGTTTGTCATAATTTTGGGATGTGCCTGTCCCTGTCAACAGGCCTTACACGTGTGTTCTTAGAAAAAAAAAATTGCTAACATATAACCTTCCTCACTTGCTCACTTGTTGTAATAAAGTTGGGAATGGAGTAGGTATCACAATTGTTGGAATTAATCCAACAACTGGCGGGGCCTTAGTAACAAGGGGAAACAAAGTTTGATACACCATTGCACCAAATAAAGTTATTACTTTTAGGTGACTAAAAAGCCAGCAGAGGAAATATTTCCACTTGAAACAGAGAACAAAGGGACACAGTGGATGTTGTGAGCTTTTGTAGGAGAAAGCAAATCTCGTTTCAGACCTAGGCTGAGCCCTAATTTATTGACCTTAAAGTTTTGACAAAAAGCAAGCATGAATTCATAGGAGGAAATGGAATCCTATCACAATCGAAAGATTTAATTAGGCATATTTGCTACCCCGTCTACATCCTATCGGAGTAGGCCATGCGAAGGGTGAGAGTAGAGGGCTTTATGAGACCGATAAATAAGATATGTATTACATATTATAGGGTATCCTTACCATATCATAGGATATATAATCCAATAGTATCGCAAATAAAATATGTATTGATTTTCTTGCGTAATGTATTGTATTTTAAGATAAGTATTACATATCATAAGATATTTGAAAACTATGTGGGAAACTATATAGCAAGAGAGGAAAACTCTAGTCGACATTCTTTCGTACCCTCGCCAATGTATTCTCGAGTTTTAGATGCAGCTTAGGCTTTTACTATCAATGTCAAGGTTTTAAATATTGGTTACTATAGATATATCGGGTGGAAAAATTCTATAGCAGGTATCATTATCTCGAAAATATCGGGATGTTTAGCAATTATCGAATGTCAACAACGGACTATAAGTATGTGTATCCTTCTATCCTAAAACAAATATGAATAAGAAAATACATGCATATATCCTATAAAGCTAACGTAAAATCAGAATAACCTCGACTACTTTCGTTAAGTCAATGAATGCTATGGTCATAATCTCTAAGACACTAACTAATAAGTTTTACTATGGTCATAATTTTACTACAAGTTTGATGCAATTTTCTTGATTTTATGTAATTCAAGTATTTAACAGTAATTTTATTGAAATTTAATTGTAAATTGTTGTCAAATAGCCATAAACTAGTCTTAGAAAAATATTAAAAAAGAAGCCACTCAAAGTTAAGTAGGGGTAATTAAATATCTAATGTGCTCAAATAACCAAGAAAAGGTGAACTAGATTAAATAAGTAAAAAAAGATCATAATTTTTGCTTAGTTGTACAGGCTTCATTATCAGTGAATTTTGGCGAATATTTACATTCTGATATTGCGGTTGCATTAGCGGATTAGAACTGACATATTGACGATTTTTTTTTTTTTGGAGAATGATTAATGTATTGAGATGTTCAATATTGAAGCAGCTATGTGTCTAAGCTGCAATATTGATCGGTATGATGATATTGCGATCGCTATATAAAACCTAGGTTAATGCTGGAGCGTACAACATACTTCGACATGTCAACCATGTGCCAATGCTTTTGTTCTATTGCAAAAATTTTACTTTTGAATGATGTTCTTGAGATGTTGGTCAAACTCCTTCGACATATGCTCTCTATCATAATAGAATCGTAAACAACCGATCTTGTGTCCATGGCCAATGTTGGGCGAACTCTTATCGAATATAGCGAGGTTTTGAAGAGCCTCGATTTTCGAAGTTAAGTCGATAAATTGAAAACTTCATGAATATTAAAGAAAGCCAATGCCAAGAAGAAGAAGAATAGGAGCAATGGACTATTGCCATGGAACAAACCAATGTCTTGCAATTCACTATATACCCGCCAAATATCTCTAAATTTCAGATATCGGGTTTTCGTTTTGGATGGAGGTTTTTGTATTAGATAGTGGAATATCAAATGATATATCGGAGATATGAACTAATATCAGAATTTTATGTTAGTATTGATAGGCTCTTCAAAACGAAATATCGGCCGATATATCTTTTATAGCGGCTGATATTTAGAATAATGAAAATGTCTAGAGATGTAGCTCGAATAGGAATTCGTAAGAGATTGCTAGCTAGCTCGAAAAACTGTAAGAAGTGCTTCGGTAAGTTTGGGGACCGACTCCTATAGGGAACCTACTTTGATGACATTTGCTTTTATCCTAGAGCCGAACTTCCACCAAAGTGAAAGTGCTCAGAATTTGAGAAGTATAGCGGAATCAGTTATCCAATGCCTCATTTGAAGTTATACTGCGGGCATAATTATGGCTGTAATGAAATGTTACAATTGAAATAATTCATGGTGAAGCATATGTTACTTTCTCGAGGTTTGGCAAGTGAATGAGTGCACTCCGAGTATCCGTCAAATGTCAGAGGCAACTGGTTGATTATCAAGATGGAGGGAGACTTCGACCGGTCTATGAGATGACTCCGTTGCCCTTCGTCCCTTGGATGCCACCTCATTTTCTCTATGATCCAAAATGAACCTCCTATCTCTTTGGTAACTGCATTTGCATACTCATGCCTGAACTCTGTGTTCGGCAATGCTACATTCTCGATATACCCACATTTTGACTTTGTTAAGCTAATTATTATAGTAATGGTTGCAATCAAAATGCAGTTAGCCTAGCCTTGTAGGTCCCTTGGGTGTAGGTTTCTCAATCACTCTTCATCAAAGAAATATAAAGAGAAGGGAGAAGGAATGTAGAGGGCTTCAAACTGTTCTCGTGTTCCCTTGCCAGGTTGCCCTTTTTCTTGGCCCTCTCTCCTGCCCTTTCTCTGCACCACTGTAACTTTTTTGGCAAATAGTAGATTTAGGTCATGAAAAGGGTTATACCTTGGTTGGTCACTTGGTTGATATCCTAAGCGTCTTGTCACTTTTACTTCTTTTAGGCTTAATGTGTTGTTAGATACCAAGAGCATGCTTCTACATTTAGCATTCGGGTATTGCAGTACTGTGAGGTAATTTTATTCAGTTGAAATAGTTGTTGGCCACATGGTGTAATTGTTGGCCACATGGTGCAATTCACTTATCTATATTTTAATTTTGTGTCCTACTAGGTCCTTTGTTTTCAATACTAAAGCAATTAAAAAGTGGTTCCTCTGCAGGACAGCTGAATGCAAGTCCTTATGTCTGGAGAGTGGAGACTGCTAGTTTTAAGTTTGCTAGAAATATTGCCAGCTCTTTCCAACTTTCTATTCTCTTATTGTCTCTTCTAGTCGTGCTGTGTGCGCTAGAAAAGTTTTATAGGTTCTGTGGATTTAAGGATAGATCTAGTGTAGATCCATGATACCCTTTCATTTTCTGTGTGGCTCTTGTTAGTTGTGATCATCTGTTTCAGCTTTTGGAATTAATAATGTGATATTTTCATACCTCAACATTCTTATTTTGTGACTTCCATGGAGATTTGTGTTTTCTCTTATTAAATAATGGTCTGAAATTTCAATTGAATTTCACCATCGTTTGCAGAGAGTGGTATTCATGGCATTTCCCTGAGCTCGTAAAGATTGTCAATGACAATTATTTATATGCCAAAGTTGCAAAGCTTGTGCCGAACAAATCAGAACTATCTGAAGATCATATTCCACAATTATCAGATATTCTTGGTGACGAGGACAAAGCAAAGGAAGTTGTTGAAGCGGCTAAAGCATCCATGGGTAGAACATAAAAATTATATTCCTTCTATAAACAAATAATTTTCTCTAGAGCATTGTTGCATATGAAAGATAGTTGCTCCACTTACTTTTCTCATCTTTTTCAGGTCAGGATTTATCTCCAATCGATTTGATTAATGTCCAACAGTTTGCTCAGAGAGTTATGGACCTCTCTGAATACAGGAAGAAGCTATATGAGTACCTCGTGACGAAAATGAACGACATTGCACCCAATTTGACTTCCCTAATTGGTGAAATTGTTGGTGCTCGTTTGATTTCTCATGCTGGAAGTCTGTCTAATCTGGCTAAATGCCCGGCTTCTACTCTTCAGATACTTGGTGCAGAGAAGGCCCTTTTCAGGTCTCTTTTCATCATCTTAGGAGTTAAAATTAACAATAAAAGTTTACTTGCTGTTTCTAAAAGCTATTTGAGTTTTATATATCAAATCTCATTATAGTGTAAAATGTTGAACCTTGTTTTTTTTAGTTTAACCCAGGGCATTTGTATCCCATATTCTCACGGAAAACCTCTCTGTTCTGTTGGATGCTACTTTTGTTGTTCTGCTTTTGTTGAAATCTCTGTTTAGAAAATAATCATATTGTTTCTTTTTTCTGCCTTTAGATATTTCTTATTTTTTTTTGTGTAGAAGGTGGCCATCTGCTTACATATCATTACACATATTATCACACTTCTGATTCTTTTTGACTGTCAGGGCACTGAAAACAAGAGGAAACACTCCAAAATATGGCCTCATCTTCCACTCTTCTTTTATTGGCCGGGCATCAGCTCGGAACAAAGGTCGATTAGCTCGGTACCTTGCGAACAAATGTTCCATAGCCTCTCGTATCGACTGTTTTTCAGGCAAGTCTTTATTTAACAAACGGCCTCTTTTGTTTTTCCTTATGGAGGTATTAAATCTAACTAGTCCATTCACGAATCAGAAATGAATACCACTGTGTTTGGGGAGAAACTCCGTGAGCAGGTTGAGGAGAGATTGGATTTTTATGACAAAGGTGTTGCTCCTAGAAAGAACGTCGATGTAATGAAGGTTGCTCTTGCTAGTGCACTGCAAGGAAATGGTAAGTGCAAGTTATATGCACTGCAGCTTGTTTCGTTATCAAATTCTCTAAATCGTATAGTAGATCTCAACTTTTGAGTCAAAAATAATCCAATTCGTTAAATTTTCTTTATTCCTGTTTTCAGACATGGAGGTTGAGAAAGAGTCTGTTGACGTCTCTGCAAAGAAAAGCAAGAATAAGAAATCAAATGGTGAATCTGCAGATCCTGAGGCCATGGCAGTGGATGAATCTACTGATGACATTAATGCTGAGCCAGCAACTGAACAGAAGAGGAAGAAGAAGAAGAAGAAAAACAAAACTGATCAGGAGGGAGAGGCGGCCATTGAGACAGCCAACGGGCCAAATGGTGACGATGATGAGCAGAATGGAACAGCCAAAAAGAAGAAGAAGAAGAAGAACCGTGAGGTGACGGAGGATGGCGATGCTGAAATGACTTCTGAAGTGAAGAAGAAAAAGAAGAAAAAGGCGAAAACTGAAGATGAGTAGGTACTATAGTTCTCTCATGCAGGCTAGGATTAGAGTCCGTAGCAGCTAAGAATCCCGCAGTCCATCTTGTTTTGGAATGAATTGAGTTGTAGTATTGTATCCTGACTGTGATGCTAAGCTGAGTTGTTGTCAAATGCAAAATCACTTCATTATAGCTTTATTTGCCGAAAAGCTTGTAAGAAGCTTGTATTGCTTCTGAACTCTTAGTTTCTTACATTGTGATTTGTGATACAGCTAGTTTTGAATTAACACCAGTTTGCATGCAAGTTCTGAGTCCACGATGATCAAATGTCTGGCACTGAGAGGAGTATCAATCAGATGGTTATGGTCAATGGACTCTTTGGGATTATGCTTGATTCTTCAGTCACCTTGAGATATTGCAATTTCACTCGAACCTCGTTTTATCATTGTGTGTGTCTCTTTCTGTGCATTTTTTTATTTGTTATCTGATAATTTCTCTTCATTGTGTATGTCTCTTTCTGTGCATTTTTTAATTTGTTATCTGATAATCTTTCTTCATGTTACTCGTCCAAATCTTATGAAGTCTCTGATAGGGGATGGTAATGGACACGTCTGTAGGTTAAATTTTAACTGGTTCTATATAAAATTTTGAATTAAAAATGAAAATTTTATCTTTCTAATTTAAAACTTTATATAGAATAAATCAAAATTTGAGTAGATCACGGGTGGGCAAGATGGAGACTAAGAAATGACATTTCGGGTTTGTAGTTGGATTACTGAGGATAATGATGATTGAGTATAAAAGTAAAACTAGGACAAGTTGACATTTTATGGAAAAAGTAGGATATTCTTATATCCCTTGGCTGAATTTGCATATTCAATACTTCTTGAAGAAAATTTAAACAAAATAAAATAAATTTATTGAATATTAGTGAAAATGAATTACTTGATAGGAATGAATGAAGAAGGATTATCAACGTGATCGATCCGACAAGTGACTTTCATAAGGTGTATTGTGTAATGAAATTTTCTCTAAATTTCAGTATGGAGGGTTTATGTAGGTGATTCAAACAGCTAACTGCGATCTCTTCATCCTAAAATAACATTTAAAAAAAAAAAAACATGCATTTTCAATAAATCTTAACATATACTAAATATATACATATGCCCGAACGGTTTTCGGTTTTCCAACAATAAACCTCTTAATCGATAATAAAAAAGTATATAAATCATATGATTTTATATACACTATCTAGATACCTATCTAGAGTATGAAGATCATCTACATACAATCTCTCTCTTGAGATTTAAAAGTGCCTTGTAAACTACTCCAAGTACGTATATATATTTGAGCTAGAGCCAATCTCCACCTGAAACTGTAAATAGTCTGAGTTCAACCAAGCAAGCATGTAAACTTTTAGCAAGTTGATGCCAACAGTACTGTTGTTAGATTGATTCTCGGGAGAAAAAAAAAAAAAACCTTACCTTGTCCCATCAGAGAACCCAAATGGCACGTACCCAAGCTCCAACCTCTCACTCATAACTCCACAATTGAGGAGCAGCAGCAAGAGATACAAATTCTGAGGTTGAAATAAAATGAGATGTCAAATCTTAGCTTGACTCTGAAAAAAGATGCCAATCCTATCCAATCTTCACAAAAAATAAAAAAAAAATTCAATTAATCATGGCACTCTCTCATTCAACCTAGCTACTCTTGAATTTTGCATCTAACGTCCACTTGCAAAGGAACTACTCTCTTCAAAGATTGTTACGAATTACATCATCGATACCTATAAACTGTTAAATTATATGCAGAACTATATGACCAAATTTATATAGTTATCTCATAGATGGTTTGGATACGCCCCTTTAATTTTGCCAGATGCACAGAATAACAGACGTCACGCTCCAAATCCTCTAAGCTCATAGAATTGAATCACCGATCAAGTTGATTAATATCACATCTATTGCAGTTGGGGGAGATTCCTTTCGTGATCAACAAGCATTTGTTTTCGAATGCGCTGATGTTTGATATATACATTCATAATTAATGAGGATATATACAGACTATTTAAACATGCTTACATACTTGAAAAAGAGAATTCTAGCTAAGCAATCAAACAAAGAACTCTTAATCATCATAGATTAACAATGGAGACCCCCTCAACTCTACTCAACTCAACTCAACTCAACTCAACATCCTTCCCGCTTTAGACTGCACCTTAGACAATGACCCAACATGAATAGCCCCCACAAGTAATTGGGATACCTTGTTAGTTTCCCAAGAACTCAAAAACCCTTTAATCTTGGATCACCCCAATAATATTACCACTTCTCGCATGCATAATTCATAGCCTTTTGTTGTGGGTCTAATTGCTCTTGGACAGACTAATAGCTTGGTGTCAGTGCATCCCCCACTCCCCTAAATAAAAGTCTTTCCTCTCTCTCTCTCTCTCTCTCTATTGGTAAAATTAAAGCCATGCATGATGATGACAAGTGACAACACATTGAGAAATGGTCTGGTTTGGCCCCGGGTAGGCCATGCATGCCCATTGTTGCCCATGGCTCTCAAATGCATGTGAATGCTCCCTCCCTTTGCAATTGAAGCTTCACCCTCAATCAAACACCAAACCAAACCAAACCTCACCATTTGCAGGGTGATCAACTGAGAGGTGTAAAGAGACTCATGGAACCACACTATATATACATATATTGGATGGATTTTTTACCATGATCACATTTTGTTGCTTTTACAAGTTACCAACATCTCTTCTCTAGTACTTACAATGATGAAAAGAGACAAAGCACATACTTTTTATTGCAATATTATCCAAAATGAGTCTCTACCAGAGGTTCGAATTGGAGGCTTTTACAAACTGGAGAAGAGTGCTGCTACTGGAGACAGAGAGATACATTGGCTACTGTATGTATCCTACTTGATCATCTTGCTACATAAATGGCTACACAGCTTCATATTTTCTTTTTCCTTTTTGTATCATAAACATAAACATATGAATTCAAATGTGGACATAAACATTCAAACTAAAAAACTTTCAAGTGGGTTGGAGTTGTTTTTAGCATTTATCCTAAGTTCAGTGATATCTGTTCATGAGTTGAAATTTTGATTTTGCAAAATAATTTTCTACTTAAAAGAAATTATGAAGGTATGGTATCTTATTAATGTTTGATGTTTATAACACTGTGATAGTGGTGAAGATTGAAAGAAGATTAATATTCTTGACAAATATTGCAAAACATTTGTAATTCTTTTCAATTGATGGTTCAACAAAAAAAAAAAAAAGGCTTTGAATGTGGTCAGTTACAATGGTTTGCTTGCAAGGTTTCAATCTTCAACTTAAAAACACTATTATAACACCTCTAATGTTTGAATTCCATTAAAAACTCATGCTCACTATAATATTTAATTATTTTTATAGCATAAACAGTGGACTAATGCCAATTAGAGTTTTCTAATATAACTCATATGAAATTCATTGAACTTAGTTTGCAAAGGTATCAAACTCACTACCTTACTTAGTTAAGTATTATAAATGAGCATAAAAAATTGTTGACAATTAAATGATTACTACTCATTTTGCCTGTTAGAACACCTTAAGCATCTTTATGGTTGGTTTAATTTAAAATCTATATTATGACATAAAATATGCTTCATATCTCATAGAATAATTATAAAAAATGAGCCTTTGACAATTTAACAATTGGGATTTTTTACATATCAGTCCCTTAAAAATTAGATTTTAATTGCTGAAATCTTCATATTTTGATTTTAATAACCTAAATTCTTTAAACTACTAATCCCTCCGTT
This sequence comes from Dracaena cambodiana, assembly GCA_036321105.1. Taxonomy (NCBI): domain Eukaryota; kingdom Viridiplantae; phylum Streptophyta; class Magnoliopsida; order Asparagales; family Asparagaceae; genus Dracaena; species Dracaena cambodiana. Next base: position 33,900,068 of record JAYEPQ010000018.1, read on the forward strand.
AGATATGCTGTCCAAATAAACGACAGATTTTATTTTTAATATTTTAGAGGTAAAGAAAATAACTGATATACTCTAAGAAATCAAGAAATTGGCAATGACCTCCATCCTATCCCCGATCGTCCTCGATCCCGAGGAGAACCCCTCCCTCCCTCCCATCGCTCAAGTCCACAACCCTAATCCTCACCTCCCACCGCCTCCTCTTCATCCTTAACTCTGCCCCCTACGCCCGGTTAGGGTTAGGGTTAGGGTTAGAATTAGGGTCCCACCGTCTCTTCTCAATGCCCCGATGGTATTTCCTACTCGAATTTGAATTTAGAATTTTGTTGTGATTTTCTTGGATTTGCAATTACAATGAAGTGAATGAACTTTAAGTTCCAAATGCTCGACTTAAACAAAAATCTGGATTTTCAACTACATGTAGCACATGAAATAAATAATTGCCCAACTTAAATAATGGTTAACTCTCATTATATTTCCAAAATATAATGGAAATATTTCCCTCTCTTCTAGGATATAACGGAATATTCGGGCCAAAAATTTAACTGGCCTAATGAAAGTTATTCTGGAGAACTAAAGTGAAGTAATTTAGAGAATTTAGGGGACTAAAATTAAAATATGAAGATTTCATAAACTAAAGTTTAATTCTTAAAGATTTTAAGAGACCGATATGTAAAAATCCCTTAACAATTAAAAACTAATTAGAAGGACAATGACAAGTCCTGAGAGGATCAAGGAAAGGATGATTGATTAATTAATTAATTATTTAGGCTTTTGAACTATAATTAATTAATTGGGAACATGAAACTAAAGGAATAAAGAATCTTATTAATTTAATGGAATTTTTTTGAGACAGCCAATCAAAACATTGTAACTTTCAAATTAGCTACAGGGACTTGATTCCCAAGGTATACCTACTAAATTTTTTAGATATTTAATATGATCTCTTGCATAAAAAATGCCAAATAAATAAATAAATAATTTTTAGTATTAGTTAACCTCCAGATTAGATTCTGTTTTTATAAAGAACCATTGAAACTGCCAAATCTTTAGAAATGCTTTGTTAAATCAAATCTTGGGGCAGTGTGATCATCAGTAACAGTTGTTGGAACTTGAGGGCATGTACATGTAGATTGCATGTTTCTGTCTTTAGTTATTTCTTTAATTTTCTAATTGTCTTGATTAATTAAGAGGATTTTTAATGTTTTTAATGTGAATTCCAAAGAATGCTTTTATTAAAAAAAAATAAGTTGGAGACATGACATCTCTTTGTCTAAAATATGTGTTCTTTATCTTTTTACATGATTGCCAATATTAAAAAATTTGTAAAATCAGTGATGTTGTCTTGATGTAGCTATTTGCAATCAGACATGAGTGATAGCAGTAAGTCAAGTAGGCTCCACAAATAATTGACCAAAACTTAACCTTTAAGGAATATGTTGTGTATCAACAAATAATTTATCAAGTAATTTTAATCAAATTATTATTTCTCTTATAAATCAGCTTGGGAGCAATTACAAATTATAAAAAGTCTCACAAAATCGACGATGTGGGACTAAACAGAAATACGATAAATCCTAAATCACATAAAATATAGTAATATCAAATAAAAAATATCTAATAAAATCTAAATAAGAATTTTGATAAATATTTGCTTTGGCCATTCAATATCCTCATCATTAGAGTATATATATGCTCAGGTAAGGTTCACAAGAAGAGGGATATGATAATCTTTTAGCAAGTATATATGAAGCATTTATATTTATGTACAAACCCAAAAAGGTTTAAATTAATCATAAAATTATGAGCCTAATGGTTGTTTTAAAATGTCTCACTCTCTCCCTAGGGTGTAGAATAATTAGATCACCTAATTCTGTCCTCAAACAGCTTAACTTGACTGATTTGCTCTAGGTATAGGGCTAGGTGGTGAATATATGTAAGTTTAAGATTAAATGATAAGATTCATGACAATTAGGAACTTGGATAGTTGGTAGATGATCAATTGACAAATGCAAACTTGTAGTTGAGAAGAACTTAGTTTATCCTTAGATAGAAAGAAGCAGGGGTTATTTACCTTGCTCATTCAATAAAAGACATTCTCATTAATTAAAAAGGGTTTTTAGATATGTATACTTATATTTTGTAAAAATAATGTATATTATCTTATTGATGCTTACATATAAGTTCTTATCTTTTTGAGTTATTTTTGGTGATTATGTTCCTTTAACATGTAGCAAATGCAAATTAAAGTAAAGATTAAAGTTTAATAACTAGTGCATGATTTATGATAGCGCTTGTAATTTATATACGAAGAAACTTGCTTAATATTATCCATTCTAATCATTATCATGAGGTTATCACTTCAACATGGTGACTTGAAGAACAAGGTTATATTAAGAAATATAATCATATTAATTCAGGAGGATTTTTATCATATATGCTATTTAAACTATACTTGTCATACTTTTATGCCATGAAAATCATAATTAATGTCAATGAGCTTGTCTCTAGTAGCGTAAGAGGTTCCAAGATTGACTCCCTGTGGAGACACAATTTGAATAGAATTTCAAAAAATGCAAACCTAACTAAGATGAATATAGCTAAAAGAAGGATTTTTCTTTTTTGTAAAATAATTAGAAAAAAGAATATAGCATATATGAAGATATTAATAAGACAAGAAATAATGTATAAATTTTGAAAAAAAAAAACATAAGGATACATACCGTAAAATCTAATTAACAAGTATTGTATCCAAACTGTTACCCTATAAATTTTCTATTCATATCCAATGTACAAGAAAAATACATTGGATATTCATGTTCATTAAAAATATGAATCCAAAATTCTAATTCGGGTTATCAAAACAATTTTGGTATGAATATATATCTAATAACCACTCGGTATTCAATCCATTTGCACTCCTATTGTTCATTCAAACATGTGAGTGGTCAAACTATGCAAAGTTTATATGTTTATATATACATATATATATATATATAGAGAGAGAGATGGAAATGAGCTGACAGCCCACGCAAGTTACCTGAGCTGTAGTTCATTTCCACTATCTCCAATAATCTTTTTAGAAAAGTTTCTTTTGGATTATGATCTCGACCCCCTAGGGTTCACTCATATCCAATTTCTTGGGTTTTAGTTCTGATTTGAACCTCCATCAAATTAATACAAAATTAACGATTTTTAATGAATAAAACATTTTGTATACACTTGATGAAAGAGTAAATGAACTCTAAAACTTATGAAATTTAATTCGAAAGAAGTTAAGAAGGCAGAGATTGTAATTGTAAAAAAAATTGAAGAAAAATTATTGGATCATCATAATTTTGCCGCTAGCTCACGTAACTTTTCCTGAGCTGGCGGCTCACCTACAGTAATCCCATATATATATATATATATATATATATATATATATATATATATATATATATATATATATATATATATATATATATATATATATATATATTTAAAAAGAAACTTCTATCAATAGAGGGGCATTATGCACATTAAAAAATGTGGTTCTTAACACATTGGCAATGTTAAAAACATCCTATAAACGTGCTACTTCATAATGTTCACTAGCTTTGACCAACCTATATATAATATAATGGTTCATCTCCTCAGCCGCTCACTCTTTTTTTTGGTCTCTTTGTCCTTCTCATTGATCTCCAAGCACTCTCCTTTACTCCTTACTTTCTTCTTTATTACAAATATTTAGGTCTTGTCCAAGCCAGAGACATGCTATGCATGATTGATGATCAAGTTGCATTCTACAAATTAATGAAGGAATGTAAATTACATTGAGGTGATGGATTCTTCAAGGGTGGGAGAATCCTTAGACCTAAGATATTGTTGCATGCTTCTATTACTTTCTTTTGTTATCCCATGGTATATGCATTTGTTTATTTAGTATGTTTGTCTCTCATATATTAAGGACAGTGGGAGACGTGTATGTATTTATTTCGTTAAGTTCTGATTAATGAAATAAGGAGGTATGTTACTGGCTATTTTGCTCATCTAAAATGCACTTTATAAAAATGGAAAGAAAAAAAAAAAATGCATTCTAGGATAACCATGGTGTCTTGTGAATTTCGAAGTTGAAGTAATTTTTCATAATAAAGTCATCAATTTTGACTTATTCTTTTTACCTATAGTTTGTAGTCAAACTTACAAAACTAATTAATTTTCTAAAAAAAATTAATGTCAGAGTGAAAAAATCAGCTATAAAACTATTGTAATTTCTTAAAAACTTTGTTCCATTTTAATGAGAAAAGAACTAAATAATAATGAAGATAAAAGTGGAGTTTGGTATGCTCTTAAGACTCCTTGGCTGATGTTCAGAGTTTATCTAAATTAAAAAAAAAAAAAAATAACAATAAACTAACACTCATAAAGGAAAAAAAAGTCAAAGCTAAACTTTTTTTTTTTTTTTAAGAAATAAACAAAAAGTTTGATTGCTAAATCCATACTCAGACTTCCTACCAATCAATTTATATTCTCCATGTAATTAATTAATATTAGCCACTAATCTCATTCTAACTCCTCATTAACTTAATCCCTTATGTCCCACCAGCCTTCTCCACTCTCTCTCTCTCTCTCTAAATTTAAAAAGAGAAAAAAAAAAAAAAAAAAAAATCTCAATAGAGAGAGAGAGAGAGAGAGAGGAGAGAGAGAGGAGATGAGAAAAGGCCAGAGTCAAATCTCATCTCCTTCTCCTCTAACTCCTCGCTAGCTTAGCTTAGCTTAGCTTAGCTAACTCCCCTCCCCTGAACTACTCGTTCGCCAGCTTAGGTAACTCCTCCCCTAACGCACTCAATTAACATTCTTCTTCATCATTGATTTCGATGGAGGAGTCTCTCAAGTCCCTGTCCATGGACTACCTCAACCTCCTCATCAACGGCCAGGCCTTCTCCGACGTCACCTTCTCCGTCGAGGGCCGCCTCGTCCACGCCCACCGCTGCATCCTCGCCTCCCGCAGCCTCTTCTTCCGCAACTTCTTCTGCGGCCCCGACTCCCCCCCGCCCCACCAGGGACAGCTACGCTCCTCCTCCCCCTCCTCCTCCTCATCTCCATCTTCCCTCGCCCTCGGATCTCCGAGGGGCGCCGGAGGAGGCGGGGGAGGAGTGGTGATACCGGTGAACTCCGTCGGCTACGAGGTGTTCATGCTGATGCTGCAGTTCCTGTACAGCGGGCAGGTCTCGATCGGGCCGCAGAAGCACGAGCCGAGGCCCAACTGCTCGGAGAGGGGCTGCTGGCACACCCACTGCACGGCGGCCGTCGACCTCGCCCTCGACACCCTGGCGGCTGCTCGGGCTTTCGGGGTCGAGCAGCTCGCCTTGCTCACTCAGGTACTACTACGACTTACTTACTTACTTACTACAGTGTTTTAGCCTAGGGTTTCTTCTCATATTTTCTTCGGATCTCTAGTCCATCACTTCTTCTTCTTCTTCTTCTTCTTCGCTTGTAATCAATCGAGCGTATAATTATTATCCATGCATTGTAATTTTACAGGAATTAATCAATCTTCCCCACTTTGATCTTAGCAACTCACCGTCCTAGGGTTTCCAATGAAAAATCAAATTTTATTTATTTATTTATTTATTTATTTTTGTTTCCCCCAGCTTAATTACTACTCCACATTCAATTTGAATTTCTAGATTGGATTCTGATGACAGCAGCCTCTATCTAGTTCAACACTGCAACTGTTGTTGATTAGCTCATTCTGTTCTGTAGTTAAATCAATTATTGGTGCTTCAACTATTTGCAGCATTTTAATGATCACTTGCCAGCTTGCCCTTTGGACTATGCACATTTTTGTCTTGATTTTTAGGGTTAGCTTAGCTAGGGATCCAAAAACTTCACCTCCTCTTCTCTCTATTACTGATCACTTTGGTGACTGTTTCCTGCAACAAGTTGCAATCATGCTCAAAATCAAGGGTTTTTCTTTTGTTTTTGGTAAATCAAATTGCAAATCTAGCTAGGTCCAATTAAACCCTAGGATTTCACTTTACATGCAATATATCATTCCTAATTTCTTGGATTTGTTTGAGAAACAGCTTTCTTTCTCTATCTATCTATCTATCTATCTATCTATCAGTTCTTCTTCTTCCATATTTCATGCAGATCCTGATCAGTTGATCCTCATATCACTCGTACTCGACACCACGCCATCATAGATCTCTCAAACACTAACAACAACAAGGTGGAGTATTATTGTAAGGATGACTAGATCTTTGAATTTTTTTTTTTTGGGGGATTCAGAAACAACTAGCGACCATCGTGGAGAAGGCATCGATCGAGGACGTGATGAAGGTGCTGATGGCGTCGAGAAAGCAAGAGATGCACCAGCTCTGGACGACTTGCTCGCACCTCGTGGCCAAGTCCGGACTCCCGCCGGAGGTACTGGCCAAGCATCTCCCCATCGACGTGGTGGCCAAGATCGAGGAGCTCCGCCTCAAATCCTCCCTCGCCCGCCACCGCTCCTCCCCATTCAACATCTCCCACCACCACCACCACTCCACCGAGATGGAAGGCCACCAGCATAAGATCCACCGCATGCGCCGCGCGCTCGACTCGTCGGACGTCGAGCTCGTCAAGCTGATGGTGATGGGAGAGGGACTCAACCTAGACGACGCGCTTGCGCTGCACTATGCGGTGGAGAACTGCAGCCGGGAGGTGGTGAAGGCGCTGCTCGAGCTCGGGGCGGCCGACGTGAACTGCCCCGCAGGCCCGACGGGGAAGACGCCCCTGCACATTGCTGCGGAGATGGTGTGCCCGGACATGGTTGCGGTGCTGCTGGACCACCACGCCGATCCAAACGTCAGGACCGTCGACGGGGTGACCGCGCTGGACATCCTGCGCTCCCTGACATCGGACTTTCTGTTCAAGGGGGCGGTGCCGGGGCTGACGCACATCGAGCCCAACAAGCTCAGGTTGTGTTTGGAGCTGGTTCAGTCGGCGGCCATGGTTCTGTCGAGGGAGGAGGCGGCCGCCGCCGGGAATCTGAATGCAGGGATGTACGGACAGCAGCCGATATCGATAGATACAGGGGGAGATCAGCAGCGGCGGCAAGGTGCGGGTGCCAGTAGCAGTGGTGCTACCAACTTGAGCTTGGACACAAGGATGGTGTACTTGAATCTGGGGATGGTTGGGGCTCACAATGTGCAGTTTGGGGGCAGTAGCAGCAGTGAGCATGGGGGGAGAGAGGAGGGGGATAGTGGCAGTAGCAGTAGGTCTCAGGGTGCTGCAGGTTGCTGTGTTATGGGCTCATCATCCTTGTATTCTCATCAAGATCACTTCCCTCGTTAGCTTTAACCTATGTGTTTTATATAAACTCAAAACCTAAAGATTTGTAAGCATCACAACAACAACAACAACAACAACAACAACAACCTAATGCCTTGATCGAGTTCCTATTGCTGCATCAAAACTCTGAAACCGAGACCATACATATTTTCGTATATAGTTTTTGTTACTGCATCAAAATTTAGATTTCACTACACCAATTCAAACTTTTGATGTGAATTGAAAACTTTATTTATTTTTCTGTGCATTCTCATTAGACATATTGGTGCGATAGATAAATAGATAGGAATAAATGGAGAATGATCATCCATTCACTCACGTAGTAATAGATCCGACATGACTTACAAGGTTTGAAGCAAGTGCAGCTGGATCTAGACATGGGGAGGGGCAAATATTGTTGCTATATATTATCATTATTAATTCTTACAGTTTGTTTCTGTTTAATTTTAATATTGTTGCTAGGTTTTTTGGCTTGTGGGGGGCAAAAGCATGTGGGGATTTGAAGAGGGAGACAGGGAGAATCTAAGTAATCTTTGGATGATAGAGGAGATGATACAAGTCAATCTTCCCCACTTTCTATTGCCCTGTCACAACTTCCAACTTTTGTTTCCATTGCTCCAAAATTTCTTCTATTTTCATGGTTTTATTTCATTTCTAGAAAATGTTTCTTTGTGCAAATTAAATCTTAACGTGGACTGGTTTAGACCCGTTACGGTTGTATCTCGAATCCATTGAGTATCTATATATAATTAAGAATCACAATGAGTCTTAGTTAGACTTTGATCAGATGATTAGTATTTTAAGTTTGGAACAACACTACAATGATGATAGAACTATCCTCATAGGTTTTGAATTACAACACTATATATATGTTTTGTATGTGAGATGTGATGTAAGAGATTTTGTTTATTATGAGAGAAGATGGCTACGCTGAGTTAGATAAGTCGATAAATAATTGGACTTTTCTTGTAATCTTATGGATGTAGATTGAATTTGGCTGGCTAAACCATATGATTTCTCAATGAATTTCTTCTAATTTGCTATGTTTTATATCTTGTTTATGTGATATGTTGTTCCCACGTCATATCACCACCAATGAATTTTGTCTCTAACGGTATCACTCATCTTCAATTTATGAAAGGTTGCAAATTTAACTTTTGATAAGAATTTAATTTGGATAATGCTGTAAAGAGACTACTAGTAAATATAACTCTTGCATCAAATTATCCTTGAAAAGAAGTATTCTAAAATGACTAACTCTCATTATTACTTGGAGAGAGAGATGTACTCTAGAAAAATTAATGTAATTTTTCATCGGTATTCTAACAATTGCCTGCAGTATGCTCTCTTCATAAACATTTGTAATATTTCTTTTCTTAAGAATACATATAACATCTTGAAAATTTCTAATAGTATTCTCTTGACGACATCTTGAAATTTTCTAATAGAACACACACAACCATACATAATATTGTATGCCAGAAAAAGATGTATTGCTTTCCATTGCTATTGCTATTAAAATTTGATGATTACAATAAAAGAAAAGAGAAGTACAAAAGCTCTTGATTTCCGGATTACATGGAGAAGAAAGAGATTATTGTTATTATTTTTTTTAACTGTCGTGGGCTTTCTTAGGCGGTGATGGTGATGGAAAGTAGCTTCTGTATTATGTGGATAATCCGAACGCTCGTGATGACTCTGTTTTCTAGAGAAATAGCTGATAATACTTCTCTCTCTTCCTTAATTCTCCGTTGGCCCCTTCCTCTGTTATCTAGAGAAGGTTATTTATAACCATTAGAGAGTGTAATCACTCCCATATTTTCTTCCTCATTATCTCCATAATAGGATCTCAAATCCCATATTACGAGGAATAGGAAGTTATAACGATGCCCCCAAAACTAAAGGGAATGCATCACAACTGTGACTTCAGTGTGCGTGGGGTCAGCGCCACGCGCCTACTAGGCAAGGGTCAGTGCGCGCCAAGGCTGGCCTTATGCGACCCCGGGGATGTGCACAGGGGGTAAGCCTTGTGCACACATAGACCAAGCCCTACGCATCATGCCGGGGCTAGCCTCACGCGCCCTTGGGGATGCGCGCGGGGCTAGCCCTATGCGAATGTAGGCTTGGCCCTGCACGCCCCCGGGCACACGCGAGCAGGACTGGTCCCCCGTGCATGCCTGAACACGCACGCGTGCAGGGCTGGTCCCAAGCGTGCCCCTTGGCACGCCAGCCCCATGCACTCTCATGGACATGCTCAATAATGAGGGTGCAGGTTTGTCCTGCCCGTCCACTTGGGCAAGCACCCAGTGGTGCGCGCACTGATTCATGGTGCACGCCCGTTTCGGCTCACGCAGGGCTAGTTTAGCCTCGTACCGTTTTTTGGGCCGAGCTATTTCAATTTTCATTGTCTACAATGCTCATTAACATTCTCAAAAGAAATGTAATGGGACAATCATTGTATACTTGCTAATTTAGAGAGAAGTTTTTTCAGACGTTGAAAGCTATTTTTACCCATAACAAGTCAATAGAAAATTTCCAATAGTTATTTGAAATTATTCTATTTTCATATTTTGAAATCCGACAATAGAAACAAATTGATTGTTCACGCAAGTTATCTAAATTGCAGCCCATTTCAAGTATCTCCAATAATTTTTTTTCCCTTAAATTTTCTTTTGGATTATGACCTTGACCACCTAGGGTTTACTCATACCAAAGAAATAGGGTTTTAGTTTTGATTTCAAGGAATGCAACATTTTATATCTACTTAATGAAAAGGTAAAAAACTATAAAATCTGATCCAAAATAAACTAAAGCGATAGACATCATGACATGAAAAAACAGAAGAAGAAAAATGAAATAATAAGATTACTAATTTTTTACTACTAACTCATGTAACTTATCTGAGCAAGCTAAGGACTAATACACAATCATCCCACCTGCAAGCTAAGGACTAATACACAATAATCCCACCTCAAAATACTCTATCTGAATAATTTATTCATTCTGAAAATTTTGTGATTTTAAGATAGATTACATTCAAACATGTAAACTCTGAATTTTACTCTCTCTTTCTCCCCCCTCCTTGCCTCTCTTTCCTTCTATAGTTGCTGAGTAGGGTACTTTTTATGTGTATTATCACCATTTATGGAGGGGCAGGCTCCCCCCTGTTCCTCCACTGCCCTAAATTTAACATTTGTAGAGCCTTTACTTGTTTGCATCCTTCATGGACCATGAAAAACAAATGACCTGTCTCCTCTCCTCTCCTGCTGCCACATCTCTCTCTCTCTCTCTCTCTCTCTCTCTCTCTCTCTCTCTCTCTTTCTATATATATATATATATATATATATATATATATATAATTCCTTTGTGAGTGATTCACTCTTTGATCATCTCTCTCTTCTTCGGTACCTCTTGCTTGCTTTAATCTCCATGCAACATGCCCAAACCTACAAAAATAAATGAATAATAATTATATCATTCAACATCTGCAGACAAAGGAGAAATCTCTCTCTCATTGTCCTGCATGAAGGCAACACTGATGTGTGACTAAACAACACACCTGCTGCTTGGATTCATATCTCAATTTCTTTCTCCCAACACTTTTACTACTACTACTACTACTCCTCCTCCCACCACTTTTGTACTGGTCCTCTTTCTTTTTCTGGTGTCACTCCTGGGTCAATAAATATTGCTACTGTGTTATGTCAGCAGATGATCAGTCACTACAACAGTTGTTTTCCTGCTTCATGTCTGGGATCAGGCCCCCTTTCTTTGCTACAGTAGGCACTTTGGGGGTGGGTAGGTGAGTGAGGATGAGGTCAAATAGATATAAGACATTTTTTACTCTCACTCCCACTCACAGAGAGAGAGAGAGAGAGAGAGAGATGTCTGATCATTCTCTTCTACTATATTTGAGAAACAAATTCTCTACTGTAATGAATTTCCTTTTGAAGGTATATACTGCTAGCAAGTGTTGGATGTTGAATATGGTTTAAGAAAGACTAATCTTTCTTTTGTGTTTCAAAGCCACCGACAAGGGACACAACACCATATATATAATAATAATAATAACAACTTACGAATGCTTCAACGCAGATAATAACTTAGCGTTTAGCTGTCATAAAATAAAGATTATCTAGCAAAAGAATTAGTTCTATATTTTCACCATACTGCACGGTTTGTATTGATAAAATTAACTCTTTCTATAGGTTTGTATTAAGGTCGTTTAGATCCTGAAATATGAGAAGTTGTAAGTAAATACAATACATATGAGTCTTACAATGCCATGTCTCAAAGTAATTTTATGTGCATGAAGTATACCATAAATAACTAAAACTAGTATGGGAAGAAAAAAAATTGCTGACATTCTATTATAAATAAATAGTAGCGTCATAATTCCTTCATATTTGAATATCCAGTATTTTAAATATGGGCATATGAATTTTCTATGAAATCTTCCATTGGTTGACAGCCATCTCATATCCCTATTTTGCTATGTAATTGTCGGTGATCACCCTGGAATATACTCTAGAAAACTTAAACCGCAAAAGAAAGCGAAAAGAAAATAAAATAAAAGGAAAAGCTAGCTAGCCTAGAATTATGTTATGTGAACATGTTTTTGCTGAAATTTTTCTTCTCACAGTAGGGACTAATGCTAAGAGAATATTTTACCTCTGTTGCTTAGAAAGCTGCCTTTCTAAGAAACTGGAGCCCCTAAGATTCCAATCACTAGCATTCATTCACCCATCCATCCATAATAATTAACAACACATTCCATTCATGTATCTTTTGAAGAAAAAACATGCTTAACCGCGAGAATGGGAATGATGATAGCCCTAAATGACTTTGTGGAAGTGACCATTGAATCAAATCTGGAGAGTCAGAGACAGCTGTGAGCCACGGGAAATTCTTTTTGAGCACACCACCTTGCTTAGTCAAGCATTTGATTTGATTTGAGGATTAGTCTCGCAAGATGTTAAACATTCGCTCGGAAATTAATCAAATCTCCGTTTAGGAGAAAAAAAAAAAAAAAAAAACATGGTCACAGAAAATAGCAATACAACTTTAGGAGGTGGTGGGCTCCGTGAGGAAAGTGGTGTGCTCAAATAGAATTTCCCATGAGCGTCTGACTTGCTTCTCCAACCCCCCAATTCAACGGGGAATCATGTATCACCCCTCTTCAATTGCCCTCCACCGATTTAGTTCAGTGGCCACTCTACAGGTGGGGGTGGTCAAGTCCTTTTGATGTGAGAAGATGATTGACCTTGTGATGATCAGTGATTGATCACATATAAGGTGATATGACCTTGAGTTGATTGGGTTGTACCCACATATATAGTGGGGGTAGAGAAAAATAAAAAAAAAAAATTAAAAATCATGAGGTTATTGATACTACAAATGGAATGGGAGGGGAGTAGAACTTTCAGATGCAACATGAAGAGAAGAAAAGTTGACTTGAAGCATTCCTGTGTTCAGAGGATACTATAAAGGGAATGGACACTAACCTCTTCAGTGCTCAGTGAACTGACAACACGAGTAGTAGATAGCAGAAGAAGACCGACCCATGTGCTACTGAAATCATGTTATAAAATAATTAGCGCCGACCATTCTATTTATTATGATATATTTATATTTGTCTAAATACTATACAAACAATCCAGCAATAATGTGAGAATAAATCTAAACTAAACCCAATACAAGATAGTTTTCTAATCTAATAGTATAAATATGAGGATGGATGATGCACCAGTGAAAAGGTTTAAGCTATTAAATTGGAGTTTGAGGATATGTTAGCAGTTTATGCATGGTTGGAGATCAAGTTGTTGATTCAATTCTGTTCTTTGTTCCCATGATACTTCTCATATCTAGCTCACAAGGTAAAAGGAATTGCAATAAATTTCTTTCAACTCTTAATGGTATTTCAATTCAAAGTAACTGTAACAAATGATGTTTAATTGGACAGCTAGAATCCTAATTTTTGACTTCCAATTCATAAAAGAAAATGCATTTTATATAGGACATTTTGAGCTTGAATTCTGCAAACTCTAATGACTGGAAATAAAGTAGAAAATTGAGAATTGAAACACCATTAGTTATCCATGGCTCAAGATTTTTACCTTCAAACAGCAAAAGTAACAGAAATGCTGGTTTGTTGAAGTTAGGATTAATTTCTGCAGAAATAGTTTGTTCATCTGATTACTAAATAAAAAGGGAAGGAAGGGAAGAAAAAAAAAAATACAACATATCTCTTAGACAATAGACAATTTACATCAGAAAAATCAATCAATATGATAAAATTATATGAATTAGTACTCCATAAAGCAAACAATTCTCCCTCACCTGTAATGCTTATTGTCCAATTGGATCGAAGTATCAAATCAATCATCTGAGTTTATAATGTCCACAGTCCACTTCTATAAACCTGCAACTCAGATAACAACAACAAAATTAGTCGATAATTAGATCTGAGCAAGTCATGATATAATAGTCAACGATTTGGTTTACTTGGCATAATTTGTTGGAACAAATATATGCAATATTGAGACTAACAAATCATCCAAGAAAAATTAAATGCCCGCACGTGTGGATAGATTCATGAATGTAGAAACTCAAGAATACAAATCTATATCTAGGATTCTCAAATTACAACTGAGGTTACATAGTACACAACATCTCAGGTTGGATTTGAATGAATACATGCTGTTAAGATCTGGGATTGTATTCTCTCACTCTGCTATCACAATATACATGCCGATCTCTCTAAAGGATGTAGGAAAGACATAGCCGATGCTTGAAAAAAACATAGACATCTCTACACCTGCACATCAATAACCAGAGCCATCAGCCTCTAAATGCATGTCAAAAAACTGCTTGAGCCTAGAATGTGTAAACAGATATGCATTGAATGAGAAGGCGCTATAAGTAAGAATATACCTTATATGATGGCCCAAAATTTCTTCCTGCAAATTAAGACAGGCTCCATTTGCTTTTCCTCAGTTTCCAACATATCAGAAGTGACATCCCAAAGGAACTTTGGAGCAAGATTTTTGATTTTTGAGATAAGGGAGTCTTTGTCTCTGATAATGACAAAACCCTGTGTAATTCAAGAACTTGAGTGAAACACTTAAATTTTTTGACATACTTCCATAGGTATTTAAATAGGAATGACGGTCAGGAATACTATCACTTAAGAATGCCAAGATAGATCTTACCAAGTTCTGAGCAAACAGGAACAAGGTTATATAAGGAGTAGGACTAATTAACAATATTCACATATATCAACTATAATAGAAGACTCGATATTTGGGCACTTTAAGATAGTAGTTTATTTATGTTTCATGGATGTATCAGCACGAAGGTGTTTGTGGAATCTCATTGCATTACACCTGCAGAATATGAACTGGTGAATTTGCACACAAGGAACAATGCTATACAAAACCTTGCACACATAAACACATGCGCACCACACACACAAAAAAGAAAGACTCCTACTAGGCACACCCACCCTTCACTCACTCCCAAATACAATCACATGGAAAAAGCAAGGTTTTAAATATCAGCCGTAATATCGCAAGATCAGCCAATATTGCGGTTTTAGACACCTAATCGCTACAATATTGAATATCTCAACGCATTTTATCGTTTTTGAGAAAAAAATTCGACAATATATCGGGTCTAACCGCTCATGCAGTCGCAATATTAGGATCCAAATATTATCCGATATCCATTGATATCGGAGCTCATATAACTGGTTAAAAAGTAATGCTCTTTAGCCCTATTTAACCAACTATACCTTTTAGTGATTATATCAGCAAATTGGATACCTCTATTAAAATTTTGAATTGAGTGATTTCTTTTATAATTTTTTTATAGATTGATTTTGGAGTTACTGGTCAATAATTTACAGTTAAATTACTGTAATTATTGTTAAATACTTGAATTACCGTAAAATCAAGAAAATTATATGAAATGAATTCTCTAACATTTGATTCCTTACTGTCGAAAAATAGAGTAGTAGACTTGAAAGATAACCCAGAAAATAAAAAGAATAGTTTGATAATTGGTTTATATGGATCCTGCACGGTTGCGACCAAATATGAAAATAATATTGCCAGAAATTGATTTATAGTAAAATTATATCAACTTACTAGCCAGTGTTTTAGTGATTATAGATTCATCGGCTTAGTGTTATCAAGATAAGTATATTATAAACATGTATATATATGATATTTTATGTAGTTTAATAAGATGTATGCATGTATTGTCTTATTTATATTTGTTTAAAGATAGAAAGACATGTGTATATATATATATATATATATATATATATATATATATATATATATATATATATATATATATATATATATATATATATATATATATAAAATCCGCTATTGACATTCGATATATGCTAAATATCTTCTAAATCTCTCCGAAAACGATATCCATTATAGAATTTTTCTGACTGATATAATCCGCTATAGCTGATATTTAAAACCTTGGGAAAAAGGAAAACAAAGCTGTTTTTTTTTTTGGATTGTGTATGTGCATGTATTGTTTGGGTGGGGGGAGGAGGGGGGGGGGGGGGGGGGGGGGGTGGGGTATTAGTGTGGGGATGGGGGTAAGGAGGGTGGTGGTGGTGGTTTGAGAGAGAGAGAGAAAGGAATCCTCATCCATTAATCTTCTCCATTGAAAGTAAATACTAACCTGTGTATGCAATGAAGTATTCATAACTGGACTCCAACTTGATAGCTTTTTCTTTTTAACGGTAAACTTGTCAATTCTCATTAGATAAGAAATCCTTGTTGGACTCTAAGAAAGTAGTGTAAACAAGAAACAAACCCAAATCTGAATCCAATTTTTTCCCTGTCAGTTTTGGATTAGATTTGGATCACATAAACATTAAAAAATTAAATATGTGCATACCATTAAAGTTTGAATAGAAGACTCAAAACACAGAAAAAGAAGAAGAAGAATCGTGTCCATATAAGAAGACGACAGACGTAAAGCCATCATCATGGAGCTTATAAATGCAGTGCTTATGGAGTGTGCATGCGTCTCTTCCCACCAGTTTGCACAAAGCAACATCATTGGTCTTAGTAGAGCAGATGTGGTGGCACTGATGTTCAATATTGACGTGGGTCCAGCAGTGGGCCTGGCTATCCTGTCATCCCCAGCACGAACAACACCATTCCAAGCAGGAAGTCCATGGGCAACAACATAAAGATCATCACGGGGACATCAGCGTTCATCCATCACCACTTCTATTGTCCTCTTTATTCCACCTCTCCTCTTTTCGATTGTCTCATTCTCCCTACCATATTACTCAAGGCATGTCGGCGTCTCTTCTTCATAATTGCAACTATTATTTCTTTTGCAATATCAGTATTTTTTCCTTGTGAAGTGGAAGTGCTAGGGATAAGATGAGTAAGTTTGTAAAGACCAAATTTTCGAAGGGATTGTTTGGCATGTTGTGTTAGAGAGGGGTTCATGCTAATCCCTTAAAGAGGACACCAAACGGCCAGGAGCATACCAAAGATTTTATTAGATTTTATTTTATTATATGTTGTTAGATTTATTGTTTTTGTTTAGTCGCACATCGGTTATTATGTGGAACTTTTACTTTTAGTTGCCTATTTAAATACCATAAAGTTAATTAATAAAATTGGAGATGATTCGATGAAAAATGCTTGATGTAAGATGCCAAGTTGGCCTTCAGATTAGTTTATTAGTAGTTTAAATTAGATTAGGTTAATTTATGTCCTCTATAAAAAAAAGAAAAAAAAAGAGCTCATCTTCCAATCCCCAAATTCTCAAAATTCTAGCTCATCCCAAGTCTCGAGATTCCACCATAAAAATCCCACATCGCTTCCGTCCCCTCATCAATTTTGACATCAACGTATGGAAGTCAAAAGGTCCATCATCGATGTCGTAGATCTCCTTAGGTTCTCCATCTCCTTCTTTTAGCTTCTTACTTCTTATTTACTTTTAAATTTTCGTTTTTTAAAAAAAAAATTTAAAAAAAGAGAAGAAACAAACACGAGAGAAATGTGAGTGAAAAAAGAGAGAAGGGGAAAAAAAAGAAAAGAAAAGAAAATGAGAGTTAAAAAAAAATAAAAATAATAACAGTAATTGCTTTCAAGCCAGCCGCCATCCAATTTCCTTTTGTTGTTATCTTTCGTCCAATATTAGGCTTCATAAAATTATTCACACTTTAATCTCATCCAGTGCCCTCAACCTTCTCCTTTTCAACTATTCAATCGAAAAAAAAAATCAATTTAAAAACAACAAAAGGAACAAACCTTCCTTAAAAAATCATCTGCACACCCACAACACACAGTGGGCCCAACCTTAGCTTTTCATAAAGTTATTCACACTTCAATCTCATCGAGTGCCCTCACCTTCTCCTTTTCAACTATTCAATCGAAAAAAAATCAATTCAAAAACAACAAAAGGAATAAACCTTCCTTAACAAATCATCCACACGCCCACAACACACAGTGGGCCCAACCTTTGCTTTTCTCTTGACCGTAAAGAGACTTCTCCACGTGATCAGCCTCCCATGTGGATGCCACCTCATGCCCTACGTCTTTTGTCCTCTTCTAACACAAGTAAAGCATTGTAGTTCATTTGACGATAAATCATCAGGCAAATCTAAGACAGATTCTACGTGGAACCGATCCTACAATGCAAATCCAACCCGCTTACAAGATCCAGGCCAGTTGCAAACTCGATCAAAGCCTAGCCTAGATCAAGCTTGATTGGAGCCATATTAGAGGTAGTTTTGAGACATTACATTTTTTGGTATTTTCTAAACTTTTGAGTTGAATCTTCAATTATTGAGTTAATTCTCTATGGGCTCGTATTTTGTGGTTGATACATTTATACTGATGGTGATGCTAAGCATGTTGACTGTGACATGTGTAGTATTGTCCCAGTATTTTACGATTTTAATGACTTGTATGCTTATAAAGACTAAGAGAGAAATTATGTAAATTTCTTCGGTTATTTTCCACTAACATCTAAGAAGAAATATCTCTATACTTGAATAAAATTGGTCGGAAAACCTTATTTTTGGATAGAAGACAACTATAACTACTATCAATTTTGATTTTTCTTGCAAAGTCTTTTTCATGAACCATATGCTCTACACCTTCTGTCATATTATTCACTAAGCTCTTATATATTTCCATCTAAGCCCAAGATTGAACGAGAGCTTGAGTTCGAGCCTAAAACAGAAATCGAAGTTGCAAGAAATGGAGACAGAGATCACATCAAAACATGAGACGGAGTCCATAAAAGAATTTTACACAGAGCCAGAGTCCAAAATCCTCATCAAGCCTTACAATCAGAATTTTCAGCACAAATAGACTTTGGAAGTCATTAATGAATTAAAGCCAAAGTTGTTGAGCTATTGTCATTAAAGAAAATTCTTCACAGTCTTCAGAAGCCATAGAGTTCCTTATTGAGGCTTCTCGAGATCTTTCAACTAAACAAACTATGGTAACATTATCTTCACTAACCTAAAACCTTCAACCGTCCATGAGATCGCCTATTTCCTACAATCCTTTTCAAATCTTTTTATGACAAATACAGGAGATTACACTTTTTATGACACAAATAACAATGAAGCCCACTCGGTGATGTCAAGATTAGGGATTCCACATCACATCTACAAGCTCTAATCAAATTTCAAAAAGGATTGCTTTCACCACTTACGACTTTGATATCTCTTGCATTTCAATTTTTAGTGGGAAAGCTCTGACACTAAAACTCTGACATTTCATGCACGTGTTGTTCCTCAATCATCATCTACTTCAGCTGATTGACCGTGAAAGTCAATTCCACTTCTACCACCTTAGCTCGGGATAGATGATCACGTATCTATTTTGCTGCTGCCGCGATAGCTCAATTGAGATATTTCATGTGAGTAGACTCATCCTTTCAGCCCACAGATACTTGACAATTTTTATTACCACATTCACCGGAGATGAATAATTTAAAGACGAGAATGATGAGGATATTGAATGGACAGAATTATGCCAAGATTTTATTAGAGATTGTTAGAATTTATTTGAGATTTGAGATTTATTATTTTTGTTTAGTCCCACATCGGTTATTATGTGGAACTTTTATTTTAGTTGCCTAATTAAAGGAATCAAAATTGATTAATAAAATTGGCGATGATTTGATGAAATTGTTTGATGCAATATGCTAAGTTGGGCTTTAGATTAATTTACTAATGCTTAAGATTAGATAGTTTGTCTCCTCTCTAAAGAAAATCGAGTTCATATTCCAATCCCCAAATTCTCAAAACTCTAACTTATCTTAAATCTCCAAATTCCACCACAAGAATCCCACATTTCTTGCACCCCCCATTATCCTTCCCAACTCTTCTAAACACAAAATAGCGAGGACGGGTTGCAATGATTACACACAGTACAAGGCCAGCTTGGTCATTTTTTTGCATGTTTTTAGTCATATAATCCTCTATTTTGAGTGTGTATTATACCACAAACGCAATGCTAGAGTCAACATACTCAACACTAATCCTGATATCAATAGCCAACACTTCTAACTCACATTTGAAATTCTCAACCCCTACAACCAAACTCCTCTAACCAAACAACACACTCTTCATCAATATTGACTAATAGTGCTATCGCATCAAGGCCGCTAATGTTGTCACATGAAAGCCGGTCAAAAGGAGTCCATACATTGTAACTCGTAAATTCTGCACTCACAAGCTTGACAACTTCGTTTTCATTATTCTCCTCATATGGATGCGATTCCTTCTCTCTCTCTCTCTCTCTCTCTCTTTTTTTTATTTTTATATATATCTATGTTTTAATGCCTTTTCTATTTTCAATTTTAAATTGTTCATATTTTATTGTTTTTAATGCTTATGCATTTAAATAAGTATTCAATTTTTGCCGTAAGAAACTACGAAACTTCCTAACAAATCCATGAAAAAGTAACCAAAGAGATGCTGGAAAAACATGTTAGGTCCCTTTGGTTGTTAACCATACTGGACATTAACCACTGTCATGGTATCACATACAAAGACATCAAGTTATTTGAAAGTTTGGTTAGCTAAGAAGGAATAATTTTCTTTTACAACTGGAGAAGCAAACAGCACCATTACATTGGTCGCGAAGTAAATGAATTGCAAGTTATAGCTAAAACATACACTATACTTGAGATATGTTAAGTGACCATGCAAGATAAGCCATCATCATGAAGCACGGGCCCCTTCGCACTCTTCATATTCGTCATTGTTGGAATCTCAAGTTTGAAGGAAATCTTTAGAGATGTTAGAAATATTCAGATGACACTTCCTATCAGGTTTTGAGGTACTTAATATCCAATATAACGTAAAATATTAGTCCAATATTGTTGATATTTCCAATATAACTGATGATAGGCTGATATTGCCGATTCCAATACGAAAGACCTTTAGCTGTTACCAATATTTTAAACCTTGCTCTCAACCTTCAAGGATCCACGTTGGGATAAATATAAATAAGAGGATCTTCTTACGTGTGGTAAAGAAGAAATGTCAACGGAGATTTCTGTCAGACGATAAAAAAGAAACATTGATGAAGATTATGCTTTTGTTGTTGTCATTTGCTGCTTGAAAATTTTAATAATCATGTTGTTTCCCACCTATACTCATGGAGGTGGTGGTAGATAGTGGCTGTAAATATAGTGAATTTGGTTTAAATTGATAACTTACTTTATAATTACAATAGAAATGTGATCACATGAACAAGTAATCATCATTGTCATATTATATTTCTTTTGTAAACCTGAATAGGAGTTGCAAGCCTGGCAAAGCAACTAGATGCTAAAAAACATAATATTTAACTCAGTAAAGCTTGAAAGCTAGGGGTATTTAATAACAGAATTACTTGCGCATGTAATATGGGTGTCAGGTTCCTGATTCCTAAAGCATTCTACACAAGAACAATCCAAAATGCAACACCAGAACTTGTTTACATCTTCTAAATGCATTGGGATATGGGAATATGTCTACATGTAAGAAAACACAATAAATTTCTTCATAGAAGAATAAGATAAATTTTATCTTTACTCAATAAAGGTCTGAGAGTAATCATTCATAGTTCTCCTTGAAAAAGCAAGAGTCTAGAAAAAGTGGAAGATGATAAACTTCTTACATACATGAGATATAGCAAGAAGCCTAATTGAGTACACTTCTCAAATGTAGATGGTTAGTTGAGATATAATATGCATATCCTACTCTATGCTAACCAACAAACACCAAAGTTAGTGCAACAGACAAAGTCTAGCACACAAAAACCATCTCTCCCAAAGAGGTACACAAAATCCTATCCTAAAGATACAGGCTCTTACCTTAAAAAAAAAGGGAAAAAAAGAAGAAAAAAAAGAAAGAAAAGAAACACAAACACTACAGATTCATATGTAACGTTAACATAACCCGATAAATGAAACCAAATATGCGAGAAACATAAAAGAGCAGAGCAACCGTAATGTAGTTGAAACACTTGTATCATGAAGCCATCATGCATCAATCATATTGGGAGAGACAGATCTTAGAGTCCTCTACCGATTTTCAAAAACTTTCTCAAGTTTAGCTATACTTCTAATGTCAGTCACTTATGGCTGCGCATTTTGGAAATAAATTGAGAATCCTTTATCTCAGTTCTAATATTTATGGTTATGGGTCACACCTCATCATGGCCCATTAGCCAATGGCGATCAGGAAAGCCACAGCTCAAAGGCAGCAGATAGATATACTCCTATACATCCTTGTTCAATTGTTTTACGTTAAACGAAAAAAATTCCCTACCTATTTTCATTAAGATCTAATTAATGAAATGCAAGGAGATCTATCCACTATTAATTCTCCAAAAAAATGCCCTTGACATTAAACAAAATGACAATCAAATCATCCATATAATGCTCTGACTGTTGCTAAAATAAGAGTTTTTATTATGTACCACCAAATATTGATATTTAGACATATGCCTATCAATAATACAAGGGACTCATGATAACCATCATGTCATTTCTAATTAAAAAAAGATGTTTCACCCATCTCTTTCGTCTTACCACACAAACCACCCCCCCCCCCCCCCCCCCCCCCGCCCCCTTCCTCTCTCTCTTTCACCCTCCATTTTATTCTCTTCTCCTATAACAAAATTTAAATTGAACCTTCTTCTTTTCGTCCTATTTCTTTATCTAAATAGTGATATTTCTCCTTTCCCTTTATTTTTCGTTTATAGTAATAAAATAAGAAGTAATCTCTTTAGAGAAAGGAAAAGGTCAATAAGAAGGCTAGTTGTTAATTGCAAAGGAGGGATACTTTGGGAATTAAATGGAGATAATTATTTATATAACATAATATACAAGAATATTACCTTTTTAATCCATTTTTTAAAAGAAAGGGGTATTTTTTGTGTTCATATATAATATGGGGGTCATGAATCTAAATGTTGAGATTTGGAGGGAATCAAAATATCTAAGATTTTAGGAGCATGTATCTAGGAAACCCAAATAGCTTATTGGAAATTAGGAATTATACCGCCTAGGATAGTAATGAAAGTGAAAACAACCACAATTCCCTTTGATTCCTACTGAATAACTTAAGTACGAAAGATTTATAAAAGCATGAATTTTTCTACAGATTATAAAGTTTCTGAGAAAATATTTCTTTGAGCAAATTTTGATAATGATGAATTGTTGTCTGATATAATTTAATTTTAAAATCAAGGGAGTATACTTTAACATTTTAATTTGATTTTATGTGAAGCAAAGGTGATGCTGAATTGAATAAACAGATTAATCAATTGTTGATTAACTTTTAGGATAAGCCAAGGTCCCAGATAAATTCCTTTCCTAGTTTAGTAGTTTATTTATATTATATAGTTTGAGGTTTCTCACAGATATATTCATGATAAATTATGGATAGGTTCATCTTGTAAGTCATTATGGAAAATCATTAAATATGATCAAAATTCGTATTATATAGATAATGTTCATCACAATGTGCTAAGAAGAGCAGCCAGAACTTGATTGTGTTTTCTATCCTACTTGATGCACAAGCAATATTTATGTCTCACCATGCTATAGGTTTTATATCAAATTTGAAAATTCAAACGTTATGTGATCTAAAATATCTAAATATCTTAATATAAAAAACATATAATTTAAAAAACTTTTTCTGATGGATCAAGAAACTAGAAAATGAATAGGTGAGAGATAGATACTCTAAGGTTTTGATCCACCGGTTAAACATCTTTAGGTCATATGTTTTTTGTCTTTTAAGCTATTTAAATGTCATATATCACATCCATTTGGTCAGATTTTTTAATTTTGGTCCTCCAACCTGTAGTTCTTATATACTTGAAATCCAACTGAATGTTTGTATGATACCTATTTTTTTTTAAAGTATTTTTTTTTTAAGTAGTACATTTTAGATATTGCTTTCAGCTTTCAATATCGAAGCAATAAAAAGCCATGTCACCCAAAACTGCCAAAACTGAACCCAGAACAGATTTCCAAATTTTTATATACAATTCCTACACAGAGTCTAGATTTTGATAAGAACATAAAATCTGAATGATAGAGTCACAGAAATCCTCGAGTTTGTAAAGCATAAGGCAGGTCAGTATGTAGACATAAAATGAGACTACAGGATTAAATGGAGCAGTTTGATTTGCTCACCAAACAATGTAAAATGAACGAATAACATTAAAAGAAGAAAAAAGAGAAGAAAAA
Source organism: Dracaena cambodiana (assembly GCA_036321105.1). Classification (NCBI taxonomy): domain Eukaryota; kingdom Viridiplantae; phylum Streptophyta; class Magnoliopsida; order Asparagales; family Asparagaceae; genus Dracaena; species Dracaena cambodiana. The sequence continues at coordinate 33,924,149 of JAYEPQ010000018.1, forward strand.
TTGAAACCTGAGGACGAATTATTCGATCCATCTCTAGCATTATATCTTCTATTGTGCAACCGTCTCCACGGCCATCATAGTTAGAAAATAGATGAAAAGCATGCAACAAATCATACGTACGTGGGTAGGTTGAGAAAGGTTCACACCTGCAGTAGGTTAGCTGTCAATTGTTTGTATCAAACCAGTATAAGAAGGAAACCATTATTTGGTGACAGAAGTCGATTGATCACATCTCACCAGTCATGAAAAGCACCAATTAATCCGCGATCATAAATTGCGGACAAGGTGTTAGTTGTAATTGTTGGAACTATGTTCATAACCCAAATGGGTAAACTACTCAGAGCCACTGAAAATCCTCCATAATAAGCATTCATGTCCATAACATTCCGGATATCCGTCTTGTTGACACCAAGCAATCTCCAATAATGACCAACTTGTTCTTGCCAAAATTTATCATTCTGGTCAAAATGCTCCGGAGTGACCCCTATTGAGATAATAGCATGTCATATAAACTGTAAGAGTAATATGGAACAACATATTAAGTTTTCACATTACGTTTAACTATCACTCACTTTATATGTAAATCCAAAGAAAATTTCAGAGAAGTATATTATTCTGATGACAAATTGTCATGATTATTTCATGCTAACTAAATGTACAGTTCAAAGTGGCAAAGCACCTGGCAGGCTGGCACTTCAGGTGGCAGAGTCTGGTTCGAAATTTTCACCTACAGTGCCAGACGTAGTTTCATCAAAAAAAATGGTCACACTTGTGCAGGATCATAACGCAATAGTTGACGTCAGCAATGCACGGAGGTGCATTAGGATCCATGGATACTGCTCGAGATCTATGTATAAAGCAAGATGATCTAAAACAGAATGCTAAACACCCATATGCATTTGTGGTGCTCTTTCATCCATCTGGGGGAACTCATTCCTCCATTATGGAGGCTTTCATAAGCCTCAACAGTGATCTTCCCACACTAATTTAAGCCTTTCGGAAAGATCATATATGAATGGCGTGCTACTTTAATTTGTAGGTAAGAATCTGCCGATAAGCTACTCCAGCAGTTAGCCATCAAGACAAACTAGTCTTACCTACAACTTCCAAAAAAAGAGAACCATAGCCATCAAGACTGGTCCAGAATTTTAGAGGATCACCTAATTGTTTCAAAAAACACATTCCTTTCAACATTATCCCTATATTGCATCTATTATGTTCAAAAGTCCAAAAGCAAAACCAAAGAGTTCTTAATATCTTCTAGAAGTATTCTGATCTAAAAAAAAAAGAAAAGCCCATGACTGTTTCCATCTAAACATTGTTGAACTGTTAAGGACAAATTTGACTGCAAGAGGATAGAAAAAATGTGAAATTAACCATCGCCATGCCAGCCTTACCCTTCTCATTTGCATAAGCAAGAAAATTTAACAGAGATAACATAGGGCTCAAAACAGCTATGATAATCACTTTCTTCGCCTGTCTTCTTCTCTTTCATCTTTGACAAGTTCCACCATCATACACGTAGGAGCCCTCCACTAATATCCGACCCCCTAAAGTTTAGAATCTAACATAATCAAGGGCCAGAGTACCTTTAAATCTCCACTTTATATCTGTCACCTGCCATTTATTAATAAGAAACAACAATGGCATAATAAGATAAACACAGACAACATATAATAAAACACTTACTGGCAAAGTCAGACGAACTGGCTTGACTTATGATTGATTTGTGCCCTTTAGTTTGTAATAAATGAAGGTCCACGATCCCTCAAACTTTAATGCAGGAAGCTAATTAGAGTAAGCAGGAAGATTTTAAGTCTACATCTCACCATAATGCAAGTATGCTAAGTAAACTATCATGCTAACATGCCTGGTTGTGAACCTCAGATGATCCTCCTTTATATGTTTATAGAGGTCTATACGGGTTCCCACAAGATAAACATGGCAGAAGCCAGTGTACAAGAACTGGTATGTAGAAGGACTAGGAAAGATAAATTGGGAATGGATAAGTCGAAGGTGCAGGTCCACCAGAAACAAGGTTATGGAACACTGACTAGGATTTGCACATCTGCAATGGAGGGCTGTTAGAGGCCCTAAAATAGAAAGCTGAATGAGTCGAAGGGTTAGAAAGCAAAGTGTAAAGTCTAAGAACTCGTACAACAGTTAAAGACTTTGAATCATCATTAATCACCAGCCAAGAAGAGTTTTAGGATAAGACTCGATGTCTAATGGAATTGTTTAAAGAAAAACGGAGTAGATTCGAAGAGTTGTAGAAATAAAGAAGGAAAAAAAGATCATAGACTGATGTTATCCTCAGTAGAAGACTTTTAGGATAAGGCTCGCCGTCTATTGGAACCGTTCAAAGAGAAATGGAGTAGAGTAGATGATTTGTAGAAATAAAGAAGGAGAAAGATCATAGACTTCAGTTATCCTCACTTTTGGATGCTTTTACAACCCTTCGTGCAGGCAACTTGCAGCGAAGGAAGACTAGCTTCTGTCAACTTCTTCCCTGGAAGACACCTATCTAAGTACTACTTCCTGTCTCTCAAAGCACGCTTAACTGTGGAGTTTTTGCTACAGGTTCTTTCTCAAAAAGAGCTAGCTAGTGTTTCCTGTATGTACAAGACAACTTTCCCGCATGCATCCCATGTGGGATTATTTTGGACGGATGACATTTCTCGTCTGTGCCTGCAATCCTCACCCAAATGAACACCATGTGTGATTCTGGAGATGAAACCCCACAGAAAATTTTTGTTGCGACACTGTGACTCTTAAGTCCAAGTTTACAAACATTAGAGATTTTTTGGCTCTGATATTAACTCTTAACACCCCAAAAAAGGACTGCATAAGAACGCCCATCCAAGTACTATTCTTATTTGGCATTCTTAACTATGGACTTTTTTCCATAGTTCCTAAAGAATGCTAGCTAAGTCTCGAGTTCATGCAAACTATAATAGACCCAACGTTTTCTAGCCCAGATCTAATATAGGAATATTCACTTTGGGGTCGCGACAAAGATAGTTAAATGCATAATCTTAGATAAAAAGATTTTGGGCCAACCCTTTCTTCGTTCCACATTCCCTTATAGGACTTCATGTGCTTTGTTATTTTCTTAACATTTCTTAAATTCTCAATCTTTTCATCACTGCTCGGTGTCAGCGTAGAAATAAACAACAAAACTAGAGAGCAAATCTAGCAGAGCTTGACTTAGCAACTATGATCTTTCACACCCCCATGCACAATTGTGCAGTCACAAGGTAGAAAATACTATCCAACGGGGCCAGTACCAAGGAGGAATTAGATGAAGAAAAAGACTTGAAAGCAGAAGCACGAAAGCATGAAGACATGAAAGAGACTGTATATGCACATGATGCAAGCAGTTTTACCCAGTGAAGACACCTGACACGCAACATAACAGGACACAATTGGGGGGTACAGAAAAGAGAAGATAATAGGCATGGACCATACGTGAGAAAGCTAATTCTGAATGATACTAATATCATGGTAGACTCGGATAAAAAAGTTTGGCTCCATGTAAACATATTTTGTAGGCAAACAACAGCAAACGTGCTGTAAGATGTGCACCCTAGGTAACTAAGCAGAAACAATGTGATAAACAGGAAAGCTACAAGGTAAGCATTGCACATGTTACCTCATTGAAGGGTCAGTTATACAACAAAAATGAGCAACACCAGCATCCAGAGACACTGACAGACAGCAATGAAGGTATTCTAGCCTGTATAAACTACAACCCTTTGAAGAGATGGCAGAAATGATGTTTCAAAGTGTTATAACTCCATTTAAGGAGGAACTATCACAATTAAGAAACCTAAAGAGAAGGACACTGATGAACAATCAAGCTGACAGAATCAGCAAAAACTAATATGGTGCAGCTTAAGAATTAGCAGTTCCATCTCTCCATGGAGACCCATATTTCCACAGCCAGTAAGCAATACTAGTGGGTAACATGTCCCACAGGAAAGCAAAAGGGTCAATAAAACCATCCCATGACAGCTTTAGTACAATTAACCGAGCGAAAAGTGTCACGATTCACACCATTGAGCATTGTTTCCAATTACTAGTTAGTTGCTAGTTCACCTATAGGATATGGCAATTACTAGTTAGTTGCTAGTTCACCTATAGGATATGACTAGTAATTGAGCCGAATGATGAAAGGAGTGAAAATATCAAGATGCGGATGATATAAATCCATTTATATTGTATATGATGTTTTCAATTTATATGTCAAGATTGTGTGACATACACAGTTGGCCAACAACCCATTAGGTTCGAACTTACATAAGGAGGTTATCAAACATTTTCAGGTTCAAACCTCATACTTGATAATTTAAATATTATACTACCCCATTAAATCTACTTCTCTGCGAATCAGATATTTTCTTGAAGTCTTCCACTAGGCCTAAGGGCCCAATTGAGGAGGAATGTTAAGATTGCTTGAAATATATTTTAGGTGCATTAAGATTTTAGATTTAGTGGTTATCTAACGGTATACAAAACTGAATGAGATGCAACATCATTTCATTTAAATTTATTTACAGTACTTAGGACATCTATATATCAAAATTTTACAAATGCGTGAAAGCTGGTGACATTTTTATAACATTAACAAAGATGCATAATCCATTCTCAAGTGGTTGAATAGTTTAAATCATCGTAGAATTGTGTTGACCCTGATCTTAAAGAAGACCTAACAAGCAAACAACTAGTATAAACTTCCACTCTTGATCAAAGTAAGTTTAAAATAAGATTTGAGAGAGCAATAAATTTATTACCTAATTTTTCAAGACTTCTTGAATATATGGAAAGGCGATCAGGTCTAGGAGGGAGCTTCTGAATGCTTGATTGATCAGCACTTGACTGCACACAATTTCTCAATGGAGCTTTCCATGGTGGAACGGTATCATCCATAGCTTCACATATATTCAACTGACCCCTCTCCTGATTCTGCATCCGGCATGTCTCATTTTCTTGTTTCTGCCAGATAGCAGTCTGGACCTGCTGAGCAATGAGTTTCCAGCACATAGCTGTAGTAATATTTATCACCTTCTGCCAAATTACCGGGAAATCTTTATCTTTCCTATAAGCAGGTGGAGCTGAGTACACAAAATATCCATTTGGTCGCAAAAGGCGATCAACTTCCTTGAGCAGTATGCCATCTGAAGAAAAGAACTATTTAAACACAAAGCCAGAGATAAAACTTTGGAAAACTAAATAAATGAAGAAGTCTGCAGGAAAGAACACAATTCCAATTCCATAAGATCAAGTAACAAGGAATAGAAAGAAAGCTTTGTATGACGAAACTGCACCTTAACAAAATTACTCTGACCAAGCTTTTCAACTGAATTTAATAGGTGACCAAGCAAGCAAAGGTATTCAATGTGTAACTAAGACCAAAACATCTTTAAACAAAAAATTTCACTTTTAACCAGATACACTGAACAGAGTAAAGATAATTATTTCAAAGTGCTGCTGATGAAAATGATGACAGAATAGAGACAATAATGAATGACTCAAGTTCCTGTCACAAACGTTCTGGTAGTAACAATACATGCAGGATATTTGTAAAGGGAAACCTTAAACATCAGCAAACTTTTTAATGATTAAAGTAACAACACCATGGAGCATAATTCAAGTTTGTGATGGCTCAATGAAATTGAACTAAATTTTACATTGGCCTGAAAGGCTATGGGCAGAAAGGGGATCACCATAAACCTTGAAGTCCAGTTGACAATTAGATGAATCTGGCATTCTTGTTAGATTTTGGAGGATGATTCAAAAAGCTAGAGGATAAATCAAGCTGATTTCTATTGCATTTCAAGTCGGGTTGTAGAAAGTTGGTGATACCGTTGTTGTATTTCTATGTGAAGTTCTATTGGCACCCATGATTCCCTGCAGACATTGATAAGATAAGCATAGACCTTAGAGAGAGAAGTTAAGGTTGGTACCAGAGACAGAGGGTTTGGGATGACTGGAGGGTGAAATCCTAGCCCAGGTCCGAAGTGTACTATTTCATTTTGAATTATAGGAAATAGTCTTTTTGGCGCTTCCTATGAGATCGCTGAGTACTGCCTACCATTGATGAACTTCAACTACGGCAAACTCCATCAAGAAGTGCAACACTTTAAAATGTGTTCAATCATCTAGAAAGCAGTTAACCAGGAGCAGTTTTGCAGTGCATGAAGGTAACTTCTCTGTTAACCTTTCATCAATTGACCATCAAGGGTAAGTGTACATTGAGAAACAGTAGAAAATTCTAAAAAGTTCCACTATCCATGGTCATTCTATTTTGCATCAACCTTCTAACTTGGTGTTGGAAAAACTAGGAATCGATGACAAGGTCTTGCAACAAAACCTAATAGGCAGTTAGTAGAAAACTTTACCATATTAAGTATGCACTACAACTTTATGCCACCAAAGCAACAACTCTTAATTCTCCTATATGAGGAAAGAGTCTAGAAGGATGAAGATGATATGCACAGGGAACTACATTAATGCCTGAGGCCTCATAAGTAAAACAGCCACACAAAAGAAGTTCCCATTTGAAGCTATAAGGTTAGTTGATTTAAAAGCAACTACATAGATACACCTAATTTTTTAAGTTGAATAAGCACCTACTAGTAATATGATGTACACGCTCAGGAGTTTGCAAAGCATATACATTCACAAGAATGGAAAAAAGTGTTGTAAAGTTGCCCCATTCAGCTACACTATAACGCATCTATGTGGAAACCAGATCAATACAGAAGATATGCAGTCTGGAGAAGGTTAAAAAACAAATACTCTAACAAGTTTTCTTTTTTATCATTTATCAATATACAAATACATAGCCCTCCAAAAATTTCTACATTTCTTCAATCCACAATTTTTTCTTTAACTCCAGTCACATCAAAATGCTTACAATTTCTTCCCAATCAAGGCTCCAGGATAACAAGACATGTCAGCATAGCTTAATGAGAATAGCACCACCTCACAACTGAGAGAGCATACACCTCCTAAGAAATGACGCTTCTTGATAACAAGATATCATTGGCTAACTTAATGAGAATAGCATACACCTCCCATGAAACCGAGAACATATGGCTCTTCAAACTCATGGTGAACAATGAAAAGAAAAGTGAAAAGATGAAATACTAGGGGAAAGATGCAAAGTGGGATCTTAACAGGAAGAAGGCAATATGGAAATTTTGTTAATAAAGAAAGGTGCACTCTGATAGCAATCTACATAGATAAATTGTGTTAAAAGTGCCTCAAATACTCTCATTCTAGTCAACTGTTGACCAAACAGATAGCTATTCAGTCGACTGCAGAGCAGAAGCAGAAGCAAAATCCAGAGGCTGAAGATCATACGCTGGTCAAGCGACCGGCCGGTCAACTGTTCGGCGAAAACATTGTTTCAGGACTTCTGTTTTGGACGCCTATAAAATCCAAGTGCTAGGGTTTTTAGGTGGACTTCTCGGGTTCTTTTACTCTTTAGTGGTTCTATAGAAGTATTTTGCTATGAGTTTTAGAACATTAAAGATTATCTCTTTTGGAGATTCAAGGGTTTAAGGTTTTGAAAAATTGTTTCAACCCTATTGTAACCACCTTTGATGTAGTGGATCTCTCTCCTTGTTTGTGCATGTAACTTGATTTATTGGCTAAACCAAATTAACTTTATGTGTACTTTTCTCTTGTGTATAATAATGATTTTTGTGTTCTGCTTATATCTCTACCTTGTCAAGTCGACTCTCAGTTGTGTTGCGGATGTACCACCAGGATTCACCCACATAAAAAAGAGACATCTTGACAAGATAGAGAAATAAGTAGCTCCTACAAATCACAATCACGAAAAACACACTAAGTGCGGGGTTATAACAAATATCTCAAAAATCTAACCCTTGAATCTCCAAATAGAGAATCTTTAATGGCTCACAAAATATGTCAATAAAACTCCAGAAGAGCCACCAAAGAGTAATAGAAGTCTCCAAGAAGCACAGCTAAAAGAAGTCCTAGCAGCCTTTATAACATCCAAAATAAAATTTCCGGGACTACCCTTCCGACCGAATGGTTAACTGACTAGTTGACTGGTCAATCAATCGGTGTACGGCCAGCTAACTCATATACTGCCTCTGGATTTCTGTTGTTGCTTTTGCTCTGCAGTGACCCAATGGTAGTTGACTGGTCCTGTCAATAAGAGTATTCAAGGCATCGTGCCCAATACAAATAAATGCATAAACGGTCAAGTAACACCTTTGTGATGCTACTACTGCTCCACATTCTAGATGAACGCATTTCGTTCCAAGTGATCCAAGAAGCCTAATCCCAATGCATCACATTCCAAGTCTAGTAATGTTCTATGTACCCATCTTCCTACAAAGGCTTCCATGTACCAGAGCTTCCCATGTTCTGAATAACGTTGTATCATCTTTCTTTTCTCATTATATGGTTTTACAATGTGTCGTACACTCGTATGTTTGTAATCTATGAGATGTTTTCCTGGAGGGGAAGGGACCTCACCATTCTTCTCAAAGAAAGCAAGAAATAGTATTGTGAAAGTAAAAAAGCGAGGCATCTTTTTAAAATTGAAATAGGAGTTTGACTCATAATAAATGCTGGAAGCACAACCAATAAAAAATTGTGATGTTAGCAATGCTGTTTAGAGAGCATAATAATATCAACCCTATCTAAATTTACAGACCAGTGTTCTAAATACTGGCTGGTATACCGGATTTTTTGAAGAAACGGGACATGATAGGCATTTTTTACCGAATATTGTTTTTGGCCGGTATGTGCCGATATATCGGCCACATGCCGATATATTGGTCAACAATGATATGAAAAAATACCGGCCAATACTATAAAATATTAGTTTTCTTAAGTTTGGTTTTGGTTGCAGGTTAAACCCATTAACCCTTTAGAAACCCGACCCAATAGGCTAATAAAAACCCATAATCGAGTTGGGATGGTAAAAAAAAAAAAAAAATGTAAATCTCTCTTTCCCCCTCCCTCCCCGATCGCTCAGCTCAGTCAGCGACGCCTTAACCCTAATTCGCAAAATGTAAATCTCTCTTTCCCCCCCTCCCTCCCTCCCCGATCGCTCAGCTCAGTCAGCGACGCCCTAACCCTAATTCGCAAAATCTCACTCCGATCACTCTCTGATCAACTCCCCTGAACCCAAAAGAAACTTCTGACCCCCGAACCCTAATTTCGTCGACGATTTCTTAAACGTCTAAGCAGGCCGATCTTCAAACAAGCCAAGTCAAGCTTTGCCAGCCATCTTCCTCCATCTCCGGCCATCTTCCTCCATCTCTCCTCTTCTTCGCCATATCAAATTTTTGGTAAGTCAATCTCCCTATTTATTAATTTTATATATTTAATTTCATGATAAATTAGTATTAGATTACAATTGGTTTAATTTTTCTTATAAGTATGCTTGTTTATATGTATATTATTTTTTTGTGTTTCAATTATCCATTTATCTGTCTTTCTGGTTTATTTTGAGATAATTTCGAGTCATCAACCCATTGATTCACTGAATCAATGGGTCGTTCACTTTCTACTTCAGTGAATAAGTGATGAGGAAGAATCAGTGGCTAATTGGCTATGTTCTGTTTGAGAGAAATCAGTAGCTATGTTTTGTTTGAGGAGAATCAGTAGCTATGTTTTGTTTGAGGAGAATCGTCGCTATGTTTTGTTTAGGAGGAGGTTATGTTTTGTTTAGGGGGAGGTTATGTTTTGCTTGAGGCTATCCTCCATGAATTAGTGATCCAAGAATTATGATTTAAAATATTGAAATTTAAATATGCACTTAGGCCAAGGTACAACAACAACAACAACAACAACAACAACAACTAAGCCTTTTATCCCAAGTATTTGGGGTAGGCTACATGAACCAAAAGAGAATCACGCCGGATCGATCACGTTGATAATCATTCTCCATTCATTCATATCAAATAATATCTCCTGATTTAAACCTCTAAAATCCATATCTTTTCGTATCACCTCCATCCATATTTTTTTTTGTCTTCCTTTCGCTCTTTTAACTTGTTACGTTGATAAACTCCCCTTATCATACTGGTGCATTTGTAAGTCTATATTGCACATGACCAAACCATCGTAAGCGATTTTCTCGCATCTTTTCATCGATGGGAGTTATACATATCTTAGCACGAATATCTTCATTTCTCACTTTATCTCTCCTACTATTGCTGCATATCCAACGAAACATGTACATCTCTGTTACACTTATCTTCTGTTAATGACGTTTCTTTATAACCCAGCATTTCATGCCATATAATAATAGCCTAATAGTAGTCTAATAAAAATTTTCCTTCAGCCTTAACGGAATGTTACAGTCGCATAAAACTCCCGTTGCACTTCTCCACTTCAACCAGTCAGCTTGTATCTTATGATTGATATCACTATCGATCTCTCCATCATTTTGAATAATAAAACCCAAATACCTAAACTGACTGTTCATTTGTATATCTTGTCCATCCAGTATTACAGCACTATAGTCTAGAGTCCATCATTGACTAAATTTACACTTCAAATACTCTATTTTAGACCTACTCAATATAAAACCTCTAGATTCTAATGTGTGTCTCCATAACTCTGACTTGGCATTCACCCATGCTCTTGTCTCATCAATTAAGACAATATCATCAGCAAATAGTATACACCAAGGTATCTCATCCTGAATAGCTCTAGTAAGTTCATCCATCACTATAACAAATAAGAATAGGCTCAATGCAGATCCTTAAAGTAATCCAATTGTGATAGAAAAATCACTTGTTAGACCATCATATGTTCTGACATTGGCCGTTACTCTATCATACATGTCCTTAATTATATCAATATACTTGATGGGGACTCTTTTCTTTACCTATGTACACCAAAGCACCTCTCCTGGTACTTTATCATAGGCTTTATTTAGGTCAATAAATACCATATGCAAATCTCTATTTCTCTCTCGGAATCGCACATAGGCCAATGCAAATACCCTAAACTTGTTTTAAGTATTTTAATATGTTCTATGTAAGCAATGATATGTTCATCCTTCAACCAGCATAACGCTGATATAACATCCCGGTATTTAGAGTTATATCGCGATATTCCGCCCGGTATCCAGTATCCGTTATGTAATTTGACCGACTGGTATATCACTTGTATCCAATATTTAGAACACTATTACTAATATTGTCCATTAGGAACTCTGTATCAAACAAAGCGGCTAAGAGGCCTGCTTGTGTCCACATACGAACTAAGGGCCAGGAGCCTGCCTCTAGAATCAGTTAAAATAGTTCACAAAGGGTAAGTGTGGGTTTATGGCTTGTGGAAGCATAATAATGAATGAAAAAAGATTGTAATACACGCATACAAAAAGAGAGCATAATCATGGAAGGTCCTTTCTGTTAACCTATCAACAAGGCACATTGGAAACAGTGAAACACAGAGGAAAAGAGAAAAGTATGATGTGTGTATATATGCTAAATATTGCAACAGAGGCACTAGATATCTGAAAGGCTATTGTTAGATTCCTCAAACAAGTTTGCTTATTTATTACAAAGGCTCAAATATCTCTATGTTAACCTCACAAGTCTTTAGTGATGGCATCGGCAACAAGTAAATCACACAAAGGAACCAAAGGAATAAGCCAGAGCAGACCCACTTGCAACAAATAGGAGACTTCGTCTATGTGTCACTGAAAGCAAAAGAAGCTCGGCAATCATGTGATGCAACTGTTATGATGGTATCCTTTATGTTTGGCAGCTGTATCCTAGAAAGCAAAAGCTTGCCATGTTGATCCAGGTCAAAATACTTCAGAATCATTTAGAAGTTTGTGATCTGCAACTATATGAACGCACAAGAAATGGAACTAGGTTTCCAAGATGAGAAATGATGAATGGTCTAAATGACAGTATGAAGTGTGATTTAAAGTAGACCAAAGCAGCAAGCGGTATAAAGAAGTTTTCGGATATAAACATTATAACCAATAACTTCTACAGTATCCGCCAGACAAAAATAATATTTAAAAATATTATGAAGGGGAATAAGATAAAAACTAAAGCTTTACCATTTTCATGCCAATCGACACGACACCTTGAACAGTGAACCATTTCAAATGAGCATTTGGGGAAAGGTAACTGTTTTGTGGCCAAAACAGAAATCATAGCACTGATACCGCGCTCCAAAGCAAATTGAATCTGATTTTCATGGCCATCCTTGGGAGCAAAAGACACCGTATGAATATCTAATGGAAGTAGGTATGCTGAAAAGCTAGCAACACCACAGCCAACATCCAAAACTTGAACCACCCCCGCAGTACGCAAATCGCCTGTTTTATTTGTTGTCATATTTCCTAGCCTGCAAAAGATACTCATAGTTATTTTAGAGAAACTAAAAAGCCTTTATTGATTAGAATTGATGAATTACTTTCCATTTTAGTTTTCTCTACATATTCATGGAATACGTATTCAATTTAGGTAAGTATAGATTTAATTACCATCAGCATCCAATTATGAAATTACATAGAAACCCTTTTAATAAGAACAAGAATTTAATGTTACATTCATCTAGAGTTAGTCTTTTCTATGAGTTAGCACGTTAAACACAGATGCATTCGATTTGCATTACTAAATCCTTGAGTTGACGGTCTTCTTACATCAAATAAATGTGTCAAGAACCACATTTACCCCATGAGCATTGTTATAGGTACCCATTTAGTATTGATTTCCTAGGGATCAATAGCAGGGTCTTAGTAAATTGTCAAAACACCATCTTGGATTTTGTGGGTGCCCAGATGAGTATTCTAACGGGTACCATAGCATTTCTTTTACCAATGGGGTTCTGTGATCACTATGTTCACAAAGCCAGTCTAACACTTACGTGGGCCATGGAAGGGCCTCCAACCAAATAGAGCTAAATAAATTCTTTTGCCGACACTAATGAGGTCCTAGGATCTCTAGCACTTGGTGCTCTAAAACAATGTCAAGGATCACTTTACTGAAAAGCTTACAATATTGGATTGTGGACTAAGAATGTGAAGCTAATTAAACAAAGAAATTTGCAATACAAACTCATTTTTGTGAACTTGAAGCCATTAAGCCCCAGTGCTTTTGGTCTGAGACCCACTCACCCCAGGAAATCTACCTTTCTTAACCAAATCTTTTTAAAATAAAGAATTCAACTCAAGTCAACTGGTAATTCACATACTGCACAACCAATGCTTAAATCCGATTCTTGGACTGGTTATGAATGAGCTTGCTAGCACGAGCTATAAGAAGGTAGGCTCTATGCAATGCCAGGTGAGAGGTATACTATGTGTAGTTCTTCTTCAAGTAGGGTGACGCAGGACGGAAGCGGAATTAGGGTTAGGGTTTTAAAAACTAGGGTTTTCTAGAGGAATTGGGGAAAAAATAATAGATTGGGGAAAACTTTTGGGATTTGGGAATCCACCCAGGCCCACGCCCACTCTCCACGAATCCACGAAAAAAGATTTTTACTCAGCGAATTCCACGCCAGAGATTTCTCAAGAAAATTTCTCAAAATATTATTCATCTCTTTCTAATACTCCATACAACCCTATATATAGGGAAACCCTAACAAACATAATCCTAATAAAATCAAAACTCCTAATCAAATCAAATATCTAATACAATCCAAATCCTAATCAAATCAAATCAATCTAATCTAATCTAATCTCCATCAATTCTCCCCGGCTTCAAAAAATTCATCTCCGATGAATGCAGAGAGAAGTAATGATAAACACGTCCGGGTTGAACTGATCAACATCCACGAAGTATTCCAATTAGGCCATGGTGGTGGTCGAGGAACCATAGCTTGTGCATCATATCTGAATAAAAGTGGTGGAGAGGGAACTGGCTTCGTTAATGAATTTGTATCGAACCATGGTAGATCTGGAAAGACGTATAATTTCTTCACAATTTCTGGAAGCAACCTCTCAGGAGGAACCGAAACTTTCACTTCATTATCAAGTACAAATTCCTGCAAAATATTATGTAGATATACAACAAATTTGTACTTATCATTGCAAATTGCTATCTGTCTAGAGATCTCATCATGCATAACATGCATATCAGGCAAATGCAATGCAACAGACTCAAGTGGTACAACTCTAAAAAACAGATATGTTGGTTCCCTAAAATGACATACATCAATCACCGCAAATGATATAACATCACTACACTGTGTGGGAATTTGATGAATCTCGAAAGGAAACTCCAAATGATTTCTAAAAAATAATATATTAGGATTAACCTGCCAAAATATGGGAATGATGCTTAAAGACTTACCGGTAGCAATATTAGTGTCAACTATTTCATACTCGGTTTCTTCATCTACATTTGACTCCAAAATTGAAGATCTAGTATCATGTGGGGATGCACTAGACTCTACCAAAACATTCTGAGTATCAGTAGTATCAGTAATACTCTTTACAGTATCATGGATTTTAATAGGAATATAAATCTCAGTTGGTGGATGTGTATTAGACTCTTGTGCCTCAATAATAATGTCATCATTAAGCATAAAAGGAATATAAGTATCAGAAATAAGAATAGACATGTTCGATTCCAATTGTGATTCAACTACAGTACTTTCCTTAGAAACATGAAGCTCAATAACTTCTGAATCGTCAACGTGATTAGGGGGCATGATATCTATGGGTACACTCTTGAGGGAACACTCATAATCGTAATGCCAAGATATGCGACACTTAGAACACTTGGTCATGGTACATTGAAAGGTAGAGTGTCCATATTTGTCGCATTTAGGGCACTGTGTTCTAACTTTTAAAGTGAATCTATTTTCCAATTTGTCTAAAAGACGAGTCCTATAATACGTAGGAAGATACTCTTCAATAAGAATATCTTTCATCTCTTCCCACGATTTTATAGGATTCCTATAACGTTCCTCACAATCTATCTCTACTGAAATCCAAAAATTCTTGGCTTGTCCCACTATTCGTCTTCTAGCAAATTGAAATTTACGTTTGCTAGATATTTCATAACAGTCAAAGTAACATTCCATATTCACTAACCAATCAATAAAGTCGCGAGTAGAGGAATACCCATCAAATACAGGATCTTTATACCAGAATTTTTCATCTATTATTTCTCTAGCAGCACGCAGATCATAAATATAATGGGATCTCTTTGACTCCGAATGGCGACTAGATCGTGTTGTAAAATGAGACATGCTTAATATAATGAATGGATCATGCAATGCGAACTAGTCAAGTATACAGATGATAGTGCAAAATCTAAGACTCAGACAACCCAAATTCATGCATTAAATTAATTTTTCCCAATAAATTAATTGCTAAATGCAAATGAATATGAGATCACTAGAGAGAAACAATTAACCATTCCGTCACAAATTATTGCAATCCAATAATATTTGCAAAGAATTTAGTAGTTGAAATTCAGTTCAAGTTAAGTATCACCTGGAGAGATGAGTAGTTCATGTCCAAATAAACTTTGAATCACCACTTTTTTTTCTTAACGGGTCTGCGCTGTCAGCGGGTCTGCGCTGATGTACTGATCTGAATCAAAAGTGGAGTAGATCTGGATCTATGGGTCAGATCTGAAGTTTGCGGGTCAGACCCAAAATAAACCCAATCTTCTATTCTTCTGTGGATGTGGATCTGAACCAAATCAACCCAATAACAAACAAATCCAAAACCAATAACTTTCTTCTCTCGTTCTGCAGGGGCGAAGGAGGACGGCGCGGCGGGCGGTGGCGACGAGGCTGCGGCGGGCGGCGGCGAACGGAGATTTGACTCAGCTTCGTTCTGCAGGGGCGGCGGACGGGGAGGCTTCGTTCTGCAGGGGCGAAGGAAGCAGGACGGAGGCGGCGGAGGCAGAGGCGGAGACGGACTGGGCGGAGGCGGCGGAGGCAGGCCGAAGCGGAGGCGGACTGGGCGGAGGCGGCAGAGGCAGGCGGGCGGTGGACAGCGGGCGGAGGCGGACTGGGCGGAGGCGGCTGCTGCGGGTAGGATGAAGGCGGCGGAAGATGGCGACGAGGGCGGCAGAGGGCAGCGGTTGACTCAGGCGGGCGGAGTTGCCGGCGGAGGCGGACGGCGGGCGGACGTGGAGGCGGCGGGGAGAGGGTTTGTCGGAGGGGGGGGGGAAGGGTTTGCTGGGAGGGGGGGTCGGTCGGATCTGGAGGGAGGGAGGGCGGACGAGACGAGGGCGGCGGCTAGAGTTTTGGGGGGGGGTTTTGAGTTTTGGGGGCTTTTTGGGAGTCGGGTGGAAGAGGAGGAAGAAAGAGTGGGAGGATTTGAGGGAGAAAGAGAGTTTTTTTTTTTTTTGTCTCTCTCTCTTCTCTGCAGATCAGATTTTTTTTTTTTTTCTCTCTTCTCTGCAGATCAGATATTTTTTTTTTTTTTTTTTTGATCTGTCAGAGTTTTTTTTTTTTTTTTTTTCCTCGCTGGTTGATGGAGGGTGAGGAGTGAGGATGAGGGTGGCTAGGTCAGGTGGAGGAGGATCAGGTGGAGGAGGAGAAATTAATTTTAGGCTCTGATACCAATTTGACGCAGGACGGAAGCGGAATCAGGGTTAGGGTTTTAAAAACTAGGGTTTTCTAGAGGAATTGGGGAAGAAATAATAGATTGGGGAAAACTTTTGGGATTTGAAAATCCACCCAGGCCCACGCCCACTCTCCACGAATCCACGAAAAAAGATTTTTACTCAGCGAATTCCACGCCAGAGATTTCTCAAGAAAATTTCTCAAAATATTATTCATCTCTTTCTAATACTCCATACAACCCTATATATAGGGAAACCCTAACAAACAAAATCCTAATAAAATCAAAACTCCTAATCAAATCAAATATCTAATATAATCCAAATCCTAATCAAATCAAATCAAATCAAATCAAATCTAATCTAATCTCCATCATAGGGTCTTTGTTGCTATAAAGTCCCCAAGTTTGCTATAAATTATATCGCATTCAGAGACTATTACCATAGCTTTGAATTCTAAAATAACTCAAGAAAACCGAGTCTCCAAGGATGGCAAGGAGAGGATGAAGAAAAATACCTTTTCAGAGCCAGACAATAGGAAATAAGAGAAGAAATTACAAGTGACTTCATTGCAGCCATCACTGACAATAACTAAGAATATCTGATTGAACCCATAAGCAAAAAAGTAAGAATTGTGAACATTACACAAAATCCTTCCTAACTCATGCTTAGAAGCTTGAAATGCCTCTTTATTTATATATAACTGTCATCCTCAACTCATCATCCAAATTAACTTCAGAAAAAAATTTGAGAGTATAAAAGTGGGCATTTAGGTGACAGAAAACTAAGGACAAAAGCGTGACTCGGTCACATGATTGATGAACATTAATCAGTGTATTTTCTTCAAACTCTTAGTCCATGATAAAGAACAAAATCAGAAAGAAAACATGTAAATGTTGCAGGGCAACAGGCCCATATGGGCAGTACAAGGTCTCCCAATTGTCATAAAAGGAAAGAAAACACCAGTCATGGTTTCTGGAGATCTAGCAAATGATGAATTTTAGATTTAATCAAGATCCTGATATCTAAGAGTATAGGGAATGATCATGTTACTGTTCCCCAAATAAAATATGACAGGGGGCATAACATCCATATAACATCATTGCACGAGCACACAAACAGGTCCTTTGTTTGTATGGGAATTACGATCTAGTACCTCCATTTTCATAGTTGTCCATGGGAACTTAATTGGAATGTTGGAACACAGTATTGAGAAGTCAGGCCTTAGGAATCCCTTTACATAGAGAGAACACAAGAAAAACTAGCTCTTAGAAGTTACAACTAACCCTAAATTATCACAATATACCAAAATTCTAGAAATCATGACCTCAAACAAATAAGAAGGGCTTGTGTACAAGTACACAACTACACATCATCTATATAGTCATGGAGCACCCGTTTGCATTATACTGCATATACTGGTTAAGAAATAAACAAATCTATAAATGTTGGATTATATGAGTTCCAAGCCCTGTGCTGAATGTCTATCAAAGTAGATGGACATTTCTTAGTAAAATGGCATTGGAGAAAGATTCTTGGGGTAAGTGCAAGGATAGAATAGGCATCATAGTGAAAACGAGGAAGCATCACTAGTTATATTTAATACTGGAAGAGGGCAAAGGGAGAGACTGTAATCCCAATATTGGAAGAAAAGGATTTGATACAAAAACAATAATAACAAGGCCTTTATTCCAAAATTTTGGGGAAAGAAAAGGATTGGATAGATTGCTAAATATGATAGGATCCCATCATCCCAGACTTATGTCTTCTTTTGGGCAGTATGGATTTCATGCCTTTTAGCCAAATGCCTATCAAAGTTAATGGGTTTTGTCATTTAACCTATGTAATTTACTTCTAGCAAAGAAGTTTGCATACTCCTATAGACCTATATCATTAAATTTCGGCAGTCTAGCACACTTAATTGTCCAGAAAAATGCCACATTGCTTCACTTTTATTTATTAATGAACACTCCTAAATATATGAAGGCCAACTTCAAAAAAAAAAAAAAAAGTATATGCTGCAAGCCACATGATAAATTATTTTATCAAAATAGATAATTTTAAATTTACTATGAAAATGTATATGAAAGCAAAAAAATCGCAACAAGCTCAACTCAAAATGCACATAGGATGTGCAATCAGTGAAGAGGTTTCAATCATAGTATGCTTTCAAGAATGTCCCTGAAGAAATTTAATATTTAGGATAGAGACTATATACAACTATCGAAGAAAAAAAATCAAGCATTTATAGAGCTTACCTTTCAATATACTCAGAAGCTCCATGTTTAAAATGAGTACCACCTCCAGGAAACCACCATAGCTGCTTACCCATTTCATGCACCCAATTTTGACCTCCTTTGACTTTAGCAAGATGAGAATGATTCACATTACTGTGCCAAACATAATCCCGGCTTGTCGGCCATTTTATTGGTATCTTATAGTCAATAGGTGGGGGCACCAAGCAAAACAAGCGCTTCTCTACAGGAGGGCAATGGCTTTCAAGTTCTTCATTTTTCGAAATTTTAGAACTCTGAAGTAAGCTTTTAACGTATGACAGATCATGGCAAGGAATGTGCTCGTTGAATTCCAGAGGGCACACATTCATCCCACTTTTAGGTATGGAAATTGACTTTGACCTGTAGGTAAGAGCAACTTTATTTTTGAATCCTGTTTTACCTGCAATAGATGAAAGAAAATTTGTAAGAGCAACGGCTATACCAAATGAACACCGTTACAGTTTTGTACAAACTATACATTATGATTATATGAGAAACCGGGTGCCTTATACATGGTCACAGAAGAATACATGGAGCCAGCTGAATCGGCATCTATCATATCAAAGATCTTAAGAACTTTGCTTCCCCAACCCACACACAGACCCCGAAGAATGGATGGACTGATGAAATTTTTCATGTCAAAAGAGTACTCTTCAGCACTATACTTGGTAAAAAAGTGTCTGGATGTTATAGACACGCTCACCGGCTCATTGCCATAGACGAGCCTTCCCACCAGCCAGGCAAGCAGGACATACTAGAACACTAGTACAGACAATACATACAGGCACACAAAACAGTGCCTAAAGCCTGCACAAGGTCCGTATGCACATGCACAGGCACACACGTATATGCCACTTATAACAAATTTGGCAATTAAACAACATGTGCACATTAAAATATCTATATGTGAATTTGTATGTAAAACTTGTATGTAAAAGAACATTTACGGATAATATATTTAGCTGACTAGTTATGTAATTAATGATGATAAGAGAGACAAAAGGATCTCCATCTGTTTTCCAATAAGAAGATTAAGGAGATGAGGATGAGTTTACCCCCAAGCGATTGCTTATGCTTTTCCATCAGTTAAGGACATCAATGATCATATTACAAAAAAAGAAAATAGGAACTAATTATGTATAAACATTTCAATGTAACATGACTTAAACCATTGCAGAACTTATACTAGATATGAACAATATCTCCAGCCTCTCACCTATGTGCTTCCATCCTTTGGAATCCACTCCATCTTAAACCTATTGTTACAAAAAAGAGCAGACACCAATATGACTATACAACAAGGGTCAACACTTTTAGAGATAGATTACTTCAGGTAGCTATTGTCGCATACTCCATCTACATGGTTTGTACAATGAAAATTATAACACCTGTCCTCACGCAAACTAAACAATGGTGGTAATCAATTTAAGTAGACCCAGAACAACGAGGTCGAACAAACATGGGACAGTTTCGTTTGACATATTAAAATAGGAACAGGTATAAGCTACAAATCTCCAACCTAATATAAGTTCACTAGATCTTAGTTGGCCCTGCCCAACTAAGTTCGACCTGCATGCGGGCCTAAAATAACAGAACCCCCTCAAATAGATACAGCGTATAAAGAGAAACAATTTGGAATATTCACTATCAAGATCCCCATTATACAAAAAAAAGAATATTTATTTATTTATTTTAATACTTCTGGTTTACAGGATCCACCCTACACGCCCTTATCTTCAATTTTGTTGCCATTCCATATGCTTCCTCAATTTTTGCAATTCCCCTGGAACATGACATGTAAAGATAGAATTGGGTTCACTTTGTGTAAAGGACAACCAATTGCAGAGAACATTATAGATGAATGGCATGCCTGCCGCCTTCCTGTCTCAAGTCAATCACAGATGAAGGATCAGCTACTAGAGGAAGCATTCCGCATGGAAAACCTCAGTCTGTGGTTTCTTTGAGATCAAACTCGTCATTTATATTTATCAGCCCAATAAGATGGATATATACCTTACCCAGTCATAACTCAAAAACAAGTGCACAGTAACAAAAGCAAAGCCATCATCCCAAATCCATCTCTCTTTAGATATATCCCACTTACTTATTGCTCCGTTAAATATGACACTATCTTTCCTCATAGCTGTAGCACTTATTGGATGCTACCTTATATGCATTGACCAGCTATCAAGGTTTTCCCTTCCTGTATCCTCAAATGAAGCTACTCTAACTTATTACGAGTGCGCACATTTTTTATCTTCTCTTTGATTGCCGCCTGCATTCATCACAACACTCATTTTAGCTATCCAGATATGCTCATGTTTTTTAATTGGCCAACTTTTTTACTCATGAAGCATAGCTGGTCATATAGACAACCACGATAACAACTAAGCGTTTTATCCCCGGTACTTGGGATAGACTACATGAACCAAAAGAGAATCACACAGGATCAATAATATGGATGATCCTTCTCAACTCATTCCTATCGAACAATATATCTTTATTTAAACCTTTAGCATCCACGTACTTTCATATCACCTTCGTCCATGTTCTCTTTAGCCGGTCCTTTGCTCTTTTAACTTGTCCTATATTGATAAACTTCACTCATCGAACTAGTGTATCTGTAGGTCTACGTTATGCATGACCAAACCACCGTATGCGATAGTTCTCATATCTTCTCTTCTATGGGGATTATGATAGCAAGAATATCCTCATTTCCCACTTTGTCTCCCTCAGAAATACCACACATCCAACGAAGCAGTCTGCATATCTGATATACTCATCTACAGCTGGTCATATAGACATCTTAAAAAGTTTTGTCTTCAATTTCATTAGCATTCTTAAACTGCAGAACACTCCATGTTTTGATTCTATGAAAAATACCTTCCCCGAATTCTTCATAAATCGCCCTAGTTATATATCTTGGGCTTAAATATTAACAACACCCTATCAGTTAATACTATATAAAAATCTTGATTATTCTCTTAAATTCTTATCCAACCATGCTAAAATTAATGATAAATATGAGTGGTTTTCTAGCAATTAGTAGTAAATCCAGTTGTGCCCAAACCTGCTCCAAATCCAAATTCATCAAGATCTCAGAACTGCTATAGCAAGAAAAATTTTGAAGAATAGTATGATCCGACCGCGGAACCCCTCAAACCAAGCACTCATGGCAACAAAATCAAGAAACCCATTACGGGCATTGCCAATCCAACAACAGAAACAGATTCAAAAACGCATTTTGATCAAAATTTGAGGAGATTCTTTTTTATTATTTTTTCCCCCTTTATGGGTACCTTGAGAAGAGGAGGAAGGGGAAGTGGAGTAGGAGAGATCGGTGGGGGCGCGGACGACGACGGCGGCGGAGGGATTGGTGGCGAAGAGAGTTCCGGCGTAAAAACAACCGATTATCAGCAGCAAAGCCACCAGCATCAGCTGTACGGATCGAGAGTCGACGACCACCGACGCCATTGCTCTCTTTTAAGGGAAGAAGCCCTACGCCTCTAGAAGGTAGGTTTTGGTCTTTTTTTTCTTTTTTTCTTTTTTCTTTTTTTTTTTTGGTTGGGTGGGGGGGAATTATTAAGAGAAAAAAAACTTTTATTCTTTTAGGGAATGTATGTAGACTAATAATTGAGATTTAAAATTTTAGATTTTTACATATCTGCCCCTTACATATTTAAAAATTAAAATTTAGTCCTTCCAAATGTTCATATTTATAATTTAGTAATCAAATACTTTAAGTTACCTCACTTTAGTCCCTAGACATATCTGAGTTACGTCACTTTAGTTCTCTCTTCTCTCTTTCTCCTTCTCTCTGCATATTCTTATTGAGTTCCCATCTCCATTCTTCTCCGCTTTCTCTCTTCCCTCTTCTTATTGTTTTTTTCTGAATTACTTTACTTTAGAGATTAACTGGGAGGAAAAAAGAGAGGAGAAAAATGAAAAGGAAACCTAATAAGAAGAGAAAGAGGGAAGAGAGGACAAAGTGAAGTAACTCGGGGGTATAGCAAGAGATTCGGACAAAAAATATAGCTTGCGACTAGAGTGAGATAACTTAAAGGATTTGGGAGACTAAATTATAAATATGAAGATTTGGAAGACTAAATTCTAATTTTTAAATATTCAGATACCTAAAAACACCTTAAAATTAAGAAAGTGGCTACACAAAGTTGTCCATTTAACTAGAATGCGGTGATTCTGTAAACTTACAAATTTATCCATTCTTAAGACAAATAAACTCAAAACTAACTCTATGATACACATATTATGAACGCAAAAATAATTCTACGTAATGAATTCATTGTTATTTTATATATATGAATGTATTTTTTTTAATTTGAAAATTAATTGATAATTTAATTTTTCAAAAAATATAAGATTTAGAAAATATGAAAATGTAGTGAATTGGTCAAAGTAACAGATAAATTGGTCGATCGGGTTCAGTTAAATAGGCTGCTAATGATATCATCAAACTTGACTTGACGTAAACTAACAAAGCCTATGGAAGAGCAGACAAAATTAAGAAGAGTCAACCTCAAATAGATAAATGTACTTTCTCTTGCCCACTGCAAACTCCTTGGGAGTCTTCTTGAAGTTGCCGTAGATTATTTCTACTTCTGCCGTCAGATAAAAGTGTTTATAGACTTTTGTGCTCAAAGAAAATTGGGAAATTGCCAGGCAACTTCCATAATCTTCAACCCATTAATATATTGAAATTAGATTTTTTTTTTTTTTAAAAAAAAAAGGTTTTACATAATGATCTCAGAAACTTCATATTTTAATTTTAGTCTTCCAAAATATTTAAATTATACCGTTTTAATTCCTCCGTTGTTTATTATGTTACGCTTCTTTTTTTATTTTTATATATTAGTAAAACTAAAATGTCCATGACTCAATTAGAAAGATTAAAAGATGGCTCACAAACCTCTTATTCCACCTCCCTCAAGCTCTCCTACTATCTCAACCCTTCCAACCCTAACCGTAATTTAGGAAATCCAATCCCTTCATCCTTACCCTTAAGAGGGGAACCCAACCAAATAAAGAGAAAGAGGTTAAGGATAGAGAGAAGAACCCAACTAAGAAGAGAGAGAAAGAGAGAGATTGACGATGGGGAGAGGAATCCAACTAGAAAGAAAGTAAGAGAAGAAAATAGAGAGAGATACCCAACCAAGAAAAGAGGAAGAGGGAAAGAGAGACGGCCTCACTTTCTAGGAATTAACATGGCTAATGGTAGTGATCCAGAAAGACTAAACTAGTGTAACTTAGGAATCGATATTCAATTTTTAAAAAAATTAAGGAATGGATATGTAAAAAAAAAAAAAAAAAAAAACCTTCTTAAAATTGGAGGAGTTAGTTGGGTTGGAAAAGTTGGAAAATTTATACGAAACCGTGATGTTATAAAAATTTATAATTAATTACAGGCAGCTGTAGATGATTCAGTTACGTTCCCATGAGTTTGGAACCAATAAAGAGTTTGAGGACGAGCACGGGAAGAGATCCATCCTATTTCCGTTATTCTTTAAAATCGTTGCTAAGGTCGGCAAATAAATTAAAAAAATATTTTTATTTTATCATATGATGAGCATTGAAATTAGCTAAAGTAGTTTTGGAATACAATAGATGTTTTTTTTTTGAACAATTTGGAATATATTTTTAATAAATAGAGACTACTATTTTCGGTCCGACGGATTGCATAATTAATTTTAGCTGATGTTTTCTTTGTTGTTTTTTCTTTTTTTTCTTTTTACTCATTACACAGCCCATGATCAGTAGAAGGAAAAGGCCAAAAGAAAGGAGATATTTTTCTATCTTCGAGTTCGACCACCACCAGTCTCCATCATTCTAACAAAATCTCGGAAGCAAACAAGCCCATCACCATCGGAATCCACACCTCCGATCATCCTCCGGCACTCCTCAATCCCGCACTCCTCCCCCTCCCCCAGCGCCGCAAACACCCCCATCAGCTCCTCCGCCGATATCTTCCCATCCCCGTCCGCATCGAAAACCCTAAACGCATCCCTCATCTCCTCCTCCACGCCGCTGCCGCCGCCCTCCACCACAACCACCGCCAGCTCCTCCATGCTTATGCACCCGTCGCCATCCCGGTCCATCTCCCGGACCATGGAGTCCACCTCCTCGTCCGTCAGCGGATCGTGCTTGCCGAGCCGGCGGAGCAGGGTCTGGAGCTCGAGTCTGGTGATCTTGCCGTCGCGGTCGCGGTCGAAGAGGTTGAACACGTCGGAGAGGGAGAGAGGGAGGACCGATTTAGGGGAGGAGGAGGAGATGTCGGAGGCGGATGAGGTGGCGGATCCGAAGGACGATGGGTGATCGTCCTTCGAGATCGAACTGGTGAGCTTCTTCTTCTTAATTTTGTTGGTTTTGGTAGAGAAGAGGGAGGTGACATTGTTGATGAATTTCATGATTGAGATAACAATGAAAATTGTAGTGTGGGATAAAAGGGCAGAGAGGAGAGGAGGGTTAAAAAGGGGAGGAGAGTGAGAAGGAGGAGGAGAGGAGGTTTCGAGGAAGTTTCCCTGTGGGGGTGGAATTTTCATCGGCATTGATTTTTTTTTTTCCCACCTTTCTTTATTTGATTTGATAGGTGGGGTTGAGTCTGGATGATGATGACGATGATATGATGGGATGTGTTCATTTTTTTTAAAAGGGAAAGTTTTAAAGGAGCACAAATTTTTTTTCCTCAGTGAGCCCGCTTAAAAATTTAATTTTATTTACAATTTTCTCATTTAAATTTTAGGACAAAAATATTTTCGGCCTCTCTGTTCTCTCTCATCTCCTTTATCGCCATTGCTCTTCCGCTGCCGCCGCCGCTTCTCCTCTTTTATGACGGTGAGATCAAAAGTGTGCTCGTATTTTAATGCAAACTCCAAACATTGATCAAAGTTGTGCTCGTTCTTCATCACAAACTCCAAATATTGATTCGGGTGAATCTAGACTTACAGTCCCGGATTCATTATGCTGGAAGTGATGGCACATTTAGATTTTTTAGCATGCTAATTAGGAAAAATCCTCTTTTTTCAAAAGGAATGGTGGACTTACTATGAAAAGTGGGCTCACTGGGAAAAAAAGGTGTGTCCCTCTAGAAACTCCCTTTTTAAATTGACAGTGTTTGAGATGTACAGGGTTTGTTTTGTGTATCGGTGCGTATGGTTGACTTGTTCTTTTATGAGATTGTTGGGGATGTACAAGGTTTGTACATTGTATATGCAATATTTTTTTTTTCATGTGCATATATAGGAAAATTCTAAACGAGCACACCACTGGAGGCAGTGAGCACCCTTTGCTTAGTGATACACACCTGTTTATCTCAGTGAGAGCACCCTATTCTTTGGAGCCTTTCCTACTACCCCCATCCTCCCCGTTTCAATTCATAATCATCTCCAAGGGAGCTTCAATGTAATTTTTCTAATCTAATTTTTCTTTTATTTGAACCATAGAATTTTTTTAATAGAAAAAAGAGGCACTAATTTGGGTTTATGGCACTAATTTAGGTTTATGTTAGAAGTTGAATTTTTTTCTTAGGCTATTTTTCATGTATTTGTTGTCTTTTTTTTTTTTTTTGATGAATTGTTTAAAAATATTAGAAATAGTGAAAATTGATTGCTCATGTAATTTATGTGAGTCAATAACTTATTTTCGTAACTCTCTCTCTAGGCTAGCTATTGTTAATAATATTTGAGAATGAATATTTTTTAATTAAGATCTAATAATGAGCAACCTAAAACAAAAAACTATTTAGTTAGACGTGATTTACTCTTCATACAAGTAAAATTTCATAAAAGTTAGATTTTATTTAATCATGGATCAAATGTAAACAAAACGAATGCATCAAAACTATCAATAAATTCACTGATTAACAAATAATTATCTTTGAGCGTGATTGAAGAAGCCAGGAATTGTATCAGATTCAGTTCTGATTCGTTAAGGAGATGAATTCACTGAGGGTTGCAGCGGAGTGGGGGGATGGGGTCATAGGGGGAGGGCGAGAGGGAGGAACGGGGACTGCGACGGGTGCACTGGGAGAGGGGGCGCGAGGTGGGGGCGAACAAAGGAGCGGGGGATGCTAGTTGGGGGCGGAGAAAGAGACGTGGGTGTCCTCGACAATAATCTCTCGGTATAGTTTTGAAAGAATAATGACGAGTGACTTAAAAATTGATGCCCTTGGGGAGGACAGGTGCCCTTAGTAATTTGGTGATTGTACTTAGAAGCAAGCAATCTTCGTAAATTTCAGGGAAGAGGTTAAGGCCCCTAAGGGATCAGGTTGGGCTAGGCTCACAGGCCGGTTGCATCTATGGGCTTTCAATGCCTTATCCGAAGAGTGGACAGGTGGTGCCTGTCCGCCTACGGGCAGCTCTGCAGCTTTCGCGAACTCTTTATATTTTTAATTTATATGTAATAATCAAACATATTAAGGAGGAAATTGGGCTTCAGCAAGCGAGCGCAGCAGCAGCAGCTTGAGGGTCTACTAATGGAGCTCTCGGGCTTCTCGTATCGGAAGTTCGTGGACTCGGCCTTGGAGCAGGCCGGCCTCAGGACCCATCTCACCCCTTCCCCGTCTCAGGTCTCCATTTGCCTCCTCCTCTTTCTTAATTCATCTTTTTTGTGTGTGTGTGTGTGTTGTTTGGAAATTAGAAAATGATGGGCTGATAATGAAATTATAAATATAAACTCAAATTTTTTTTTTGTTGGTTGAGTTGGGTTTTTGGAGCAAGTTGAGGATTTGCTGTATGTGATTGGGAGTGATGCTTATAGTTTGTGATAAGTATTATAATTTTTTTTTTCAATTGGTTGTTGTGGTAATAAAAGAGACCAGTTTTGGGCATACTTGATAAACCCTAGCAATAATATAGCATTACTAGTTTAGTTTAGTTTAATTTTTGCTTAAAAAAAATGGCGTCCTGTATTGTTTGTATGATTGTATCGATCCGTCACTATTTTCTGCATGGAGAACTATCGGTTGCAGTTAGGGATGAGAATGGTTGGGTCAAAGGGCCAACATTTGGGTCATTCTATTAAAAAGTTTGAATTAGAAAAAGAAAAAAAATTATTTTTAAATCAAATTTTTGAATAGGACGGGCTGAGGCCCGGCCCTTGGACCCGTCCATTCTCAGTTGCAGTGCACATAGTACTACATCTTCTAGATTACTAGAATTATCGATAATGTATCTTGTGGTACAGCAGAGCTGTTCTTGTGCTCTTTTACGTTGGGTTTATTACTTAACGCCGCTGGTTAGCCTAGAGAGTAATTATCTAAGTGCAGACCGTCCTTTGTTCCTGGTTCCCATAAATACATCTTAACGAAGGGAAAGCGAACTTGTGGTAGAATAAACCTCAAGTAACTATCCAAGTTTGAGTTCCCCAATAGATTATCTTCAATATATGTAGCATTCTGAGCCGCAATATCAGTTGGTGGGAGTATTTGGGATCATTAAGATATATATATATATATATATATATATATATATATATATATATATATATATATATAGAAAAATGGAAATGAGCTGACAGCTCACGCAAGTTACATGAGCTGCAGTTTATTTCCACTATCTCTACTAACCATTTTAAAAAAATTTCTTTTGGATTATGATCTCGACCCCCTAGGGTTCACTCATACCCAATTTCTTGGATTTTAGTTTTGATTTAGTCCTCCATCAAGTTAGCATAAAATTAACGGTTTTTAATGAATAAAACATTTTGTATGCACTTGATGAAAAGGTAAATGAACTCCAAAATTTATGAAATTTAATCCGAAAGAAGTTATGGAGATAGAGATAATAATTGCTTTAAAAAATTAAAGAAAAATTATTGGATCATTATAGTTTTGCTGCTAGCTCACGTAACTTTTTCTGAGCTGGCGGCTCACTTACAGTAATCATATATATATATATATATATATATATATATATATATATATATATATATATATATATATATATATATATATATATGAGAAAATGGGAAATTCACCGGTGGTGAAGAGAGTTCCTTCACTGCTGCTTAGGTGGCCCAATAAAATTATTATACCTGACGCCACTTAAGATAACAAATAAAAGAACTCGCTTAACTATCTTTTGAGTGGTGCCACGTGTAATAATTTTATTGGGCTTATGAGAAAACAGGAAATTCACCGGTGGTGAAGAGAGTTCCTTACTGCTACTTAAGTGGCCCAATAAAATTATTACACATGATGCCACTTAAGGTAACAAATAAAAAAACTCTCTTAAAACTCTCTTAACCACCCTTTGAGTGGCGCCACGTGTAATAATTTTATTAGGCTACCTAAGCAGCGGTTAAGGAACTCCCTTCACCACTGGTGAATTTCCCATTTTCTATATATATATATATATAATAGAAATAATTAATTAATTGATTATGCAAGTTGGAATTCCCTGAACGACCTTCAGGGGTTTTGAACCTGGAATCTCCCCATTGGGAGGGAAGGGTGTTACCAGCCGGACAATGTGAGAGAGTACTGAGAAGGAAATGCTGACATTGATAAAACGTACAACTAGCAGCAAGAGCAGAAATGACCCAGTTTTTGTTCAGAAACTCAACCAAACTTTTAGAGGGTTCTCAGATGAATAATTACTCATTCCAAGTTTTAGCTTTTGTTGAACTCTCTTCACCCTCGACTTAAAGCAAAGAAGTGATAGATTTATGTTGTCTTGATAGTAGCATTTTGAAGAAAGTCCAAGGCTCCATTTTTTCTCGTAAATGCTATATAAGAAGAGGTAACCGCCCTGCGACACGCTATTAACCTAGAAACCTGGATCAGCCAAGTGTTTAGAGAATGCGTGTTTAATAAAACATAAGAGTCTATTGAGAAAATTGTTCCTGTGCTCAGTGAATAATCAAGTAACATTTCATGTTTATCTATAATTTTTTATTTTCAGGATTGAGTAATTCTTTTTAAAAAATATTGTCGTGTAATTTCTCTTGTAAAGTTAGTGTTTGGTTTTGATTTGTACAGGAGAAATATAAAAACATGAAGGCTCAAGATGGAAAAACACTGCTTCATGCAGTTTCTTTTAAGGCCCCTAAGATTAGACTCCTTCGCAGTTTGGCAATCGAAGGAAGTCCTTCAATGCAGGTAAAACATTCTTGTGCACAGCATGTCATGGTCTGGTTTATGCTTAATAGTCTGTGTCGTGATTTTCATTGTCAAAACTTTCCTAGACCATGCATCTTACAGTGCATTTGAAGATAACAACCAGTTGTTTTTGGTAAAATTTCTCATAATATGCTGTTCAGGTATTATTGTATATAATTGACTACTTGAATCTAAAATACGGGAAAGATTTATATGACTACTGGGCTGATGCTGTTATTTTCCAAAAGATTTTGAGCTAAACTTTTTATAGTCTGAGAAACATATTCTATGCATCCTTCATTTTAAACTATCTCTGTTTCCTCTGATAGTGTAATTACTTATAATCTTCTGAATCCAAGCTTAATTTGCATTTAGAGTAGTACCTTATCTCAATCAACCATTTCCATTACCTGATTGTAATTATCATAATACAATTACCTGGTCTTATATTGCCTGATATTGCCAATGTGATGCCTCCCAATATTGCCAATTCAGGTACTATAAATTATTGATATTGATACCTTTTTGTTAGTTTAAACCTCTGCGTAAATAATAACTTCACAGAATCATGTTATTGTTAGGCATGTTCCATGAAGTTTGTGGAAGCTACTTTCTACACTACGCATTAAGGTGGAGCATAGTCGGACTATTACCAAATTATACAATAAAATTCCAACCAGTCAATGGAGATCAAGGGTCTAGACTCTAGAGTGAAATGCATTGCAAAATCTGATAAGAACGTGACCTTTTTATACTCAGTAAAATTCGAACAGGTCTTACAAATTTGTAGGACCTCTGGTGATTACAATCTATGATGTAAGTCCCAAAAAAACTGACAGCTTTGTGGAGATTGGCAATGTGCAACTATATTTTCAGAAAATCGATCATATGGCATGTTGAATACCCACACAAGGGGAAATTGATGTAGTGATCAGTTGAATGAATGTTTTTAATCTGCCAATGTTCACTAGCTACTTGATAGTTGCATAACCTGTCATGAATTTTATAAAAGTAAATGTATAATATTTACTCTAACCAACTCACATTACATTGTTTGACATTCTTTTTAGTGGCGATACACTATGTTGGGTGTGCGTAGTGAATGACCAAGGAGTCAAATATTGCATCTCTACACAGATATGCAATATGACATAACCCCTTTGTTTCAATCTGTCACAAGCATTTTATTGTTTGTTAACTTATATTGCATCTCTACACAGATATGTAACAAGGGGTCTTTAAGATGGGGGCTGCAAAGAACTGAAAGACTGGCATATATGTAGTGCAATATGAATCTTCAAGCATATTTACATTTCAGAAATGTTAGCAATTTTTATATTGTATTGTATTGTATACAAACACTGGTATTTTCTCCTTGTTGTACATTGTCTAAATAAATATGATATTCTTCTTTCAGGTTCTTGATTTTGCTGTATTGCCTCAACCAAAATTTGATCTACCAATATTTTGTGCCAACTGTTTCACAACGTCTAGCCTAAGCATAGTTGTCTTGTAAGTCTTGTTCTTAAGTCTTAACGAATATTTTTATGCGTGATTAATATGAAAGTATACTTTTGCTTGGGAGATTCCAATTTAACAATGATGTAGTCAGACTTGCATAACTTTGTCACAATCGTTGGAAATTAACTTAGCTCGACATGATATTTAGCCCAAATTCTTAGTAGATCTCATATAAATCACGGGCACCTCATGAAGTTATTGAAGTTCTTAATCTTTTTAGGCCCATACAGTGTAGTTTTATGTGAGGTGTTTATATTTTTATTACCTCTATGTTTTGCTCTCTTTGTAAGTATAAGAAACACGAACTATTTATGTTTCTACTGTCTTTTGTATCTGGTATAGCCCTCTTTTGAAGATTAAGCATGTAATCTTCAGAGTATGTGGTATAAAAGCTTCTTTTCTCAACTCTCAAGTAATACAACTGACATTTCGCACTCATATTTTCAATGCATAATGTTTGAAACCATATATTCATATTTTGAACATGCATTGTACTGAGAACATTATTGCATCATCATGAGTTCTATCAATTGTGTTTTTTCCCTCCCTCCCTCTCTTCGACTGTCGTTAGAAAGCTCAAGGCACTTAACATGGTCACGAGAGTGTCGAAAGCTCAATTTCATCACTTGATTTGTCGTCACGTACACCCTAAGGAGCCTTTTATCATGTGATTGCCAACTGTTGTTATTTCTCTGACTGTTCTGGTTCCCCTCACTCTTGGGTAAGGTCCTGTTAAAACCCAGCAATTAAGAACCATTCACCAGTCTAGAATCAATGCTCCAGATAATGACACATTCACATTTATATTTTATAATTTTCTTCATGTTCATAACCCCTACTACTGCATGCATTTGTAGGTTTACACACATCATTATTGTGAATTTATGCCCTCCGCAGAACAAGAGATCGAACTTTCTACTATGAGATAATTTTTATCTTTAAAACTTTTGGGGGGTGTTGTGAATATTTAGAACTAAATCTAACTGATAATTTCTAGGGACCTTAATCCTTTGTATGATGTCACTGTCCGAACGGATTACAAGGAGAAATTCTATAGGAAGCTAATGCCTCTTGGCCAGAAATATGCGGAGGTATCCAAATTTAATTTCTGCTTCATTTCTTACTGTATTGATCAAAATATTGAAAGAAGAAGAAGAAGAAGAAGAAAATATTCCTTCGAGTCACTAACTAAGGTAATGCAGCTTTTGCCTTGGGGAGACAAGCTAACAAGCGAGTCTTTGAGATTCTTTTCGCCAATTGTGATATGGACCAAGTTCGCTACGAGCCAATACATGCATCAAGTTCTGTACTCTGCATTCAGGGATTACTTTGAGGTAACAAAATTACAACGCCTTGTCCTAAACTGGTGGAGCAGGTATTACGAGAGCTCACTCACATTTTCGTTGTTTATTAGTGAGAGCTTAATGTCAATTGCAACGGCAGGCATGGCTTGAGCTGAGGGAGGAAGCAGTAGAAGAGACAGATGCGTATCTGATCCTTCAAAACCGGGAAGCGCAACACAAGTATCTTACATGGAGAGCGGAGAAGGTTGTTATGTTCTCTCATTTATTTATTTTTTTTACCATTTTAATAGACAGCAAGATCGGCTTTTCTTTAGGCAGTAACTTTTTGGCATTTATCAGGATCCTGGGTATCCAATTCTAAGAAGGTTGGTTGGAGAAAGCCTTGCTAGGGTATCTCCCTCCCCTTGTACTTGACTAGCTCAGCTGTGATTCTTGCTATGTAACCTCTCTTTATTGTTTTTGTTTAGCTGTTTCCTCTCTTCTATTGCTTGTAGGACGTGGTGAGGAACTTTTTGTTTGAAGGAGTGGATTCGCTTGGAGACAAGTCGTTCTTGGATTACTTCCCTGAGTATGGCTGCGAGGATGGTACGATAAACCAGAAGCGCAGTATGATCGGAAAATCATATGAAGTCCGCCCGTGGAATGCAAGCGGAGAGTTCATCGGTAATCCACCTACATGATCTATGCTTTCACTTGAAATGTATATGTTTTTGTAGAATATTCAAGCTCGTTTTTCAGATTAATGTATTGTTCTTAGAATTATCTATACAACATTGTTACATAATTCTCGATTCCTTAGTCATGCTAGCAGTGATTAATTCTTTCCTTATAGTTTCGTTGTAGAATAAATTCTTTCATAGGACAATTGTCACATCTTATGGGTCAGAACATGAACGAATTATTCATGTTTCAGGTTGAACATGATGAAGACCAAGTGGACCATGAATGAATGAATTATTCAAGTTGAAAACCAAGTGGATGTCCAGAGCGAAGCATGAGTTTTGTTGATGCGAATCTACACGTACCATCTTTTCTCCTTTGGTTTGATATATAAAATAAATTAGACCTGGAATTGGTGTACGGTATTTGAGGCTGGTTCCATAACCTAAATGAACCAAGTTATACCTAAATCAAAACCAAACCAAACTAAAGCCAAAGCTCGTTGAACTAACTGAACGAGCTTGAATATAGCCCGCTCAACTTATTATAAATAAATCAAGCTTAAACAATACACGACAAGCTTGAGTCCATTACGAACCGGGATCCGGGATCCGAATTTTTGAGCACTAGAAATTTTGAATTAGCTTTGAATTTCAAAATTCTAACCACAACCTAATTGCATTTGGATTTGGATAACAATATTATACACCCCCTAATCCCATAATACTACCAAAAGTTATAAAGATTTACGCATCCTTTGAGATTCCAAGGTATTATTATACCACTAAATTTAGAATTTGTTTTCAAAAGTAATGTTCTAACAAAGCAATACTCGCTTTATCTATTAAATTATTATCTAAATGGTGGTTTTAATTGTTTCTTCCCTTGTATTATTCTTGTCTTGGAAGCATCATGTGTGTGAAGATATTTTAAATAAGAAAAGTATTCAATGTCCGTCCCGGATTTGAATAAGGTTGATAGAATTTTAATAGATATAATATTTAGTAGATATAAATTGTATATGGATACGATAAGTATATTCTGAGACTCAGCTCAGACTCTAACTCATATAGTCTGGACTTGGCTAAGACAACATAAATAATAATTGACAGCAACATACAAAAATGGGAAATTCTATTCAGGCACACCATTTTAAGTCAGGAATTAGTCCCGGAAAGAATGGATATTTTATAGTTTAGGAATTAAATGGTCACACAACTTGTAATTCTTTTTTAAATTTTAATAAGTGGGCTCACTGAGCAAAGTTGCGTGCTCAAAATAGAATTTCCCATGTATATGAAAATATGGGTATTTACTAGTTTGTCTCTCAAATCTTTATATATTATGAATTAGTCCCAAAATCTTCATATTTAGTTTTAGTCCTCCAAATCTCCTAAATTACTACAATTTAGTTCTCCTCCCTAATTTTTGACCTGATATTACCATTTTACCCATCATTATTCATTCTTTCTCTTCCTCATCTCTTCTTCTCCTCTTTTCCTCCTCTTTTAATGAAGAGAAGGAGAAAAGAGAAGGATCTTTCTCTTCCTCATCTCTTCTTCTCCTTTCTCTTCCTCATCTCTTCTTCTCCTCTTTTCCTCCTGAGAAGAGATGAGGAATAATAAAGAAAAGAAGAAGAGAGAAGGAAGAAAGGAGGAGAAGAGAGAAGGAAGAGAGAGAATGAATAAGATGTGATAAAATGGTAATATCAAAAATTAAGGGACTAAATTGTAGTAATTTAGAAGATTTGGGAGATTAAATATTAAATATGGAGATTTGGGTACTAAATCATTATATATATAATTTGAGGTACAAACTAGTAAATATCCCTGAAAATATTACGAAATATAAAGGGTTGGAGGAAAATGAAAGCACACCAACCAGCAGTCCCCCCCCACCCAAAAAATGGGAGTTTCCAAAGGGGAACACACCACTTTTCGTAGTGACCCCACTAGGTAGCTATGAGCTTTCAGTTAGAAAGTGGGCTCACTCGGTAAAACTAGTGTGCTCCTTTGGAAACACCCCAAAAATGTATATATAATTCTTATTTCAGTAACGTTGAGCGAGTTCACTAGAGCTCATCACCAAATAATTACACACAAAATTAGGGCCAAATTTACTCATGCAGCAACACTCCAAAATTTGAAGGAAAACAAATATAAAAAATGACAAATCAAAAGCAATATATTCAGCAAAATAATTCAAGAGAAATTATGATCCCCAATTTTAATTTCTCCATCATATTAAACCGTGATCCCCCAATATCTATATACAAATTTCGGAAAGTAACCATTAGAAATCGACGATGCTACATCCCTTAAGCTGGCACCATCGAAAAAAAACTGCACCGAAAAATTCTGAAAAATTCGAGAATTAAAGGGAGAGAGAGATCAAGAGAATATAAATCGAGATACTCATCCCAAATTGAGAATCCGATCCCCATAATCAGCGGCCGCTTCCGATCATCTGGATCGATCCCATCCCCGATCCGCCCATCATCACCTTGAACTCCTCGAAGCTCACCGATCCGTCGCCGTCCTTGTCGACTCCGTCGATCATCTTCTTGCACTGCGCGACGGAGACGCCCTCGCCGAGGCTCCTGAGAACTCTAGCGAGCTCCTCGGCCGAAATGGAGCCGTTGCGGTCCAGATCGAACACGGAGAAGGCGTGGCGGAGGTCCTCGAGGGCGGCGTTGGGGTCGACCCTGGCCGTGTTAAGGTCGACGAACTCGTCCAGGGAGATGAAGCCGTCGCCGTCGGAGTCGGCCTCGGCCATCATGCGGGCTAGCTCGTCGGCGGTGGCGGGGTGGCTGAGGGAGGCGAAGATCGCGGCGAGCTCCGACGACGAGATCTTGCCGTCGCCGTTGGAGTCGAACTTGTTGAAGACGCGCTCCAGATCCGAGGCCGTCGAGGACTGGGACGACGGCGATGCGGATCCGGAAACGCTGCCGGAGGTGGCTTCGGGTTTGGATTTGGAGCGGCGCCTGCTGAAGAGGGACCTGATCTTGCCCATTAGAGATCGGGGGGGGGGGGGGGAGAGAGAGAGAGAGAGAATTAGAAATTTTTTTGGGGTTAAAATATATGGGATTTGAAATGGGATTCTAAAAATGGGGGTGCGGGAGAGTTTATTTATAGGGGGGAGGGAGCTGCTTAAAAAGGAAAGAGGTGGGCAATTAATTGGAGGCAGTTACGGGGAGGGATTTGTAATTAATTTTCGTTTGAGGGGGGGTAGAATGTAATTTGTTGTGATTTGTGGGGCCGTGTTGGGGAGATTTTCGAAAGTTAGTTGGGACTGTAATGAGTGAGGATGTGCACCCAACTACTTGTGGCCGTAGAAATTGGGGAATTTTAATTTTGTTTTCAAATAAAAATTTGGCATTTTTGATGATGATGGGTGATATACTCTAGAACAGTGGAAATTTGGAATGAGATAAATAAACTTTTTATAATAATTATTCAAGAGTTTATAAATAAGACATTATTCAAGAGTTTAGTATAAAGAAGGAGGCAGATAATCAGGACATTGGATTAGAATTAGATTCATGAGAGAAGCGTGCTCAATAGAAAATTTGAAGTTGGATGCATGTTCATGAGAGAGAAAGCAGGGCTCATTAAGAAATTGAAATAAGAAATCAGGCAACTTCTCTCTTGAAGAACTATTGTTGAGGAGGAACTCCTAACTTTGCCATTATTTGTGGCTGGTATTGGATGAGATAGAAAGAATTAAGATGATTAATTTATTTTGATTCATAATAATGAGGTTAAAATATAACTGGAACAATATGAAAAAATATTAAAAGATAATGAAAAATACTTTTCAATTTGGATGGCAATTGATTGGAAAGGCAGGTTTCTAATAACTAATGTTATTCGAGGGACTAAATATCAATTTTGAGAGAATATGGTCAAAATCTGCAACGAAAAGAGCTTTAAAGTTTTTTGTCTGACAAAATTCTTAATATATTTAATAAAGAATTCGAATCGGTTGTATAAGTCATACGCATTTAAGTTAACAGATACCTAACTCAGTTGGGTATATTTAAAAAATAATGAACTTCCAACTTGTGGTTTAGAAAAATACATTTTTCGCTGAATTGATTCTCTTAACTTAAGTTTATGTAGCTCACATATCAAAACTGGGTCTTTTGATAAATCTCCAGTGCTGTCTCCAGTGCTGTCATACTCAATCACAAGGGGAAACTTGTTCAAAATTTCGAGAACCTACATACGACTGAAGAAGCTATTATTTTCCCCTTAAAAATAGAAAAAAATGAAATTGGTGGGCGCATCAAGTAAACGGTGGAGTATTGGTGGGTGCGAAAGTTTAATGGGTGGAATTAGAATTGGATTTGTTTTGTGTGGCCAGACTCTAGAGTAACAAAGTCCTGGTACAGCTGCTGCCTCGACCATTAACAGTATATGGGTGGAAGGGAGAATAACTGCGGGCTGGGACCCATTTTTGCTTAAAATATTATCAAAACGTCATAACTTTCTTAGCTTTCCATTATTTTAAGCCAAATAAGTTTTGGTTACAAGCGACCACTGGAATCATATAAAAGAGAGTAACAGTCATGAATCTACCTCGATCGTTGGTACCTTTTTTTTGAATTCTTTTGTGGTTTTCTTGATCTCAAATCGATAAATTTCTTTGTTGCCTTCAAGATTAGACTATGGTTCTTTATGAAAAGATTACCAATGTGTGTTTAGTTGTATACATATTAAACCATTCTAAAACCATCTTGACGTACATCGGGATTGCAAGAGACCAAGAATGCTCTTTGAATGATTTCTTAGGGTTTTCACCTTATGTGTGCAACTAGAATAACTAAGATTTGTATTGTCCAAGTTAGATACCAACTAACCCTCAGCTGTTTGAAGTCATGATCAGTCGTCAAATAGTTTAAGATAAATCCAGCAGTTTTCTTCTCCGATTATCATAAACTCAGTGAAAATGTACGACTCCACGAAGTCAAAAATGTTACTTTTCTAAGGAACTTGTTTCAATTTATAAATTGAATGTTTGAGCGGCACGTTATATGTAAATAATTTTTGGTGACAAACTATTTGAATCGTTCCGTAAAAATCTCTCCCTCCAACATTCTATATATATATATATAAAAGCTATCTAAACGTCCATCTAAACAAGTCGCATATCCAGCTTAAGAAGCAATACCAAGTTCATACAAATTGACACAAACCTCATAACCATTGCAAATATTTCGTAACAGTCCATCCCTTCTCGTATGGTGTGGCCTTTTATCATTAGAATTATTCGACTTAGATAAATATAGACATAATAAGTGAGAAAATGTTCATTTCCTAGAATGACTTACCTACAATTTAATAATTGATGGATATACATACATATAGATATCATGATCACAGTCATGTACTACGCGTGAAATGATATAACAGACAGAGTAGTTGCTATTTATTATTAAAAAAAAAAAAAATCTATGCTTTATATTCTGTCTAATTTATAATTAATTTATAAATTATAAAAGGGAGGAGGGAGAGCCTTTCTTTTTGTGCGGAGAGTCCGTGATGAGCCGAAATGTGGTCGGTGGCCACTAATTGTGTGCCCAGCGTGTCACATGTCAAAGTATCATGCTTTGCTTCCTCCTTTATTATTTTCGTGTGCTCATCGCGAGGGTGTGTGTGATAGGAGTAACTTATATGTGCATAATAATTTACTTACTTGGTATTTTTTGTTTGGATAAAAATAAATTTACTTGTTTTGCAGGTTAGGCTTTTGTTAGGTACTTAAGTTAGTTTTATTCTTCAGTTCATTAATGAACATATTTTTCTTCCCTTGGTCACAAAAATCATGTGATGAGATGCTTAATATTTGTAGCTAGAATTTCATAACTTTGTTCATCTTTTCTTACCTTCTATAGTAACAATATTTGCATGAATTTTTAACCTTTAATGGATACGGCTGTAATTTGAATAATATATCTTTTCGAACATCAGAGATTACTAAGGAAGGTTTAAAATTATTGATGATAAATTTCGTCGACCAGCCAAAATTATGCTCCAAACAAAAGTTTGAGGTCAACTCGAGCTCGAGTTAAGTAATGTGGTGCCTGCAGTATATTTATCGGATAATAAATAAAAAAAAACACAGAAAATACATACTGATATGGATCTCTAATCTACATGCTTGAGAGAAAATCAATCACTTGTCTTAATTCTATTTGGCATGCACTTTACTCTGTATAGTACTTTGTTCAGTGTGTGCTTACTCTATATCAATATTGGCTTATATTTAGTATTTTCCAATGATTCAAGTAGTGACTAAGACGGATCCCCTTAGAGGTGATTTCTGCTGGGATATTTTGCCAACCACACGTGCATCTCACGTGCCGGTTGGCATCCCCAAAACCTATAGGAAATTCTAAATGCGCACCATATTTTACCCTATATGTTGTAAATCACTTTACTGTATAGTACGTGGTGCTCACTAGTAAAATGTGGTGCGCATTTAGAATTGCCCAAAACCTATCCGTTGCTTGATTTCCCCCATTAAAATATGAAGGAGATATTTTCTTTTTATCGAATTTATCTTCTCCGAAACCTAAATTAAAAAAAATAAAAATAAAAATATGGCTTCGATCATCTCTCCCCATCCTCTCTCCTTCTTCCCGCTAGAAAAGTTGAAATCTTTGAAGCCCATCTTCGCCTCTCCGGCCACCAACGGCCCGCCGGAGGAGGAGGAGGTCGCGCCCACATCGGACCCGGTGAAAGTGGCGCTCGCCAAGGCCGAGGCGTACAAGAAATCCAAGAGCACCGCCCCTGTTCCGGACAGCGTCGGTGACGATACGGTAGTTGGCGGTCCGGCCGCCAAGGCCCCCGATCCTGTTAAGCTCGCCATGGACAGAGCGAGAGAGTACAAGAAGAACAAAGGGAAAAAACTTGAAACAACTGCCCAAATGAAAATTTCTGGTAAATTAAATTATTATTATTATTATTATTATTATTATTATTATTATTATTTCGTTTTGCTTCTGAATTTAGATATTAAATTTGAGTCTTTTATTTCGTTAAACAAAACGTTTGATCTTTTAAGGTTAACGGTTTTCCATAGTATAATTAAGAATTGATTCTTCCGCTTGAGGTGTTGATTTTGTGATTCAAAGTTTTCCTTTTAGATTCAGTCAGATTTAGATAGGACTGCGGTTTTTATTTTATTTTATTTTACTTTCTTGGTTATTTCTCTAATTTATCATTATTAAGCAAGAAAAAAAAAGGCAACCCACAATATTTCATTACATTGGAACTTTAGAACAAGAGTACACACATGAACCATTACACACGCATAAATAATGTGCCTTAATATGAAAGAGGACAAAAGACAATGGAACAATTATGCAACTCGGACATTTGTATCATGAAGCCTTGTCGGCTCAAACAACATGCATGTCATATGTATGACTTAAAAACTGTGGCATGTTAGTGTATCTTGTTGTGCCTGTGTTGGCATGTCAAAGCATCATAGAAGAAAAAGAATCATGTGTAGACTAGCTATCGTTATGATCAGTGGTGGAGTCAGGAATTTCAAGCAGGAGGGTCAACTAACATAAGTTTACATGCTTATTTATGCTAAGAAAATATGTGTAACCATGTTAACGATTATAGCGAAAAATACCTACCATTATTGAGTAGTTCCGTAACTTCCATTTTACTTGTCGAAGTGACTTGATGTTTTATTTGTTATCTAGTTCCTCAATGCACATGGAATAAAAAATAAGGACAATTAGATTTGATGGAGGCAAAATTTGTGGTTGTAGGTTAGCTGAACATAGGAATTCAAAATTTCAGGGTAGTCATAGGTCCCCCTTATGCCTCCCAAACTCTGTCTCTTTCTCTCTCTATGATTCTTCTTGAATGGCTGATATGTACAAAAGAAAATTTTACTGTTTAAACTTGTGGTCACTCCCCTCTATCCCCACGTATCTGTGCAGGTTAGGTTTAATTGATCAAGCTCTCCCAAATGTTCCAAAATCCGATGCAGGTTTAACAAGCTATATTGAGTACCCATAGAATAGCTTCAGAAGCAGTGGGTATCTCAGATGATGATATATCAATGCAACTAGTTAAAGGTTTTCATATTGCTGAATATTGAGTGAGTCAGAAGTAGGGCGAATGGCCAATCTTACACAACAATATGAGTGTTTTTGAAGCCTAAGATTATTTTAAGGGTTTTATTGGAAGGTAATCAAAGGGTTGAAAACAATGTCTGTCTACGACATGCTTAATCTGTACAAGACAATGAACTATGACCCTGTCATGAAGTTTGTGATGCAAATTATTGTATAGATATGTTAGCATTGGAAATTCCCATGAAAATTATGATAGATTCTCGGAGTATAATTCTTCGCAGCTTTGTTAGCTGGAATTAAGGCAACTGTTCCCAGGAAGCATACTTTTCAAATTGCTGGCCCATTTCTAACTTGACTGCTATGTCTAAAGAGAGTGATGGATGATCCTACTAAATTGATAAGAATACATGTTTAGATCCGAACCTTTCTATGACCTATATTGTTTCAATTCTTGTAAGGTTGACAACGATGTCGATGGTCTGTCCAGTAGTGTCTTGCATTGATAGCTTTCAAAACTCTGACATGGGAAGATAGTTGTGCTTTCTATGTCTTTATGAAAATGGTGTAATGCTCTAAATTATACCCTGAATGTTTTGGCGATATGTCCCAGAACTGGTAACACATTATTGGTTGGTACCCCAAAAGCGGGTACGTGGCCTTTCATGATAAAG
Organism: Dracaena cambodiana; assembly: GCA_036321105.1. Classification (NCBI taxonomy): domain Eukaryota; kingdom Viridiplantae; phylum Streptophyta; class Magnoliopsida; order Asparagales; family Asparagaceae; genus Dracaena; species Dracaena cambodiana. The sequence goes on from JAYEPQ010000018.1 coordinate 33,966,342, forward strand.
AACCACGAACTAAAAGTACACAAGGAGGAAGGATCTATCTTATTACAATCTATTAATATTACATTATAATATTACATATCCGGTACAATTATTGAAAGGATTATAATATAGATGATTACAGGAGTGAATTGCTCAGTAAAGGTTGTGATACAACAAAAAGGGGCAACTCGATACACAAAAGATTAACAGGCTAATGTTAGATACAATGGCTACAAGGTAAGAGATGATTACAGTAGATGAAGAAGTTTCCAACAGTCTATTGGAGTGTCTGCTTGCTCCTGGAAGTAAAGATTTTGGGTCCTTCTCTAAGTTTTTAATGTTTGGGCATGTAGAAGTAAATTAGGGGTTAAATCTGATAAGAAATGAATCGAGCACGTCTTAGAAATTTATAATAATAAGAAAAATAGTAAAGAGTATAATATACATGAAAAAGGCAAAAATCCATGAATCACAGGAAAAATATAGGTAACAGACATGATAAGCAAAATCCATAGCTCTCAGGAATAACAATGAGAATTTTGTAGCAGTTATCATAATAAGTTTTATTTAGGAACAACATGATCATAATACTATAACACATGATATTAAGCAAGAATATAATTAAAAGTTGGAATCAAAAGAATATGAGTATATTAATCACGTATTTCTGAATAATCAGAAAAAACTAGAGGAAATTCTTATTAAACATAACGTGACAATGTTATCCTTACTAAGTATTCATTCTCTATGTGGTGTCGAGTCTAACATTATAGTTAGAAACTTTATGGTAGGTGGATTCATTACAATGTTCAAAAATGTGTTTTCAGTATACGTGTAGTCCAGGACTGCATAATCGGATTACGGGCCGATTATGCGGATTACGCGGAATTATGCGGAATATTAATATTTTAATATATATTAATATAATAACTATAAAAAATGGATATATTAATGCTATAAAACTCTAAAAAATTATAAATAATAACCGTAAGCATATAAAATGAATATAAACTGGCTCTACATAAGAAATTAAAAAGATAGAAAGACTTATTTCTGAACTCCCAATGTAAAAAAAAAGAACGACGCATGTATGTATGGATCAAAAACGTCGTTCACCTGCAAATCGAAAAGAAAAATTAAATGAGAATCAATATATATGATATATAAGAAAGTTCTTTAATACATAAAAATGAACAATGCATGTACAAATGAACATATGATAATAATCCCCACATTCCTAATACATGTTTGTGTCAACTATATAAGTAATTAGTTTTACATATTCAAAAAATAATACAAGTTTTTGTCAAACACAGTTCATCCCACTCAACAAATTCTCTACTATTTATCATTGTCATCTTAATATTGAACATTGTTTTTCAACTCCTCCTCAGAGCTATCATCATTATCGTCATTCGCATCATCACCTTCTTCTTCTAAAACAGCTATAGCTTGATCATGTTCAGGAAGATCTTCAATAACTGCACTGGATAAACCCTCTTGTGCTCTCATTCCCGCTGCAGCTCTCCCTCTTAGCGTCCTTTTACTCTTTCTGAGTCTATCTTCGTTAGCTCCACTTGCCGCAGCAATAAGATTCCATGTTAAGTCGGAATCAGGGAAGATCTCATCTTCGTCATCATTCTCTATTTCTCTAACAAATTCATCTTTCCAGTGCAAAGTTCTGGAATCATCTGAAGCAACCAACACATCCTTACTATCTCCATCCTTGTTCTTCGCATTCCTTTTCTGTACTATTTTTTTGTTAAACTGAACGAAGACGAGACCATTCAACCTTTTAGCATCTAGCCTGTTCCTCTTCTTTATATGTATCTATAAATTTATATATGATTTTACACAAGAGAAAAGAGAAGGTTAGAGTGTTAACTCTGAAAATAATGTAATTGAAAATTATAAAATATATAATCATTGTAGTAGTATTTACCCCTTCAAATACACTGAAATTTCTCTCGCACCCTGAACAGCTTCTTGTCAAGTTTATGATTTTAATTGCTATTTTTCGAAGTTTTGGTGCATCTCCTCCATAAAAATCTCACCAATGAGCTATTAAAGTAACATATAATAATATGTTAATAATTAGAAAGAATAGAATTTAATATTAAATTCTTTTAAATTTCATGTATAAAGGTTATCTTGGTTGAAATTATCCATGCCATTAAAGCTCATTCGGTACATTTCCGCCATGCCACTCCCCATAAGTCCCCTCTTATTTTTGTAAACACGAAATTCATACGAGCCAATCTGATGTTGGACGTCATGCTCAGGGTAAAATATGCATATGCAATGCATGACGGCATTTCTTACTAGTGTATTATGTTGGACTGTATTATCCCTATAATAATAATAGAGATTAAGATAATATGCCGTCAAATGCAATATGCTATTAAATCTGCTTCTGGATTCTTTCTCAATTATATTAATAATTGGTCTAAATGCAGACTCCTTTCGATTGCAAGCAGCTTTGATCTCGTTCTTTACATCTTCCAACATTCCATAGACAAAACTCATTGAAGGTCTACGATCAACATCAACAATTCTCAGCAATTTAAACAAATGAGTGTATACTTTCAGAAGCTCTTTAATGTCTTTCCAAAAAGAGTCAGAATATATTGTGGCTTTAGCTGACTTGCCCTTCTCTGTCTTGGACCATCTGTTGTTATCCCACTTATCTGAAGACACCATAGCAGCCAACTGTGATTTTTTGTCCACCGGGCAGCTCAAGCTTGGTAAGGTGGTGGCAAATCTGGTGATTTCTGGACGAACAAGCTCCCTCCTGTTTGTAAATGAGCGCATCAAAACCAGAGTACTGTAATGCGCATAGAGAAAAACTGTCATTGATTTTGCCTTCTCAATCACCGCTTTGTATTTTGATATCTTACAAATACCCTCCAATATAAGATATATAGTGTGGGCTGCACAACTGGTCCAAAATATATTAGGCCTTCTTTGCTTAAATATATTTTTTGTTGCCATGTTGGATGGGTGGTTATCAGTAACTACTTGCAGCACGCGTTTCTCACCCACTTCCTTGATGCAGTTTTCCACCTAATTCAATATGTATTCACCAGTATGTGCATTGGCCGAGTCCTCAATGGATTTAATAAAGCACGTGCTGCCCTTGCAACACATAAATTCATAATATTTCTATGCTTTCTGTCAGTCCATTTATTAGTCAAAATACTGCAGCAATATTCATCTCACGGTTCCTTTGACTTCTCCAAGCTGTCTTCAATTTTTTTGTATGCCTTATCTAAGAGAGGCACTCTCAATTGATATTGGCTGGGGCCCTTATATTCTGGACCGCACTTGCCAATAGCCTCGCAAAACTGATCAAACTCCTCTCAGTCGAAAGTGTTAAAAGGAATTCCTTTGGCATATGCCCACATGGCTGCATAATTATGCCCCAGCTCCTTTCACTTCCTTCTCTCTCCTTCATTGATAACTGTTTGCTTCCATTTACCTTCATCCACCAGTCTGTTCAGTGGACCACTAACACGGGCTTATGATCTCCAGTGAGTTCGGGTTTTTCTCTCTCTTTCCACTGATATCTGCACCTCTTTTCGGAGCTCATAATCAGCTTTCTGCTTGTCAACTTTTCTCTTCTTGATTCCCTCCAAGTTTTTCCTACATATACGCCTCTTTTCATCTGTGGCAAGCACACATGCTGACACTTCTCCTCCAACTTCTGCAGTATGTTGCTTCAATCTATTTATTTTTCTTTTCACAATCTTATTACACTTGATGCATTTTACATCATTATAAGACCCTCTCTTTATTAGCCTACCATAATTCCACTCAATGTCATTTGATCCTGCTGGTTTCAATGGGCTATCTTCCTTACTCGATGGATTTTGCTGGCCACAACTACTTGAATTAGAGGCCATTATGATGACATACAAATAAACTTATATGCCTTAAAGAAATTTCTACACCATCATTAAGAAAAACAATTATTTCTCATTCAAAAAAATAATTCATACAATTAACAAATCGCCAAATAATTCAAATAAACTTATATTCTACTACAATAAACTTATACAATTAACAGATCGCCAATTTATATTTAAATAAACTTTATTCAAATAAACTTATATTCAAAAATAATTTATCGAAGTGATCAGTTAACAACACTTTATGACTTTAATAGCATTTTATGTTACATACAGAAAAAACAATCCAAAATCCACCCATCTCATGGCAACATTGTACTCTCTAACAAAGATAGTATACATTAAATTCAGATCAGACTCATGCCTTGATAGACATCAGAATTTGAATTAATGCCAAACGACTGAGAGAAATATTAAATTATTAATTTCTAATTCTATAGCAACTCCTTTTAAAAGCATACAAATTAATATCGAAGATGGTCATGCTTGCTGCAAAATCCAGCAAATTAACCCTAGCCCTAATTTTCCAGCAAAATCCAATGCTTGCTGCACTCCTCGCAAAATCCAGCACCTGCTGCAATTTTTCAGCTGCAAATTCGCACCAAAAATTGCACTAAAATTATCGCACCAAAACCCTATCCCTAGCCCTAAATTATCCAAATATTTCCCTTCACTAAAGGATTCAAACCCCAAATTCAACTCATTTTACTCAAAATAATCATCAAAAATATTCAACAGGAATAATACCCAAAAAACATAAACTTCAAAACCCTAAAAATATCTAAAATCCTAACTGAAAAAAATAATTTACCAAATCAGCGCCGTCGGAGAGCTTGCCTTGAGGACTGCAGCTGCCGGAGGAGATGTCGCCTGTGATCGGAGAGGGGAAAGGGCGAACGGAGAGCTCGGAAGATCGGGAGATCGGGAGATCAGAGATTAGAGTTAGGGTTTTTTTCGTTTTTGTCGCTGGTTTGGAGTCACGATCGCCGGATGAGATGTCGCCTGTGATCGGAGAGGGGAAAGGGCGAATGGAGAGCTCGGGAGACTAGAGTTAGGGTTTTTTCGTTTTTGTCGTTAGTTTGGAGTCACGATCGCTGGAGGAAATGTCGTCGGTGATCGGAGAGGGGATAGGGCGAACGGAGGTTAGAGTTTTTTTTTTCGCTTTGGGGACTTGAGATCGGGATCGGGATGTTGGTATTGGGTTCGAGAGCTGAAGAGGGTGATTTTTATATATGGGCAGCGGGTACGGGTCAGGTTTCGGGCGAATTTAAAAATTCGAAACCCAATAACCCTCGTGGACGCATAATCGTATGCGGATTATGCGGATGCATAATCTGCATAATAGCTTATGCGTCTACATAATGACATGTCCGCATAATGGACCGTATTTTCCCTTTTCTGCGCGTTCTGGGGGCGAAAACGCTTATGCGGGCGCATATGCGCCCGCATAGGACGTTTTTTTAGAACACCGATTCATTAATTATATGCTTTACTTGGAAGTAATTGATGGATGGATTAAATGTGTTCTATAAGTGTATCGTACGTATTTGGTACTATAACCTACTGAGTTTGTATCTATTGAGTTAGCCACACCTGCAAGGTGCATTGTCTTGTACATATCTGGGACCATGACCAAGATGTTGGTCTCCATTGAACCAACTACATGGCAAAGTACAACAAGGATAGTGGTGCAAGTACACATCGTGATGTACTAAACAATATGAGGCTTCCATAATATGTGTCTCCATTATTAAGTTCCATCATATTCCGTTTTATATATATGTTTAAGAATCAAATTATGCTAGGTTACAAAGAGTGTCATGTAAGGTCAATACCATGATAGCTTAGCATACATGTCAAGTTATGTTCGAATATAGAATATTACAAGTAAGTCAAAATCAAAGCACCTGTTCAGGCAAGGCAAAAGATGGACCCATGTTATGGTATATATGCATGGCATAAGGTGGAACAATGATTATTAGGCGAATGTACACTTATGACACCCTTTTTTAGATTGTTACAATTTATCGTGCAAGGATTAGCCAAGTTGAGTTGACTTAAATAGGAAGATCATGGTTACAAGACTGACAACAACTTCACCGGATAAGTAAGTTAACTTATTGCATGAATTATTTAGTTTATCATAAGTTTTAGTTATTAGACAATAGTTGAATAATTAAAATAAAATCTAAGTAATGCAAGTGACATCAGGATATAGTTCATAGCTGAGCCTTGCTGTAAGGCAAAACTTGTGAGAAAGTGCCGAGCCTCACAGGGCTTCAACAAGTTTCATGACTTCAAACTTTGTCGTTATGTTGCAACAGTAACTTTGAGCCCAAATTTGACAATTTGGAGTTAGAATGTGAAAAATTGACTCCAAGGAAAGTTGTAAACAATTGAATTATGTCTGTAACAAGTCTAAGATTGACCTAATTGGGACCTGAGATCAAAAAATATGATGGATTTATTGAATCTGGTGTGTAAGCCTCACTAATGCACAGAAAATGTTGACTTCAAGCTTAGTTTTGACAAGAATAAGATGCTGATTAGAAAAGGAGTATAAAATAATATTTTGTATATCTTTAAATTATCCAAGGAGTCTAAAATCAGCTGAAATGGTATGGTCAATTGATGGTCAATTTACCAAATAGTTACACGAGCCTAGCGAGCCTTGTGTCTGACATGAGCCTTAGGCAAACACGACTCTCGGGCATGCAAGGCTGTCGTATACGTGGCCCTCGACTATGAGAGGCTGGCATAGGTGCAACTCTTAGTCACGCGAAGCTGGCATGAACACGACCCTCAGGCACGCGACGTGACCCTCGAACACACGAAGTTGGTGTGCTTGCCTGCGTCTAGCATGAACCTCGTGCAAATGTGAGTCGCACTCTGGCTAGTGTGGAGCATGAGCCCACACATAACCTTGCATTTGATGCGAACATCAACTTGGGTCCATTTTTGTTAATCTTAGAGTTGGATTTAGAAAAGTATAAAACATTAAAGTCATAGATAATTGAGTTATCTTTCAAACAAGACAAAAATCAGCTCATTTGTTCCAAAGTTATGACAAAAATACCCAGTGAGTACACAGGCGACAACACCCATTGTTACTTGTAATTATCAACTTTAAGTTAAATTTTGGCAAGGTTATTATTGGAATTAGTGGAAATAGTGTAAACAAGAGAACTAGGATTTTCTACTATCTATTAAACAAAGGAAAAATTAACTTAATTAAAGTTGTAAATAATAATTGATTGTTGTTCTAGAGACTGCTGTGTAGAACAATAGGGATCCCGTGAGTGACATAAGCCTCTTGGCTAAACAAGAGTGTTTGTGATTCTTTTCTTGCTAGAGAATTTGTAGGTGATATGATGAGTGATTTTTTTTTTTCTTGTTCTATTCAAAAGAAGTTCTTGACTTCAAGAGCTTGGTTTGAGTAAGAGAAATCAAAACCCTTGTAGATTAAAGAGGAAAACTTTAATTCATAGCCATGGTAGATCAAAATGAAACGAATGATCATCTAAAGAGAATAAAGTCTTGACTAAGAGACTCGATGGAGGATGTTGCCTGAGAAGAGTTCTCTTGGAGCTAAAGCTTGAAGCTTGACAATGGAGAAACAGAAGATGAAAAAATTGAGAGAGACTTAGTCTTATATCGGCTAATGCAAGAGAGAGAAAGGGACTAAGGAGTTATGGATGAGGCCTGAGAGAGGTGTATTCTCCCAACCATTATCTCTCGTAAGATTGCAAGAGTGTTGTTGGTCAATTATTGACCCAATTCAATGGTCTATGACACAAGACAAAATCCAATGAGTTAGAAAAATATTTAGGGTAAATATGAAAACGATAAAAATAAATAATTACGTTGTCGGTCCGAAAATCAACCGATCCAAAATAACTTCAAAAAAATATAAAAAATCCATCAAAATGAGACAAATTGTGCTTATCTATTGGAATTCTATGTTCTAATTCGGGTCAAAGGATGAGTTAAATTTACTCGAAATCATACCGGTATCGGTACTCGAGCCCTGGATCGACATGGCTGAATAAATCGATAAAGGGAACGTAATGATTAAGACTATTACAAATAGGCACAGTTGTGCACTCAACAACACAACCAACTAGTCCACATAAATTTTACTTGGACCATTACTTCACCTGTCTGTAACTTGAGATCCCTCATTTGTAAGTGCTGAAATATGCTTTGATATGTTGATATAATGCTTTGATATGTCATTGGAAGGTCAGTGGGGTATCTTGAAGTGTTTTCAAAAGTGTTTAATTGTCTGGAATGGTGGAAGAATTAAGAAACTGAAATATGAAGCATCCTAGTAACTCGTATTAATTCATTACTCTAGTAGTAAATTCAAATGTTTTGAAGAAGTATCTTAAGACTCAGATAAAAGGTGCATCCTTGTAACAAGTATTCCAGTTTCAAGTGTTTACTTCCTTTTTACGAACTTAGCAAAAGCCCAGTAGTCTTTTATTAATTAAAAAACCTAACATAGAACAGCATTTCACATTTTCTCTCACTTAGTTATTCTCTGCAGTGTGAAATTCAAATTTTTAATCATTTCACATCCTATGTCCAGAAGATTTGAATGTAATGAATACAAAAGACGGCTCCCTGATGAACAAGGTAAGTAAGAAGGATGTGCCAAAACTTTCCAGCATTGATTTTGTGGGGTTGGAGTTTTCTGAGAAGAAGAGATATAGAGGAATGCCTCCAGGATTAGCTCCAGTTGCAGAACCTCTTTTGGATGGAGAAATTCCTGAAGTGGAGATTATTGTAGGGGATGCAAGCAAGTTTGAAGTTACCGAAACACTGACCAAAAGCTCAACCATAGATTCTGATACCGTGGATGTGTACAAGCCTAAGATCTCTACGTGGGGAGTCTTCCCGAGGCCTAGCAACATTTCTAAGACGGTATACTATCCTATATGTATTTCTTCTGGCAAGTGAATCTACAGCCTTGTTGATTTTTCACTATTTTTTTCTTTTTCAATTTTAAGTTGAAATTTGAAACTAATGACCAAATTTCTTGAAACATTGGTTAAGACCCTCCTGGAAGGAAATTCACGTTCGGTCATGATATCTGATATTCTTGTAGATTCTTCTTAAGACAGTCTCCTGTCCTCTAGTTCTTTTCCCCCTTTTTTTCCTTTTCCTTTTCTGTGAGATATATTACTTTCATCTGTTGATTTCTGATTCTCTGGAAATGTGCAGTTAATGGGCATAAAGAGGAACATATATAATATGAATATGTTTCAATTTCAGGAAATAGTAACCACTTCATCCACATACATGATACATAAAAGTTTATATAAGTATGATTCTTATGATAGTACTCAAATTTACTGAGTCGTAGAAATTCTTTCTGACTAGTGCCATGTATTTCTATTCTTTTACTTCTATATTGCAGTCAATGTTCGGGCTAATTTTAGTTCTTAAGTGTGGCTGATAAGATTTGTTATCTATTTAGTGGTTCTATCCAGAAAATTACTCTTGAAACCACTCTTGTCATTATCTCGTTCTCTGAATGACTTATAAACTTTTGCTTCTGGGACAAAAAGCAATTGGCAGATCAAAACTTAATTCCAGAAATAGAACGTTTGAATAGAGAGGATAGAAATGTAGCACACTTCTCCATCATAAAAAATCGCATGTCCAGATGTGGTTGACAAAAAAACATGTGTTCCCATCTGTGCTGGTCATTGTTTACAAACATTTATAACTCCGTTTACTTAAAGAATGAGTATAACGTTGAGTGATTCATCTATGCTAAAACTAGTGCTCTTAATAGGTTTCTTCTTTATCTGCTTAGAGTTCGTTCCGTGCAAAAAAAACTAGCTCAGATATATTCAAATATATTGATTAAACGTCCTATGTGTGTTTGTGTTTACATGAGTGGATGCAGTCTGCCATGCTTGTGTCGTGTGTCATCATGCTGGAGTTTGGGAATTGTACGTTCCATGTTAGCCACTCATGTCCATGTCCGTCGGCCTTTTTCTGTCGTCTAATAGTTATATGCTTTTGTTGGATTTAAATCTTAATTTCCTCAAAAATAAATATTTGAAACTTTGGAAACCTTCAGTAAAATCAAATTGTTGTTCTTTTTCTAGAAAAGGTAGTAGACATCGAGTAATTGAGTCTTGTGAAGATTTTTCCTTGTCATGGTTCCCAACTGCCCAGACTCTCCCTTTGACTTTTAGGAGATCGGGTGAAAATCTCATTTCAAATACTCAAATACTAGGCATTTGGATGCTATTGCTTTGTGGTAATTCATCTTGATTAATCCAGGAATTTCTTTGCAATCTGTATTCTCATTCTGTTGTAGTTCATGAGGGTGAGAGTTTTCATTCCTTAGCCTTTCGACGTATATGCTAAAAAGAGAATGAAAATATCTAAGTATGATTATTTTGTTATTTCTCAACTTTATTGTACTGAGTCTTATAGTTGCTTTCTAGTTATTCCATGGATGTTTACTCTTTATTGTATTTTGCAATTGCTAATATTTCACACTAATTTTAATATTTGACTATGAGCCGATAGGTGTTGCTATCTATTTGGTACTTCTGTTATGCAGAAAATTACTCATGAAACACTTTTATCATTGTCTCATCCTCTAAATGACATATAAAAAACAACGTATGGACATTCTTTACGAACATTCTAGCATTGTTTACTTAATGAATCAGTATAATATGAGTGATACCCTTTGTAGCAAAACTGTTGATATTTTATTTGGTTTGATGATGTTACTTTTACATTCTTTTTTATGCAAAATTGGCTCATTATATTTAAATATATTGATTAAACATCTCATGGCTGTTTGTGTGAATATTGTGTTCTTTCTCATGCATGCATCATATGTTGTTATGCTGGACTTTGGGGAATTTTATGCCATGTGTAAGGCACTCATTTTTGTGTCTTGAAAGCTATTATCGCATATTTTTTCTTATCTTAAGGTATAGCATGTTGGTTTTAGTATGCAACAGTTATTGTTCATTTTAGTGATTGTTCTCGATCCAGCTATCATCCAATCACTTGATAATTTACCTGTCTGTGGGAAGGAAGCTTGAATCACAATATACTTTCATGTTGCACCTTCTTGACTATTACTATTAGTTTGTCTTCTAAGTGGAAGCTCACCTTTGGACGTGGTATAGTGGTATACCTCTCTTCCTGAGTAGCTACGGTGGGTTTTGCATTTCTGAGCCCAAACTAACAACAAGCTATAGGAACTTATCAAATATTCCTCAATCACTCAAGTCCTGCCTCCCTTACATCAAGATTGATGAAAATGATAACAGGATAATCACGCAAGGACTCCTTTCCTTGCCGTTTAATATCCTTCATTTTCTTGCAACTTTAAATTGTATCTCCTTTTGCACTTTCTGCCCTAGTCCTTATGCAACTACGTGCTATTAGGAAGGAATGACTCAGCATTCTTGTTTCTTGTTCGATTCCATCGTTTGTGCCTTTGTTAGAACGACCGCTGTGAGATCAATCTCTTTTGTTTCATTATCATGGACTCCGCCTTCTGTTCCCCACCACCAGCCAACACCAACCCTCTGGGGCTACCTCACCCTTCCTTCTGCTGATCAGTTCATTGACCATGTCAAGCCCATCAAGATGAATAGTTCAGCATTCCAAATCTCCAACCTAACCACCTTTTGATCAAGATCTTTTTTCTATCCCTTTGAATCCTGGAGTGTTGCTCTAGTCCCCTCAACCATTGTTCTTTATTTTCTTTGTGTTGCATGGTTTTTTTATTTCAGATGGAACCAATTTTCAGCAGTTGTGTCCTCACAGTCCTGGATATGGTCTTTGAGACCAAAACTTTACTGAATACATAAGAACAGGAACACCTTCTTATGTCTTCTAATTGGGAGATGCTATGTCAGATTCAAATCTTAGTTCCAGCCAAGATAAAACTATAAAAGTTGGGAAATTTTCAGAATCCTAAAAGAAATGTAATTTGGGGTTCTTTTCTTGACAGAGTAGTTTAGGCAAATGCATAGTTGAGTCTTGTGAATACTTTCCTTCTTGTCCAGTTCCCAACTTTTCTCGCTTTCTCTTTCAGATATCAAGCCAAAATCTCTTTTTAATGGTGGAAAACCGAAAAACATGCATGAGATGCACTATATTTTGGTAATCCACCTTGGGTTACCTGAAATTTCTTCTGGATCAGTTTTTCTCATCCTGTTGTAATTCATGCATGAGAGTGTCATTGCCTCAGCCTTTCAGCTAACCTGGTAAAAAATAACGTAAAATTTTAAGTAAAAAAATTGTTTAATTTCTAATATTCTTACAGGAAGATTTGTCCTTTCAAACATAAACTAGGAACTAATGTGTTATGTTATTCATATTCTGGTGCTTTTGGGTAGAAAGCAGCTCGATAATATCATGTTGTGGGGCTATGGTCCTATGACTAAAGGCTGATCAGCCCAAAGTGGATGTCATACGACAGAAATAGTACATAGTGCAGTTCCCAACTATCTTGATGTCAGCTGCCAAATTCAGGTGCTTAGTAGACCCCTTGTCCTACTTATTAGTCTGCCATACCCAAATATGCACTTGGGTACTATAGTCAGCCCCCTATTTTTTCTGATAAATTTAATATGCAAAATTATCTGGATATGTGAGAATGGCATTTAACATGGTCATGTTTTTCTCATAAGCCACAAGTCTAGAAATATTTAAAAAAATAGTACATGAAATTAAACTAGTTTTATTGCAAACCAGAGAAACCTCCTTTGTCTTTGTTATTATCCTTTTAGCCAGTGATGCTTTTAACATTTATCAGAATCTCTGTTTTGTAATTATGAGAGAATTTATAAACGATTTTCTGATATCGAAAGCAACCAGAGAGAAAGTATTGCGATTGAGGAAAAAAACTGTTGAATTGATAAGCACATTGATGGCAAACTTTTTGTGTCTGTCACCCTTGACAGCTTCCTATTAGCAATGACTTTGCCTTTCGTTTCCCTTGATCACTGTCTTTTTTCTTTACCATCCTGGTATTGTATGTTAGTATTCTACTACTAACATTGCTGGTTGTTATCATCTTCATGGTTATTGTCGTCATCATTAATTATCATATCATCATCATCATTATTTTATTGTTTGTGTATTTTCTATCTCTAATCTTGAGAGAGATAAATTTTTTCTTTGGGAACACAGACCATAGGCATCCCCATCCCAACCCCCCCTTCCTTGTAAGGCTATGATGGGATTTGAACCCCTGACCTCATGTACACTAGGAGGTTTTAGCGCTGCACTACAGCGGAACTTGCTAATATTCAGATGTATCTTTCTTCTATTGCGTGTTACTTCATTTCTTACTCCTTTGTTTTACCATTTAAGCTTCTTCTTACCATTTGGTTGTCTAATTACACTTTCTCATGTCTAGTTTGGTGGTGGACGAACTATCCGACCTGGTGAAGTTCTTGAAACTGCTGAAGATAAAGCAGCTAGAGAAAATCGTAGTATAGAGTTAATTGCATCATACAAAAGAAAGATGGGCTTAACTATTGATGCGAAAACAAAAGTTGAATGCAAGAAGGTACCATGTCAAACAAAATGCTTCTGATCTGCTTGTTCATTAATTGTGTAATATGTTATGCAGTAATCGACTCTTTTTTTTAAATATTGAAATAGTGATTCAGCTATAAATTTTTCTTTGTTATTGTTCCTTCCATATTTTATCGTATATTTCCTTTTCCAGTGACAGTCTAGTTAGGTATTATTTATCTTTGTATTTACCCAATTCCAGATGCAAAAAGATGACGTTAAGGTGAACTACTAAATGTCACATGGACACGAACACGAGTGTCAAGTGCCCAAAGTGTCCTAGAGTGTCCTAATGTGTCATATATGGCAATTTTTTAATATTAGGACAAGGAGACACAATTTTATACATATACGATATATTCATGCATCCAGACAGTCACACACCCACGCACACAAATCACATATTTAGAGGAGCAACAATCCTTCTTTAACTTCACCTATTTACCTATCACACAACATTTACATTTTTTACATTTATAAGAAGGCTGATAACCATAAAGAGTAAGAAAATACAATACTCTTCAGCAATTGTTTTTTTCCCCCTTTTGGATCCTATTTAGATATGGTTTCTAATTCTTTCAATTCTCTGGTACAGTTATAGCTTCTTTCTACTTTTTTTTTATTTACATGATTAGTGTCCGAGTAGTAGGACATGGGTATACAAGTGTCTGACACAATGAAATTCTGTTAAAGATGGAGTGTCCTGTTAACATGCAACTAGCTCTTGGCTACAGATGAACCAGTTACCTCTAGGAGGGAAGACATAGTAGGAAGGGTTCAGGAAGTTGTTATGCGCATGTTAATAACGAATATAAATCATGTGATGAACAAGTCTGATGTGGTTGCATGGGTTTTGGTTTTATTGACATTGAACCCACTGGCATTTGAAGATATAGGTGATAAGAGGGTCACCTTACCATAGACCATTTGTTGGTTGAGCAGAAGAGAGATACCATCGAACGTCATCACACTCTCCTTGTGTGATACAAGCCACAATCCAGTCTTTCCACTTGCCATCATATGCTTGGTTTTCCATCACCAGTTGAACAAAGTCCCAGTAGATTCGACTGCAAGTTTTTTATTTTTTTTTATTTTTTATATATATATATCAATCTTTGCCAAGAATTGTTGTTTTCTTTTCCTTTTGGATGTTGAGATGGTGTGCCATAATTCCTGTACTATCATAGTAATGTATACGATGTCTCTTTCTGGTAGAAAGCCTGCTTGGGATTCACCAGCATTTTTAGACAAGGAGTCTAGCCAGTAGCTTGAATATAGTTGTGCCTAGGCTTACTGGTTGGAAGTGTTTTGTCTTTGTAGCGATTCAACCTTGGGAATGAGAATAATCGAAGTTTCATGCCATTTTTAGGGATGCCTTGAGTGTTGCAAGAAGTAGAAGATTGCATTATACACATCTCCTTTTACAGTTGGCCACATCGTTTGGTAGAATTCAGAGGTGAATGCATTGCTCTTCGGTGTTTTTTGTTTTGCCGGGGAAATACATGCGTCATCTATTTCCTCAATTGTGACTGTTCTGCAATGAGTTGGATATTTAAACATAAAGATCCCTACAATTATATAGTCTATTATAAACTTGGTTAAATAGTTTATTTTAATTAATAAAAATCCGGTTATTACATATCACAATTGAAAGGGGCTATTGCCAAGATAAGGCTTGTCAAGGGAAGCAATAGTCGGCCTGAGAAGCTGTTGGTCTTTAAATTTTTTTTCCTGCCCTTCATAGAGTGGGATGATCACCTATCTTTTTTATATTTCTACACCCTATTTTAAAGCCTAAACTTTTGTTGTTTAGATATTAGGTCCTAACCATTTCACATGCACTGTAGATACTAACTAACATATCATGGCTTATATATATGCAACAACCATGACTTGTAACCTGCTACCTATTATCAAGTAGAGTCAATCACCAACTAGAGTCCATCACCCACCTTCTCCAAGAACTATCCAGCAGCAATCAGCCCCTCCCTAACAGCGAAAAAGGCATAAACGGCTTCTTCTATTCCTCAAGTCCCACATCTTGCTTCCTAGAAACCGATTCAACACACGTTTCATTCTCCAAGTTAGTAAACCTAGGTATTACGTGAACTTATTTCTTTTACTTCAAAAATAAGCTTCAATCACGTTCTCTCAATCACCCCCTCCCAAACACGCACACACGCGTGCACACACACGCATGCATGTGCGCATGCATAACCCCTGCGCATCCATGAAGGGACATTGCCACACAAAATACACACACGACCCCCCGTGCATCCTCAAACTCCCTTCCTGTCATATAAATATATTGAAATTATCATACATAAGTTTTCCATTCACCATATGATTCTCTATCGTAATTATTATGTGTGTGGCATGCTCAATACACAATTCTCTTTGAAGTTTCCTATATTTCAAATAGTCAATCTATTTCCCTCTCATGAACTAGCTTCCTATTTCCACTCTTCTGCAGTTTGTGAATGCTTTCTCACTTGACACCAGACTAGTCCTTTCTTCGATCCCATTGGGAGGAACTGTTTTTCCTAGTTAATCACCTTAATTTTATCAACACTGCCCAGTGGAATCAATGCAGCAGCTCATTGATGAAGATTGCATAACTTTTTTTTAAGGATTTATTCACATAGATCAGCAGAAGTTTTTTTTTTTTTTTTGTTTGCTGGCTGGCAGCTGCCTAACATGCCCCTCATACAGCTGCGTTAGTCAGCGAAAAAGTGTGACTTAAGCACCTGGCAAAGTTATTGTTTTCAATATCTATGCTGGTGTTTTCAATTATGTTTGAACTATTTCTAGAGTTTTCACTAATGATTTCACACATAAGTCTTCCAAATAGTGTAGTGGTTTGACTTGTCATCTATTTGATTGCAACATCTTTTTCAATGTCTACTTGGAAAATATTTGCATTGCATGTGTCTGTGCCTGTGCCTGAGCAACAGTGCAGTCTAAGAGGCCATCTTAACCTGAAGTGATTTTATAAATAAAAAGTAAAAGGTATTGAATTTATGTACTTTTATTGACATAAATTTGGCATATTATAGAAATCCAAAATAACCCCTTTATCTTGAACATTTAAGGCACTGAATGAAGGTGATAACTTGATGGATCTTGGAAAGCTGCGGGAAGCATTGCCCTACTATGAGAAAGTGATGAAGAGTGTGGTTTTTCAGGTATTATTTTGACTACTTGGCTCAACATTTTCAGTTTCAGCTTTGAATAGCATGCTTTGTAAATGTCTAAACATGAGCAATTCCTGTATAAACGAATAGCTTAATAAATATATCCTACTGAAGCAGAGCACCAACGGCTAGGACATACAAGCATCTCGGGTCTGAATCACATACGAGTATGTACAGATCATGTCAAAGACATGTTCAAAGAAATTAATCCTTCAGGGTTATGCACACCTTACTATATTCATTATAGTGAAATGGAAACATTCTTTTGCCATGTATTGGCACAGACGAATTTCTGATCAGTACATGCTTAATCTCGATTTATTTCATACAACATTGTGACATCTGATAATCGCAACTGAAGGATTTCCTGATTCATAAAAGGAGCACTATGACCTGAAAAGGATTTGGTTGTATAAAAAATGATACTTGTTGTTGAATACAATATTTTAGAACATGCTTTTCGATGCTTGAAAAGTGCTCTATTGCCCAATATTTTCACTAAATTGCTATGCAACTCCTCAAAAAAGACAGGCATGCCAAAGCTTATGCTTTTCTACCGAAATATACACTTTCGAGGCGATACACTTTTGCGTCAAAAGCATACTCTTTGGAAAAGCATACTCTTCAGCAAAAATTTAAATTTTTTTAATAAACCCATATAAATAGCGTAACAAGCCTCAGGTGCCAATCTAATTTCTAAGCCTAATCCTTATTCGTGATGGCTCGATGATCATCGTTGCCTGCTTGACAACAACACTTTCATCATCGAAGAGCACGACTCTTCGTCAATGACCGTCTTCTCCATTGTTGATGGTCATTTTTTGATAAAATTTGCTCAACAACTTTGCAGTTCACTACTTTGCCACATTCCTTAATGAAGTTTAATTGAGAATCAGTCTTTCATCATTGACAAGCACTCCTTTATCGCCTCTAGCTAACGCCTTGTCATCAATAATCATATCTCGATAAAATTTGCTTTGAGGACTGGTCCAGCGCATTTGCTTTGCCTCATTCCTTGATAAAATGTGCTTGAGGATCACTCCTCTATTGCTTGCTGAAGTCCCCTTTTGATCCCATCTACTCCACTCGTTAAGTGGATCTCTGTTGTTGTAACGTGTAATTTTCACTTTGAATTACTGTTATTTTGTTATTTATTAGGACTTTTTTTAGTAAATCCTCAGTAATTGCAATTTGAGCTTATCATTTAGATTTTTTTATAATTAATTTTGTCATTTAAGAGCTCTGTCATTAGAATTTAATGTTAAGCTGTTAAACAGTGATAAAAAAAAAATTATTGGTAGCTGTATTTGGTGGTAGTTTGCTGTTTTGAAATTTTTTCTAAGTCTTCCAAATTTTTTATAATATATATATATATATATATATATATATATATATATATATATATATAGTTTCTAATGTAAAATAAATCATATAACTTTACTTATGCCTTTTTCTCAAAGTAGTACCCTACATTGGTCTTTGGGATCAAAACACTTCAATATACGCTTCACGTTCTTCAATCACTGTCTCTTGAAAGTTCAAGTGTGCTTGCAACTCTTTTCTTCTCCTGTTTTCTTCTCATGTAATTAAATGAATATTTTTTCTATGTTGCTCACTCTTCTTCTTAGATACTAATGTTCTTGCATTGGACATGTACAATTAGTTTTTATCTGATTCTTCTAGGAGTTCATGAAGAATTGGAAAAATTTAAACAGCCTGATGGTCAAAATAACAAACTAACGAGAGCAAATTTCTCTCTTTTCTTCCTCCCTTCTCTCTCTGGTGTTCCACCTATTTGTGTGGTCATGGTCTTGCCTGATGAGATAGCATCGTGTTGCTTCCAATCCCTTGATCACCTTAGCCGTTGTGGAGGGAAAGGAATAAAACTAATAAACAATTACAATGATAATAAATTGATGCAAAGTAGTTCCACTTTCCTAGCAAGTAACCTCAAACGAATTTGTTATAGTATTCGAGAAAAAGTATGCTGCCACCTAAACTTCTTAGAATAATTAACTTTCCTAGCAAGTAATCTCAAATGAATTTGTTATAGTATTCGAGAAAAAGTATGCTGCCACCTAAACTTCTTAGAATAATTAATAGGATATTTTGTTCTTCATTTTATTTCTTTCTTGTAACTTTTGTTTCCTATCTTATCGATATGCAGAGTGAGCTACATGGATTAGCTGCCTTACAGTGGTCTATTTGTCAAGATTCCCTTAGAAGGTATTATCGTTCCACTAATTGGCTACTATCTTGATATTTAGCATGATTGTTATCTTATAATAGGGCATTGGTTGAAACAATTTTACAATTATTGGATGAGTTGCGGGAATTCTTAAGTATTCAGTTTTTAGGATTGTAGGGAGCTGTAGAACGCAGTTGATAACATCCTAGACCAATTCAGGTTTATGATTGTTGGAAGTCTACTGTTAACTATTTCTATCACATTCCCAATTGACAAGCACAATGCTACTTTTACTTTATCTTAGGACTTTTCCTATTGTCCATCTACTCAACTTTATATAATCTGTTTCCTCTCTCTTTTGCTAGGAATATAGGCTGTTTCCTTGATGATACTATAATTTCAGCACAGATTTTTATGAATGGAATCAATATTTAGGGACCAGGTATTTTTGGCTCTCATTATTAAAAGAGGTTTATGTTGATTTTCCTTGGTGATTTGAGTACCAGATCGTTTGTTCCCTCAGTTACGCTACTGATAATACAGGTAGAAGTCTGTTGGCAATAAATGTTATAGATACACTGAATTGCTTAAAGCATATTTGGGTTTTGGTGCCGTCCAGAGTTCTACATTCAACAGTTTCTATGGTTTTAGTTTGAGTTTCCTTTTGGATTAGTCGAAACTATGAAAAAAAATGAATGAATATATAAGTCGAAGAGAATGTAGTATATATTTGAATAAAAAAGTTACAGTTGAATGTACCCTCCTCTTGTTGTCTTGTTCTCCTTTTGTTAACAGGATCAAGCATGTCTATCTGTGGCCATGAGCCCATCTTTCCAAGTTTATCGTGCCATGTGCTCTTTTTTCTCCAGAGGTAATGCCATGTTCTTTGTTCCAATGCCTTGAAGTTGCATCATTCTGTCTTGTCAGTCCGATCAGATTTAGGTTCCATTGGATGCGTAGGGACTAATTTCTCCTTGTTAAGTTCGCCCATTCCAACCTTTGACTCAATTTCACAGGGAAAACAAATCCATCAATCACATTAAAAAAAAAAAAAAAACATATTGTCATCATATACAGAAGAGGGGAGTAGATCCAAACAGCAATAAAACAGTGTGATGGCAGGAGTAGTTTATGAGTAAGACAAATGTTTCATGCTAATGCAGTTAAAAGAAAACAAGTTTTACCTGGAGATTTTGTTTCCTTCCTTCCAACAGGAGGATAATCGTTGCATGCCTATTCATCATGATCATACTACCATGCTACATTGAGTAGAAGAAATGCTTATGACTTTCCAAGAGAAATTTGTTCCGGGTACTAGAATCAGCAAAAGGATATCTACTGTAACATTGGGGTGAGCTTTAGGCTTGGGATAGCTTATTTTGTAAATGATTAAGCTGATGTTTCTTAAAGCTGCCAGTATATAATTCTTTTGTTAATGTCGACATCCATGGTTGGCCATCGTATACTGGGGCGTGCTTAAAACAGAAAAAAGTTGGCTTGCAAGTAGTTTCAGTTAGCATGTTATCCTAGAGAGTAGCATTAGCTTATGAAGTTATACTATGATCCACTAGAAAGGCGTAATAAAAATTAATGAGTCAATCTACCATCACAACAATGTTTTGTCCTTATCAGTGTAGATACTGGGAAAAAAATAAATATATTATAATAAGCTTTTTATATTGTGCTTCATCCTACGACTTGGTTTTGGCGAATATTTGGTTTAAAAAGAGAGTTTCTCACTTGATTACTTTTAAAAGTTAATCATGTATGAGCCAAATAGATTTCTTCTAATTAGGAGGGTAGATAGAGATTATTTCATCGATTGTAAGGTAGTGTCAAGTGAGTGTAGTAACCCAACATAGGCTCTTAGTGTTAGATGTTCAGATTAGGACTATTAGAAAAATTAAGTATAAGTTAGATCCTAAAATTAAGTGGTGGCGGTTAGAAGATAATCAAAGAGTCCTTGGAGAAAGGGTGGTACATACAATTTATTGGAAGACCCATGATTCCCAATAAAATATGGAACAAAATAGCTAGTAATATTAAGAGGATAACTAAATGTATACTTGGTGAGACAAAGGGTGGTGCTTCACCATATAAGGATATACCGTGGTGGAATGAAAAGGTAAAAAAATATAATATCAAGCGAGATTTTTACAGAGATTTAGAGATCAGTGACGGAGCGAGCTTGGAGATGTATAAACTGGCCAAAAAAGAGGTTAAGAAAGTTGCTTGAGTACAAGAGCTAAATTATACAAAGAAATATATGAGAAGTTGGATAATAAAGAGGTTGAAAAAAACATAAATATAATTGCTTGAATAAGAGGGAGAAAATTTAGAGACCTATGTACTATAAAGTTTGTTAAAAATGAGGATCAGAAGATTCTACTTTGAAACGAAGAGATTAAAGGAAAAATAGAGAGATTATTTTGGCAGATTGTACGATAGTAGTTTTCCTCAGTATTGGAGAAAGCTTACTATTCAGTGTGAGGATGTGAATCATAATTTATACACTAAATTAAATAATCTAAATTAAAAGAGATTTTGAAGAATATGAAATTAAGAAAGTTATTGGTCTGGATGAGATTTCTATTGAGATATAGAAATATTTAAGAGAGATGGTTATGAGGTGGCTTATAGAACTTTTTAACGTGATTTGCAAATTAAGAAAATGTCAATAGAATGGAGAAAGAGTACCATGGTGTCTTTATATAAGAATAAGGATGATATTTGGAGTTGTTTTAATTACTATAAAATAAAACTCGTGTGCCACATTTTGAAGTTTTGGGAAAGGGTAATTGAATATAGGTCAAGACAGATTATTAGAATATTAGAGAACAAATTTGGGTTCATACCTTGGCGATCGATGACATAAGTTGTTCATTTGCTTCGACTTATAGAGTGATTTCGAGAAAGAAGTAAATATTTGCATATGGTCTTTATTGATTTAAAAAGAGCCTATGATAAGGCACTAAGAGAGGTGTTGTGGTGGATTTTGAAGAAAAACGGAGTCATGATCATGTACATTGACATAATTAAGGACATGTATGATATAGTGGCAGAAATATTAGAAGTTGTGGTTGCGTAAAATTGATTTTTCGATCAAATTGGTTTGCATCAAGGATTTGTATTGAGTCCATTCTTATCCATAGTGATGAATGAGTTTACTAGAGTTATTGATGGATGAGCTTATTAGAGCTATTTAGAAACTCTGTCTTAAATGTAGTACGGTTGGGCTTCAAATTATCATGGCAGATCCAGACACACCATTGAATATAATTATTCAAGAAGGTCTGGATGAACTTGATAAGTTGAATCTAGGTATGAAAACCATATATAAATCCTTTGGTGATATGTGGAGATTTGTATATGTGGAGATTGATTGCGTGTGGTGATAGTTCATTCAGTGTTCTAAATAGTGGAAGGCGTAGCATAGAGGCAAGATGCCACTATGCACTAAGCTTTAGGGTCGCCGTTGTGCACTAAAGTGGTAAGCCCTCAAAAAGCAAAATATAAAGAAAAAGGCATAAATATTTGTTAAAATTAGAACAATATTACTAATGTATTACATATTACAGTTCAATATTGAAGGCTCTCTCTGATTGATGAAAGTGTAAAAAAATTTGAAGAAAATTGGGAAGGAAAAATTGAAGAATCATTTGGTAAACCAATAATTTCCTTACTAACAGGGACGACTTGCTAGGGACTGTTCAGCCCTACTGATTGCTACAGTTGATATGATTGGAAGTGCTGTAGCTACTCTGGGGGAATCGATAAAAGTATATGCAGGAAAAGTGATGAGAGCATTGTTTGGAAATGATATTATACAAAACTGGTTCAAAAGACACAATTAACATGTAAGAAAAAAAAAAATGGTGCAATGGACTAACCTGCTTCAGTGATTTAAGTAACAACAGCAGACGCTGTGGCGGGTTAGTGTGTGCTTCATCTGCCATTCCATATCTTGCTTTGTAATGAATAAAAGCAAAATAGTACATTTAGCACTTTTGGCAGTTTGTTAAATGCCCTGCCCTCATGGCTTGCCGACATAAACGGTGCCAGACCCTAAATGTGGCTCGTGTTTTATGAACGAGTGCTTTTAACATAACTTAATACTGGTTTGGTTGAACTACATGTATAAGGCATGCACAAAGAAAAGCATTGAGTGTCTTTATCTTGTGATATGGTTCTTTTATCTGGTTCAGAAAATTTGGTTGGAAAATATTGCTAGTAATTACTGGACATTTTGACTTCTGTGAGCGTTATGATATCCTTTTTGTAACACAAGGCTTAATTATGGACTTTTACCGAGGTTTCTCTGATAAAATGCCAGTGATGATCAGATTTTGAGTTTACTGGAATTATTATTATGACACACCCTCGAAGCACATACCAATATGGATCTATTCACTTTGGAACCATTACAATTTTTTTTTCTCCAGTGAATAATCTTGAATATCAATAATTTTATCTTCTTTTATTAATTGAAAAGCAATTTAACATTATGGCAGGTCAAGTGAGGCACGAGCCATGTATGAGAAGCTCCAATCTCATCCGAACGTTCAAGTTAGCAAGAAAGCAAGGCAGTTTGCATTTAGCTTTCAGGTTACTTGAATTGTCTCTTGTGTTCAAGAATGTTTATCAAAAAATTTCCATTATCTGCATAATATAGTCAATTATTGATTTACTTACCGCCCAAGCCCTTGTTACCACAACAACAGACACCTCACTGCTCGAAGGAGTGTGCAGAGTCTGAATCCTGGGTTTGTAAAAGATGTGCAGAAGACAAAATATGAGGAAAATTATTCATACAACCTAACAATATTGAGAATATTTCGTTATTTCTTCAGGCTATGGAAATGATGAAGGTTACAAGTTCCTCTATCTCAAGAACGACGGGCTACGAGAACTACTTTGATGCGTTCGTAGAAAATAAAGTAAACTTCAATCCTGCTGACGAAGAACCAGGAGGTCAAAGTGTACTCGATCAAGCTCTTCCATATGTCTTGCTTCTTGCATCTCCCATATTCTTCGTGCTTTTTGCTGCTGTGAGGAAATCCTTTTAGTTTGAGACGACACAGCACCAAAAAATTTACCAAGTCTTTGTTAGTAAATTTCATTTATTTGTATCTTCAGCAATCTTTGCTCATGACAAGCTGACAATGCAAGAGAGTTGATATAGGAGCAGAGTGACCCTTGTACATTGAAATGTATAAAGCTTCAAAGTGTAACATAGCAAGTTCTTATCGTCGAAACATTTATCTTGATTGCTCATATCTCAATATTCCTCATGTGGCAAAACTTGGTAGCTTGAAGAGGCCACTGTGTGGACGCATGAAATCAGATGACTTCCGAAACATATCTAGACTTGTTGAACATTTTTGCCTGTTGATGCATAAGCAGTGTAGCATTTTGATCACCTCAACTATGTTATTTACTATACAAACTCAGCGCTATTCCAGAAGCACAATTTTTTTAATTGTGAACTAACAATGTACATCAAAGACTGTCAAATTGTAGCAAACAATGCGAATTAAAGAACTGTTCAGATATCCAGGACTCCATCACAAGAAGAATCCGAAACTCGTGAAATAATAATGCAAGGGAAAAGAATAATGTGATTTGTGGCAGATTACATGGCTTTAGCATCAGTTCTTGCATAACAAGAGTCGCCCAAAGAGGAGACATACATGGAAACAATAACATGATCCATACACTGGGAGGAATATATCTACAACTAAATGTCCCAATACTCTCCCCAAAGTGCATGATAATTGTTACAAGTCAATGTAGGGAGGAATATATCTACAACTAAATGTCCCAATACTCTCCCCAAAGTGCATGATAATTGTTGGAAGTCGATGTAGGGAGGAATATATCTAAAACCCAAAGTGCATGATAATTGTTGGAAGTCAATGTAGGGAGGAATATATCTAAAACTAAATGTCCCAATACTCTCCCCAAAGTGCATGATAATTGTTAGAAGTCAATGTAGCTAACTATCTCGCAAGATATGTGTCGCTTGTGCATATTATGTTTGACAGAATCCAATTCCCTTCGCGAAGAACCTAGCACGCTCAACACACTTGACATCTCAGTAGCAACTGGGTCGCCCAGAACTCCAAAGATACCGAATGAAGTTTCAGGCAATGTGTAGCAGATAAGCATATTGACTTGAGTCGAAAGCATCTGCAACTGCAATCAGATAAGGAGGTTATATAGGGAATCACAACTACAAATGGGGATATTATTAAACACAGTGAACCATATCCAAATCTACAAAAGGTATAATTATTCCATGGAATGTTACAGATGCAATTTTATGTTCCAACACACAAAGTTTCCAATTGTCGACCAACAGAGCATATATGGATGTAATTATCTGAAAAGTTTTAACACCTAAACATTCAAACACGGACACTAAAAATGGAAGCAAGCAAGCAAACAAAAATTAACAGCCTTGCAACAGTTGAATTGGTTTTCTCAACAATATTTATGCATATCCACTTGTCTTTAAGTACAAGTGAAAAATGCAAAAAATATCACCTCATCATCAAACCATTTTCCGATAAGAGGATTAAAGTAAAATTGGGCCAAGAAAAGTTCTACCCTATAGAGGACATGCTTCAACGCGAGGTGGTCAATGCTCAATTTCTTCCACCTACAATAAAAATCTAACACCCCAAATAACGAAACAAACACTTACCCAACATAAATTCCATTCTCCATAGTCGTAGTAGTATCCTATACAATCGACAAGAAAGAACATCCTTGTATCTTTTTGGGCCCCCAACGAAGATCAGCTTGAGATTTAGATTAACTTAAGAGAGAACTGAGTACTGATCTATATATAGACCAGCACTAATGTGAGATTAAATGCAGCATAAGAACACAAAAGAAAAGACATATTGATATAAAGGCATGCATTAGTCCTCACGCAGAGCCTTACCTAAAGAAAGGAGAGAAATTAACCTAAAGACGACTTCCCACAATTGTGAGAAGCTCCTTGTAACTCATGTAAGGCTCTTGAACCATCATCATCCATAGGTAGATTATCTGTTTCATAAGCCAAGAGAAGGGCTATGGACATTTCATAGAGAACAAATACACATTATCTACAAGTACACATAAAATGCAAAAAAAATTGGACCTCTGTCCCATCTTTTCATTTGACCGGATCATAATTTTGAAAATAAATGATAATTTAATTATGGTTTTTTAAGAAAAATAGTTATTGAAATCTATTGTTATTTACTACATAGAATCCTTCTAAGAAATGAAAAAACTCGAAGAATTTTCAATTTAATATAAAGAAATAATTTCATAAATTGACTGTGGGAAAATAATTCCCCAAGTCGATGGATCCGGACTTGTGAAGTCCGGATCGGTTTTTGGATGGATCGGAACTTGGGAAGACCAGATCCAATTAAGTTAATGAGGATCTGGTCTTATCAAGTCCGAATCCAACCTTGGATAGGATTTGGGCTTCTTTTAAAAAGGTTACCAACGCATTTAATCTCCTCCGACATTAGGATATGTAGAAAAGATTGCCAAAGTATAAAATCAACTGGAGTGAGTAAAAATTGTTCTGACATTTGGAAATTTAGAAGCCTGGATCCTGCCTAAGGTTGGATCCAGACTTGATAAGTTTGGTACCTCATTAACTGAATTGGATCTGGACTTTCCAAGTTTAAATCAATCCAAAAACTCAATCCGGACCTGACAAGTCTAGATCCGCCGACTATGGGAATGATATCCGGACTTTCCAAATTCAAATCAATCAAAAAAATCAATCCGGACCTCACAAGTCTAGATCCGTCGACTATGGGAAATATTTCCTACAAAGTCGATTTATGGAATTATTTTTTTAATATTAAATTGGAAATTATTTATGAAACTCATATTAAAGTTCGATAGAATTCTTTCTTAAAAAGAAAACAAAAGTCAAATTAGAATCCAAATAAACCTCCTCCCATTGCTTGGGCCTTATCCCCGATTTTGTCTTCCTACATATTATAATTTCTAACATGAGGATATGTAGGGAGACAAAGTGTTTTTTTGGCTATTTTTAAAGTGTATGTTTTGGAGTGTTTTGGTGATACGTGTTGTTTTGGAGTGTTTGAACTTATACTTGGGAGTTTAGCTTTTTTCATGAGTTTTTGTGAATTTCATAAACAGATAAAATACAAATATACCCAATTAGAGAAAAGGAAAGTATGTGGGTGAGAGTTGGAACAAGGAAAAGAAAAGGTATTTTTGGATAAATAATTTAGAACAATCCAAAACACTTATCCAGAGGTATTTTGGGATGTTCTAAAAACACTCGTCAAAACACTCACAAGTATTCTTATAAACATTTCGTAACACATACCTTCAAACACTCCAAAACACTTGAAAACTAATCTTCCAAGCATAGCCTAAAGGGGAGATGCACCAAGAAAGTATAAAGACAACTGATCTTCACGTGGGCAGGCGCATATATCTTCAATATGTTGCAGAACTAAACCAAAAACAGAAGGGGTACAAAGATGGAGGCCAATAGAGAAGATTATCTCATACTACATTCTAGCACTTTATATTTGAAAGAATCCAATTCCCACCACAATGAAGAATCCAGCAAATTCAACACATTTTGCATCTCAGGTTCCATTCGGATGATCTAAATTACAAAATGAGGTGTACAGTCCAGCCGATGAACAGCAAAGCACCTTGACCCCCCAATTCAAGGTATCTGCAACTAGAAGATAAAGAAACTATAAGGATAACAGCTACTTGGTCATTATCAACATGATATTAAACAGAATACACCTTATCCATTTCTAGTAAAGCTACAACTATTCCCGTGAAAAAGAAATGAGAATAAATGTTGGCAAAAAAATAGTGAGAACCATAGTTGGTCGAATTTTGCTAGCTTTTATACGTTGACAATTTCTAAATATTGGAGTCAGTTGTTGTGTACTTAAAATCAATATCAAGGGTTGAGGATATACTGTAAACTCCAACTCGCTCTCCCTAAACAGCCCAAAGGTCAAGTTATTTGCTTATCATGAAGTTATTTACTAGATTCGAATAGGATGGGCAGTTTTCAAATTGGATAGCAAGATATCGGAGTCAATATTAGACTTACCGTAGTGGTAGACCCTTGAATATAACATATCAGCCAATATATCATTCTTAGCTGCCAATACTTAGAATAGTGGCTGTTATTGGTGAGAGAAGAAAAAAAAAAGAAAATATCATGAGGCCTTTCAAAAGATGTCCTAACTATATTCATACTTCTTAGTCTGCTTCTCTAGCCCTTTCTATTTACATTAAAATAATTTAAAATATATCCAAACACAAAGAAGAAAGAAGCTGAATTTAGCTGATGGAATGAATTTCTCCATTCAGTGACTCATTAATTGGTTGAATCACAATCAGGATTCATTCTAAAAATTTTAGCATTGAAATTCACATACAAATTGTGGATTTTCAAACATGATAATTCCAACTAGTAGAGCTGCATAGGGGGGCCCATCATGTTTGCTAAAAGATGATCACAACTATATGCTATAGTTACCTGCTGCGACCTGAAGTATGTCTAAGTAACCAAACAAAAGTAACATCACTTCAATATTGAAACTGATCAAAAACTTCACACGAGTCACTAATAACCATAAAATGGCATTGCAAATGTGTGATTCTCAGGAATCTCAACTATCATGCATTCCAATTCTACTTGTTTCTCTAAAAGAAATAAATTCACCCTGATCATCTCATCATCTTAAGAAGGTTACTCCCATGAAAAGAAGAGCGCAAAAAAAAAAAAAGGGACAAAAGAAGAGAGAAAAAAAAAAAAAGCCTTCAGCTTAGCAAGAATGGATCCCTTGTCATGCATCAATTTAGCTGAGTACTATAGCAAAACTTTACTAGAAGCAGTCAGTAGGGAACTCATGCACCAACCTTACCGATATCTTTCCCACCTACAACAGATCAGATCCGACTCTCACAGCCACCTAACAAACACTACAACCTCCTAAACCATATTCCCTTCAGCCCACCCCTTAAAAAATTCTATAGAGGCAAAGCAAACTACATGTCTTTTGTGGCCCCACTTTAGGTCCACAACTGAGGTCCTTGGTAAGTAAGAATAACATTTCTTAATAGAGCACAGAGCTATTTACAGGTCATCAGTAATGTAAGGTTAGATGCAGCCTAAGAACAAAAAATGAAATAGA
Source organism: Dracaena cambodiana (assembly GCA_036321105.1). Taxonomy (NCBI): domain Eukaryota; kingdom Viridiplantae; phylum Streptophyta; class Magnoliopsida; order Asparagales; family Asparagaceae; genus Dracaena; species Dracaena cambodiana. The sequence continues at coordinate 33,995,404 of JAYEPQ010000018.1, forward strand.
GGAAATATATGGACATGAAAGGGCGTACATTAATGCTCATGACAGAGCCTCACCTGAGGAGGGAGAGAGCGAGATTAAGCCAAGGATGACTTGCCACAATTTGCAGGAGTGTGTTCAGCACTGACTTCAAGCAGCTGGGGGGTCATCTGCGGTTTAAGTTGGCTCTCTTCTAACTCATGTAAGGCTGTTGCATGAACCAACCACCATCCAAATGTATATGATGCACGACATCATCCAGAAAAAGGAATGAGTCTTCTACAATGCAAGTGTAAGCTAGTACATATATAAGCTCTTCTTTTTGTTTCTCACTTCTTCTTCTCTCCTTGTTGTTGGGTCAAGGTGGGGATCTTTAGCACTGTGCTACCATGGCACTTGCAGCAGGTCATATATATGCTACCATAACTTATGTCATATATTATCACACCGCACGTCCATGTTTTCAAAAATGAAATAGGTCCTCCTACACACTATCATCCACGAAAATGATAGATTTTTTTATCTACAGGATGAGGATAATATTTGGCAAAGAAGCAGTTGTATGAATTTTTAAATAAGTGAAAAGTTCTAGAACTATTCACTATATTTATTATTCATGATTATTAGATTTTCAGAAACGTAGAAACCTTTCAGAGAGTTCTAAAATTTATCTACATTTTTTTTTTACACTAGCCACAGGACTTGATAAGCTGGCAGCTTGTTCATTGAAAGTAGATACTTCAGTTATACGTACTGATCTTTGGTTACCAATGTTCTAAAAAAATGGATAATCAGCTGATTATGCTGCCGCATAATTGTGTGCGGTCCAAAAAAAGCATTCACTTGGCCTATTCATCCTCATTATACGGTCAGGTGCCCACATAGGCGCATTCAATGTTTTTGTGTTTTTTCTTTTAGTTGGGAACCAATTCTAATTCAACTCGAAACCTTTATATATGTGTATGTGTGTGTGTGTATACATATATACATATGTAAGATTGAGAACAAGTAAAACCAAAGCTAGATTGTTCAAAATAGAAAATAAGTATTATATATTCTTTATTTTTGGTGCAAGCAAACACAACTTGTGAGGGAGCTTAGATCCCCTTGTTTCAATAACTAAAGACAGATTATGAGAACTCATGGACCCAACTTTAGAAGTACATGTTAGGTTAGACACTTGTAAAATCAATAAAATACTTGTAAACCATGTACATATGAGTGTTAATTCATCATTGTTGATAGGATATCTGAGATGATACGAAGGCTATAATATTTAATATTATAGTCTTGATTTTCTTAAACATAGTATCTTACTTGATATTTTTTTTATGTTTGCCATGGTTTTATGTATTTTCCTTATTTTTGGGGATTGTATAACATGTAAGATATGTATATGCTATATTTATGTATTTTCCTTGTATATTTATGTAATATAACATGGTTTTATGTATTTTCCTTATATATGGTAAACATTCATTTCCAAGAAACGTCGCGCAATTCGTTTAAGCACCATATTATTTGTTTATATATTATGCCCTCCTAGACCACAAGTGTAACGAAACCGTTCCTTAGACATTGTCGGTTATTTAGGTCTCTCTTGACAGTGTAGCTCAGTTTTCTAAAGGTTAAGGCTTAATATATGATAATCATCCAGTCAATAAATGTGTTCCAAATTTTGTTGAAAGTAAAACGCAAGAGCTTCCTCCTCATGCATTTTCCTAGCTTGGAAATTCTTGGCCCCTCAGTTAGAAATACAAATAAGTTGCAGCTTCATTCAGCTGTTAATTCTTAAACATTCAACTTGCAGTCTTTAGAAAATGTCTTTAACTTCACATATGCAAACTCCGATTAGGAAACGCAGTGGGACAAAGAATGCATACTAAAAGATCACCTACCAAATCTACAATAACACGAAGTCGTTGATAAACATCTCAAACTACAAAACCAACAATAAGCTCCAAGGGAAGTTCTTATTCCAAATCATAATTTCACAAGGAATTTGATAAGACTTAAAAATGATCCATAATAATCAAATTAAATATCTCTGGAAAAAATTACAGCTAGAGTACTAGTTCTGAAAATGACATTGAATGAAAACCAGCAGTTTATATGGTTGGAACTACATACCACTATAACCATATAGATTAATGAGTAAACAAGAAAACATGTCATACATGTGTCATTGACAGAGTTATCATTCTCAATGAAATTTAGACTGTTTTATGATCCAATAAGACCAATATCCCACCAGGGCTGACATAGGTCAATCACCAATATTATGGTTTGGTCAGGGAGAGCCTGTTTATTTTCTGCAGCACAGGAAACAAGCAGGAATATTTTGCAAATTCAATCCTTATAAAGGAATTCACGTTGAGCGTCAACATAAGTTATGCACATTCTCATAACAGCGTATATCATGACTCATGAGATGCTTGGAGCTTATGAACTCGCAAAAATACAAGAGTTATCCAAACATGTCTTTGTAATTGTGTATTACATACTAGATTAGGAACCACCTATACAGACCATGCATATGCAGCCCATGCCTAATGGAATATGATAAACCACACCTTGTTTCTAGATAGCATTGAAACAACTTTTTGCAAGATCAAAAACCAGCTCACTGCACTTTCACTTGTATCATTAAATCATATACTATGATATTCAAATATGCATAACAATTATAAATTTTTTTTTTCATAAATAGAACCTTAGACATCGTGTATATATCAATTTCAAATGTCATAAAATGCAAGAAAAGAGTTCACAACTTACGGTTCAAATCCCTCTGGACCAGCCTTACTGCGACTGGAAGTCACCCCTCAAGGTCCTGCAATTTGTCCAATAAAGATATAATCAACAATCCATCTCAATGATGCACAAATATAGGCGTAAGACCTTTTAAGTGAAATTTAGTAAGCCATATCTGTTAGTTCTGGGATCCAAAGGAAAAGGTTTTTTTTGGGAACAAAGGGTAACCGTCCCTATTCAGTCCCCCTTTAAGGGACATAGCCTGACCAACTGGTGTTTGACCCTCTGACCTCTTGCACACTTAGTAAAAGATTTCCCACTGCTCTACAGTAGCATTTGCATGAGAAAGTTTAAAGTGGGAGAAATATTTCATAATCCTGATCCATCTCTAGTGTGAGTATGAGAAAAAAATATTTTCTATTCACATTTGATTCTTTTTTACATGTGCTTTGATAGTTTATGTGAAGGAAGAAGAAGGTTTATGACATTTGTGTCTAGATCCGGTCATTTGACAATGTTGAAATACCAAAATAACACAAAAGCAATTTCCACACCAATATAAACTAATCCCTAGTAAATAAATTGAACATCAAAAAACTATAAGATGCTATCCATAATTCAACTTCATAGAATCACAAAACTAAGCGGGACAGGATTTACATATGAACTCTACTTACTCTTAATTAAACTATAAAATTAAATGCAAATAATCAAAATTGTACTATTATTATTAATAGTTACAACATAAATTTTTATACAGAGTAAAATCCTATAGAGGCTCATAAACTACTTCCCTGCATTTGCTTTTTCTTTTTTAATCCTCATTGTATCTCTCTAAATAATTGACACACATAAACTACTCCCTACCCTTCACTTTCCTAACTATCCATCCGAAATGCTACTGACACCTAACTATCCATCCGAAATGCTACTAACACCTAACTGACTAGCTCCTACTATTACTAATGCTAACTGACTACCTAACACCACACTGACTACCTCTGACTACTACGAACACCTACTGGCCATCTCTAGCTAACTATTCGAATTATGTATTCCTAACTAACTATCCCTCCCTAAATGACTACCCCCTAATTATGTATCCCTAACTAACTATTACCTAACTATGTATCTCTAACTGAACATTTCTAACTGACTATCCCTAAATATGCATCCCTAACTGACTACCCCTAACTACTATTCCTAACAATGGCGGCGACGATTATAAAGACGATGATGATGATAGTGATGACAATGAAGATGACGAGATGGTGGTGATGATGAAGATGAAGATGGCAATGATGATGATGACGCCGATGGCAAGGATGACGAAAATGAAGAAGAAACTATTGATTTGCTTAGAGGATAAAGAAAGAGTCTGGGGTGAACAGTAAATAAGAGCAAATAATTTTCTCAACCAAAGGAAAGAAGACAAGAGAGAAGGGTAACTTCAGTGAGTTTAACATGATCATTCACGCAATAGTACACCTCTTGTCCGGTTTTAACTAGGGTTAAAATGCACGTCATATGGAGAATGAATATTAGGTGGACCCACATTGTGAAGGGCTTGGACCAAAATTTAAAATTTGTGAGGGGAAGTCCAGATAGAATTTTATGGTACTTATGTCTAGGAAATCCTTGTATATTAATCATAACATGAACTTTGAATGGAATCAAATTCATGGAAGTATCTGAATTGAATGAAATTATGGACATAGACAAGTTAGGCTTAAACCCCACAATGGCAGAAGAGGATCTTCAGCAAATCCTAAGACTAAGATCATTATCTACTAAAGATCAAAGGAAAATAATACCACAAACATTCTGGAATTTATTTTTGGATGCTTGCAAGTATCATTGCAAGTTGCAACTTGAATTGCTGGAAGTGAGCTTGCTGTAATTGAAGTTATTAAAATTTGTATTACTGTGTTTGGAATGAGAGTTTCAAGTGGCAACTAGAGTTGCAAAAACTTTCAAATTTTAATTTTTTTTTATTTTCTTGAGCTATGAACGATACTAGATTTATCAACACTGCAATTAATTGATGGAGATCAGGATTAGATTAGATTTGATTTGATTAGGATTTAAATTGTACTAGATATTTGATTTGATTAGGAGTTTAAATTTTATTAGGATTCTGTTTGTTAGGCTTTCCCTATATATAGGGGTTGTATGAAGTATTGAGAGATGAATAATACTTGAAAATTTCTTGAGAAATTTCTGACGTGGATTTCGCTTGAGCAAATCTTTCCTCGTGGATTCGTGGAAAGTGGGCGTGGTTTCGCCTGGGTAGATTCCCAAATCTTGTAAGTTCTTCCCCAATCTATTTTTTTCTTCCCCAATTCCTCTAAAAAAAACACTAATTCTCAAAACCCTAACCCTAATTTCGCTTCCGTCTTGCGTTAAATTGGTATCAGAGCCTAAATTTATTTTCTCCTTCTCCACCTGACCCAACCACCCTCACCCTCCATCAACCCCAGAGAGAGAGAGAGAGGAGAGAGAAAAAAAAACTCAGATAGATCTGTAGAGAGAGAAAAAAAAACCAAATTTTCTCCTCCTCTCCTTCGTTTCTACCCACAGCGATCCCCCAAAAGCAACTCCCCAGCCAAATTTTCCCAGCCGTTTCCGTCCTGCGTCAAATTGGTATCAGATCTCAAAAACCTGTTTCAAATGAGAAAACCTGTGTCCTTACGGACATAGTTTCTCCTTACGGAGAGTCTCTAAAACCTGTGTCAAATGAGAAAGATGTTCTTCTTGGGTTTGACTAAAAACGAGAATGTCATCAAAATAGACAACAACGAACTTGCCTAAGAAAGAACGCAATATATGGGTCATAACTCTCATAAATATACTGAGTGCATTAGATAAACAAAAAAGCATGACCAACCATTCATACAATCCGTCCTTAATTTTAAAGGCAGTTTTCCATTCATCACCTTCACGAATACGAATCTGATAGTATCCGCTTCAAAGATCTATTTACGAAAAGATTTGAGAGCCAGCCATCATATCTAATAAGTCATCAAGTCTAGGAAAAGGAAAACCTATACTTGAAGGTAATTTTGTTGATGGCACGACTGTCAACGCACATCCTCCAGCTACCATCCTTTTTAGGTGTGAGTAGAGCGGGAACGGCACAAGGACTCACATGGCTCTGATACCAATTCCGGCCTCCGCCCTCCGACCGACCCCCCTAGCAACCCCGCCACCTCCGCCCGCCTCCCGCCCCCCTCTTCATCCTCCAATCCCCCAAAAGCCTCAAAAATCCTATTTTGCACCGCCTTCCCCACCACTTTCGCCCTCAGATCTCATCCGCTCGTTGCTTCCTTCTTCGACTCAGGTTCGCCTGCCTCCCGACCAACTCCGGCCTCCAACACCGACTCAACATACAGATTCATATGAAGTTTCGAAGAGGTTTATTTCTACTGTTCATGACCAAAATAATTTATGGGATTTACGATCATTTGAAACTGATTCACGAAAGAAGCCAGTTTCACCTCCACCGCCTTGGTTCAGATGTGATGTACTAGATACAGTTTCTCGACCACCACCATGACCCAATTAGGATATTTCGTGGATGTCAATCAGTTCAACCCGGACGTGTTTATCATTCTTTATCTCCACATTCATCGGGATGAATGCTTTGAAGCCGGGGAGAATTGATGGAGATCATGATTAGATTTGATTTGATTTGATTAAGATTTGGAATGTATTAGATATTTGATTTGATTAGGAGTTTGGATTTTATTAGGATTCTGTTTGTTAGGGTTTCCCTATATATATGGGTTGTATGAAGTATTGAGAGATGAATAATATTTAAAAATTTCTTGAGAAATTTCTGACGTGGATTTCGCTTGAGCAAATCTTTCCTCGTGGATTCGTGGAGAGTAGGCGTGGATTCGCCTAGGTGGACTCCCAAATCTTATAAGTTCTTCCCCAATCTATTTTTTTCTTCCCCAATTCCTCTAAAAAAACACTAATTCTCAAAACTCTAACCCTAATTTCGCTTCCGTCCTGTGTCATTAATGTTAACAAAGGGAATAGTAAAACTGTAATATGCAATTTCTTTTCCATAACTGCAAATACTGCAAGCAATATTTAAAATAGCAATAATAGTAATATAGCGTCTTGCCTTAGTTAAGTTATATCGCATACAGCATAACAGAACGTAACTTATACAATTTTTTATTTATTAATAAAAAATAAATATAAAGCTATGCATAACTATTTTTATAAATAAATAAATAATTCTAAAAAAAGAATACAGTAAAATATTTTAAAACATACAAAATTAATTCTAAATTTATAACAAATTTCTCAATAATTTTCACATTTATCTTCATAAATTATATTAAATCCGCAATCATGTAGGTCATCACCTAAATAAATAAGAAAATAAGATTTCAAATTTATGTATTTCAATTCAGTTATTATTAATATTGTAATTTATATTTTTTAATGCTCAATAATCTTATTTGTTATTTTCCACTTCAGTTCAACTGAGGATTTAATAGAACCAATTGAACGTAAGAATTTCAAGCAAGCCGAGAGGAATTACAAGTAAATAAAGAAGCAATTGTAAATTAGCAAGTTAGCAATTCAACAAGTAATCAAATTTATTTATTTCAATTCAGTTATTATTAATATTGTAATTTATATTTTTTAATGCTCAATAATCTTATTTATTATTTTCCACTTCAGTTCAACTGAGGATTTAATAGAACCAATTGAACGTAAGAATTTCAAGCAAGCTGAGATGAATTACAAGTAAATAAAGAAGCAATTGTAAATTAGCAAGTTAGCAATTCAACAAGTAATCAAGTAAACAACCAATAAGCAATCAAGCAAAAGAATTTGTCAGTAATTAGCTAACAATCAAAGTAAATAATCAACAATAATTTGAAAATTACTAAAAAAATAACAACAAATAATGTAACATAACGTAAAAAATGTACCATTATGGTGCCTTGAGTATTTTCGACTGTTAAACAACATTAAATTTTTGTTAGGTATCATAATATAATATAATGGGTTTCATAACAGCTTATTTTTAACATTGACTTAAAATTCATAATTGATTGTAACTACAATTACAAAATTTTAGAACAATAGTCACAGCCAAATAGGGAAGAACTCCCTCTTGCAGCAATTGAAGTTGTAACCCCCCCCCAACTAGTAGCCAAACACCCATTTACGTTTTGACATAACCCAAACACTTTACAAATAAAATTAAGAAAATGAATACAAGTGGCACCAACTCACATTTATTTCACATTCCATGAATGGTGTAGCTTATCCTAAAAGAGAGCATCTATCTACTATCCCGCATGGTCCATCACAAGAATTTAGCATGAAAGACCCACCCACATACACCTTGGTCAAATTAGATGTATCTACAACTGCAACTAGATAGTCTAGATTAATTTATCTATTTGGAATAACAACTATTTGCAAAAGATATTCCACCACTTATTAGTCAACACAACATGGAACTGATAAGCAACATTTATACATCCCGATATTTGTTCCTAGAAAAGGGAATCAGCTGTCAACACTGCAAAAAACATTTAAATTCTAACTAGATGCATAAATGGACAATCAAACCCTAGGGATCAAGTATTGGTATTCAGCAATGTATGAAAGCTCAATGAAAACATAATAGTTATCCAATGTTCCGACCTCACATTGCTCCTACTACAACATTCTCTTCTTCGCTGGACCCCTAAAACCATCTTAGCCACAGGGGAAAACAATTTGCAAGCCCCTTTCTGTGTCCAACTTGAATCCACCCCAAAGGAACGTGTCGGGATGGAGTAGGAGGTGGGGACCCTTTGGGTAAGGATTCCCTCAAGTGCAAGAATAGCACTGCATCAAGTATATGCCTATATATAGACAAACAATAACATGAGATCAAACATAGAATGAGAACATGAAAGAAACAAAAGGAGAGTATACATTTGAGCGAGGTATGTGGTAATGCTCATGGCGGAGCCCTACCTGAGGTGGGAGAGAGAGGAATGAAGCCGAGGATGACTTGCCACCATTGGCAGAAGACAATCAGTGTCCAAATGCAAGCTACCGGCAAGTCATCCAAGGCTTTTATTTGGCTCTCTGCTATTTCATGTAAGGTTTCATCATGATACAACCTTCTATCAAAGTTGTTGGGCATTTATGCAAAAGCCAGAAGCTGTTGGTACTAACCTTTCAACGAAGTGTAAGGAATCTTTTACTGTACACACAAAACAAGGAGTTTGGTTGTGTCATCTAAATTACATATAGCAGTTTGTCAGTCATGCCCATAGCCAACAACAGGTTTTGAGATAAATGCTTCGTTGCTGTTATGTATATATCATATAATAAATAATATGTTATATTGACTAGAAGTTTTCTGTCTTCTAATCTAACAAAAGAACTAATATATCTCCCATGAAATGATAATTTTCACCAAATAACTAATGCTCAGTTGATGGAGAAGTAATCGTAGGTTCCAAACAAATGGTAGTATATTCTTATGGATATTAATAGATTTGAAAACATATAAGATAATCTACTTCATTAACCTGCTATTCCAGATTTTTCCCAAATACCAAGATCAGCTAGAGTAATGAGGATAACTACAAATTGGTGAATGTATTGCTAACAAATTCCACAAAAATATTCAAAATCCTTAGAGTTAGAAGAAACAAAAAAATCATGAGAGTCGGAAGAAACACACTGTCTAATCTGACACATACGGCCAGCAATTTTTATGTCTTCTAATAATATTAACAGCTTACGATCCACAAAGTTCAACCATCAATTGGTTGGGTTGAGCTTGTGCTAGTAAAATCTCAATCTGTATTCAGGTTGGTAAAGTTCGTGTTTGCCTGGGTATAGAGGGGTCAAGCTGTGACCAGAAACACTTGCACTCCAGATTTGTTACTCATACTTGGCATCATAGATAGGATATGGACACCAGCTTGGGCAAGTGCCTCTGACAAATGTGATTTTCTACATATGTAACCAACTAACAAGCTTGACATAAAAGGTGAAGAAAATAGTTCGCCCTACTCACACGTCTATGGCCAGTCATGTTCCCACCTTTGTCCATCAGTTCACTATTCTCTTCTTTATAAAATCCATTGGTTTTCCACACTATATACATTATACATGTTCCAAAAGGACACTAAAACATAAATTCTAAGTGTGTATTTCTACCCCCATTTGGGATGCCCAAGTGGTCCTTAGCTTTTGCCAATAGAAATGAAATTTTTAAGCATGCCCTAAATATAAAAAGCCAAAAGATATATTTCGCATTACTACTACTAGGTAGCTTGAATGGATACAGGATGTGGGTATACAGATATGTCAATCCCAAAAATCCAGGATAAGATATGTCACGGAAAAGAAGATAATAGAATTGTATACATATGTGAATTATTGTGATGCATCTACAGTGTAGAGTCAGGTTATAATGTTTAGAGATGCACAATAACTAAGAGAATATAAAAGAATTACAAAGTTATATAGATCAACAATAATTCTTAACAGAATCATAGTTCATAATTTCTCCTCAAGAAAATTAATCCATCTACAATTCAAATGGAATTCAAGACATATCAGTCATGCACTGGAATCTTATTGACTAGTTGGTCACTATTGCCTTACGCATCATTGACATGTCTGGAATGGATTATAAATTTTTAGAAATACCCTAGCAAGTATCCGGTGAGCATCCATCAAGTATCCAAGTATAAAATACATATCAGATACAGGTAAGTCAATTATGTTGAGGCATCCGTGCGACATGTAACCATATAGAAATTTGCTTGCGACTCACCAACCATTTTAACATAAAACTCAAACATGGAATATGTTTTGCAATAAACCTCTTCTTAGTTGACGAGTTATGCACTCAGTATCCTTTTCTTTCAAAAACATAATTAGAATATGTTCCAGTTTAGAGTTTACGAGTTCTTAAAAGTACAAAACTCAGACAGCAATAGAGATTTTAACTAGGTTGGATTCGGTTATATAAAGTTATTTATGAAAATATTGTTGTAAAAGATGAATAATAGTTTTGGACTATGCTCAAAGATTTAGTGGAGAAATGCTTCTATTCTTATTATCCCTGCTCCTTCCTGGTTTGGAATGACAGCCATGTCTAAAAGGTAATCCAGCCAAGCCAATCAGTAAACCAGATAATGAACTGGTGCACATCAAAGTTATAACTGTTCCTAACAAAATTTCAACAATTGATGAAATGCAATAAGTTTTAGGATAAACTACACCAGGCCTCCCTCCCCTCCCTCTAATTATAGAAGTTTTCACTTTTTCCCCAGCAACAACAAATTACACAAGGAGCCCCTCAATAAATATGTTGCCCTACAATTCTGTTTGTGCAACAAGTGGAGAAAAATTTTTATCCACGGACCTTGATTAAGCATTGGCTTTTGTTTTTGCTTATCATTTTTCCTGTTGCATATTTTTATAATATGATCATCATGCCCCGGATGAAGATTTAAGAGTAGGGCTCATAAATGCCCTACTTGCCCCCGATATTTTCACGCAATCACCTTCCAAATTTCCCACTCAGCTCCACCATCACATGCACAGTTATCTGGATTGAAAAATTACCAATTATCATAAAATAGAAATCGTTAAATTGCTGACAGTTATTACCAGACAAACTGCAGACCAGCATTTCAAGATAATCAAGCAAAACGTCTATTACTGGAAACAATGCAATATCAACATTTCCAAGAAAATTAATCCACCCAAAAAAAAAAAAAAAAACCCTTCAACACCATTCCATTTAATCGGTTATTTATCCTTGTTCTCCATTCAGCTCTAGTACAGGCCATCTTTGCAGTTAAAGTGAAAACCTTTGTAGCATCAATCCAAGCTTCCTTTGAAATAACCTTGTCAATAAGAATTTCATATTAACTTAAAACTTACTTCTGTTAGGTACTTAGGTGTTCTAAATTAATCACATTGACACCCTAATTGTTGGGTGTCTCTAATTAAGATATGTTGTGTTATTACTAAGGTTTTAAATCTCAGAATCGTATGGTACTTGAAATCGGCAATGTCAAACACATATTGGCAATATCAGAAATATAACAGTATATAGGCAAAATACCGGTAATATAATGCGAGAGGGTTTATATCATAAAGGATACCTCAAAATCCAGCCATATTCGCGATATGTAAAGGTATATTAAAAATTGAACATGTCCTAAATACCGTAGACAAGTTTCCCAAAGCTTACTTTAAGTTTAAGCCCATAAAAGATAAGCCATAGAACAAAACGGCAGTAGGAGCGAAGCACACACCTAAGTTGCACTTCAATCAATAAGATGAACCCATATCCAAAAGGTAACCAATACTTTGAAACTTAACGCATCCTAAAATTTTTAATGTATCCTATACATATCAAAGATTGTAGCAAAGTCTTGGAAGATAAAGATCTAGTACAAAAATGATTGGTTCATAGTTCCATTTGAGCGGTAAATGCATTTGTCTATGAAGAATTATGAATATTCAGGCAATTGTTAATTCATATAACTTGTAAATATTCTATAATAGTCTTTGGGTTGCTTTAACCATTAAGCCCTTACAAATCCATCGTGTAGATAAATAACTTTTAATTCACATACACATTTTTTATTACTTCAATACAATAGGACGTATCAATATCCTAGATATTTCTGTTTTTATCATATTAGAAGCAAGATCTTCTACCCAAACGAGTGCAACATAGCCCACATCCAAGCCCAAACAGTACAGTTGCCTAACCAACAACCACTTAACCAATAAAGCATGCTCCCTGCTATTTATATTAATGGCCAAAAGAACAGAATCCATAATCATGAAGCATTCTTACAACACCAAGAACCACAACATTAACCAGCTGAGCATTAATCAGTTGTAGTTGCAACTATATGACGCCAAGAGATATCAGTTATATATTTCCTTATTCTACTTCTCCAATGAACAACAACAATTAAGCCTTTTATCTCAAGTATTTGAAGTAGACTACATGAACCAAAAAAGAATTTCATCGGATCGATCATATGGATGATCCTTCTCCACTCATTATTATCAAGCAATATGTCTTCATTTAAGCCTTTAGCATCCATATTTTTTTGTATCACCTTCATCCATATTTCTTCGGTCGTTCTCTTTGCTCTTTTAACTTGTTCTACCTTGATAAACTCCACTTGTCAAACTGGTGCATATATAGATCTACATTGTATATGATCAATTGATCAAACCATTATAAACAATTTTTTTATATCTTCTCTTATGTGGGGATTACACCTAACTTAGCAAGAATATCTTCATTTCTCTCTCCTCTTAGTGTTACCATACCTCCAACGAAACATGTGCATCTCTTCTACACTTATTTTTTATGAATAACATCTCTTTATAATCCAACATTCCGAGTCATACAATAAAACTGACCTAATAACAGTTATAAAATTTTCTCTTCAGCCTTGACGGAATATCATGGTTGTATAAAACTCACATGGCACTTCTCCATTTTAACTAGTCAGCATGAATTTTATGATTATCACTATCAATCTCCCCATCATTTTGAATAATATAAACGTAGTACGTAAATTGATTGCTTATTCGTATCTCTCGCTCATCCATTGTCATAGCATTATAGTTTTAGGTCCTTCATTTACTAAATTTACACTCCACATTCTCTGTTTTCAACGTACTCAATTCAAAACCTTGAGATTCTAATATTTATATTCATAACTCCAATTTGACATTTATCCTAAACTCTCGTCTCATCAACTAAAACAATATTATCAGCAAATAATATATATACCAAAGTATGTCATCTTGAATAACTTTAGTAAGCGCATCCATCATATAACAAATAATAATGGACTCAGTGCAGATTCTTGATGTAATCCAATTGTGATTGAAAAATCAATTGTTATGTTATCACAAGTTCTAACATTTCCCAGTACTTCATCATGCATATCCTTAATTATGCCAATGTACTTAATAGAGACTCATTTCTTTATCGATGTCTATCGTAACACCTCTCTTGGTACCATATCATAAGTTTTTTCAACAAAGACCATATATAAATCTCTATATCTATCTCGAAATCGTTTTATAAATTGACGAGGCAAATGAATGGGTTTTATCATCGATCGTCCTAACATGAAACCAAACGAGTTCTCTTATATCGTAACAGTATGCCTTAACATATGTTCAATTATCATTTTCCATAATTTCATAGCATGATACATGAGTCTGCATAGTAGTTAGAATAAATTTGAGTATCACACTTATTCTTATATAAAGATACTAAGATACTTTTATTCTATTCATATAGTATTTTCTTAATTTGCCAAATCATGTTAAAGAGATAGCCAGCCACCTCATATCCATCTCTCATATATATTTCCATAACTCAATATGAATATCATCTAAATCAACAACTTTTATTGATTTCATGTCCTCAAAATCTCTATTACTTCAGGTTTTTTAGTTTTGTACATAAAGCTACATTTCATATCCTCACATTGAATAATAAGCTCACCTAAATCTTGAGTAAAACTACAATTATATAGTTTGTCAAAATAGTCTCTTTTTTTAATCAAGGTCTTGAACTAGAACCTTCCGATCATCATCTCTAAACCCTTTAAAGTACATAAGTCTATATATTTTCACTCTCTTATTCGAGCAACTCGATCATCTTTAAACCCTTCAAAGTGCATAAGTCTATATATTTTCACTGTCTTATTCGAGCAATTCTGTATTATATTTTTTTGTATTATCTTTAGTATCCAACTTCTTGTACACTTCTTCATATAATCTAGCTCTTGCTTCTTACCTTTTTTCATAGCTAACTTATATCTCTCAAAACTCACTCCATAATTGTTCCTAAATCTCAGTAAAAGTTATATTTGGTCTTAGCATTTTTTACCACTTTACTCCACCACGATGTGTCCTTATATGGTAGAGCATCGCTGCTTGATTCACCAAATATATCTCTAAGTACCCTTTTAATGCAGTTAGTCATTTTGCTTTATTTGTATTAGGATCATTATGGGTATTCCAATCAACTTCATGTACCACTCTATCTAAAAAAAGTCTTAGGTTTCCTTCTAGCAGCCACCATTTAATCTTATAATCTAATTTACATTTAATCTTACTAAGTCTCCTCTAATTTGAATATTTAAAACTAAGAGTTCATAATGGATTACTACACTTTCACGCGGCACTACCTTACACTTGATACAATTATCTCTATCTACCTTACTAGTTAAAAAGAAATATATTTGGCTCACACTTGATCCGCATTTAAAAATAATTAAGTGATAAACTCTCGTTTTAAACCAAGTATCGTTAAAATCAAATTATAGGACAAAGCATAATTTAAAACCAAGTTATTTGTTTCATAGATTACTTCACAACAAAGTTATATATAGCATTTTAAATAGCATTGTTATACCGAATGTAGCAGCTGATATATTGTTATTTGGCTCCCCACTACAATATTGCACCTTCCATAGTGTTTTCATTTTTAGACATATATAGGAGATATAGTGGGTCTGATCTAATATAACAGACACAGTTACGAGCTCACAAAATTACCCAAAATCCATATTATCAGATTGGGTGGAAATTTCTTCTGAATCTAGCCCGATTCCAGCGATGGTAATGTGGCACTTGTAAATATTCTACAATTGGTTAGTGATTATGGATTCATAGAGTTAATCATCATCAAGGTAAGTAATTCTAAATATGTATATTATGTATAATGTTTTATGTAGTTTTACATTACGTATGTATGTATTATTTTATTCAAATTAGATTTAGGACATGAGGACACGTACATTTACAGTGAGCTACTGATATTCGATATTTGCTAAATATCCCTGATTTATCCCCGATATCAATCCGCTGTAAAAAAAATTTCGACCAATATATCCGCAACATCTAACATTTAAACCCTTCCCTACCAGAAACCTAATTACAGGAAATAGTACATGAAAAGGTCACACATGATTGTGCAGGAAAGAGCATAAGGCTAGCAAAAAATACCAAAGTTTGGACTAACATTCACAGATCATATCCCATACATATGAGCCTTCACAGTAACATACCACCCTCCCACAAGAATTATTTTCCAACGATCAAATGAATTCCCATCACTACTTGCAACCCCCACATTACCTTCTTTTCCAAAGCCATAAACTGCCTTTCCAAATGGAAACAAAATGCATTCTTTTTGCCCCACTGGATAACTTCAGCGAGGAAATAATCTACAAAACCTAGGTCACGGCCCTTTTTTTAGGATGACCTTGAGAGTAAGAGTAGCACTTTATCAGTCTAACTATTCATAGGCTGCTTCCACTAACTCTCATAAACTAGATAAATAGCACAGTATTAAAGTTTTCAAGTGGCTTTGTGAGGATACTTAAAGGTTGGCCCCAGAGGTCCGCATTGAGTAATCCTTACTAACTTGGATACTATTGATAAATAAGTTTATTGATGTATCTGACTTAAGCATGTTGTGTAGAATTAATTACGATTGATGACAATGGTCCACTCCCCTTCCTCTTCTACAGGTGAATTTAATATGATTCAGCAAAGGCAAAATTGTGTGCTAGTATAGGTGATAATGAACTAGCTTCACCAGATCACCTCAACGAGGAAAGAATCTACACAGCCTAGAAAACCACAGCCTTTTTTCTTAGGATATCCTTAAGAGTAAGAGTAGCACTTTATCAGTATGAATATTTGTAAGCCACCTCTAATAACTCTCATGAATTAGATGAATAGCACAAGATAGAAGTTTTCAGAAGGCTTTACAAGGCTACCTGAAGGTTGGCCCCAGAGGTCCACAAAGTGCCATCTTTACTGACTGGGATAATACTGAGAGATAAGTGTAATGATGTATTTGACTTGTGCATATTTTATAAAATTACTTGGTACTTGAGTGAAGAGTGATGACAATGGTCCTCTTCCCCTCCTCTTTAATGATTTTATAGGATACTGCAGAGGCAAAATTATATGGCATGAGCTATCTTCATCTGCTTCGCAGTACACTAGAGTAAATGTGGGTGGCCGCCAAGGTCATCTCCCCTCTCTATTCTTGGTTCTGCTAGCTGCATCTGCTGACTAGAATAGTTTACTAGGCTAGTTATTGGTGATGGCCAGAGTCCTCTTCCACTCTATCTCTGGTACAACTAAATGCGGAGTATAAATTTATTAACCACTACACATGGAATGTATGATGTGCTTATAGTATGATTAAAAGATTGATTTAGCATTCAAAAGAACACTAAATGAACACAAACGCAATAGACAAAGAGGAAGTACAGAGTTGAAATTCTTGTTTTAGTGTCCGATAGGGCCTTACCTGACGAGAGGGAAGGATGAAGTTGAGGTCAATTTGCTGGTGGCAGAAGAATTGTCTGAATCAACTATAAGCCCTCAGCAAGTTATCCATATTCTAACTGATGTAAAGCTCTCACATGGTCCAGACTTCGACAAAATCTGGAGATCATCCAATGTTGTAAGCCAATAGTATTAGTAGTGGCAAGGACTTCCCATATGGAAGGACATTAGGTATAAATAGTTGCAATAAGCCAATGTTAAATTCAATTAAGTTCTTCCAAATTAAAGTTGATATTAATCCATTAACCATCCAAGTGGTTTTCAAGAAAGGAGTTCAAGTTAAGGATTTGACAAGGAGTCAGTTTTATATACAAAAGGAGTACATGATAAGAATTTGACAAGGTCAGAATTATTATCTTGCCACAATAATCCAAAAGGTGAAATAATTCTCTAGTTTAATATTAACTTAATCAAGTAAGTCTTTGGTTCCCACTCAACAAGGAGATATATAGAAGTTAAAATATTTGTACCTATTTTCTCATGAATAGAAATATGTGGCATCACAATTAGAAATACTTTTCTTATCACAGTTAAAGATATCTTAGATTTAGGCATCATTATCCATTTCAGTTTCTTCTTTCAGTGCCTGCAATTGCATGTGCGTCATATGTGCATGCACACTAGAAGTGCACGCATTAGCCTTGGATTCAACCTGATCTGTCCCCTATGCTCACAACAATCAATATGTAAGCAGGTAGTTCACAGTTTTGAGTTGTTCAGTGCATTTCAAATGTTACTATGGCATACTGCAAGGTCTGATATTAGTAGATCTAAGGACAGGGATAAGCAGCCTTATGGTGGGGCATGCTCCCGCTTAAGAAAGATATAAAAATATAAAATGAAAATAAAACCTATCCATTTGTAGTTACTCACTTAGCCCAATACAAATATTATGTCTAGCAATGTCAACAACACCCCTCAACCCTGCCCCAGGTCATGTTTAACTTGTACTTTCTACCTTCATACTTATCTTGCTTTTCCAAAAGCCCATTTTGAACATTAAAAAAATACTAAATTTTACTTGATTGCACCTTTAGCGGACATCTTTAACTTGTCAAAAGTCATATGCCTTTGGAATTATCAACTTCAATTTTAATTTACTAGATTTTCTAGAACGTGTCAGATGCATGTGAATAAAATAAATTTTGGTTAAGCAAATTAAACTCTTAATGTAATTTTGATTTACATGAAAAACACAATAAAGATCATGAGATCTTGCATGTAGTACTTGTGACGCAGGACGGAGGCGAAATTAGGGTTAGGGTTTTGAAAATTAGGCTTTTTTGGGATGAATTGGGGAAAATAGATAAATTGGGGAAGAACTTACGGGGTTTGGGAATCCACCCAGGCGAATCCACACCCACTCTCCACGAATCCATGAGGAAAGATTTACTCAAGCGAAATTCACGCCAGAAATTTCTCAAGAAATTTTCAAATATTATTCATCTCTTTTAATTCTCCATACAAACCCATATATATAGGAAAACTCTAACAAACAGAATTCTAATAGAATCCAAACTCTTAATCCAATCAAATATCCTAATAAAATCTAAATCCTAATAAGATCTAAATCTAATCAAATCTAATCTATTCCCAAATCAAATCCTGATCTCCATCAATTCTCTCCGACTTCAAAACATGAACTTCCGGTGAATGACGAAAATGATAATTATCGAGCAAATCCGGGTCAAGCTGCTGGACTTCTTCGGTACGCAACCAAGTGCAATTTAAGTCTGAATGCCCACACCAGCGCACCAAATAACGCTGATATCCGCCATCAGCAGTCGAAACAATTTCATCATCCAAAATGTCTTCAATCTGATCTATATGATACTTCTGTGGAGCAGGAGGAAGCGGTGTACAGATGGAAAAATGTCGATATCCTGGCGAAGCTGATGATGGTAAATCCGGGATAACTGCTGGATAATCAAATGGAGTACGGTATGGAGTCAGGTTCTCGATGTTAAAAACTGGATTGATCCCGAGATTGTAGGGAATCGCAAGCTCATAAACATTAGAACCAATCCTTTTTAGAACTCGGTAAGTACCCATACGTCGAGCATGAAGCTTCTTCAAGGTTCCTGGAGGGAACCTCTTCGGATGCACTCTAATAATCACCACATTATCAACTGCAAATTCCTGCAATCTTTTGTGCGAGTCTACTGCGAACTTGTAGTTATTATTACTAATTGCTATTTGCCGACGAATATGATCATGCAAATCATGCAAATGCTGTGCAAAAGACTCGGCTGAGGCAATAGGCCTATCACTTTTAGGGAGGGGAAGAAGGTCTATAGGTTTTCTAGGTTTATAACCTGTAACTATCTCAAATGGACTCATCCCAGTAGACCTATTGACTGAACTATTATATGCAAATTCCGCTATAGGCAAAACAAGATCCCACGTGGTTAAATGGTCGCCCACTAAACATCGAAGAAAGTCACCTAAGCTACGATTGACAACTTCTGTTTACCATCTGTCTGTGGATAATAAGCAGTGAACTTAAGTATGGTACCCATTTTTTTCCAGAGAGTTCGCCAAAAATGACTTGTGAACCGAACATCTCTGTAAAAAACAATTGACTTAGGAAGGCCATGCAAACGGACTATCTCTTTACAGAACAAGTGTTCAACATGTGAGACATCCGAAGTCTTATGGCAAGGAATAAAATGTGTCATTTTGGAAAATCTATCCACCACGACTAATATTGCATCATATTTCCTAAGTGTGCGAGAGAGTCCTAAAGTGAAATCCATGCTAAGATGCTCTCAAGGTGCAAAGGGTATGGATAATGGTGTGTAGAGTCATGTATTCTACTTTCTACCCTTAGCTACTTGACAAACTCGACAATGCGACACAACTCGCGCAACATCACGTTTAATACTTGGCCAATAAAATCGGTCCTCTACAAGAATGATAGTTTTATTTCGACCGAAATGACCAGCGATCCCTCCCGCATGCATTTCCCAAATCAGGTGATCGCGCAAAGAAGTATTAGGAATACTTAGACGGGTATCTCGAAATAAAAAACCACCAACAATGGTGAAGGCATCTACTATAATAGGAGGATCATGTGTCAGAAATGAATAGATGTTACCAAAGTCCCGACAAGTAGGATAGTTTTGAATGATTTGCTCAAATCCGATAACTTTTGCACTCGTCTGTAAAGTACAAAGTTTCCTATTTAATACATCAGCGGCTTTATTTTCAGTTCCGGCACAGTGTTTGAGTACAAATTGTACTCCTGAATAAACTCAAGCCATTTGATGTGTCGATATCCTACTCTCTTTTGGAAATTGATATAGCGTAGAGCTTGATGGTCTGAGTATAGAACGAACTCTTTTGGTAGCAAATAGTGATGCCAATGACGCAAACATTGCACTACTGCATAAAACTTTCGATCATAAACATCGTAGCGTTGTTTTGTCTCATTCAACTTTTCGCTAAAAAAAGCGTTAGGATGATTTTCTTGGCTCAAAACATCACCTATACCTACGCCTGATGCGTCACATGCTACCTCAAAAACCTTCGAAAAATCTGGAAGATGAAGGACCGGAGCAGTGATCAACTTCTCCTTAATTTCCTCAAAAGCATGAGTAGCAGATTTAGTCCATTGAAACTCTCTTTTTTTAAGACAATCAGTAATCGGAGCCATGATGGTACTAAATCTCCTAACAAACCTATAAAATGTGGCCAGACCATTAAAGCTCCTGGCCTCATAGATCGTACAAGGAGTAGGCCATTCTCTTATGGCCTTAACTTTGTCAGGGTCTGCTGCTACTCCGTCTTTAGAGACAATAAATCCAAGAAAGTGAACAGAGGAAGTTAAGAATGCATATTTTTTTCAAATTGACAAACAGTTTTTTTCTTACGGAGAGTCTAAAATTTGTGTCAAATGAGAAAGATGCTCTTTTTGGGTTCGCCTAAAGACGAAAATGTCATCAAAATAGATAACAACGAACTTTGCTAAAAAATGACGCAATATCTGGGTCATAACTCTCATAAATGTGCTAGGTGCATTGGATAAACCAAAAAACATGACCAACCATTCATACAATCCGTTCTTAATTTTAAACTCAGTTTTCCATTCATTACCATTACGGATACGAATATGATGATATCGGCTTCGAAGATCTATCTTCGAAAAGATTTGAGAGCCAACCATCATATCTAATAAGTCATCAAGTCTAGAAATGGGAAACCTATACTTGACGATAATTCTGTTGATGGCGCGATTGTCAATGCACATCCTCCAGCTACCGTCTTTTTTTAGGTGTGAGTAGAGTGGGAATGGCACAAGAACTCAAACGCTCTCTAATAAAGCCTTTCCGTAATAACTCATCGACCTATCTTCTCAACTCAGCATGCTCAACAGGATTCATCATATAATGAGGTAAATTGGGCAAACTGGACCCTGCCACAAAATCAATGACATGCTGAATATCCCAAAGGGGAGGAAGTTCATCGGTAACTCATCGAGCATGATATCCTGAAAATCAGTAAGAATCTGATGAATCTCAGGGTGGTAAATGACATGTGGACTAGAAGACTCTCCTACAACAATTACCGCATACACTAGTCCCTCCTCTAGCCTCTCCTTAAGGAAATATGATCGACTTACCAGGTGAAGAGACTTTTTATGTACCTGGCCCGTGAGTTTTTCACTCTTTGGGCTCTCATCTTTAGACTTAAGTGGTGCGGGTTTCAAAACAATTTTCTTCCCATTAAATTTGAATGTATATGTGTTTGACTTACCGAAACTCACTGCATCTAAGTTATACAACAATGGCCTACGAAGCAAGATATGTACGGCGGTCATATCTAACACATCGCACCAAACCTGGTCCTGATAGCTTGATATCTGGATAGGCACTAGACAACGTTGGGTAATAGATTGAGCAGTTTTATCTACCCATATTACGTTGTATGATTGTGGATGGGGTTCAGTTTTGAGACCCATTTTCTCAACAGCTATTCTTGAGATTAGATTCACACAAGTACCCCCGTCAATCATTACTCGATAACTCTTTCCTCCATGTGTGATGTACGTGGTGATCTATGCCAATCTTCATGTTTCGTTTTAGTGCAAAGACACCTAACGATGCCTAAATGCACATTTAAAACGACTATTTCCTCGTTTAACTCACTAGCGTTTCCTACTGATTCATATACTTCTTCCTCAAGATCATCATCATCATTATATTCTCTTTCTACAAGTAAAGCTCTAGTGGAACACTGTGAAGTTTTGTGGTCATACTCGTGAGACCTAAAACACTCTACGCTTTTCGTGCCCTGTTTAGATGAGTCACCCATTACGACTTTACCCTTAAATTCTTTGTTGAATTGGGTGTTAGGTCTCTTATTATCTTCAGAAGGGCATCTGGACTGCTCCCCGACTCTAGGAATAAACTTGCGGTCAGTAAAAAATTTGAGAGTGTTATATATTTTCTACTAATTGACAAGTTTGAGTAAGGAAACTTATATTCCGAGAATGAATATGCATGGCTCGTATGTCAGCGCTAGTCCATAACGAAATCTAAATATCGCCTGGTGTCAGTCCTCTCGCAAATCACACCGAAGTGTCAATTCATCAAATTGAGTATGTACTCTTGAACCGTCATACTTCCCTGGCGAAGACTGTGCAACCTATCTAAATGGTTACTCCTAAATGTGACTGGAAGATACTTCTCTTTAAGTCTAACTTTCATGTCATTCCAAGTCTCTATCGCATCCAGATATCTGTCACATTCTCTTTCTACCGATATCCAATATATCCTAGCAGGCCCTATCAGTCGCATCCGAGCAAATCTTATTTTACGCTCTTCAGGCATGTCATACCAATCGAAATAGTAATCCATGCCTGCGAGCTAGTCACTAAAAACTTTAGGGTCGTGAGTGTCGTCGAATGTAGGAGCTTCTATTTTTATCTTACGTGTGATGTCATCATCAACACGTCTAGTTCTAGGGACACTCATCTCTATTCCTTTCATTTTGATCTCTTGATCCTCTATACTGATCGTAATTCTTTTCGTTATATTCATTCTTATAAATTTGATTATTTTGTTCTTCTAACTTGTCCATTTGTTGTTCTAGTGCATCCAATCGTTTATTAACAATTTTAAATTGTTCCATTTGTTCAGTGATAGTTTTTAATTGTTTCATCATGATTTCTAACTTTTCATCCACATTATTAGAACTTGAGGTGGTCATTTTACCGTTACGAAGAAGCATACAATCAAACAAGCATATGCAATGCAATTTTCTAGACTCAGTCAAATTCTATATGCGTGCACTATATGATCAAATAAAATTTTCTAAGGTTTAGTTTCTAAAATGCAAGGAAATGGATCCTAAAATGAGTGTATACACACAAGCAATGAGTTGGCAAATAATTATTAGTAATTCTAACTAACAATCTTATGCAGAATTTCACAAAATAATTGCAAAATTTTGCTGAAGAAAATGGATTAGTTTAGAGATTACCCAAAAACCGAAGAAGTTCGTGCACTTGTAGTGCTTTCTTGGAGTTTTCCGAAGTTGGTTCGCCTGCCGAAGAGCCCTGAAATCCTGCCACAATTATTGGAAACAAATCCAGGAAAACAACGCGTCGAATCTGACTCGAATTGGACTCCGAACGGGCTCCAAATCACCACTTTTCCCTTCACTGCTGCACTGGTCTGCTGTCTTGGTTCTACTGGCTGCTGCCACTGCTGTTCTGCAGCCGTTGCTGCTGTCCTACTGCTGTCCAGCTGCAGTAAAACTGTTGTTGCTGCAGTTTTGCAGCTAATATCGCAGTTTCTGCTGATACTGCTGCTTGCTGCTGTGTTGTTATTGCTTCCTATGCAGCTATTATTGCAGTGGATTCGCCGGAGAAGGGAGAAAGGGGTGGATCCGGAGAAAGGGATAAGGGAAAAGAAGATGTGGAGGAGGAGATGGAGCCGAAGGAAAAGAGGGGCTGAACTTGGAGAGTTTGGGTTGGATTTGGTCTGGCGGAGAGGTTGTTCAGGTAGGAGTTTGGATTGAGTTGGGACAAAAAACGGATTAGGGAGAGAAAGATAGGACAAAAGAATTTTTTTTAGATCTTTTTTTTTCTGATCTTTTTTTTTCTCAAAATAAAAATAAAAAAAACTGAAATAAAAGAGGATGGAGATGCGGAAGAAGCAAATGATGGAGAATAAAATCTAGGCTCTGATACCAAATTTGACATAAGACGGAGGCGAAATTAGTGTTAAGGTTTTGAAAATTAGGATTTCTTTGGATAGATTGGGAAAAATAGATAAATTGGGGAAAAACTTACAGGGTTTGGGAATCCACCCAGGCGAATCCACACCCACTCTCCACGAATCCACGAGGATAGATTTGCTCAAGCGAAATCCACACCAGAAATTTCTCAAAAAATTTTCAAATATTATTCATCTCCTTTAATTCTCCATACAAACCCATATATATAGGAAACCCTAACAAACAGAATCCTAATAGAATCCAAACTCCTAATCCAATCAAATATCCTAATAAAATCCAAATCCTAATAAGATCCAAATCTAATCAAATCTAATGTATTCCCAAATCAAATCCTGATCTCCATCAACTCGTTTCAGTTCACATTCTAATAATGTCCTTATTTATTGTTTTTCTTAATCCTTGTTCCAGTGACATGCATTAGGTGAGTTATCATGATTAATATCCATCAATTTTAAAATATCTTTCTTTTTTACAAAAATCTTAAATAATGGGATATTTCAACATCTTATGATAATTGAAATAGCTCAGAGATAAGTGAGTCACATCAAACATGAGACTAAAAGGAGTTGCAGGTATAATAGTAGAGATTTTCTATTACTAGAAGTTCCCCCCTTGTTTTGTCATTTTTGAGACCAACAGAATGATCTTCCCAGAAGGGCATCCAAAGCTACATGTGTCTGCCACGCATGTTAGTGTGATGGAAGCAAGCATTGAATCCCTTGTTAAGAATTGCCAACTATTTTAAATAAAAAGTAAATCACCTATTGTTTCAACTACTTGAGATCAAAATACAAAAGAAACTTTTAGGGTCAAGGAAGGATGACGAAGAGTTTGGTGGGAGGCATTTTACGTTTTATCCAGAGTAGTTTTTCTCTCCTTTTCTGGTTGGTTGATTCATTAGTTTGTGTGTGCGTGTGTTTGTTGTTGTTTTTTTTTTTTTCTTTGGAGGGAGGAGTGTATATTTTAATCCTTGACTTATCTCGCTTGTATATTTTAATCCTTGACTTACCTTGACTTGAATGTCTTTCGTCATCTACCAATAGGAGTATGAAAAGTAACACTTCTAATCATGGGGGTCAGGGAATTCTCCCGTTAGTTCTGGCTGTTTGCTAGGACTTAATCTTAAAAAGGATTGGTTTAAGGAAATGTGGATATCCTATTCCTGTGGCACTGACAGCACCAGACAAATGAAGAGAGAGAATTTAAATGCTTTAAGAATAACAGCTATAATTTATGTGCTTGTAAAGACACGTAAGAAGGATATCCTTTTAAACAAGTCAACTTTAGAAACTAGGTTTGTTCTTCATAATTCAGATAAAAAACTAGTTGGTGTTTTCATGTTCAAAGTTCCTTACTACATTAATTAGCTACAGATTCCTGTACCTGCAATTGCATGTGCGTCATAAGTGCATGCACACTAGAAGTGCACGCATTAGCCTTGGATGCAACCTGATTTGTCCCCTATGCTCACAGCAATCAATATGTAAGTAGGTAGTTCACAATTTTGAGTTGTTCAGTGCATTTCAAACGTTATTATGGCACACTGCAAGGTCTGATATTAGTAGATCTAAGGACAGGGATAAGCAACCTTATGGTGGGGCATGCTCCCGCTTAAGAAAGATATAAAAATATAAATTAAAAATAAAACCTATCCATTTGCAGTTACTCACTTAGCCCAATACAAATATTATGTCTAGCAATGTCAATAACACCCCTCAACCCTGCCCCAGGTCTCCATGTTTAACTTGTACTTTCTACCTTCATACTTATCTTGATTTTCCAAAAGCCCATTTTGACATTAAAAAAATACTAAATTTTACTTGATTGCACCTTTAGAGGACATCTTTAACTTGTTAGAAGTCATATGCCTTTGGAATTATCAACTTCAGTTTTAATTTACTAGATTTTTCCAGCACGAGAAAGATGCATGTGAATAAAAAAAATTCTGGTTAAGCAAATTAAACTCTTAATGTAATTTTGATTTACATGAAAAACACAATAAAGATCATGAGATCTTGCATGTAGTACTTGTTTCAGTTCACATTCTAATAATGTCCTTATTTATTGTTTTTCTTAATCCTTGTTCCACTGACATGCATTAGATGAGTTATCATGATTAATATCCATCACTTTTAAAATATCTTTCTTTTTTACAAAAATCCTAAATAATGGGATATTTCAACATCTTATGATAATTGAAATAGATCAGAGATAAGTGAGTCAAATCAAACATGAGACTAAAAGGAGTTGCAGGTATAATAGTAGAAATTTTCTATTACTAGAAGTTCCCCCTTGTTTTGTCATTTTTGAGACCAACAGAATGATCTTCCCAGAAGGGCATCCAAAGCTACGTGTCTGCCACGCATGTTAGTGTGATGGAAGCAAGCATTGAATCCCTTGTTAAGAGTTGCCAACTATTTTAAATAAAAAGTAAATCACATATTGTTTCAACTACTTGAGATCAAAATACAAAAGAAACTTTTAAGGTCAAGGAAGGATGACGAAGAGTTTGGTGGGAGGCATTTTACATTTTATCCATAGTAGTTTTTCTCTCCTTTTCTGGTTGGTTGATTCATTAGTTTGTGTGTGCGTGTGTTTGTTGTTTTTTTTTTCTTTGGAGGGGGGAGTGTATATTTTAATCCTTGACTTACCTCGCTTGCATATTTTAATCCTTGACTTACCTCGACTTGAATATCTTTCGTCATCTACCAATAGGAGTATGAAAAGTAACACTTCTAATCATGGGGATCGGGGAATTCTCCCTTTAGTTCTGGCTGTTTGCTAGGACTTAATCATAAAAAGGATTGGTTTAAGGAAATGTGGATATCCTACTCCTATGGCACTGACAGCACCAGACAAATGAAGAGAGAGAATTTAAAAGCTTTAAGAATAACAGCTATAATTTATGTGCTTGTAAAGACAAGTAAGAAGGATATCCTTTTAACCAAGTCAACTTTAGAAACTAGGTTTGTTCTTCATAATTCAGATAAAAAAAAAACTAGTTGGCGTTTTCATGTTCAAAGTTCCTTACTACATTAATTAGCTACAAATTCCCGTACTGATTTTTTACTAGACAAAAGTTCGGAATGTTGATCAAAATGATTAAGTATGACAAGTATCTAAATCTTTGGATTTTAGAATTTCTGATGCCTTAGAACAAACGCAATGCCTATAATCAATCTTTTCAATCCCCTACATCTAGACTTTTTTCTTATCTAGGAAAATTTGGAACATTGCTCTCCCTTGCAGTTGCAAGTCCAATATACAGGACCGGAAACCTAGGTTCCTCTAAAGTGTTGCCTGCTATCTAGATTTAACAAGAAGTTCTCACTTACCCACACAAGTCAATAGCTTGCTGCATTTAGCGTATACTTGAAAATTTAACTTATGTTTCACCAATTATTCTCAAGCAAAACACATGCAAAAGCAAGCAAGCAAGCAAGCGCACACAACAATAAATGTTTAATAAAATAACACCTAGGTTTGTATTTGAAAATTTGAATTGTATAGACTATGCAAAGCTTGAATACCTCTCACATCCTACTTAATCCCCATCATCAATGGCACGAGTAGAAGTTAACTCGTTTAGAAGCCCAATACTACTACTACATCCTCCACAAAACTTCTCAACTACAGCGCTCCATTCCTCTGCGTCCAATGTCATTTGCCTCTTCTCCATCTCCTCTAAAATAAAACAAGCATCATCCACCCTCCCACCCTCACAAAGCCCCGATATCAAAACCCCAAAACTCTCTGCACGAGGACAATGTCCACTAGAAAGCATCGCGCTCAAAGCCCTCAACCCCTTATCGAACTCCCGAGCCCGACAAAACCCATCCAACATCATCCTATACACCGCTGCGCTTGTCTCACACCCCTTCATCTGCATCTCCACCAACACCTTGTAAGCCTCATCGACTCTCCCCGCACCACACAGATGATTCACCACTATACTATACATCACCCCGTCCAGCCTCATCCCCCTCCTCTTCATCTCGCTCAGCAAGTCCCTCATCCCTTCGAAATCCCCTCTCCTCCCGCAATCATTAACCAAAACCCCGTAATTCCTCACCTCCACCTTGCACCCCTGATATTCCATATCAAACATCAACTTCCTTGCCTCCTTGAACCTCCCTTCCAAGCACAGTCCCTCCATCAAAACCGCATATGTGACCACATTCGGCTCCACTCCCTTCCGGGCCATCTCGTCCTTCAGCATCATTGCCTGGCCCATCTCCCCATTTTTGCTTGCGAAACAGATAAGCATGTTATAGCTCACAACCGACGGGTGAACGCCTCTCTTGCACATTTCATCGAACATCTGGCGGGCAGCATTAAACCCGTCCTTTTCGAGGTCTCCCTTCAGCACGATGTTGTAGGACACTACATTGGGCTTGGTTCTTGATTTGGAGATGACGGACTGGGCTCGGTCGAGGAGGCCGTTGTCGACGAGGGCGTTGAGGAGGAAGTTGAGGGTTTGGGTGGAGGGGGAGGAGAGGGAGCGGAAGAGGCGGAGGGCGTCGAGGGGGAGGTGGGCCCGGCCGTAGTGATGGAGGAGGGAGTTGAGGAGGTGGGGCCGGAGGGGGAGGCGGCGGGCGCGGGCGAGGGAGAGAAGGGAGACGACGTGAGGGGAGAAGAGGTGGGCCCGGGCGAGTCGGTAGAGGAGGGAGGCGACGGCGGGGTAGGTCTGGTGGGTGGGGCCAGCGGCGAGGAGGAGGGAAAGGGCTGCGGTAGGGTCAGGGATGGACTTGAGCTCGGCGAGGAACGGAATGGGCTCTCGACGAGGAGGCGGGTTGACGGGTTTGGGTTATGGGTGCGGGCGGCGGCGTAGACCGGTTCTGATCCGCCGAGCTCCGGCGAACATTTTTTAGGGTTGGGATGGGAGAAGAGGAATGGGGAGCAGATAGAGAACGGGTCAGGGGTAATTCTAAATGCGCACGACTTTTTCCCTAGTGAGCCCAAATTTCCCTGTCAGCACCAGTATTTTTTCTAGTGAGCATCATAAATATTTCCAAAATATCCCTCCACTCTTTTTAACTATTTCTTTTCCTCAAAAACTCATTATTTCCTAGTGAGCACCATTCCCAATACCCAAATCGTCGCTACTATGCTCGAGTTTCACGTACTGATTTCCCGGTGAGTCCATGAAATATCGCCGCTCCAGGAACATGAAAGCCGCCGCCAATAATACCTTGCCGCTTTCGCTCCCAATTTCTCCCGCGTTCGAGCAGCAGCACGTTAGGGCATCCATTTTTAGGTAAATTTTTATTTTTAATTTGTTGTGGTTTTAAAATCTCTTAATCTTATAGTTTGTTGATGTTGAAGTATTCGAAGTCAAGATTTTTTTAGTGGTACGGAGATTTAAATGTATGCGATTTATTGTTTGGAAGGTATTGGAAGATAAAATTCCTATTATTATTAGATGTTTGACTAAATTAAAATTATTATTTGTGTAATTTATAGTGAATGTGGATTTTTGAATGAAATAGGTAGGCATGTTGTTAATCAAAAAAGAATAAATTGCACCAATTGTAACGACTAAATTTTTTGTGTAATTAATGATTTATGCATCGCAATGTTTAATTTTACAGTCAAATTCAGATAGATCAAAGGTATCGGTTGATTCAATAACTGAAGTAGCCGAAGACGAGCCGGTTGAATCGCATGACACGGCGAACGTCGTGGCGGGAAAGGCAGAGGAAGATATCCCACATGTCATTGATGAGGAACCGACAGATTTGTCAGTTCTTACGAGTTTTAAAACTCATGTTGCTTATTTTATTAGTAAAAATAAGGTAAATAATAATGATTCCGGCCGTCGCTAGTTAATTATGGATTTAATTTCATACGAATTTACTTTTAATGCAGGAGAGAGGTCCATTGCACTGCATAAACCATACCAAAAAATCGCTACATGGCCGCTACGGTTGAGCTAACCTAACACACGTTTCATTGAGATTATAAAGAACTCCTCTCTATACCCGTTGGTTCAGTGCTTGTACCCCTATATAAGTAGCATTGAGATGTCAGTTTCGTTGAGAGGTGGCATCCAGAAACCAATACTTCTCACATGCCTTTTGAAGAGATGACGGTCACACTGGAGACGTCGCGTGTCTTCTTAATTTGCCAGTAATAGGAAAGTCTGTTTATTT
This sequence comes from Dracaena cambodiana, assembly GCA_036321105.1. Classification (NCBI taxonomy): domain Eukaryota; kingdom Viridiplantae; phylum Streptophyta; class Magnoliopsida; order Asparagales; family Asparagaceae; genus Dracaena; species Dracaena cambodiana. The sequence goes on from JAYEPQ010000018.1 coordinate 34,025,943, forward strand.
GCCTGAAAATGATGTTCCACCATTCCCGATTGACTTGTTAATTAGATCTCTAGGCGTAAGTCACAGTGAAGTCAGAGATAAATTAAACCAAGATTTGCCGGCATTGATTTGTGTTTTGTAATATTTTTTAGTGTTTTGTAATGTAACCAGGTAACAACTCTGTTCTGCCGCCATTGAAGTGTGTTTTGCAATATTTGTTAATGTTTTGTAATTTAACTGGAAGAAACCATGTTCTATTTTGGTGTATGTCTATCACGTTTCAAAAATTATATATAGCATATTCCTAATTGACTCATATATTTCATGTTGATTATATTCGTATATGTTGGATACATGTAAGTCTTCATCTAGAAATTCAAAGTCATATTGTTAAATACTCTGTCCGGAGTTCCCACCCCATCCAATTAAATAAACAATCCGGAGTATAAATCCCAGATGACGCATAGAATATCGGGGGTCCACATTCCGGACAGTTAATTTTTCACAAAAAAGAGAAGTTTACTGTTTGGGGTTGAAACCCCATCCCACCTTTTAGCTATCTGGGGTTGAAACCCCATCCCACCTTTTAACTGTCCGGAGTTGAAATCTCATCTCATTTTTTAACTATCCGGAGTTCAAACTCCGTCCAAGACTTGAAAGGGTCGGGATTGGAAACCCGGATAATAGAGTTCAAAAAACTAAAACTCACTATCTGATGGCGATTTAAAAAAAAAAATCTTCCAAAAACACAAAATAAATTCATGCTATCAAAAAAATAGACTATTTACTTAAAATTTCTTTACTACGCATCTTTAAACACAGAGAATCATCCGAAAAAACCAATGGCTTCTCCATCTTCTTCAACATCAAGATTCACAGTCCAATAGGTTCTCCTTCTTCATTTTACACTAAAAATAATTCCAAATCCACAACGAAATCAAATGAAATTACTCCAGAGCGAAGAAATCCAGATGATTAGGGTTTTTTTTTTTCCGCTCTCATCACTTGGGAGAGAAGACAGAGCTCTCGAGGGAAGTTGTTGGACCATGGTGCTTACTAAAAAATATTCATGCTCTTTTTTGTCCAAAAAAAATTATGACATAATTGTAATTATTTCGAACTTTAGTAATGGTGCTCACTAGCAAAAAGTGGTGTGCATTTAGAATTACCCATGTGTCAGATATGTAAACTATATATGTGTGCAGGGTAAATGTGAAAAATGTGCCAAATAAAATAAGGGGCGCTTCTAAAGGGGCACACCATTTTTCCAAGTGAGCTTACTTTCCCACCCTCTCTTTTTCTAGTGAGCACAGCCAAATTTTCCTAACTATCCTTCTTTATTTCTTTCACTAGTGAGCAGATCCGATCACTGAACCTACTTCCCCCCTTCCGATGTGCCCTAGCCTCCATACATCCGTACCGCCGATCGTGCCGCTGCCACACTGCTCTACGGATCCGCACTATGTTCTTTCAGCAACGGTGGGCCTCTTCGTCTGGGCTGACGTCGTTGGCGGAAAGGACAATGACAAAGAAGATGAGGAAATCTAATTTCTAATCGAGATCGCGTTCACTCACGAGCAACAAAGTTCACTGTTTTTTGTTGTTCTAGTTGTTTATAATTGATGCTAATGACTTGTGGAATTTTTTTTTTTGCATTTATTTGGATTTATTTATGTATTGATGAAATCTGTAGTTGGAAAAGGGTAAATTTTGTGTACAATTTTGAGAGATAAATAAATTCTTTTTGTTTGTTACATAATCAATTCTTAGATGCAATTATATTTTGATTTCTTCATCTGATAGGTTTCTATAACAAAATTGCAACACAATATTTAGTTTTTTTGTAAATAGAAAGAGTATTTTAGGGTAATGAGTGTCTTTGATCTAATTTGTAAGCCTAACTGGTGCATTTATAATTTAAAAGGTCTGTACTTGAAGACTATATTATTTTTAGATTTTATTGCTCAAAAACTTTGATATTGAAATGATAATTTATATAATATTGTTCTAATAGTGTTTGTCATTATGGCTTGAATTCATATTGTTGTTTGGATCCTTTTGAAAATAACACTGTCTTGGTAACAGCCCAAACAAAAAAATTGTTTGTCTGGAGTGCACATCCGGACAATATTGACACTGTCCGCAGTGTACAACCTGGACAGTGAGGTTGAAATTTCCAAAATTTAAAAAAAAAAACTCTCTGTCCGGGGTGACAGTCTACTCTATTCGGACTGTCACTTTGGACCATAAATATATATTGTTCGGAATCTAACCCCGGACGGTATATGATTCGTGCGGGATTTAACTCCGAACAAGATAGAATGGAGGTTGAAAACAAAGGCATTAGTGTAAAAAAAAAAACAATAGCAAACTTGTTATTTTAACCAAATTTTTAAGTGGGCTCACTGGGGAAAATGGTATGCCACTTTTGAAACTCCCAAAATAAGGGGAACTTCTAAAGGGGCACAACTTTTTTCCTAGTGAGCCCAGATTTCCTAGTGAGCCCAGTAAGTTTTTGCTAAAAAGGAAAATTTCTTAGTGAGCACATATTGTATTCCCAAAATGCCCTTCCCTCTATATCTCCTCTCCTTTTCCTCTTCTCTCCTCATTTCTCCTCCAAATCCTAACACAAACTTCCACTCATCCTCTCCCACTTCCACTCATCCTCTTCATCCTTATTCTCTCCTCATTTCTCCTTCCAAATCTCCCTCTCTCTCTCTCCCATTCCTAAACCCCTGCTACCCTTCCTCACGCTGCTGCAGGCCGTCGCCGCCGCCGAGCTTCCCTCGCCACCGCCGCCGAGGTCCCGCCATTACTAAGTAAGTTTTTCAAATTTAGTAATATTTATTTTAGAATTTAGTTTTTATTATTTTTGGATTAAAAAACTCTTCAAATATTAGGATTTGGTGATTTTATTGGGTTTGGAAGGAGGAAGAGGGGATGAGCTAGCAAGTTTAGTTGTAGCATTTTTTTGTTAATTTTAATTTTTAATATTTAGATTATAATTATTAAGAAAATTTAATATTGTAATTTCAATTGTAAAATATGCGAAATTTAGTTATTTTTTATAATCATGAACGTTAGTATTAAAATTTATTAGTTAATTATGAAGCTTGATGGTATTGTCCAAATGGTTGATTAAGTTGCAAAAGATGTTTTTAGTGTCTTTAAAATTTAATATTATACTATCTTGCAGCAAAAAAAATAGACAAAAAAAGATATTTGTAGCAAATTTTACTTTGTAAATTCATAATTACATGTACAGAAGAACCAATCAGAAGAACCACCAGAAAAGCAAGCAGAGAAACAAAGACAAGATCAATCCACTCCTGATGCACCCGATACGGCATTTATGTCTCGAACCAGAAGCAGACGTCAATCCCCGAGGAAGACAAGGAGACAGTGATTAGATTATATTAGTTGTGTATTGATATGAATGTTGTAAGGAACTTCAAGTGGCCGGTGTAATTATTTTTTCAAACATTTTGAAGAATTTGTAGAATATATGGTTTTTGTTTGTAATGAACCCTATTATTTGCTTTTTGCTCGAGGAATATATACACTATATTTGTATTTGATCTTATTTCTTTAATTTGTATGTGATCTTATTTGTTTTATACATAGAGGACCTTGTTTATAATCTTCACTATATCATTGTATCAGTTATTGTATCGTTGTATCATTATGTCAGTGTATCATTGTATCGTTATATCGGTGTATCAGGAGTATCATTGCATTTGTGTATCAGGAGTATATTGTATCGGTGTATTAGTATATCATTGTATCGGTATATCGATGTATCAGTGTATCATTGTATCGGTGTATCGGTGTAGTAGTGTATCATTGTATCGGCATATCGATGAATCAGTTTATCCATATAATATTGTATCGGTGTATTAGTAAATCATTGTGTCGGTGTATCAGTGTATCATTGTATCATTTTGCTTCCTTCACTATATTTTTGTAATAATGTATAATTAGTTGTTAATATAAGTCCGTAAAGTGACGTTAAATTGGATAAACTCATGATATATCAGTTTATTACATAAATAGAGTGGGTGAGGTGTTCGGAGTAGCAGATCGGGGACCAAGTCCTGTTCGGACTGACAGTCCGAACAGGTCTCTCCAACTAAATGTATAAATATTTAAGATGTTCAAACTAGATGACAAGCCAAAACCAAATTCTATTGCAAAGCAATATTGGCTTGTGCCTCTGGCTTGCACATGGGACCATCTGATTATATTCACTAAGCTATGGTAGCATTATTAGGATGTATTAGCTTTCTTGGCTTTTTGGCTGGCCTAGATCGTCACCAGGATGTCCTTATTCTCAATCACTACTTGTTTCACTTTCCTTAAGAATGAACTATGATTAGAACCACACCCACGTAGCATGTCATTTTGGCACTGACAGTCCATTCGGACTGACAGTCCGAATAAAGCCGAACTGTTCGGACTGACAGTCCGAACAAGGCCGAAACCGTTCGGACTCTCAGTCCGAACAGGGGAGCCCTGTTCGGACTGTCAGTCCGAACGGGAACGGAGCGGGAGCGGAAAGCCTGGAGCGGGAGAAGAAGGAAAGGCAAAATGGAAAAATTTTTTAAAGGGTAAACTTGATATTTTTGGAAGTTATTAACTGGGCTCACTAGGAAAAAAGTTGTGCCCCCTTAGAAGTTCCCAAAATAAGAGATGATTTATCGAACTATCCAATAACAATCGGATCTAAATCCAAACCCGAAAGCTGGTTTTATCATATATGATGGCAGCAAAGAAAAACGAGAAGAGGATAGGGCAGGCGGACGAAGAGAGAGAAGAGAGAAGAAGACGATAAAGAGAAGTGAGGGGGGAGAGAGAGAGACAGAGACAGAGAGAGAGAGAGAGAGAGAGAATTTTGAGCTTGGACGACGACTAGCGCGCGCGAGAGAGAGAGAGAGGTAACATTACCGACCAATTCTCTGTCTCATTTTTTACTTTCTGTAGTAGTATTTTTTGTCTGTCTATATATAAGATCGTGAGCTTTGTTATATATGATTTCCCTGAAACTGAACAATTTCTGCCTTTAATCTATTTATCTCTTGCTCGAAACCCATAAGTATAAGTTGGTAAAAAAAACTTTGATTGGTAGTTAAATTTTATACCATCTTAATTTAGAGTGTTGAATCAGTTAAATATAGATTTAAAACTTTGTTCTTTTCCCTGGGAAGCCAATTACTTACTGTAAGATTATGTATTATTTTGAATTATGCATAATTGGATTTAGATTGAAACCGAGTTGAATTGAATTCCATGTCGACAGCAGTAGTTCACTTACTTTCCTTTCTATATAATTATACTTATATTTCACTTCTTGATGTGTCTTGAATTCACTCCAATTGGTTTATTTTGCAGGAATGAATTAGGTCGAAGAGAGCAACCAATCGATATTAAATTGTGTAGTCGTTATTTATTTTATATAAGAGCATACAAAATGTGGACATGAGTGATTATTTTGATATTGTATTGTCTGCATATAATTTGTTGTTCCCTTCCACTCGTAACCTTCCATTTGCATAATTAAGATTTATCTTTATGATATCCACTCGTAACCTTCCTTTCTATATAATTTATCTTTATTGTCTGCATATAATTCTTTCAATTCTCTGGTACAGTTATAGCTTCTTTCTACTTTTTTTTTATTTACATGATTAGTGTCCGAGTAGTAGGACATGGGTATACAAGTGTCTGACACAATGAAATTCTGTTAAAGATGGAGTGTCCTGTTAACATGCAACTAGCTCTTGGCTACAGATGAACCAGTTACCTCTAGGAGGGAAGACATAGTAGGAAGGGTTCAGGAAGTTGTTATGCACATGTTAATAATGAATATAAATTGTGTGATGAACAAGTCTGATGTGGTTGCATGGGTTTTGGTTTTATTAACATTGAACCCACTGGCATTTGAAGATATAGGTGATAAGAGGGTCACCTTACCATAGACCATTTGTTGGTTGAGCGGAAGAGAGATACCATCGAACGTCATCACACTCTCCTTGTGTGATACAAGCCACAATCCAGCCTTTCCACTTGCCATCATATGCTTGGTTTTCCATCACCAGTTGAACAAAGTCCCAGTAGATTCGACTGCAAGTTTTTTATTTTTTTTTATTTATATATATATATATATATATATATATATATATATATATATATATATATATATATATATATATATATATATATATATATATATATATATATATATATATATATATATATATCAATCTTTGCAAGAATTGTTGTTTTCTTTTCCTTTTGGATGTTGAGATGGTGGGCCATAATTCCTGTACTATCATAGTAATGTAAACGATGTCTCTTTCTGGTAGAAAGCCTGCTTGGGATTCACCAGCATTTTTAGACAAGGAGTCTAGCCAGTAGCTTGAATATAGTTGTGCCTAGGCTTATTGGTTGGAAGTGTTTTGTCTTTGTAGCGATTCAACCTTGGGAATGAGAATAATCGAAGTTTCATGCCATTTTTAGGGATGCCTTGAGTGTTGCAAGAAGTAGAAGATTGCATTATACACATCTCCTTTTACAGTTGGCCACATCATTTGGTAGAATTCAGAGGTGAATGCATTGCTCTTCGGTGTTTTTTGTTTTGCCGGGGAAATACATGCGTCATCTATTTCCTCAATTGTGACTGTTCTACAATGAGCTGGATATTTAAACATAAAGATCCCTACAATTATATATTCTATTATAAACTTGGTTAAATAGTTTATTTTAATTAATAAAAATCCGGTTATTACATATCACAATTGAAAGGGGCTATTGCCAAGATAAGGCTTGTCAAGGGAAGCAATAGTCGGCCTGAGAAGCTGTTGGTCTTTAATTTTTTTTTCCTGCCCTTCCCAGAGTGGGATGATCACCTATCTTTTTTATATTTCTACACCCTATTTTAAAGCCTAAACTTTTGTTGTTTAGATATTAGGTCCTAACCATTTCACATGCACTGTAGATAATAACTAACATATCATGGCTTATATATATGCAACAGCCATGACTTGTAACCTGCTACCTATTATCAAGTAGGGTCAATCACCAACTAGAGTCCATCACCCACCTTCTCCAAGAACTATCCAGCAGCAATCAGTCCCTCCCTAACAGCGAAAAAGGCATAAACAGCTTCTTCTATTCCTCAAGTCCCACATCTTGCTTCCTAGAAACCCATTCAACACGCATTTCATTCTCCAAGTTAGTAAACCTAGGTATTACGTGAACTTATTTCTTTTACTCAAAAAATAAGCTTCAATCACGTTCTCCCAATCACCCCCTCCCAAACACGCACACACGCGCGCACACACACGCATGCATGTGCGCATGCATAACCCCTGCGCATCCATGAAGGGACATTGCCACACAAAATACACACACGACCCCCGCGCATCCGCAAACTCCCTTCCTGTCATATAAATATATTGAAATTATCATCCATAAGTTTTCCATTCACCATATGATTCTCTATCGTAATTATTATGTGTGTGGCATGCTCAATACACAATTCTCTTTGAAGTTTCCTATATTTCAAATAGTCAATCTATTTCCCTCTCATGAACTAGCTTCCTATTTCCACTCTTCTGCAGTTTGTGAATGCTTTCTCACTTGACACCAGACTAGTCCTTTCTTCGATCCCATTGGAAGGAACTGTTTTTCCTAGTTAATCACCTTAATTTTATCAACACTGCCCAGTGGAATCAATGCAGCAGGTCATTGATGAAGATTGCATAACTTTTTTTTAAGGATTTATTCACATAGATCAGCAGAAGTTTTTTTTTTTTTTTTGCTGGCTGGCAGCTGCCTAACATGGCCCTCATACAGCTGCATCAGTCAGCGAAAAAGTGTGACTTAAGCACCTGGCAAAGTTATTGTTTTCAATATCTATGCTTGTGTTTTCAATTATGTTTGAACTATTTCTAGAGTTTTCACTAATGATTTCACACATATAAGTCTTCCAAATAGTGTAGTGGTTTGACTTGTCATCTATTTGATTGCAACATCTTTTTCAATGTCTACTTGGAAAATATTTGCATTGCATGTGCCTGTGCCTGAGCAACAGTGCAGTCTAAGAGGCCATCTTAATCTGAAGTGATTTTATAAATAAAAAGTAAAAGATATTGAATTTATGTACTTTTACTGACATAAATTTGGCATATTATAGAAATCCAAAATAACCCCTTTATCTTGAACATTTAAGGCACTGAATGAAGGTGATAACTTGATGGATCTTGGAAAGCTGCGGGAAGCATTGCCCTACTATGAGAAAGTGATGAAGAGTGTGGTTTTTCAGGTATTATTTTGACTACTTGGCTCAACATTTTCAGTTTCAGCTTTGAATAGCATGCTTTGTAAATGTCTAAACATGAGCAATTCCTGTATAAACGAATAGCTTAATAAATATATCCCATTGAAGCAGAGCACCAACGGCTAGGACATACAAGCATCTCGGGTCTGAATCAAATACGAGTTTGTACAGATCATGTCAAAGACATGTTCAAAGAAATTAATCCTTCAGGGTTATGCACACCTTGCTATATTCATTATAGTGAAATGGAAACATTCTTTTGCCATGTATTGGCACAGACGAATTTCTGATCAGTACATGCTTAACCTCGATTTATTTCATACAACATTGTGACATCTGATAATTGCAACTGAAGGATTTCCTGATTCATAAAAGGAGCACTATGACCTGAAAAGGATTTGGTTGTATAAACAATGATATTTGTTGTTGAATACAATATTTTAGAACATGCTTTTCGATGCTTGAAAAGTGCACTATTGCCCAATATTTTCACTAAATTGCTATGCAACTCCTTAAAAAAGACAGGCATGCCAAAGCTTATGCTTTTCTTACCGAAATATACACTTTCGAGGCGATACACTTTTGCGTCAAAAGCATACTCTTTGGAAAAGCATACTCTTCAGCAAAAATTTAAATATTTTTAATAAACCCATATAAATAGCGTAACTAGCCTCTGGTGCCAGTCTAATTTCTAAGCCTAATCCTTATTCGTGATGGCTCGATGATCATCGTTGACTGCTTGACAACAACACTTTCATCATCGAAGAGCACGACTCTTCGTCAATGACCGTCTTCTCCATTGTTGATGGTCATTTTTTGATAAAACTTGCTCAACAACTTTGCAGTTCACTACTTTGCCACATTCCTTAATGAAGTTTAATTGAGAATCAGTCTTTCATCATTGACAAGCACTCCTTTATCGCCTCTAGCTAACGCCTTGTCATCAATAATCATATCTCGATAAAATTTGCTTTGAGGACTGGTCCAGCGCATTTGCTTTGCCTCATTCCTTGATAAAATGTGCTTGAGGATCACTCCTCTATTGCTTGCTGAAGTCCCCTTTTTGATCCCATCTACTCCACTCGTAAGTGGATCTCTGTTGTCGTAACGTGTAATTTTCACTTTGAATTACTGTTATTTTGTTATTTATTCGGACTTTTTTTAGTAAATCCTTGGTAATTGCAATTTGATCTTATCATTTAGATTTTTTTATAATTAATTTTGTCATTTAAGAGCTCTGTCATTAGAATTTAATGTTAAGCTGTTAAACAGTGATAAAAAAAATTATTGGTAGCTGTATTTGGTGGTAGTTTGCTGTTTTGAAATTTTTTCTAAGTCTTCCAAATTTTTTATTATATATATATATATATATATATATATATATATATATATATATATATATATATATATATAGTTTCTAATGTAAAATAAATCATATAACTTTACTTATGCCTTTTTCTTAAAGTAGTACCCTACATTGGTCTTTGGGATCAAAACACTTCAATATACGCTTCACGTTCTTCAATCACTGTCTCTTGAAAGTTCAAGTGTGCTTGCAACTCTTTTCTTCTCATGTAATTAAATGAATATTTTTTCTATGTTGCTCACTCTTCTTCTTAAATACTAATGTTCTTGCATTGGACATGTACAATTAGTTTTTATCTGATTCTTCTAGGAGTTCATGAAGAATTGGAAAAATTTAAACAGCCTGATGGTCAAAATAACAAACTAACGAGAGCAAATTTCTCTCTTTTCTTCCTCCCTTCTCTCTCTGATGTTCCACCTATTTGTGTGGTCATGGTCTTGCCTGATGAGATAGCATCGTGTTGCTTCCAATCCCTTGATCACCTTAGTCGTTGTTGAGGGAAAGGAATAAAACTAATAAACAATTACAATTATAATAAATTGATGCAAAGTAGTTCCACTTTCCTAGCAAGTAACCTCAAACGAATTTGTTATAGTATTCGAGAAAAAGTATGCTGCCACCTAAACTTCTTAGAATAATTAACTTTCCTAGCAAGTAACCTCAAACGAATTTGTTATAGTATTCGAGAAAAAGTATGCTGCCACCTAAACTTCTTAGAATAATTAATAGGATATTTTGTTCTTCATTTTATTTCTTTCTTGTAACTTCTGTTTCCTATCTTATCGATATGCACAGTGAGCTACATGGATTAGCTGCCTTACAGTGGTCTATTTGTCAAGATTCCCTTAGAAGGTATTATCGTTTCCACTAATTGGCTACTATCTTGATATTTAGCATGATTGTTATCTTATAATAGGGCATTGGTTGAAACGATTTTACAATTATTGGATGAGTTGCGGGAATTCTTAAGTATTCAGTTTTTAGGATTGTAGGGAGCTGTAGAACGCAGTTGATAACATCCTAGACCAATTCAGGTTTATGATTGTTGGAAGTCTACTGTTAACTATTTCTATCACATTCCCAATTGACAAGCACAATGCTACTTTTACTTTATCTTAGGACTTTTCCTATTGTCCATCTACTCAACTTTATATAATCTGTCTCCTCTCTCTTTTGCTAAGAATATAGGCTGTTTCCTTGATGATACTATAATTTCAGCACAGATTTTTATGAATGGAATCAATATTTAGGAGCCAGGTATTTTTGGCTCTCATTATCAAAAGAGGTTTATGTTGATTTTCCTTGGTGATTTGAGTACCAGAGGGTGTTATACTTTCGTTTGTTCCCTCAGTTACGCTACTGATAATACAGGTAGAAGTCTGTTGGCAATAAATGTTATAGATACACTGAATTGCTTAAAGCATATTTGTGTTTTGGTGCCGTCCAGAGTTCTACATTCAACAGTTTCTATGGTTTTAGTTTGAGTTTCCTTTTGGATTAGTCGAAACTATGAAAAAAAATGAATGAATATATAAGTCGAAGAGAATGTAATATATATTTGAATAAAAAAGTTACAGTTGAATGTACCCTCCTCTTGTTGTCTTGTTCTCCTTTTGTTAACAGGACCAAGCACGTCTATCTGTGGCCATGAGCCCATCTTTCCAAGTTTATTGTGCCATGTGCTCTTTTTTCTCCAGAGGTAATGCCATGTTCTTTGTTCCAATGCCTTGAAGTTGCATCATTCTGTCTTGTCAGTCCGATCAGATTTAGGTTCCATTGGATGCATAGGGCCTAATTTCTCCTTGTTAAGTTCGCCCATTCCAACCTTTGACTCAATTTCACAGGGAAAACAAATCCATCAATCACATTAAAAAAAAAAAAAAAAAAAAAAAAAAAAAACATATTGTCATCATATACAGAAGAGGGGAGTAGATCCAAACAGCAATAAAACAGTGTGATGGCAGGAGTAGTTTATGAGTAAGACAAATGTTTCATGCTAATGCAGTTAAAAGAAAACAAGTTTTACCTGGAGATTTGTTTCCTTTCTTCCAACAGGAGGATAATCGTTGCATGCCTATTCATCATGATCATACTACCATGCTACATTGAGTAGAAGAAAGAGAAATTTGTTCCAGGTACTAGAATCAGCAAAAGGATATCTACTGTAACATTGGGGTGAGCTTTAGGCTTGGGATAGCTTATTTTGTAAATGATTAAGCTGATGTTTCTGAAAGCTGCCAGTATATAATTCTTTTGTTAATGTCGACATCCATGGTTGGCCATCGTATACTGGGGCGTGCTTAATACAGAAAAAAGTTGGCTTGCAAGTAGTTTCAGTTAGCATGTTATCCTAGAGAGTAGCATTAGCTTATGAAGTTATACTATGATCCACTAGAAAGGTGTAATAAAAATTAATGAGTCAATCTACCATCATAACAATGTTTTGTCCTTATCAGTGTAGATACTGGGAAAAAAATAAATATATCATAATAAGCTTTTTATATTATGCTTCATCCTACGACTTGGTTTTGGCGATTATTTGGTTTAAAAAGAGAGTTTCTCATTTGATTACTTTTAAAAGTTAATCATGTATGAGCCAAATAGATTTCTTTTAATTAGGAGGGTAGATAGAGATTATTTCATCGATTGTAAGGTAGTGTCAAGTGAGTGTAGTAACCCAATATAGGCTCTTAGTGTTAGATGTTCAGATTAGGACTATTAAAAAAATTAAGTATAACTTAGATCCTAAAATTAAGTGGTGGCGGTTAGAAAATAATCAAAGAGTCCTTAGAGAAAGGGTGGTACATACAATATATTGGAAGACCCATGATTCCCAATAAAATATGGAACAAAATAGCTAGTAATATTAAGAGGATAACTAAATGTATACTTGGTGAGACAAAGGGTGGTGCTTCACCATATAAGGATATACCGTGGTGGAATGAAAAGGTAAAAAAATATAATATCAAGCGAGATTTTTACAGAGATTTAGAGATCAGTGACGGAGCGAGCTTGGAGATGTATAAACTAGCCAAAAAAGAGGCTAAGAAAGCTGCTCGTGTACAAGAGCTAAATTATACAAAGAAATATATGAGAAGTTGGATAATAAAGAGGTTGAAAAAAACATAAATATAATTGCTTGAATAAGAGGGAGAAATTCTAGAGACCTATGTACTATAAAGTTTGTTAAAAATGAGGATCAGAAAATTCTACTTCGAAACGAAGAGATTAAAGGAAAAATAGAGAGATTATTTTGGCAGATTGTACGATAGTAGTTTTCCTCAGTATTGGAGAAAGCTTACTATTCAGTGTGAGTATGTGAATCATAATTTATACACTAAATTAAATAATCTAAATTAAAAGAGATTTTGAAGAATATGAAATTAAGAAAGTTGTTGGTCTAGATGAGATTTCTATTGAGATATAGAAATATTTAAGAGAGATGGTTATGAGGTGGCTTATAGAACTTTTTAACGTGATTTGCAAATTAAGAAAATGTCAAAAGAATGGAGAAAGAGTACCATGGTGCCTTTATATAAGAATAAGGATGATATTTGGAGTTGTTTTAATTACTATAAAATAAAACTCGTGTGCCACATTTTGAAGTTTTGGGAAAGGGTAATTGAATATAGGTCAAGACAGATTATTAGAATATTAGAGAACAAATTTGGGTTCATACCTTGGCGATCGATGACATAAGTTGTTCATTTGCTCCGACTTATAGAGTGATTTCGAGAAAGAAGTAAATATTTGCATATGGTCTTTATTGATTTAAAAAGAACCTATGATAAGGCACCAAGAGAGGTGTTGTGGTGGATTTTGAAGAAAAACGGAGTCCTGATCATGTACATTGACATAATTAAGGACATGTATGATATAGTGGCAGAAATATTAGAACTTGTGGTTGCGTAAAATTGATTTTTCGATCAAATTGGTTTGCATCAAGGATTTGTATTTAGTCCATTCTTATCCATAGTAATGGATGAGTTTACTAGAGCTATTGATGGATGAGCTTACTAGAGCTATTTAGAAACTTTGTTTTAAATGTAGTACGGTTGGGCTTCAAATTATCATGGCAGATCCGACACATCATTGAATATAATTATTCAAGAAGGTCTGGATGAACTTGATGAGTTGGATCTAGGTATGAAAACCATATATAAATCCTTTGAATTATGACGTTCTTGTTTAAGGTGTTATGATGTTATTGTTTAAGGTGCTAATAGTATGTTTTTCTGTTATTTTTTCATATTTAGATAAGCTTGTATTTTAGCCTGCAATTATGAATTTGTGAGACTTTTAATGAATTTCACTCTTAGATGAGGTTAGAATTTTAGTCACGATTCATGAACTTAGAGAAATATTTATTTTATAGTTTTAGAAGTTTAATTAGCTTAAATATGAAAATGTCAGGTTGATTAATTGCCTTCTGAATAGTCGAAGTAATCCATGATTTATGATGCATGTTGCTGGATTTTGCTGTGCTGATGTAGATATTTCTTTGTTGTTGCTTGATCCATTGTTGAGCTCGTGTGTTAAAATTGCATTGGCCTGCCCATTGATTTTTTTTGAGCATGTGAGCTAAAACTGCATGGGCCAGCCCACTGGAGGTCCAACAGAATAAATTGAGTAATTTTTGTCCTTTTTTTGTATGCTTTGTTTGGTTTTGCCAAAATAACAAAACCCTAGCCCCCCCACCCCCCGCGCATGGTATATGGCTCCAAAATATTTGCTTTTAGGAGTACTTGTATATGTGGAGATTGATTGCATGTGGTGATAGTTCATTCAGTGTTCTAAATAGTGGAAGGCATAGCATAGAGGCAAGATGCCACTATGCACTAAGCTTTAGGGTCGCCGTTGTGCACTAAAGTGGTAAGCCCTCAAAAAGCAAAATATAAAGAAAAAGGCATAAATATTTGTTAAAATTAGAACAATATTACTAATATTTTACATATTACAGTTCAATATTGAAGGCTCTCTCTGATTGATGGAAGTGTAAAAAAATTTGAAGAAAATTGGGAAGGAAAAATTGAAGAATCATTTGGTAAACCAATAATTTCCTTACTAACAGGGAACACTTGCTAGGGACTGTTCAGCCCTACTGATTGCTACAGTTGATATGATTGGAAGTGCTGTAGCTACTCTGGGGGAATCGATAAAAGTATATGCAGGAAAAGTGATGAGAGCATTGTTTGGAAATGATATTATACAAAACTGGTTCAAAAGACACAATTAACATGTAAGAAAAAAAAAATGGTGCAATGGACTAACCTGCTTCAGTGATTTAAGTAACAACAGCAGACGCTGTGGCGGGTTAGTGTGTGCTTCATCTGCCATCCATATCTTGCTTTGTAATGAATAAAAGCAAAATAGTACATTTAGCACTTTTGGCAGTTTGTTAAATGCCCTGCCCTCATGGCTTGCCGACATAAACTGTGCCAGACCCTAAATGTGGGTCGTGTTTTATGAACGAGTGCTTTTAACATAACTTAATACTGGTTTGGTTGAACTACATGTATAAGGCATGCACAAAGAAAAGCGTTGAGTGTCTTTATCTGTCACGCCGCGCTCCCAATATACGGTGTACGAGCACGTGTAACATGTACCGGCAACATATTCAGTTTGAATATGCTAAAGCATTAATAAATTTGCCACAATAATACTCAGTAATTACGATAGAAAAATTCAACAAAAGCTTGACTTTTCATTTATTGGAATGAAGTTTAGATATAATTGAAACAAAATATAATAAAATTAAACAAAAAAAAAAAGAGAATCTCTAATCCGTTATGGAGCTTCAATATGATATTTAAAGTACACCAGATCTTGCGTCAGTTTTGGCGTGTCCATCGATAAATCTGAGTATGCACACCCAGGTCGTCAGATTGCGACCAAAATAAAAACGCAGAAAGAATATGAAGTATAGCAGTTATATCCAAACATAATAATAATACAAGTTTTAGAAAATATAGAATGAGATGTCTGTAATAATGATGTCAATTAATTTAGATTATCTTAATGTCATTTTAACGAAGTCAATTTTATAACAGAGGTATTTTTGTCTAGGATGTCATGTAATTGGAAAAGCTAATTGATGGGATGCCACTGTTTCGATTGTTTCCTGTACAGACCCAGGAAATGGTCACAGGATTGTCCGGTGCTGAGTCGGACCTGCCGTCAGGCAAACAGGAATTATAGTCAGGTATGATCCAGCAAATCATCACGCACCCATGGTGTGCGAAATATTCAGTTGTACAACTTAACAAGTTTACAGCCGAAACAGAGTATATTTCCATCATTCAGTTTCTCCCCCAGCCCAGTGTCATTTAGGTATAGTACAGTATATTGATTATATCATATACAATATTTCAAGTGGATTTTTCTTAATTTGTTAACAACATGATTTATAAAGTCTGTTCAGTTTATACTTTATTCAATAAATCACAATTCGTTATATTTAAGAGTCACTGATTTGAGACATCATACAGATATCGGCCAGGCCAGTGTATGAATGCTGGGAGGTTTTCCGTGCATTGCACGTTCCTTAATTAGAGAACCAGCATACAAAACTTTTCTAGACACCGATATAGAATGATATCACAAACAGTATGTTTCCACGATTATAACCTTTTTCATGATTTATTAAAAACCTAACTACATGCTGTAATTTAACAAGTAATCATTTAATTTCTAACATCATAAAGAAATAACAGATATGTCAATGATTGCACTTGTAATAACACATTTAGTTTCTACAAATTAAATTCTAACAATATAAAGAAATAGTATTTGTAATAACAAATTTAGATGATATAATTGAAGTAATATTTCTATAAGAAAAATTAGCATGTTTAGTGAGTCCAAAAAGAACTCACCTGGATTTTGTTTCCCGATATTGCTCAATGGAGTAATCCTTCTCCGGTGAAGTGGCGGCGGCTCTGGCGGTGGCTCCTGCGGTGATTTTGAAGATGGCTCGGACGAGATGAGGGAGAGAGAGATTAGAATGTTAGAGAATGATTTTTAGAATGAGTGAAATGTATTTTGATTTAGGGGTTTATATAGGATTGGATTTAGGAGTTACAGAATATGAAGAGTTTAGAGAGTTATAGAATCTAAAAGGTTTGAGGAGTTATAAAATTAAATTGGAGATTTAATATAGATAATTTATGGAGAAGATGAAAGGATGGGAGTTAGAGAAATGAATAAGTAATGAGTTGAGAATATGAAAGGTTTTAATTTAATTTAGATATTTTAATTTTAGAGTTAAGGATGGGAGTTTAGAAGGTGAAAGGTTTGGGAGGTTTTAAGAGTTGAAAGGATTGAGAGTTACAAAAGATGAAAAGTTTTAGTTAATTAAAAAGTTTAATTTTGAGAATTAAATATGGAGTTTCATGGTTTAAATAATGAAGAAGATGAAGAGTTTGGAGTTGGAGAAGATGAAAGGTTTAGGAGGTTAAAAAAAATGAAAGGTGTAAGAGTTATAAAAAAAAATGAAATGTTATATTTATTATTTGTTTATTTTTTTAAAATTATTTTTAGCTATAAAAGATGAAGGGTTATTACATTCAACCCCTCTTAGAAAAATAATTTCGTCCTCGAAATTAAATAAGGTAAAATAGAAAAATATTGTCTATCTATTTTTGAACTCATATTAAAATTTTTCATTTTTACTCATAATCAATAGACCACTTTGTTCTTTTTTCTTAAGGACGACTGCTCAACAATTAAGCTTAAGGTTGATACACGGAATAAGCGAATCATTTTTTTTTTTTTAAAAAAAAATAGAAATAAATGAAGAGTTATGGAAAATATAATTATAAAATAAATGGTAAATATTTAATCCATATTTAGGATGTAATTCATTTTAGGCACTGAATAATTTGAACATGGATTTAAAATAGGTGGGTTATCAATTAGCATAAATAAGAAATGTCGAAATAGTCAATAGATTGGGACATTAGAAATTTCAAAGAAATTTATTATATAAATGTGGCAAAATTTTATATCAGGATCCAAATCAATTCAAGTCACATGAACTAATTTGAGAAACCTGGCTCTGATACCACTAAAATACCTATCACGCCCCGCTCCCAATATACGGTATACGAGCACGTGTAACAGGTACCGGCAACATATTCAGTTTGAATATGCTAAAGCCTTAATAAATTTGCCACAATAATACTCAGTAATTACGATAGAAAAATTCAACAAAAGCTTTACTTTTCATTTATTGGAATGAAGTTTAGATACAATTGAAACAAAATATAATAAAATTAAACAAAAGAAAAAAGAGAATCTCTAATCCGTTATGGAGCTTCAATATGATATTTAAAGTATACTAGATCTTGCGTCGGTTTTGGCGTGTCCATCGATAAATCTGGGCATGCACACCCAGGTCGTCAGATTGCGACCAAAATAAAAACGCAGAAAGAATATGAAATATACCAGTTATATCCAAACATAATAATAACACAAGTTTTAGAAAATATAGAATGAGATGTCTGTAATAATGATGTCAATTAATTTAGATTATCTTAATGTCATTTTAACGAAGTCAATTTTATAACAGAGGTATTTTTGTCTAGGATGTCATGTGATTGGAAAAGCTAATTGATGGGATACCACTGTTTCGATTGTTTCCTATACAGACCCAGGAAATGGTCACAGGATTGTCCGGTGCTGAGTCAGACCTGCCGTCAGGCAAACAAGAATTATAGTCAGGTATGATCCAGCAAATCATCACGCACCCATGGTGTGCGAAATATTCAGTTGTACAACTTAACAAGTTTACAGCTGAAACAGAGTATATTTCTATCATTTAGTTTCTCCCCCAACCCAGTGTCATTTAGGTATAGTACAGTATATTGATTATATCATATACAATATTTCAAGTGGATTTTTCTTAATTAGTTAACAACATGATTTATAAAGTCTGTTCAGTTTATACTTTATTCAATAAATCAAAATTAGCTATATTTAAGAGTCACTGATTTAAGACATCATACAGATATCGACCAGGCCAGTGTATGAATGCTGGGAGGTTTTCCGTGCATTGCACGTTTCTTAATTAGAGAACCAGCATACAAAACTTTTCTAGACACCGATATAGAATGATATCACAAACAGTATGTTTCCACGATTATAGCATTTTTCATGATTTATTAAAAACCTAACTACATGTTGTAATTTAACAAGTAATCATTTAATTTCTAACATTATAAAGAAATAACAAATATATCAATGATTGCACTTGTAATAACACATTTAGGTTCTACAAATTAAATTCTAACAATATAAAGAAATAGTATTTGTAATAACAAATTTAGATGATATAATTGAAGTAATATTTCTATAAGAAAAATTAGCATGTTTAGTGAGTCCAAAAAGAACTCACCTGGATTTTGTTTCCCGATATTGCTCAATGGAGTAATCCTTCTCCGGTGAAGTGGCGGCGGCTCTGGCGGTGGCTCCTGCGGTGGTTTTGAAGATGGCTCGGGCGAGATGAGGGAGAGAGAGATTAGATTGTTAGAGAATGATTTTTAGAATGAGTGAAATGTATTTTGATTTAGGGGTTTATATAGGATTGGATTTAGGAGTTACAGAATATGAAGAGTTTAGAGAGTTATAGAATCTAAAAGGTTTGAGGAGTTATAAAATTAAATTGGAGATTTAATGTAGATAATTTATGGAGAAGATGAAAGGATGAGAGTTAGAGAAATGAATAAGTAATGAGTTGAGAATATGAAAGGTTTTAATTTAATTTAGATATTTTAATTTTAGAGTTAAGGATGGGAGTTTAGAAGGTGAAAGGTTTGGGAGGTTTTAAGAGTTGAAAGGATTGAGAGTTACAAAAGATGAAAAGTCTTAGTTAATTAAAAAGTTTAATTTTGAGAATTAAATATGGAGTTTTATGGTTTAAATAATGAAGAAGATGAAGAGTTTGGAGTTGGAGAAAATGAAAGGTTTAGAAGGTTAAAGAAAATAAAAGGTGTAAGAGTTATAAAAAAAAATGAAATGTTATATTTATTATTTGTTTATTTTTTTAAAATTATTTTTAGTTATAAAAGATGAAGGGTTATTACATTATCTTGTGATATGGTTCTTTTATCTAGTTCAGAAAATTTGGTTGGAAAATATTGCTAGTAATTACTGGACATTTTGACTTCTGTGAGCGTTATGATATCCTTTTTGTAACACAAGGCTTAATTATGGACTTTTACCGAGGTTTCTCTGATAAAATGCCAGTGATGATCAGATTTTGAGTTTACTGGAATTATTATTATGACACACCCTCGAAGCACATACCAATATGGATCTATTCACTTTGGAACCATTACAATTTTTTTTTCTCCAGTGAATAATCTTGAATATCAATAATTTTATCTTCTTTTATTAATTGAAAAGCAATTTAACATTATGGCAGGTCAAGTGAGGCACGAGCCATTATGTGAAGCTCCAATCTCATCCGAACGTTCAAGTTAGCAAGAAAGCAAGGCAGTTTGCATTTAGCTTTCAGGTTACTTGAATTGTCTCTTGTGTTCAAGAATGTTTATCAAAAAATTTCCATTATCTGCATAATATAGTCAATTATTGATTTACTTACCGCCCAAGCCCTTGTTACCACAACAACAGACACCTCACTGCTCGAAGGAGTGTGCAGAGTCTGAATCCTGGGTTTGTAAAAGATGTGCAGAAGACAAAATATGAGGAAAATTATTCATACAACCTAACAATATTGAGAATATTTCGTTATTTCTTCAGGCTATGGAAATGATGAAGGTTACAAGTTCCTCTATCTCAAGAACGACGGGCTACGAGAACTACTTTGATGCGTTCGTAGAAAATAAAGTAAACTTCAATCCTGCTGACGAAGAACCAGGAGGTCAAAGTGTACTCGATCAAGCTCTTCCATATGTCTTGCTTCTTGCATCTCCCATATTCTTCGTGCTTTTTGCTGCTGTGAGGAAATCCTTTTAGTTTGAGACGACACAGCACCAAAAAATTTACCAAGTCTTTGTTAGTAAATTTCATTTATTTGTATCTTCAGCAATCTTTGCTCATGACAAGCTGACAATGCAAGAGAGTTGATATAGGAGCAGAGTGACCCTTGTACATTGAAATGTATAAAGCTTCAAAGTGTAACATAGCAAGTTCTTATCGTCGAAACATTTATCTTGATTGCTCATATCTCAATATTCCTCATGTGGCAAAACTTGGTAGCTTGAAGAGGCCACTGTGTGGACGCATGAAATCAGATGACTTCCGAAACATATCTAGACTTGTTGAACATTTTTGCCTGTTGATGCATAAGCAGTGTAGCATTTTGATCACCTCAACTATGTTATTTACTATACAAACTCAGCGCTATTCCAGAAGCACAATTTTTTTAATTGTGAACTAACAATGTACATCAAAGACTGTCAAATTGTAGCAAACAATGCGAATTAAAGAACTGTTCAGATATCCAGGACTCCATCACAAGAAGAATCCGAAACTCGTGAAATAATAATGCAAGGGAAAAGAATAATGTGATTTGTGGCAGATTACATGGCTTTAGCATCAGTTCTTGCATAACAAGAGTCGCCCAAAGAGGAGACATACATGGAAACAATAACATGATCCATACACTGGGAGGAATATATCTACAACTAAATGTCCCAATACTCTCCCCAAAGTGCATGATAATTGTTACAAGTCAATGTAGGGAGGAATATATCTACAACTAAATGTCCCAATACTCTCCCCAAAGTGCATGATAATTGTTGGAAGTCGATGTAGGGAGGAATATATCTAAAACTAAATGTCCCAATACTCTCCCCAAAGTGCATGATAATTGTTAGAAGTCAATGTAGGTAGGAATATATCTACAACTAAATGTCCCAATACTCTCCCCAAAGTGCATGATAATTGTTGGAAGTCGATGTAGGGAGGAATATATCTAAAACCCAAAGTGCATGATAATTGTTGGAAGTCAATGTAGGGAGGAATAATCTAAAACTAAATGTCCCAATACTCTCCCCAAAGTGCATGATAATTGTTAGAAGTCAATGTAGCTAACTATCTCGCAACATATGTGTCGCTTGTGCATATTATGTTTGACAGAATCCAATTCCCTTCGCGAAGAACCTAGCACGCTCAACACACTTGACATCTCAGTAGCAACTGGGTCGCCCAGAACTCCAAAGATACCGAATGAAGTTTCAGGCAATGTGTAGCAGATAAGCATATTGACTTGAGTCGAAAGCATCTGCAACTGCAATCAGATAAGGAGGTTATATAGGGAATCACAACTACAAATGGGGATATTATTAAACACAGTGAACCATATCCAAATCTACAAAAGGTATAATTATTCCATGGAATGTTACAGATGCAATTTTATGTTCCAACACACAAAGTTTCCAATTGTCGACCAACAGAGCATATATGTATGTAATTATCTGAAAAGTTTTAACACCTAAACATTCAAACACGGACACTAAAAATGGAAGCAAGCAAGCAAACAAAAATTAACAGCCTTGCAACAGTTGAATTGGTTTTCTTAACAATATTTATGCATATCCACTTGTCTTTAAGTACAAGTGAAAAATGCAAAAAATATCACCTCATCATCAAACCATTTTCCGATAAGAGGATTAAAGTAAAATTGGGCCAAGAAAAGTTCTACCCTATAGAGGACATGCTTCAACGCGAGGTGGTCAATGCTCAATTTCTTCCACCTACAATAAAAATCTAACACCCCAAATAACGAAACAAACACTTACCCAACATAAATTCCATTCTCCATAGTCGTAGTAGTATCCTATACAATCGACAAGAAAGAACATCCTTGTATCTTTTTGGGCCCCCAACGAAGATCAGCTTGAGATTTAGATTAACTTAAGAGAGAACTGAGTACTGATCTATATATAGACCAGCACTAATGTGAGATTAAATGCAGCATAAGAACACAAAAGAAAAGACATATTGATATAAAGGCATGCATTAGTCCTCACGCAGAGCCTTACCTAAAGAAAGGAGAGAAATTAACCTAAAGACGACTTCCCACAATTGTGAGAAGCTCCTTGTAACTCATGTAAGGCTCTTGCATGACCCAACCATCATCATCCATAGGTAGATTATCTGTTTCATAAGCCAAGAGAAGGGCTATGGACATTTCATAGAGAACAAATACACATTATCTACAAGTACACATAAAATGCAAAAAAAATTGGACCTCTGTCCCATCTTTTCATTTGACCGGATCATAATTTTGAAAATAAATGATAATTTAATTATGGTTTTTTAAGAAAAATAGTTATTGAAATCTATTGTTATTTACTACATAGAATCCTTCTAAGAAATGAAAAAACTCGAAGAATTTTCAATTTAATATAAAGAAATAATTTCATAAATTGACTGTGGGAAAATAATTCCCCAAGTCGATGGATCCGGACTTGTGAAGTCCGGATCGGTTTTTGGATGGATCGGAACTTGGGAAGACCAGATCCAATTAAGTTAATGAGGATCTGGTCTTATCAAGTCCGAATCCAACCTTGGATAGGATTTGGGCTTCTTTTAAAAAGGTTACCAACGCATTTAATCTCCTCCGACATTAAGATATTTAGAAAAGATTGCCAAAGTATAAAATCAACTGGAGTGAAAATTGTTCTGACATTTGAAAATTTAGAAGCCTGGATCCTGCCTAAGGTTGGATCCAGACTTGATAAGTTTGGTACCTCATTAACTGAATTGGATCTGGACTTTCCAAGTTTAAATCAATCCAAAAACTCAATCCGGACCTCACAAGTCTAGATCCGTCGACTATGGGAACGATATCCGGACTTTCCAAATTCAAATCAATCAAAAAAATCAATCCGGACCTCACAAGTCTAGATCCGTCGACTATGGGAAATATTTCCTACAAAGTCGATTTATGGAATTATTTTTTTAATATTAAATTGGAAATTATTTATGAAACTCATATTAAAGTTCGATAGAATTCTATCTTAAAAAGAAAACAAAAGTCACATTAGAATCCAAATAAACCTCCTCCCATTGCTTGGGCCTTGTCCCCGATTTTGTCTTCCTACATATTATAATTTCTTACATGAGGATATGTAGGGAGACAAAGTGTTTTTTTGGCTGTTTTTAAAGTGTATGTTTTGGAGTGTTTTGGTGATACGTGTTGTTTTGGAGTGTTTGAACTTATACTTGGGAGTTTAGCTTTTTTCATGAGTTTTTGTGAATTTCATAAACAGGTAAAATTCAAATATACCCAATTAGAGAAAAGGAAAGTATGTGGGTGAGAGTTGGAATAAGGAAAAGAAAAGGTATTTTTGGATAAATAATTTAGAACAATCCAAAACACTTATCCAGAGGTATTTTGGGATGTTCTAAAAACACTTCAAAACACTCGTAAAAAGACTCACAAGTATTCTTATAAACATTTCGTAACACATCCCTTCAAACACTCCAAAACGCTTGAAAACTAATCTTCCAAGCATAGCCTAAAGGGGAGATGCACCAAGAAAGTATAAAGACAACTGATCTTCACGTGGGCAGGCGCACATATCTTCAATATGTTGCAGAACTAAACCAAAAAAGAAGGGGTACAAAGATGGAGGCCAATAGAGAAGATTATCTCATACTACATTCTAGCACTTTATATTTGAAAGAATCCAATTCCCACCACAATGAAGAATCCAGCAAATTCAACACATTTTGCATCTCTGGTTCCATTCGGATGATCTAAATTACAAAATGACGTGTACAGTCCAGCCGATGAACAGCAAAGCACCTTGACCCCCCAATTCAAGGTATCTGCAACTAGAACTAGATAAAGAAACTATAAGGATAACAGCTACTTGGTCATTATCAACATGATATTAAACAGAATACACCTTATCCATTTCTAGTAAAGCTACAACTATTCCCGTGAAAAAGAAATGAGAATAAATGTTGGCAAAAAAATAGTGAGAACCATAGTTGGTCGAATTTTGCTAGCTTTTATACGTTGACAATTTCTAAATATTGGAGTCAGTTGTTGTGTACTTAAAATCAATATCAAGGGTTGAGGATATACTGTAAACTCCAACTCGCTCTCCCTAAACAGCCCAAAGGTCAAGTTATTTGCTTATCATGAAGTTATTTACTAGATTCGAATAGGATGGGCAGTTTTCAAATTGGATAGCAAGATATCGGAGTCAATATTAGACTTACCGTAGTGGTAGACCCTAGAATATAACATATCAGCCAATATATCATTCTTAGCTGCCAATACTTAGAATAGTGGTTGTTATTGGCAGTGTTTTAAATATCGGCCGATATACCGGTATATCGGCCGGTATATCGGTAATTATGAAGAAACGAGACGATATGGGCATTTTTTTATCGGGTATCGTTTTGGACCGGTATGGGCCGATATATCGGCCACGTGGCGATATATCGGCCGGTATCGATATTATCCAATACCGGCCGGTATTGGATAATATCGGTTATTGGATTTTGTTTACGGGTTAAACCCGTTAACCCGTTAAGATCCGACCCGTTAAGCAATAAAACGGGTCGAAAGGGAGAAAATTTTTATTTTCTTTCGCGTTTTCTCTCTTTCTCTCCCGGCGATCCGAGCTCTCTCTCCCCGCGACGAAAATCCTAACCCCAAATTTCCACAAATCAACCCTAAATCTTCTCCGATTCTTCTTCTTCCACTCTCTGGCTCTCTCTCTCGTTCTCTCCCCGCGTTCGTCGGCCGATCGAGCCGAACGGCGCGAACCCTAACCCTAATTTCCCAATCCATCAAAAAATCTCTCTCGTTTTCTTTCTATCTTTCTTTTCCGCTCTCCGATAGCTCTTCTCCTACTCTGCGAGTCTTCGAAGGGTGCTCACTGTTCTCCAGTGGGGCAGTCGCCGCCGGCCAGGTAAGTTTAGTTTGTTTTTTTTATGTTAATTTGATTTAGAGTTACAAAGTTCGTCAATTTCTTTTATAATTGTGCTATTTAGGTTTAATTGATTGCGATTTATGTTAGATTTTTTTTTTGGTGTAATTTGAGGGGAATTGCTAAGTTGACGCACTGTTTATCGGCGGGTAGTCTACAGTGATTAATCGAATCACTGATTCATACTGAATCAGTGATTCGATTCACTGATTCAGTGTGAATCAGTGAATCGAATCACTGATTCAGTGTCACTGATTCACACTGAATCAGTGATTCGGTTCACTGATTCACACTGAATCAGTGAACCGAATCACTGATTCAGTGTGAATCATTGATTCAAGAAATAATTTTGTGTGTATGAGTTTCATACTAGTTAAAATTTGTAAATTTGAGTATTTACTATTTATATGTATTCACTGTTGCAGATTTACTGTTTCATGCAACAGAATCTTGTCATTATTCTAACTGTTATTGCAGATTTACTGTTTTATGTATGAGTTTCATGCTAAATTCATTATTGTTGTGCATGTGGACTGTATCCATATATGTTTTTTTGTGGATGTGTTGTTGAAAAAAAACAAAATTTGATAAAGAAAATCCACTAGTTAGCATGATGACTTACTAGTTTGCTAAAAATTGAGTTTTCTGTTAATTTTATTCACCAAGTCCCATACCCACCATCTTATTCTTCCTTTATTTTACTAAACAACATCATTTTATGATTGTATTTCGCTCTGTCTCTGTACATTTGCGAACGTTCTAAACGATATCTGCAAATTCGTAAGTTGAATGTAAATAAGCCAATGTAAGTACTATAAACTCATTTTATGCGTTTTATTATGTTCTATATAGCCAATTATATGATTATTCTTTAACTGGTATGATACCGATATGACACTCCGGTATTTAGGGTCATATCGCGATATCCCACCCGGTATCCGGTAACCGGTATGTAATTTGACTAACCGGTACGAGACCGGTATCCGATATTTAGAACACTGGTTATTGGTGAGAGAAGAAAAAAAATAAATAAATATCATGAGGCCTTTCAAAAGATGTCCTAACTATATTCATACTTCTTAGTCTGCTTCTCTAGCCCTTTCTATTTACATTAAAATAATTTAAAATATATCCAAACACAAAGAAGAAAGAAGCTGAATTTAGCTGATGGAATGAATTTCTCCATTCAGTGACTCATTAATTGGTTGAATCACAATCAGGATTCATTCTAAAAATTTTAGCATTGAAATTCACATACAAATTGTGGATTTTCAAACATGATAATTCCAACTAGTAGAGCTGCATAGGGGGGCCCATCATGTTTGCTAAAAGATGATCACAACTATATGCTATAGTTACCTGCTGCGACCTGAAGTATGTCTAAGTAACCAAACAAAAGTAACATCACTTCAATATTGAAACTGATCAAAAACTTCACACGAGTCACTAATAACCATAAAATGGCATTGCAAATGTGTGATTCTCAGGAATCTCAACTATCATGCATTCCAATTCTACTTGTTTCTCTAAAAGAAATAAATTCACCCTGATCATCCCATCATCTTAAGAAGGTTACTCCCATGAAAAGAAGACCGCAAAAAAAAAAAAAAGGGACAAAAGTAGAGAGAAAAAAAAAAAAAAGCCTTCAGCTTAGCAAGAATGGATCCCTTGTCATGCATCAATTTAGCTGAGTACTATAGCAAAACTTTACTAGAAGCAGTCAGTAGGGAACTCATGCACCAACCTTACCGATATCTTTCCCACCTACAACAGATCAGATCCGACTCTCACAGCCACCTAACAAACACTACAACCTCCTAAACCATATTCCCTTTAGCCCACCCCTTAAAAAATTCTATAGAGGCAAAGCAAACTACATGTCTTTTGTGGCCCCACTTTAGGTCCACAACTGAGGTCCTTGGTAAGTAAGAATAACATTTCTTAATAGAGCACAGAGCTATTTACAGGTCATCAGTAATGTAAGGTTAGATGCAGCCTAAGAACAAAAAATGAAAGAGAGGAAATATATGGACATGAAAGGGCGTACATTAATGCTCATGACAGAGCCTCACCTGAGGAGGGAGAGAGCGAGATTAAGCCAAGGATGACTTGCCACAATTTGCAAGAGTGTGTTCAGCACTGACTTCAAGCAGCTGGGGGGTCATCTGCGGTTTAAGTTGGCTCTCTTCTAACTCATGTAAGGCTGTTGCATGAACCAACCACCATCCAAATGTATATGATGCACGACATCATCCAGAAAAAGGAATGAGTCTTCTACAATGCAAGTGTAAGCTAGTACATATATAAGCTCTTCTTTTTGTTTCTCACTTCTTCTTCTCTCCTTGTTGTTGGGTCAAGGTGGGGATCTTTAGCACTGTGCTACCATGGCACTTGCAGCAGGTCATATATATGCTACCATAACTTATGTCATATATTATCACACCGCACGTCCATGTTTTCAAAAATGAAATAGGTCCTCCTACACACTATCATCCACGAAAATGATAAATTTTTTTTATCTGCAGGATGAGGATAATATTTGGCAAAGAAGCAGTTGTATGAATTTTTAAATAAGTGAAAAGTTCTAGAACTATTCACTATATTTATTATTCATGATTATTAGATTTTCAGAAACGTAGAAACCTTTCAGAGAGTTCTAAAATTTATCTACATTTTTTTTTTACACTAGCCACAGGACTTGATAAGCTGGCAGCTTGTTCATTGAAAGTAGATACTTCAGTTATACGTACTGATCTTTGGTTACCAATGTTCTAAAAAAATGGATAATCAGCTGATTATGCTGCCGCATAATTGTATGCGGTCCAAAAAAAGCATTCACTTGGCCTATTCATCCTCATTATACGGTCAGGTGCCCACATAGGCGCATTCAATGTTTTTGTGTTTTTTCTTTTAGTTGGTAACCAATTCTAATTCAACTCGAAACCTTTATATATGTGTATGTGTGTGTGTGTATACATATATACATATGTAAGATTGAGAACAAGTAAAACCAAAGCTAGATTGTTCAAAATAGAAAATAAGTATTATATATTCTTTATTTTTGGTGCAAGCAAACACAACTTGTGAGGGAGCTTAGATCCCCTTGTTTCAATAACTAAAGACAAATTATGAGAACTCATGGACCCAACTTTAGAAGTACATGTTAGGTTAGACACTTGTAAAATCAATAAAATACTTGTAAACCATGTACATATGAGTGTTAATTCATCATTGTTGATAGGATATCTGAGATGATACGAAGGCTATAATATTTAATATTATAGTCTTGATTTTCTTAAACATAGTATCTTACTTGATATTTTTTTTATGTTTGCCATGGTTTTATGTATTTTCCTTATTTTTGGGGATTGTATAACATGTAAGATATGTATATGCTATATTTATGTATTTTCCTTGTATATTTATGTAATATAACATGGTTTTATGTATTTTCCTTATATATGGTAAACATTCATTTCCAAGAAACGTCGCGCAATTCGTTTAAGCACCATATTATTTGTTTATATATTATGCCCTCCTAGACCACAAGTGTAACGAAACCGTTCCTTAGACATTGTCGGTTATTTAGGTCTTTCTTCACAGTGTAGCTCACTTTTCTAAAGGTTAAGGCTTAATATATGATAATCATCCAGTCAATAAATGTGTTCCAAATTTTGTTGAAAGTAAAACGCAAGAGCTTCCTCCTTATGCATTTTCCTAGCTTGGAAATTCTTGGCCCCTCAGTTAGAAATACAAATAAGTTGCAGCTTCATTCAGCTGTTAATTCTTAAACATTCAACTTGCAGTCTTCAGAAAATGTCTTTAACTTCACATATGCAAACTCCGATTAGGAAACGCAATGGGACAAAGAATGCATACTAAAAGATCACCTACCAAATCTACAATAACACGAAGTCGTTGATAAACATCTCAATCTACAAAACCAACAATAAGCTCCAAGGGAAGTTCTTATTCCAAATCACAATTTCACAAGGAATTTGATAAGACTTAAAAATGATCCAGAATAATCAAATTAAATATCTCTGGAAAAAATTACAGCTAGAGTACTAGTTCTCAAAATGACATTGAATGAAAACCAGCAGTTTATACGCTTGGAACTACATACCACTATAACCATATAGATTAATGAGTAAACAAGAAAACATGTCATACATGTGTCATTGACAGAGTTATCATTCTCAATGAAATTTAGACTGTTTTATGATCCAATAAGACCAATATCCCACCAGGGCTGACATAGGTCAATCACCAATATTATGGTTTGGTCAGGGAGAGCCTGTTTATTTTCTGCAGCACAGGAAACAAGCAGGAATATTTTGCAAATTCAATCCTTATAAAGGAATTCACGTTGAGCGTCAACATAAGTTATGCACATTCTCATAACAGCATATATCATGACTCATGAGATGCTTGGAGCTTATGAACTCGCAAAAATACAAGAGTTATCCAAACATGTCTTTGTAATTGTGTATTACATACTAGATTAGGAACCACCTATACAGACCATGCATATGCAGCCCATGCCTAATGGAATATGATAAACCACACCTTGTTTCTAAATAGCATTGAAACAACTTTTTGCAAGATAAAAAACCAGCTCACTGCCCTTTCACTTGTATCATTAAATCATATACTATGATATTCAAATATGCATAACATTTATAATTTTTTTTTTCATAAATAGAACCTTAGACATCGTGTATATATCAATTTCAAATGTCATAAAATGCAAGAAAAGAGTTCACAACTTACGGTTCAAATCCCTCTGGACCAGCCTTACTGCGACTGGAAGTCACCCCTCAGGGTCCTGCAATTTGTCCAATAAAGATATAATCAACAATCCATCTCAATGATACACAAATATAGGCCTAAGACCTTTTAAGTGAAATTTAGTAAGCCATATCTGTTAGTTCTGGGATCCAAAGGAAAAGGTTTTTTTTGGGAACAAAGGGTAACCGTCCCTATTCAGTCCCCCTTTAAGGGACATAGCCTGACCAACTGGTGTTTGATCCTCTGACCTCTTGCACACTTAGTAAAAGATTTCCCACTGCTCTACAGTAGCATTTGCATGAGAAAGTTTAAAGTGGGAGAAATATTTCATAATCCTGATCCATCTCTAGTGTGAGTATGAGAAAAAAATATTTTCTATTCACATTTGATTCTTTTTTACATGTGCTTTGATAGTTTACCGAGTTGATGTGAAGGAAGAAGAAGGTTTATGACATTTGTGTCTAGATCCGGTCATTTGACAATGTTGAAATACCAAAATAACACAGAAGAAATTTCCACACCAATATAAACTAATCCCTAGTAAATAAATTTAACATCAAAAAACTATAAGATGCTATCCATAATTCAACTTCATAGAATCACAAAACTAAGCGGGACAGGATTTACATATGAACTCTACTTACTCTTAATTAAACTATAAAATTAAATGCAAATAATCAAAATTGTACTATTATTATTAATAGCTACAACATAAATTTTTATACAGAGTAAAATCCTATAGAGGCTCATAAACTACTTCCCTGCATTGCTTTTTCTTTTTTAATCCTCATTGTATCTCTCTAAATAATTGACATACATAAACTACTCCCTACCCTTCACTTTCCTAACTGACTATCCGAAATGCTACTAACACCTAACTATCCATCCGAAATGCTACTAACACCTAACTGACTAGCTCCTATTATTACTAACGCTAACTGACTACCTAACACCACACTGACTACCTCTGACTACTACTAACACCTACTGGCCATCTCTAGCTAACTATTCTAATTATGTATTCCTAACTAACTATCCCTCCCTAAATGACTACCCCCTAATTATGCATCCCTAACTAACTATTACCTAACTATGTATCTCTAACTGAACATTTCTAACTGACTATCCCTAAATATGCATCCCTAACTGACTACCCCTAACTACTATTCCTAACAATGGCGGCGACGATTATAAAGACGACGATGATGATAGTGATGACAATGAAGATGACGAGATGGTGGTGATGATGAAGATGAAGATGAAGATGGCAATGATGATGATGACGCCGATGGCAAGGATGACGAAAATGAAGAAGAAACTATTGAGGGGTATCAAAAAAGAAAAACCAAAAGCAGGGGCTTCAAGCGTCGAATTTTCAAAAGCAAAGATCTTTTTTTTCAATAGAATATTTTAGCCAGGGACTTTTTGAGATGAATCTTAAAAATTGGTGCCCCATTAGGATTTTACTTTTCTGTTTAAGTGGGCTTTTCTTTGGGTAAATTCAATTTCTTGTGGAAAACATCTTTCACCTTTATCTAGTCTTGTTTTTTATTGTTCTCTATTCTTCCTTTATGTAAGAGGTTAGACGAAACTTAAAGCTACACCTTTGGTAACCTTCAGAGTGCAGGACCCACTTCTTTCGGACGTGATCAAGTTTTTGTTGGAGTCAAGCAATTAGGGGAGTCTTGCAAGCCCGAAAAGAAAAGATGTAGGTATCAATCGTGGCTCAAACTCCAAGCGCAGACGTGGGTGTAGATTTCACATCCACAACAAGCAAAATATATATGGAAGGAAATCCATAAATAGAAAATGCCAAAAAAGAAAAAATTGCCTTAAAGCCTATTCCAATATCCATCACTAGATAAATCACTAAACTATTCCACATAAACGCTTGACAATACATACAGCATTGGTGTCATATACTCATTGCATGCTTTGCAATAACAAGGCCCCATCATTAGTAGAAAAATGTCTTTTCAAATAAGCTAACTTGTTTTCTACTAAAAGGACCATTGTATATTATTAGGGATGAGAACGGGTCCCTATTCAAAAGTTTGAACTAAAAAAAATGAAAAATAAGTTTTTATTTCAAAATTTTGAATATAGCAAGCTAAGGACTGGCCCTTGGGCCCGTCACCCCACCCATTCTCAGCCCTTTTTGTACCAGTCAGCTACACAAGGATTAACTTTTAATGTGGTTCTAGATCCAAACCATTAACTTCACAAGGCACTAGCAAAAAAAAGGGTAGGGATTATAAATTGGTTGGTTTCAAATATAAGGTATCACAAAGCGAATTCCTTTTGAAAATTATTGGGGGTTTTCCTAGAAAAACTTAAGGTTTGAAAGTAAATTAGGTGTTTGGAAATAGCCTTTTATGTGCAAAAAACAAAGTAGATGAGTCGGCTACTGTAGATATAGAGTTCTTCTCCTTCTAGTTTCACAGTCCCTAATCGGTCTCGGTTCACAATTTTTATCTTGGATGTGTATGGCTCATGATTTTGGAAGGTTTTGAATTCAGCAAGGACATTTTGAAGTTTTGGGGGAAAACACGTAGAAGAAATGGCTTGCTGTTGTTTGACTAAATGAGTAACAACTCCAATTACCACCAACCTCATTAACAACCCATTCTACTGTCTAAAATACATATAACTCGCTCAACATCATTTACAAATAACTCAGTCAATGATGTTTAGATTTCTCTAGGTCTATTATCCCACCTTAGTTTATACCTGTCTAAGAATTTGGGACAAAGATCCACCAAAAGGGCACTAAAAATTGCCGAATATACATTCTCTGAATTAAAATGTTCAATTTGTCACGATTTTAAAATAGAAACCTAACAATATTGATCTGACTCGGACAAGGGGAGAATATATCAGGAGCAGATTCTGGACTAGTGTAAATGAACATGAACCAAATTATCTGTTAGAAGCCAATGGATAAGCAGCATGGATTGCACTTCCAAGTCTGGGCAGATTACAATCCTTTCCCAAAAGAATCAGGGAAATGAATTAGAACACCAATGACCCACCTGCAGCTTCACGAAGTAGCTGCCGTCATAACTACAAAGGAGACAATTATGTCCACTTTCCACCATTGAGTAAAGACCAGCTGGCTTACCCCAATTCCAAAGGGGCACCCAAAATGAGGACTGGCATGATGAAAACCAGCCATTTGCACCTTGATGAAACTAAAAGTATCTGCTGCAACTGCAACAACATATGAATCAAGTTATCTGTTAGAAGTCAATGGATAAGCAGCCTGAATTACACTTCAAGTTTGTGCAGAATACAGTGCTTTCCAAAAATAATCAGGTAAACAATTAACAATGCCAATGACACACCTAATCTGCAGCTTCACCAAGTAGCTGTTGTCATAACTACGAGGGAGACAATCTGTCCTCTTTCCACCATTGAGTAAAGACCAGCTGGCCTACCCTCTGCAATTCCAAAGGGGCATCCAAAACAAGGACTTGGCATGAAAAACCCAGCCATTTGCACCTTGATGAAACTAATAGTATCTGCAACTGCAACAACATATGAGATTTTTGGAAATAAAAGGTACTTGCAAAAGACATTAATTAGTCAATGCAGATCTATATTCATGAACACGGTACTTATTCCTAAAAAAGAAACCTGCAGTCAAATAATACCAAAGGTTGACATTTTAATTAGATATGTTCATGAACTACTAATATGTGGATATCATGAACTTCCAGCTTGTTAAGATCTAGAAAGTATCGGAGTTCACTATAAAAATGCCCAAAGATAATAATTCCATATGCTCTGGTGCTTTAAATGATTATTGTAAGGGTTTATCATTCTTTGTGTTGTTAACATTATAAGAGAGAATGGGAAGCAGTAAACTGGAATTTAAAAAAAAAAAAGGAATAATAATAACAGAGGACAAAAACATTCTGGACGGCCAGTGAAATAAGGTTTTCAGCATACAAAAATGCAGAAGGAATGGTTTGTGCCATGGGCCCTACACCAGTTTCATATCCCTCACACTACCTTTCTGGATAGGAAAGACATGAAAAGCAAGAAAACCAATGAGGGATTTATGTTTGCTTACAAAGGAACTAGCAACAACACAAGCATACCAAGTTAATCTTGATTTGCTTTCTCACTCATACTGGAGAGCACATCCCAAGCATGGTTTCGGAATACAAGGGAAAGTTAAATTTCTTGAAACCATGTTGCACACAGTTTCTATGATATTCCTATGAAACTCTATGCTCTATTTTATTCTGATCCCAGAATTGATTATAAAAAAGAAACATATCTACACCGGAAGTGAAATGCAAGCCCAAGTATAATACAAGTCTATGTCCAAAGAAATAGAAGCTCAAACAAAAACGGCGTATAAAAAATAATTTAAATTCAATATTTTAAATACAATGCAAATTAAGCATAAAGCTATAAAGGTTACTTGCAGGAAAAGCAGAGTTCATAAATGAATAGTACATGAAAACACGCCAAAATAACATAGAGAGAGAGAGAGAGAGCATGGGTCATCCTAGTTGCCTCTCATAGAGATTCAAGTCTATCAACTGCTTAATAAACTCTTAGATTACCACCAGAACATTCTCTTCTGTAGTGGAAAAGCACCTTATCAACAGAGAGAAAATACGCATACCTCTTTGTTCCCTTCCAATTCTACCTCTTAGGACAGAATCAGATGGTACAATAGTAGGGCCTAGTTGGGTTCCATCTCCAGCAAGGATAGAACTCCATCCATTACATGTCTCTATATATAGTCAAGCAATGGTACAAGGCCAAACACATGTAAGCAACACGAAAATAGAGATGGAGATAGTAAACATACAGAGGAACCAATTAATGCTCATGGCACAGCCTTACTTGATTTGGGAGAGAGGGGAATGAAGTCAAGGATGACTTGCCGCAATTGTCAAAAGACAATTAAGTGTCAATTGGAACCAGCCAGCAAGTCATCTGAGACTTTATTTGGCTCTTTGCTAACTCATGTAAGGCTTACACATGTAGGTAAGGCTTTATTTAGCTCAACCTTCCATTGAAGACGTTGAGCAATCATGTGAAGATACAGAGCCTACGGATACGATCCTTCAGTAAAGGGTAATGGGTACGTTACTAACTTACTGTGAAACCGAGATAAGTGTTTGGTCTATATTTCCTAATAGGGTAAATTACAAAAAATCCCCAATTTATTTTGAGCTAATAGAAAAAAAAACTCTAAGTTTTCAGACATCATAGTTTCTCCTCAATCCACCTCCACTACAAGAGACTGATGTGTCCTCCTGAAAAGACTTCAAAGGACACTTGTCTACTTAATCTGATACTTCGCCTCTTTACAATGACTATATTTAATTTATTTCTTCGCTGATACTTCACCCCTTTACAATGGCTTTATTTAATTTATTTCTTCTTTCATGTCTAAAATCTAAGTTCAAAATATTCAAATGACCCTCTTATACTATTGTGTCCTTATGAAAAATTTTAAATGACCCTCTTCTACTTAAATCTGATATTTCACCCCTTTACAATGACTATAATTAGTTTTTTTTCTTCTTTCCTTCTAAATCTAAGTTCAAAATATTCTAAATATAAATTAGATAAAATAAGGTTAGACGGAAAATCAAAACCAGAAAGAGAGAATCATAGAGTGTTACAAGTGGGGGTTAAAGAAAGAGAAACTATACATTTTTTATGGTCTGGAATTATTTCAGATTTATATTTTAGACAGAATATAAGAAAAAAAAGATGTAAAAAGTTAAGAAATGAGGTCAACAAATCAAGATTTAGGTGTCAAAGGGGTTATCTAAAATTTATTATAAGTGCTTGTTCTTTTTTGGTCTTATTTCTAATTAAACAGGATTCATAGCTAACCCAAAGATTTGGGATAAAGGCATTTTTGTTATTGCAGTTGTCGTACTCGTGTATCACACAGCATAGCTGATCCCAGGGATATGAACGTCAACTGCTTTGTTCTCAGCCTATTGAAGCATCTTATCTCAGGGATAAGATGTCAACTGCTTTGTTCTCAGCCTATTGAAGCATCTTATCTCAAGGATATGATGTCAACTGCTTTGTTCTCAGCGTATTGACGCATTTTCTAAACAGATGCATAATAATAAGCCTTAGTCCATCAACCAAAAGCTTTTTAGGAAGCTTGAGATAGACTTGGGAGACATAAATGCTCCTTCCGTACATAATTTAAAGATGAAGTTGACATTCCAGGTGAACATAATTTCTTCCTCTCAATATTCTCAAACTTGTCCACACTGACAACTAAGACGTGTCATCTAAGTATAGGAAAATATTCATATCAAGGAAAGTAGGTATCGAGAGCAAACGAGTATACAACGTTATACTACAACACAAGCAATCTTCACCAGCTCGAATTCAATTTCAGTTTCAAATATCCATCAATAGGCATTTGTCTATTATCATCAATAGTAGTACAAGTAGTACAAGTATTTAAGTATTATTTGCATTTGTCTATTATCATCAATATAAATAAGAGGACCAACAGGTATGATGCCTACTGTTCTTGAAACTTAATGCAATAGATAATAGATATATAAAGCCTGGACTCACAATGAGCATAAGATGGCAGAGTAAGCATGTTCCAGACAACAAAGAAGACCACATCAATGCAAAACAGTCTTCTGTTTGAAAGTTCAATACTTTAACCATAAGCTATAAGCATGAACTTAAAAGTGATATTTACATGGTCAATTTAAATACCTTCAATAGTGCATTGAGAAAAAACTGGGTAGGGACCCATGATATGTTAAATACCTTCAATAACCCTTCAATAAGCTATGATTTCCATTTCAATAAAAAGAAACATTATATAGGAGGTGTCTCTCCAACAACACCATTTTGTAAAAATAATTTCATGCTTAAAGTTAAAAAGGCATAAAGAAAACCTGCAATGTATTTAAATAAATAAAAGGGGGTCAATCACTTGGAAATAAAGCTTACTAACTTCCGGTTCAAGTCCATGGGAGCCAAAATGACACAGAACACAAAAAGTCCATCCAAGTCTGTTTAGGGATAATAAATTTCATTCACGAAAAAAGAGTTATGTGATTGTGGAGTATTTTGGGATAGGATAGGGTAGATTTGTGCTACTATACTTCTTCATAGTGCATTTTGGTATCACTATATTATACATCATTCATATCTGAGTCCATTTGTGCCTCACTACATGTATGGATATGTGTGTTCATGACACGCAAGTATGGAGAGATGCATAGCTTCCAATCTTTCAATTTCCAATGTTTCAAACCCAGCAAGAATAGGTGCAAGAGTATTTCAAGGTGTAAAAGTGTTTTAAACATGATTAATAGTTTTGCATCAAAAAAGTTTGGACTCTTGGTACATAGCTTCTGATGTCTCAAACATGATAAGGATAGGTGTGCAATAGATTCAAAGTGTTTTAGATCACAATAAATGTCTATATTCTCAACTAATATACCCAAAATCATAGGTGCGAAAATTTTCTGTTAAAAATCTTTCCCTAAGGAGGCTAGATCTCCAAATTTCTACAGTAACTTAAAACTAATTTAATACTTGGATAGAAAGGGGAAAAATGATGGATTGGAAGAAGATGGTTACTCCAATGCCATGATAATATGGATTAGTTTATTAGGATATGAAAACGTTAACAAGGTTAGAATATTAGTTGAATATTATATGGTCTATATTGTATTAGTTAAGTTTTCAAAGGTCTAGAATCTGAAAAACCTTAACAATATAATTGATTAAAAATTGAAATGAGATGTTCTAGCCAAGGTTTTAAAGGTCGGTATACTTGTTCGATTTTGAGGTATCTGATACGATATAAAGCTTATAAATAGACTGGATATAGCCAATATTACTGATAAGTCCATTATTGTTGATTCTGATACCAAAAGCCATACGCCAACACCAATTCCAATATTTGAAACCTTGATTTTTATGTTTTAAAAACAATAATAAGGGTTTTCCAACTAAAGCATGAGAATCACTTGTTGCAAAAAATGATGTGAAAACTTAAGTGATCGTTCTCAATTTATGTATATGACTCATAACTTGCAAATAAATGAGAACAAATTGATAAGTAGGTTAAGATATGGACATTATAGACTTTGACTTTAATACAGATAAATATAAAGAAAATATGGATTAAGCCTGTAATGGAGTAAACCCCATGCAACATAGGTACTTTGATGCAAGTAGGAAGCGATTTAGGATTAGCAGTGGGCATTTGGGGATTTGTGAATTTGGGAAATAA
Organism: Dracaena cambodiana; assembly: GCA_036321105.1. NCBI lineage: Eukaryota > Viridiplantae > Streptophyta > Magnoliopsida > Asparagales > Asparagaceae > Dracaena > Dracaena cambodiana. The sequence continues at coordinate 34,064,597 of JAYEPQ010000018.1, forward strand.
TTAGGTTTTGATAAAAATACGATTTATGTCTCATATCCAAACAAATCACATACCTACTTTCGCACATCATACATAAAAAGGTTTAGAATTAACAAATCACATGCTATTAAAAAAATATTTCTTCTAGAATAATTCTCTAGTCCACTAATAATTCATAAATGACTATATATATAGCACATACTACCCCAATATTTTAGTGATTATTAGAAGACATGGATCATTTGTTCTATTGGTATGAGATATCTAATACCTGTAAGATTTGATTTGATAAGATAAATTTACAAGGATCATGCAAGGTGTAAAAGATGTCTGTGGAGAGACAGAGAGGGATGGGAACCGATAGTGACATGGGTTGAAATGAAAATGGAGCTTAGAGAGAAGTAAATTCTTCCTAACTTTAGGTATCGCCTTCTTCACTAACTGTCTAAGTTAAAGCAGGGGGTATGACTGTGAGTGTATGCATAGATTTGACGAGTTTATAGTGCATTATGATATTCAAGAGGATAGCCGTCATAGCCTTTTTAGGCTTCACACCGGACTGAGATTCAGATGTCAGTACAAAATGCTCAACATAATGTGAATTATGTCAAAGAAGCATATCAATCGGCCCTAGGTTTAGAAACATACTATCAAATGCCTTTGGATAGAAAGTCTGCCTTCATAGCGGGAGAGCAACTTAAGTAACAATTTGAAAATATGCTAAATCCCACACTACTCTCACTAAAGATGTAAAGGGTAAAATTGTGAGTAGAGTATGAAGACGACCTAGTATTTTAAATGTCATAGTTAAGATCACTTCGCTAACCATTGACCCACGAATCTCAGGGGGATTTTAGTAATGCCAAAGAGGATTTGAGAGGTTGGCACACACTTACACGTTACTAGGTGTTTGCATATTGCATGTAGAGATGAGGACTGACGTAGGTCTTGTGTATTTCACACTTATGTCAAATACAATGAAAATAACTAAAAATTTATGATTGATGGAAGTAATTATGTGAATATAATCTCCAAATTAGCTTTTAAGAAAATAAGCCTCAAGGCAGATCCACCGCTACAACCATACAAAGTGACTTAGATTGATAAGAACTTCCATTCAATTACCGAGTATTTTCATGTGCCAATTCAATTTTCGAGCTACCACAATCATTTTTAGTGTGGCGTCTTATCCATAGACATTGCATATATCTTACAAGATTGGCCATAGTTGTATGATGTAGATATAAAGAATTTCAGAAAAGTCAAATGCTTCTGCATTTATGTTAACAGAAAGAACATAATATTGACTCCTTCCCCACCCAAGAGTCAATTTGAGAATCAAAAAAATCGATTGGTAACCAATAAAAAATATAAAAAACCGCTCCATTTTATGAGTAAGAATCATGCCATAGAACTGATAGAGCATATAGATTTTTGACACAAGAAACCTATAGACTTAATTCTTATTTCCTTAAGAGACAGGTCTAATAAATCTATAGAATCATTTGCACATCAACTGCATAAGTTATGTGAGAAAATTCACCGGCAAATTGTGCTTAGTAATGATACTTAAAACTTTGTTGTAGATTTACATCAAAAAATAGGATTTTTCAATTGGAATTGAGGTGATCATTAAGATTCGTCCCTACAGATTTCTTTCAAAAATATAGAGAACCTTCATTTTTCAATATACAGGTTCTTATAGGGTTCCAAGGGAAATTGGTTCATACGTTACAAGTTGGATACAATACAAGTTGGATACTGAGTTGGATACTATACAAGTTGGATACTATATGGCAAGATTTGACTTAGTATCATGCTCTAGTCAATTTTCCAACTATCATTCTAGACTCGTCGTTGTTTACCGCAACAAAAAACAGAGCTTTCCAGTTCTTCTACAACCATTGTTACCACCATAGAGGAATCAGACAAGATGAATGATATATTATAGAACGAGATATTTTTGACAACTGCGACCAACAACACTTGATTTGTTGGAGAGGATAGTCCAATCCAGAGGAAATTTAGTTGAGAGTCAAAGAGATTGAGCAGCTTCTCAATTCTTACTATCAGTAATTCACTGATGGTGAATTTTCTTGCGGAGGAGAATCGATGAGCGTCCACCTAAGAAGATTGATTATTTGGCTAGTTTGATTATTTAGTGGTTTTGGTATTATTTATTTTCAATTACTTGTTGTGCACATAAATTGTTATTATAAACATTTTTTTACAAGACTTTCATTTCTTTAGGGAATATTTAGAGACAATTTGTGTTTTTCAATGAAATCTCCTGGTGATGTGAGTGAGTTATCAGGGTGTGAGACCAAATCCTATCTTCGTTATTTTCTTTGAAACCCTAGAGCTTGTTCTCCCTCAAATTCACCATAAACCCTAATTTTCTCTTTCATTTACAAAATATTCCTCATGAAGGAGGTGCTCTACGCACCCATGAATCATGCAACAAGGGGTACTTCAGTAGAAATCCAACATCCCATTGTTACATGACCCATATGTAACACGGTTGGGTCATGGAATTCCATACATTATTTTTTTTCTCATAGCAAGAGAGTTTTAGGGTCCTAGGGATTTCGTGAGCTACCTAAGTTGCATGAGACCAAGATAACGATCATTAATCGACATACCTTTGGGCATAATTCAAAGATGCTAGGTAAGTGCTAAGTTTTAAAAGTGGAGGTGCTTGAAAGAACCCTTATTGTATGAAAGTGTTATCACACCTACCCTCTTTAACAAAGTGCATCCCCATTATTGTAGTGTAGTGAAAAAATAATTAATGTCGAGGTTTTTCTTCTTAACATAAGAGCCATCGAGTTGGCTCTCCTTACAAGACAATCAAATTCCTTTTCACCATTGTATGATAACAAACATACATCATCAACACTCCTATGATAAGATCCTCTTTACAAAACGTTAGGCTCACAAGTGAATGTCAGTAAGAAAAGGGCATCAAAAATCATGATGCACAAAGTCTCACTTGGAAGATAATATCCCATGATTCACTTTTGTGTGTTCATTTCAGCGCGCATGTGATGGATAATGCACTAAAGCCTCTGCATGACCTCAAGAGCGATAATGTGAATGTTGACCCACCAATGACCATGTAGTCTCGCCTACAATATTTCAATCACCTCTAGTGCCTAAAAACTAAAGTCAGTTTGTCCCGATGATACCACTGACTAAAGGTTGATATGCATGCATAAGTGGCGAGATCAGAGAGTCGTATCTGCCACAGGTGGTTGCTGCCAAGACATGTCATTTAGGCAATTTTTTAAAGATAAACACCTCCACTTTTTTGCCTTCAGGTTCCAATATCAGAGCTCACTCCAATTCTTCTCTGATTTGCAAACGAGCAATCAACATTCTCTACTAAGATTACTTCATCATCATCTTGTCTGATCTATGACGTGGAAGTTAGAACTTCACGTGCACGAATTCAAACAGCAAGTGTCACCACTATGACCGGATCATTGATCGCCAATTATCTTGATGCACCAATCACATAGAAAAGGAAAGGAATGAGCCCATCCAATGGCTTGCTCATATATCTAACCCAATTAAAACAACAAAGATTGTATGGATTATGCAAACAACTAAGTTGCATTATGCAAACAACTAAGTTGCCTCCAGTGTTGGAACTCTTTTATATGATGATTTCAGTATGGAAATGCTACACAACCTCAGTCCCCTTAACACTGTATGATTAACATTTAAAAACCTTGTCATATTTTCATGCAGAGTCTAGGAAATCCTTAGAAACTTGACTAGTACCAGACTCATTCCAAAATTTCCAAATTCTACAGGTAGGCTTGGGTATGGCTGCCTTCCAATTTTACCAAAAAAATCTAGTTTCTCCACCTTCAGTTTGCTGAAAATCCAACTCTTCTTGCCTTTGGTTTGCTAGAAACATGCTCTCACTATCTTTGATATACAAGAACTACACTTTCCCCCCAACTTTTCATGATTTGCTTAGAGGATAAAGAAAGAGTCTGGGGAGAACAGTAAATAAGAGCAAATAATTTTCTCAACCAAAGGAAAGAAGACAAGAGAGAAGGGTAACTTCAGTGAGTTTAACATGATCATTCACGTAATAGTACACCTCTTGTCCGGTTTTAACCAGGGTTAAAATGCACGTCATATGGAGAATGAATATTAGGTGGACCCACATTGTGAAGGGCTTGGATCAAAATTTAAAATTTGTGAGGGGAAGTCCAAATAGAATTTTATGGTACTTATGTCTAGGAAATCCTTGTATATTAATCATAACATGAACTTTGAATGGAATCAAATTCATGGAAGTATCCGAATTGAATGAAATTATGGACATAGACAAGTTAGGCTTAAACCCCACAATGGCAGAAGAGGATCTTCAGCAAATCCTAAGACTAAGATCATTATCTACTAAAGATCAAAGGAAGATAATACCACAAACATTCTGGAATTTAATTTTGGATGCTTGCAAGTATCATTGCAAGTTGCAACTTGAATTGCTGGAAGTGAGCTTGCTGTAATTGAAGTTATTAAAATTTGTATTACTATGTTTGGAATGAGAGTTTCAAGTGGCAACTAGAGTTGCAAAAACTTTCAAATTTTAATTTTTTTTATTTTCTTGAGCTATGAAAGATACTAGATTTACCAACACTGCAATTAATTGATGGAGATCAGGATTAAGATTTGATTTCATTTGATTAGGATTTAGATTGTACTAGATATTTGATTTGATTAGGAGTTTAGATTTTATTAGGATTCTGTTTGTTAGGGTTTTCCTATATATAGGGGTTGTATGAAGTATTGAGAGATGAATAATATTTGAAAATTTCTTGAGAAATTTCTGGCGTGGATTTCGCTTGAGCAAATCTTTTCTCGTGGATTCGTGGAGAGTGGGCGTGGATTCGCCTTGGTGGATTCCCAAATCTTGTAAGTTCTTCCCCAATCTATTTTTTTCTTCCCCAATTCCTCTAAAAAAAACACTAATACTCAAAACCTTAACCCTAATTTCGCTTCCGTCCTGTGTCATTAATGTTAACAAAGGGAATAGTAAAACTGTAATATGCAAATTTTTTTCCATAACTGCAAATACTGCAAGCAATATTTAAAATAGCAATAATAGTAATATAGCGTCTTGCCTTAGTTAAGTTATATCGCATACAGCGTAACAGAACGTAACTTATACAATTTTTTATTTATTAATAAACAATAAATATAAAGCTATGCATAACTATTTTTATAAATAAATAAATAATTCTAAAAAAAGAATATAGTAAAATATTTTAAAACATACAAAATTAATTCTAAATTTATAACAAGTTTCTCAATAATTTTCACATTTATCTTCATAAATTATATTGAATCCGCAATCATGTCGGTCATCACCTAAATAAATAAGAAAATAAGATTTCAAATTTATGTATTTCAATTCAGCTATTATTAATATTGTAATTTATATTTTGTAATGCTCAATAATCTTATTTGTTATTTTCCACTTCAGTTCAACTAAGGATTTAATGGAACCAATTGAACGTAAGAATTTCAAGCAAGCCGAGAGGAATTACAAGTAAATAAAGAAGCAATTGTAAATTAGCAAGTTAATTCAACAAGTAATCAAATTTATTTATTTCAATTCAGTTATTATTAATATTGTAATTTATATTTTGTAATGCTCAATAATCTTATTTATTATTTTCCACTTCAGTTCAACTGAGGATTTAATAGAACCAATTGAACGTAAGAATTTCAAGCAAGCTGAGATGAATTACAAGTAAAAAAAGAAGCAATTGTAAATTAGCAAGTTAGCAATTCAACAAGTAATCAAGTAACCAACCAATAAGCAATCAAGCAAAAGAATTTGTCAGTAATTAGCTAACAATCAAAGTAAATAATCAACAATAATTTGAAAATTACTAAAAAAATAACAACAAATAATGTAACATAACGTAAAAAACGTACCATTATGGTGCCTTGAGTATTTTCGACTGTTAAACAACGTTAAATTTTTGTTAGGTATCATAATATAATATAATACAATATAATGGGTTTCATAACAGCTTATTTTTAACATTGACTTAAAGTTCATAATTGATTGTAACTACAATTACAAAATTTTAGAACAATAGTCACAGCCAAATAGGGAAAAACTCCCTCTTGCAGCAATTGAAGTTGTAACCCCCCCACCCACTAGTAGCCAAACACCCATTTACGTTTTGACATAGCCCAAACACTTTACAAATAAAATTAAGAAAATGAATACAAGTGGCACCAACTCACATTTATTTCACATTCCATGAATGGTGTAGCTTATCCTAAAAGAGAGCATCTATCTACTATCCCGCATGGTCCATCACAAGAATTTAGCATGAAAGACGCAACCACATACACCTTTGTCAAATTAGATGTATCTACAACTGCAACTAGATAGTCTAGATTAATTTATCTATTTGGAATAACAACTATTTGCAAAAGATATTCCACCACTTATTAGTCAACACAACATGGAACTGATAAGCAACATTTATACATCCCGATATTTGTTCCTAGAAAAGGGAATCAGCTGTCAACACTGCAAAAAACATTTAAATTTTAACTAGATGCATAAATGGACAATCAAACCCTAGGGATCAAGTATTGGTATTCAGCAATGTATGAAAGCTCAATGAAAACATAATAGTTATCCAATGTTCCGACCTCACATTGCTCCTACTACAACATTCTCTTCTTCGCTGGACCCCTAAAACCATCTTAGCCACAGGGGAAAACAATTTGCAAGCCCCTTTCTGTGTCCAACTTGAATCCACCCCAAAGGAACGTGTCGGGATGGAGTAGGAGGTGGGGACCCTTTGGGTAAGGATTCCCTCAAGTGCAAGAATAGCACTGCATCAAGTATATGCCTATATATAGACAAACAATAACATGAGATCAAACATAGAATGACAACATGAAAGAAACAAAAGGAGAGTATACATTTGAGCGAGGTATGTGGTAATGCTCATGGCGGAGCCCTACCTGAGGTGGGAGAGAGAGGAATGAAGCCGAGGATGACTTGCCGCCATTGGCAGAAGACAATCAGTGTCCAAATGCAAGCTACCGGCAAGTCATCCAAAGCTTTATTTGGCTCTCTGCTATTTCATGTAAGGTTTCATCATGATACAACCTTCTATCAAAGTTGTTGGGCATTTATGCAAAAGCCAGAAGCTGTTGGTACTAACCTTTCAACGAAGTGTAAGGAATCTTTTACTGTACACACAAAACAAGGAGTTTGGTTGTGTCATCTAAATTACATATAGCAGTTTGTCGGTCATGCCCATAGCCAACAACAGGTTTTGAGATAAATGCTTCGTTGCTGTTATGTATATATCATATAATAAATAATATGTTATATTGACTAGAAGTTTTCTGTCTTCTAATCTAACAAAAGAACTAATATATCTCCCATGAAATGATAATTTTCACCAAATAACTAATGCTCAGTTGATGGAGAAGTAATCGTAGGTTCCAAACAAATGGTAGTATACTCTTATGGATATTAATAGATTTGAAAACATATAAGATAATCTACTTCATTAACCTGCTATCCCAGATTTTTCCCAAATACCAAGATCAGCTAGAGTAATGAGGATAACTACAAATTGGGGAATGTATTGCTAACAAAATCCACAAAAATATTCAAAATCCTTAGAGTTAGAAGAAACAAAAAATGATGAGAGTCGGAAGAAACACACTGTCTAATCTGACACATACGGCCAGCAATTTTTATGTCTTCTAATAATGTTAACAGCTTACGATCCACAAAGTTCAACCATCAATTGGTTGGGTTGAGCTTGTGCTAGTAAAATCTCAATCTGTATTCAGGTTGGTAAAGTTCGTGTTTGCCTGGGTATAGAGGGGTCAAGCTGTGACCAGAAACACTTGCACTCCAGATTTGTTACTCATACTTGGCATCATAGATAGGAGATGGACACCAGCTTGGGCAAGTGCGTCCTTTGACATATGAGATTTTCTACTTATGTAACCAACTAACAAGCTTGACATAAAAGGTGAAGAAAATAGTTCGCCCTACTCACCACGTCTATGGCCAGTCATGTTCCCACCTTTGTCCATCAGTTCACTATTCTCTTCTTTATAAAATCCATTGGTTTTCCACACTATATACATTATACATGTTCCAAGAGGACACTAAAACATAAATTCTAAGTGTGTATTTCTACCCCCATTTGGGATGCCCAAGTGGTCCTTAGCTTTTGCCAATAGAAATGAAATTTTTAAGCATGCCCTAGCAATATAAATAGCCAAAAGATATATTTCGCATTACTACTACTAGGTAGCTTGAATGGATACAGGATGTGGGTATACAGATATGTCAATCCCAAAAATCCAGGATAAGATATGTCACGGAAAAGAAGATAATAGAATTGTATACATATGTGAATTATTGTGATGCATCTACAGTGTAGAGTCAGGTTATAATGTTTAGAGATGCACAATAACTTAGAGAATATAAAAGAATACAAAGTTATATAGATCAACAATAATTCTTAACAGAATCATAGTTCATAATTTCTCCTCAAGAAAATTAATCCATCTACAATTCAAATGGAATTCAAGACATATCAGTCATGCACTGGAATCTTATTGACTAGTTAGTCACTATTGCCTTATGCATCATTGACGTGTCAGGAATGGATTATAAATTTTTAGAAATACCCTAGCAAGTATCCGGTGAGCATCCATCAAGTATCCAAGTATAAAATACATATCAGATACGGGTAAGTCAATTATGTTGAGGCATCCGTGCGACATGTAACCATATAGAAATTTGCTTGCGACTCACCAACCATTTTAACATAAAACTCAAACATGGAATATATTTTGCAATAAACATCTTCTTAGTTGACGAGTTATGCAAGGTGTAAAAGATGTCTGTGGAGAGACAGAGAGGGATGGGAACCGATAGTGACATGGGTTGAAATGAAAATTGAGCTTAGAGAGAAGTAAATTCTTCCTAACTTTAGGTATCGCCTTCTTCACTAACTGTCTAAGTTAAAGCAGGGGGTATGACTGTGAGTGTATGCATAGATTTGACGAGTTTATAGTGCATTATGATATTCAAGAGGATAGCCGTCATAGCCTTTTTAGGCTTCACACCGGACTGAGATTCAGATGTCAGTGCAAAATGCTCAACATAATGTGAATTATGTCAAAGAAGCATATCAATCGGCCCTAGGTTTAGAAACATACTATCAAATGCCTTTGGATAGAAAGTCTGCCTTCATAGCGGGAGAGCAACTTAAGTAACAATTTGAAAATATGCTAAATCCCACACTACTCTCACTAAAGATGTAAAGGGTAAAATTGTGAGTAGAGTATGAAGACGACCTAGTATTTTAAATGTCATAGTTAAGATCACTTCGCTAACCATTGACCCACGAATCTCAGGGGGATTTTAGTAATGCCAAAGAGGATTTGAGAGGTTGGCACACACTTACACGTTACTAGGTGTTTGCATATTGCATGTAGAGATGAGGACTGACGTAGGTCTAGTGTATTTCACACTTATGTCAAATACAATGAAAATAACTAGAAATTTATGATTGATGGAAGTAATTATGTGAATATAATCTCCAAATTAGCTTTTAAGAAAATAAGCCTCAAGGCAGATCCACCGCTACAACCATACAAAGTCACTTAGATTGATAAGAACTTCCATTCAATTACCGAGTATTTTCATGTGCCAATTCAATTTTCGAGATACCACAATCGTTTTTAGTGTGGCGTCTTATCCATAGACGTTGCATATATCTTACAAGATTGGCCATAGTTGTATGATGTAGATATAAAGAATTTCAGAAAAGTCAAATGCTTCTGCATTTATGTTAACGGAAAGAACATAATATTGACTCCTTCCCCACCCAAGAGTCAATTTGAGAATCAAAAAAATCGATTGGTAACCAATAAAAAATATAAAAAACCGCTCCATTTTATGAGTAAGAATCATGCCATAGAACTGATAGAGCATATAGATTTTTGACACAAGAAACCTATAGACTTAATTCTTATTTCCTTAAGAGACAGGTCTAATAAATCTATAGAATCATTTGCACATCAACTGCATAAGTTATGTGAGAAAATTCACCGGCAAATTGTGCTTAGTAATGATACTTAAAAATTTGTTGTAGATTTACATCAAAAAATAGGATTTTTCAATTGGAATTGAGGTGATCATTAAGATTCGTCCCTACAGATTTCTTTCAAAAATATAGAGAACCTTCATTTTTCAATATACAGGTTCTTATAGGGTTCCAAGGGAAATTGGTTCATACGTTACAAGTTGGATACTATACAAGTTGGATACTGAGTTGGATACTATACAAGTTGGATACTATATGGCAAGATTTGACTTAGTATCATGCTCTAGTCAATTTTCCAACTATCATTCTAGACTCGTCGTTGTTCACCGCAACAAAAAACAGAGCTTTCCAGTTCTTCTACAACCATTGTTACCACCATAGAGGAATCAGACAAGATGAATGATATATTATAGAACGAGATATTTTTGACAGCTGCGACCAACAACACTTGATTTGTTGGAGAGGATAGTCCAATCCAGAGGAAATTTAGTTGAGAGTCAAAGAGATTGAGCAGCTTCTCAATTCTTACTATCAGTAATTCACTGATGGTGAATTTTCTTGCGGAGGAGAATCGATGAGCGTCCACCTAAGAAGATTGATTATTTGGCTAGTTTGATTATTTAGTGGTTTTGGTATTATTTATTTTCAATTATTTGTTGTGCACATAAATTGTTATTATAAACAATTTTTTACAAGACTTTCATTTCTTTAGGGAATATTTAGAGACAATTTGTGTTTTTCAATGAAATCTCCTGGTGATGTGAGTGAGTTATCAGGGTGTGAGACCAAATCCTATCTTCGTTATTTTCTTTGAAACCCTAGAGCTTGTTCTCCCTCAAATTCACCATAAACCCTAATTTTCTCTTTCATTTACAAAATATTCCTCATGAAGGAGGTGCTCTACGCACCCATGAATCATGCAACAAGGGGTACTTCAGTAGAAATCCAACATCCCATTGTTACATGACCCATATGTAACACGGTTGGGTCATGGAATTCCATACATTATTTTTTTTCTCATAGCAAGAGAGTTTTAGGGTCCTAGGGATTTCGTGAGCTACCTAAGTTGCATGAGACCAAGATAACGATCATTAATCGACATACCTTTGGGCATAATTCAAAGATGCTAGGTAAGTGCTAAGTTTTAAAAGTGGAGGTGCTTGAAAGAACCCTTATTGTATGAAAGTGTTATCACACCTACCCTCTTTAACAAAGTGCATCCCCATTATTGTAGTGTAGTGAAAAAATAATTAATGTCGAGGTTTTTCTTCTTAACATAAGAGCCATCGAGTTGGCTCTCCTTACAAGACAATCAAATTCCTTTTCACCATTGTATGATAACAAACATACATCATCAACACTCCTATGATAAGATCCTCTTTACAAAACGTTAGGCTCACAAGTGAATGTCAGTAAGAAAAGGGCATCAAAAATCATGATGCACAAAGTCTCACTTGGAAGATAATATCCCATGATTCACTTTTGTGTGTTCATTTCAGCGCGCATGTGATGGATAATGCACTAAAGCCTCTGCATGACCTCAAGAGCGATAATGTGAATGTTGACCCACCAATGACCATGTAGTCTCGCCTACAATATTTCAATCACCTCTAGTGCCTAAAAACTAAAGTCAGTTTGTCCCGATGATACCACTGACTAAAGGTTGATATGCATGCATAAGTGGCGAGATCAGAGAGTCGTATCTGCCACAGGTGGTTGCTGCCAAGACATGTCATTTAGGCAATTTTTTAAAGATAAACACCTCCACTTTTTTGCCTTCAGGTTCCAATATCAGAGCTCACTCCAATTCTTCTCTGATTTGCAAACGAGCAATCAACATTCTCTACTAAGATTACTTCATCATCATCTTGTCTGATCTATGACGTGGAAGTTAGAACTTCACGTGCACGAATTCAAACAGCAAGTGTCACCACTATGACCGGATCATTGATCGCCAATTATCTTGATGCACCAATCACATAGAAAAGGAAAGGAATGAGCCCATCCAATGGCTTGCTCATATATCTAACCCAATTAAAACAACAAAGATTGTATGGATTATGCAAACAACTAAGTTGCATTATGCAAACAACTAAGTTGCCTCCAGTGTTGGAACTCTTTTATATGATGATTTCAGTATGGAAATGCTACACAACCTCAGTCCCCTTAACACTGTATGATTAACATTTAAAAACCTTGTCATATTTTCATGCAGAGTCTAGGAAATCCTTAGAAACTTGACTAGTACCAGACTCATTCCAAAATTTCCAAATTCTACAGGTAGGCTTGGGTATGGCTGCCTTCCAATTTTACCAAAAAAATCTAGTTTCTCCACCTTCAGTTTGCTGAAAATCCAACTCTTCTTGCCTTTGGTTTGCTAGAAACATGCTCTCACTATCTTTGATATACAAGAACTACACTTTCCCCCCAACTTTTCATGATTTGCTTAGAGGATAAAGAAAGAGTCTGGGGAGAACAGTAAATAAGAGCAAATAATTTTCTCAACCAAAGGAAAGAAGACAAGAGAGAAGGGTAACTTCAGTGAGTTTAACATGATCATTCACGTAATAGTACACCTCTTGTCCGGTTTTAACCAGGGTTAAAATGCACGTCATATGGAGAATGAATATTAGGTGGACCCACATTGTGAAGGGCTTGGATCAAAATTTAAAATTTGTGAGGGGAAGTCCAAATAGAATTTTATGGTACTTATGTCTAGGAAATCCTTGTATATTAATCATAACATGAACTTTGAATGGAATCAAATTCATGGAAGTATCCGAATTGAATGAAATTATGGACATAGACAAGTTAGGCTTAAACCCCACAATGGCAGAAGAGGATCTTCAGCAAATCCTAAGACTAAGATCATTATCTACTAAAGATCAAAGGAAGATAATACCACAAACATTCTGGAATTTAATTTTGGATGCTTGCAAGTATCATTGCAAGTTGCAACTTGAATTGCTGGAAGTGAGCTTGCTGTAATTGAAGTTATTAAAATTTGTATTACTATGTTTGGAATGAGAGTTTCAAGTGGCAACTAGAGTTGCAAAAACTTTCAAATTTTAATTTTTTTTATTTTCTTGAGCTATGAAAGATACTAGATTTACCAACACTGCAATTAATTGATGGAGATCAGGATTAAGATTTGATTTCATTTGATTAGGATTTAGATTGTACTAGATATTTGATTTGATTAGGAGTTTAGATTTTATTAGGATTCTGTTTGTTAGGGTTTTCCTATATATAGGGGTTGTATGAAGTATTGAGAGATGAATAATATTTGAAAATTTCTTGAGAAATTTCTGGCGTGGATTTCGCTTGAGCAAATCTTTTCTCGTGGATTCGTGGAGAGTGGGCGTGGATTCGCCTTGGTGGATTCCCAAATCTTGTAAGTTCTTCCCCAATCTATTTTTTTCTTCCCCAATTCCTCTAAAAAAAACACTAATACTCAAAACCTTAACCCTAATTTCGCTTCCGTCCTGTGTCATTAATGTTAACAAAGGGAATAGTAAAACTGTAATATGCAAATTTTTTTCCATAACTGCAAATACTGCAAGCAATATTTAAAATAGCAATAATAGTAATATAGCGTCTTGCCTTAGTTAAGTTATATCGCATACAGCGTAACAGAACGTAACTTATACAATTTTTTATTTATTAATAAACAATAAATATAAAGCTATGCATAACTATTTTTATAAATAAATAAATAATTCTAAAAAAAGAATATAGTAAAATATTTTAAAACATACAAAATTAATTCTAAATTTATAACAAGTTTCTCAATAATTTTCACATTTATCTTCATAAATTATATTGAATCCGCAATCATGTCGGTCATCACCTAAATAAATAAGAAAATAAGATTTCAAATTTATGTATTTCAATTCAGCTATTATTAATATTGTAATTTATATTTTGTAATGCTCAATAATCTTATTTGTTATTTTCCACTTCAGTTCAACTAAGGATTTAATGGAACCAATTGAACGTAAGAATTTCAAGCAAGCCGAGAGGAATTACAAGTAAATAAAGAAGCAATTGTAAATTAGCAAGTTAATTCAACAAGTAATCAAATTTATTTATTTCAATTCAGTTATTATTAATATTGTAATTTATATTTTGTAATGCTCAATAATCTTATTTATTATTTTCCACTTCAGTTCAACTGAGGATTTAATAGAACCAATTGAACGTAAGAATTTCAAGCAAGCTGAGATGAATTACAAGTAAATAAAGAAGCAATTGTAAATTAGCAAGTTAGCAATTCAACAAGTAATCAAGTAACCAACCAATAAGCAATCAAGCAAAAGAATTTGTCAGTAATTAGCTAACAATCAAAGTAAATAATCAACAATAATTTGAAAATTACTAAAAAAATAACAACAAATAATGTAACATAACGTAAAAAACGTACCATTATGGTGCCTTGAGTATTTTCGACTGTTAAACAACGTTAAATTTTTGTTAGGTATCATAATATAATATAATACAATATAATGGGTTTCATAACAGCTTATTTTTAACATTGACTTAAAGTTCATAATTGATTGTAACTACAATTACAAAATTTTAGAACAATAGTCACAGCCAAATAGGGAAAAACTCCCTCTTGCAGCAATTGAAGTTGTAACCCCCCCACCCACTAGTAGCCAAACACCCATTTACGTTTTGACATAGCCCAAACACTTTACAAATAAAATTAAGAAAATGAATACAAGTGGCACCAACTCACATTTATTTCACATTCCATGAATGGTGTAGCTTATCCTAAAAGAGAGCATCTATCTACTATCCCGCATGGTCCATCACAAGAATTTAGCATGAAAGACGCAACCACATACACCTTTGTCAAATTAGATGTATCTACAACTGCAACTAGATAGTCTAGATTAATTTATCTATTTGGAATAACAACTATTTGCAAAAGATATTCCACCACTTATTAGTCAACACAACATGGAACTGATAAGCAACATTTATACATCCCGATATTTGTTCCTAGAAAAGGGAATCAGCTGTCAACACTGCAAAAAACATTTAAATTTTAACTAGATGCATAAATGGACAATCAAACCCTAGGGATCAAGTATTGGTATTCAGCAATGTATGAAAGCTCAATGAAAACATAATAGTTATCCAATGTTCCGACCTCACATTGCTCCTACTACAACATTCTCTTCTTCGCTGGACCCCTAAAACCATCTTAGCCACAGGGGAAAACAATTTGCAAGCCCCTTTCTGTGTCCAACTTGAATCCACCCCAAAGGAACGTGTCGGGATGGAGTAGGAGGTGGGGACCCTTTGGGTAAGGATTCCCTCAAGTGCAAGAATAGCACTGCATCAAGTATATGCCTATATATAGACAAACAATAACATGAGATCAAACATAGAATGACAACATGAAAGAAACAAAAGGAGAGTATACATTTGAGCGAGGTATGTGGTAATGCTCATGGCGGAGCCCTACCTGAGGTGGGAGAGAGAGGAATGAAGCCGAGGATGACTTGCCGCCATTGGCAGAAGACAATCAGTGTCCAAATGCAAGCTACCGGCAAGTCATCCAAAGCTTTATTTGGCTCTCTGCTATTTCATGTAAGGTTTCATCATGATACAACCTTCTATCAAAGTTGTTGGGCATTTATGCAAAAGCCAGAAGCTGTTGGTACTAACCTTTCAACGAAGTGTAAGGAATCTTTTACTGTACACACAAAACAAGGAGTTTGGTTGTGTCATCTAAATTACATATAGCAGTTTGTCGGTCATGCCCATAGCCAACAACAGGTTTTGAGATAAATGCTTCGTTGCTGTTATGTATATATCATATAATAAATAATATGTTATATTGACTAGAAGTTTTCTGTCTTCTAATCTAACAAAATAACTAATATATCTCCCATGAAATGATAATTTTCACCAAATAACTAATGCTCAGTTGATGGAGAAGTAATCGTAGGTTCCAAACAAATGGTAGTATACTCTTATGGATATTAATAGATTTGAAAACATATAAGATAATCTACTTCATTAACCTGCTATCCCAGATTTTTCCCAAATACCAAGATCAGCTAGAGTAATGAGGATAACTACAAATTGGGGAATGTATTGCTAACAAAATCCACAAAAATATTCAAAATCCTTAGAGTTAGAAGAAACAAAAAATGATGAGAGTCGGAAGAAACACACTGTCTAATCTGACACATACGGCCAGCAATTTTTATGTCTTCTAATAATGTTAACAGCTTACGATCCACAAAGTTCAACCATCAATTGGTTGGGTTGAGCTTGTGCTAGTAAAATCTCAATCTGTATTCAGGTTGGTAAAGTTCGTGTTTGCCTGGGTATAGAGGGGTCAAGCTGTGACCAGAAACACTTGCACTCCAGATTTGTTACTCATACTTGGCATCATAGATAGGAGATGGACACCAGCTTGGGCAAGTGCGTCCTTTGACATATGAGATTTTCTACTTATGTAACCAACTAACAAGCTTGACATAAAAGGTGAAGAAAATAGTTCGCCCTACTCACCACGTCTATGGCCAGTCATGTTCCCACCTTTGTCCATCAGTTCACTATTCTCTTCTTTATAAAATCCATTGGTTTTCCACACTATATACATTATACATGTTCCAAGAGGACACTAAAACATAAATTCTAAGTGTGTATTTCTACCCCCATTTGGGATGCCCAAGTGGTCCTTAGCTTTTGCCAATAGAAATGAAATTTTTAAGCATGCCCTAGCAATATAAATAGCCAAAAGATATATTTCGCATTACTACTACTAGGTAGCTTGAATGGATACAGGATGTGGGTATACAGATATGTCAATCCCAAAAATCCAGGATAAGATATGTCACGGAAAAGAAGATAATAGAATTGTATACATATGTGAATTATTGTGATGCATCTACAGTGTAGAGTCAGGTTATAATGTTTAGAGATGCACAATAACTTAGAGAATATAAAAGAATACAAAGTTATATAGATCAACAATAATTCTTAACAGAATCATAGTTCATAATTTCTCCTCAAGAAAATTAATCCATCTACAATTCAAATGGAATTCAAGACATATCAGTCATGCACTGGAATCTTATTGACTAGTTAGTCACTATTGCCTTATGCATCATTGACGTGTCAGGAATGGATTATAAATTTTTAGAAATACCCTAGCAAGTATCCGGTGAGCATCCATCAAGTATCCAAGTATAAAATACATATCAGATACGGGTAAGTCAATTATGTTGAGGCATCCGTGCGACATGTAACCATATAGAAATTTGCTTGCGACTCACCAACCATTTTAACATAAAACTCAAACATGGAATATGTTTTGCAATAAACCTCTTCTTAGTTGAAGAGTTATGCACTCAGTATCCCTTTCTTTCAAAAATATAATTAGAATGTGTTTCAGTTTAGAGTTTATGAGTTCTTAAAAGTACAAAACTCAGACAGCAATAGAGATTTTAACTAGGTTGGATTCGGTTATATAAAGTTATTTATGAAAATATTGTTGTAAAAGATGAATAATAGTTTTGGACTATGCTCAAAGATTTAGTGGAGAAATGCTTCTGTTCTTATTATCCCTGCTCCTTCCAGGTTTGGAATGACAGCCATGTCTAAAAGGTAATCCAGCCAAGCCAATCAGTAAACCAGATAATGAACTGGTGCACATCAAAGTTATAACTGTTCCTAACAAAATTTCAACAATTGATGAAATGCAATAAGTTTTAGGATAAACTACACCAGGTCTCCCTCCCCTCCCTCTAATTATAGAAGTTTTCACTTTTTCCCCAGCAACAACAAATTACACAAGGAGCCGCTCAATAAATATGTTGCCCTACAATTCTGTTTGTGCAACAAGTGGAGAAAATTTTTTATCCACGGACCTTGATTAAGCATTGGCTTTTGTTTTTGCTTATCATTTTTCCTGTTGCAGATTTTTATAATATGATCATCATGCCCCCGGATGAAGATTTAAGAGTAGGGCTCATAAATGCCCTACTTGCCCCCAATATTTTAACGCAATCACCTTCCAAATTTCCCACTCAGCCCCACCATCACATGCACAGTTATCTGGATTGAAAAATTACCAATTATCATAAAATAGAAATCGTTAAATTGCCGACAGTTATCACCAGACAAACTGCAGACCAGCATTTCAAGATAATCAAGCAAAACGTCTATTACTGGAAACAATGCAATATCAACATTTCCGAGAAAATTAATCCACCCAAAAAAAAAAAAAAAAACCCTTCAACACCGTTCCATGTAATCGGTTATTTATCCTTGTTCTCCATTCAGCTCTAGTAAGCTCTAGTACAGGCCATCTTTGCAGTTAAAGTGAAAACCTTTGTAGCATCAATCCAAGCTTCCTTTGAAATAACCTTGTCAATAAGAATTTCATATTAACTTAAAACTTACTTCTGTTAGGTACTTAGGTGTTCTAAATTATTCACATTGACACCCTAATTGTTGGATGTCTCTAATTAAGATACGTTGTGTTATTACTAAGGTTTTAAATCTCAGAATCGTATGGTACTTGAAATCGACAATATCAAACACACATTGGCAATATCAGAAATATAACAGTATATAGGCAAAATACCGGTAATATAATGCTAGAGGGTTTATATCATAAAGGATACCTCAAAATCCAGCCATATTCGTGATATGTAAAGGTATATTAAAAATTGAACATGTCCTAAATACCGTAGACAAGTTTCCCAAAGCTTACTTTAAGTTTAAGCCCATAAAAGATAAGCCATAGAACAAAACAGCAGTAGGAGCGAAGCCCACACCTATGTTGCACTTCAATCAATAAGATGAACCCATATCCAAAAGGTAACCAATACTTTGAAACTTAACGCATACTAAAATTTTTAATGTATCCTATACATATCAAACATTATAGCAAAGTCTTGGAAGATAAAGATCTAGTACAAAAATGATTGGTTCATAGTTCCATTTGAGCGGTAAATGCATTTGTCTATGAAGAATTATGAATATTCAGGCAATTGTTAATTCATATAACTTGTAAATATTCTATAATAGTCTTTGGGTTGCTTTAACCATTAAGCCCTTACAAATCCATCGTGTAGATAAATAACTTTTAACGCACATACACATTTTTTATTACTTCAATACAATAGGACGTATCAATATCCTAGATATTTCTGTTTTTATCATATTAGAAGCAAGATCTTCTACCCAAACCAGTGCAACATAGCCCACATCCAAGCCCAAACAATACAGTTGCCTAACCAACAACCACTTAACCAATAAAGCATGCTCCCTGCTATTTATATTAATGGCCAAAAGAACAGAATCCATAATCATGAAGCATTCTTACAACACCAAGCACCACAACATTAACCAGCTGAGCATTAATCAGTTGTAGTTGCAACTATATGATGCCAAGAGATATCAGTTATATATTTCCTTATTCTACTTCTCCAATGAACAACAACAATTAAGCCTTTTATCTCAAGTATTTGAAGTAGACTACATGAACCAAAAAAGAATTCCATCGGATCGATCATATGGATGATCCTTCTCCACTCATTATTATCAAGCAATATGTCTTCATTTAAGCCTTTAGCATCCATATTTTTTTGAATCACCTCCATCCATATTTCTTCGGTCGTTCTCTTTGCTCTTTTAACTTGTTCTACTTTGATAAACTCCACTTGTCAAACTGGTGCATATATAGATCTACATTGTATATGATCAATTGATCAAACCATTATAAACAATTTTTTTATATCTTCTCTTATGTGGGGATTACGCCTAACTTAGCAAGAATATCTTCATTTCTCTCTCCTCTTAGTGTTACCATACCTCCAACGAAACATGTGCATCTCTTCTACACTTATTTTTTATGAATAACATCTCTTTATAGTCCAACATTCCGAGTAATACAACAAAACTGACCTAATAACAGTTATAAAATTTTCTCTTCAGCCTTGACGGAATATCATGGTTGTATAAAACTCACATGGCACTTCTCCATTTTAACCAGTCAGCATGAATTTTATGATTATCACTATCAATCTCCCTATCATTTTGAATATAAACGTAGTACGTAAATTGATTGCTTATTCGTATCTCTCGCTCATCCATTGTCATAGCACTATAGTTTTAGGTCCTTCATTTACTAAATTTACACTCCACATTCTCTGTTTTCAACGTACTCAATTTAAAACCTTGAGATTCTAATATTTATATTCATAACTCCAATTTGACATTTATCATAAACTCTCGTCTCATCAACTAAAACAATATTATCAGCAAATAATATAAATACCAAAGTATGTCATCTTGAATAACTTTAGTAAGCGCATCCATCATGTGACAAATAATAATGGACTCAGTGCAGATTCTTGATGTAATCCAATTGTGAAAAATCAATTGTTATGTTATCACAAGTTCTAATATTTCCCAGTACTTCATCATGCATATCCTTAATTATGCCAATGTACTTAATAGAGACTCATTTCTTTATCGATGTCTATCGTAACACCTCTCTTGGTACCATATCATAAGTTTTTTCAACAAAGACCATATATAAATCTCTATTTCTATCTCGAAATTGTTTTATAAATTGATGAGGCAAATGAATAGGTTTTATCATCGATCGTCCTGACATGAAACCAAACAAGTTCTCTTATATCGTAACAGTATGCCTTAACATATGTTACAATTATCATTTTCCATAATTTCATAGCATGATACATGAGTCTTCATAGTAGTTAGAATAAATTTGAGTATCACACTTATTCTTATATAAAGATACTAAGATACTCTTATTCTATTCATATAGTATTTTCTTAATTTGCCAAATCATGTTAAAGAGATGGCCAGCCACCTCATATCCATCTCTCATATATATTTCCATAACTCAATATGAATATCATCTAAATCAACAACTTTTATTGATTTCATGTGCTCAAAATCTCTATTACTTCAGGTTCTTTAGTTTTGTACATAAAACTACATTTCATATCCTCACATTGAATAATAAGCTCACCTAAATCTTGAGTAAAACTACAATTATATAGTTTGTCAAAATAGTCTCTTTTTTTAATCAAGGTCTCGAACTAGAACCTTCCGATCATCATCTCTAAACCCTTTAAAGTACATAAGTCTATATATTTTCACTCTCTTATTCGAGCAACTCGATCATCTTTAAACCCTTCAAAGTGCATAAGTCTATATATTTTCACTATCTTATTCGAGCAATTCTGTATTATATTCATTTCATTATCTTTAGTATCCAACTTCTTGTACACTTCTTCATATAATCTAGCTCTTGCTTCTTACCGTTTTTCATAGCTAACTTATATCTCTCAAAACTCACTCCATAATTGTTCCTAAATCTCAGTAAAAGTTATGTTTGGTCTTAGCATTTTTTACCACTTTACTCCACCACGATGTGTCCTTATATGGTAGAGCATCGCTGCTTGATTCACCAAATATATCTCTAAGTACCCTTTTAATGCAGTTAGTCATTTTGCTTTATTTGTATTAGGATCATTATGGGTATTCCAATTAACTTCATGTACCACTCTATCTAAAAAAAGTCTTAGGTTTCCTTCTAGCGGTCACCATTTAATCTTATAATCTAATTTACATTTAATCTTACTAAGTCTCCTTCTAATTTGAATATCTAAAACTAAGAGTTCATAATGGATTACTACACTTTCACGCAGCACTACCTTATACTTGATACAACTATCTCTATTTACCTTACTAGTTAAAAAGAAATATATTTGGCTCACACTCGATCCGCATTTAAAAATAATTAAGTGATAAACTCTTTTTTTAAACCAAGTATCGTTAAAATCAAATTATAGGACAAAGCATAATTTAAAACCAAGTTATTTGTTTCGTAGATTACTTCACAACAAAGCTATATATAGCATTTTAAATAGCATTGTTATACCGAATGTAGCAGCTGATATATTGTTTTTTGGCTCCCCACTACAATATTGCACCTTCCATAGTGTTTTCATTTTTAGACATATATAGGAGATATAGTGGGCCTGATCTAATATAGCAGACACAGTTACGAGCTCACAAAATTACCCAAAATCCATATTATCAGATTATTGTCAATGGGTGGAAATTTCTTCTGAATCTAGCCCGATTCCAGCGATGGTGATGTGGCACTTGTAAATATTCTACAATTGGTTAGTGATTATGGATTCATAGAGTTAATCATCATTAAGGTAAGTAATTCTAAATATGTATATTATGTATAATGTTTTATGTAGTTTTACACAATGTTCTAAAATGCATTTTCAGTATGCGTGCGGTCCAGGACCGCATAACGCATAATCGGATTACGCGCCGATTATGCGGATTACGCGGAATTATGCGGATTATTAATATTTTAATATATATATTAATATAATAATTATTAAAAATAGATATATTAAGTGCTATAAAACTCTAAAAAATTATAAATAATAACCGTAAGCATGTAAAATGAATATAAATTGGTTCTACATAAGAAATTAAATAAATTTTAGAAAACATAAGCTTTAAAAACTGTTTCAAAAGATTTAATTAAAACAAAAGAGGAGTTTAAACTCTACAAATAAGTCCTTAATTTGTATAATGAAGAAGTTCTTAATTTGTAAAATGAAGAACTCTGCAACTACCAGTAAAACTAGTAACAAAATAGTAACAAAAAACTCTACAAATAGTAACAAAAAAACTCTACAAATCAAATAGTAACAAAAAAATCTTCAGCAACCAGTGCTTAATCATTTCATGTTTTTTATCTGCAGCAGGCCAGAAACCAGCAAATCAAATACTAACAAAAAAAATAACTCCTAATTTTTTGGTAACCAGTAACAAATAACACATCACCCATAGACAAAATTTTGCAGCTAATTGCAACCAGTCCTAATAAAACCCTAGCCCTATTTTTTCCGAATATTTCCTTTAACCAAAGAATTCAATTCCAAAATCAACTCATTTTACTCATAATAATTATCAAAAATGTTCAAGAGGAATAATACCAAAAAAAACAAAATCAAAACCCTAAAATGATCCAAAATCGTAACTGAGGAAAAAAGGAAAAAATTACCAAAGTTGTCGTTGCCGCTGGAGAGCTCGCCTTGAGGACCACAGCCGCCGGAGGAGTTGTCGTCGGGACACCGGTGAGATCGGAGGGGGGAAAGGGGCGATTGCAAAATTAGGGTTTTTTTCCCTGCTGGATTCGGGACTCGGGAGTTCGGGAGTTTCGATTGGAAGAAGAGAAAATAATCAACGATAATGTTCAAGAGGAATAATTCCCCAAAAAAAAATCGAAACCCTAAAGAAATCTAAAAATCTTTACTTTTTAACTAAAAAAAATTACCTGCGCTGTCGTCGCCGCCAGAGAACTCGCCTTGAGGACTGCAGCTGTCGGAGATGTCGTCGGGTCGCCGGTGAGATCGGAGGGGGAAGAGGTGATCACAAAAAGGGGGTTTTTTTTGGGGGGGCTGGATTCGGGAATCGGGAGAGATGATCGAGCGTAATCGAAAAAGAGAAGCAAATAAGTAAATGGGTTGCGGGTAACGGGTCGGGTTCGAGAGTTTTTTTTATTTTCAAAACCCAATTACCCGCTAACCGTATAATCGTTATGTGGATTATGCGCCCGCATAATCCGCATAACCGATTATGCGGCCGCATAATCGGCTGACCGCATAATCGTTATGCGGATTATGCGCCCGCATAATCCGCATAATCGTTATGCGGATTATGCGGCCGCATAATCGGCTGACCGCATAATTGACCGCATTCTGCAATTTGTGAATGTTTAGGTGGCGAAAACGCCTATGCGGCCGCATATACGGCCGCATAGGGCGTTTTTTAGAACATTGGTTTTACATTACGTATGTATGTATTATTTTATTCATATTTGATTTAGAACATGAGGACACGTACATTTACAGTGAGCTACTGATATTCGATATTTACTAAATATCCCTGATTTATCCCCGATATCAATCCGCTGTAAAAAAAAATTTCGACCAATATATCCGCAACATCTAACATTTAAGACCTTCCCTACCAGACACCTAATTACAGGAAATAGTACATGAAAAGGTCACACATGATTGTGCAGGAAAGAGCATAAGGCTAGCAAAAAATACCAAAGTTTGGACTAACATTCACAGATCATATCCCATACATATGAGCCTTCACGGTAACATACCACCCTCCCACAAGAATTATTTTCCAACGATCAAATGAATTCCCATCACTACTTGCAACCCCCACATTACCTTCTTTTCCAAAGCCATAAACTGCCTTTCCAAATGGAAACAAAATGCATTCTTTTTGCCCCACTGGATAACTTCAGCAAGGAAATAATCTACAAAACCTAGGTCACGGCCCTTTTTTTAGGATGACCTTGAGAGTAAGAGTAGCACTTTATCAGTCTAACTATTCATAGGCTGCTTCCACTAACTCTCATAAACTAGATAAATAGCACAGTATTAAAGTTTTCAAGTGGCTTTGTGAGGATACTTAAAGGTTGGCCCCAGAGGTCCGCATAGATTAATCCTTACTAACTTGGATACTATTGATAAATAAGTCTATTGATGTATCTGACTTAAGCGTGTTGTGTAGAATTAATTAAGATTGATGACAATGGTCCACTCCCCTTCCTCTTCTACAGGTGAATTTCATATGATTCAGCAAAGGCAAAATTGTGTGCTAGTATAGGTGATAATGAACTAGCTTCACCAGATCACCTCAACGAGGAAAGAATCTACACAGCCTAGAAAACCACAGCCTTTTTTCTTAGGATATCCTTAAGAGTAAGAGTAGCACTTTATCAGTATGAATATTTGTAAGCCACCTCTAATAACTCTCATGAATTAGATGAATAGCACAAGATAGAAGTTTTCAGAAGGCTTTACAAGGCTACCTGAAGGTTGGCCCCAAAGGTCCACAAAGTGTCATCTTTACTGACTGGGATAATACTGAGAGATAAGTGTAATGATGTATTTGACTTGTGCATATTTTATAAAATTAATTGGTACTTGAGTGAAGAGTGATGACAATGGTCCTCTTCCCCTCCTCTTTAATGATTTTATAGGATACTGCAGAGGCAAAATTATATGGCATGAGCTATCTTCATCTGCTTCGTAGTACACTAGAGTAAATGTCGGTGGTCGCCAAGGTCATCTCCCCTCTCTATTCTTGGTTCTGCTAGCTGCATCTGCTGACTAGAATAGTTTACTAGGCTAGTTATTGGTGATGGCCAGAGTCCTCTTCCACTCTATCTCTGGTACAACTAAATGCGGAGTATAAATTTATTAACCACTACACATGGAATGTATGATGTGCTTATAGTATGATTAAAAGATTGATTTAGCATTCAAAAGAACACTAAATGAACACAAACGCAATAGACAAAGAGGAAGTACAGAGTTGAAATTATTGTTTTAGTGTCCGATAGAGCCTTACCTGACGAGATGGAAGGATGAAGTTGAGGTCAATTTGCTGGTGGCAGAAGAATTGTCTGAATCAACTATAAGCCCTCAGCAAGTTATCCATATTCTAACTGATGTAAAGCTCTCACATGGTCCAGACTTCGACAAAATCTGGAGATCATCCAATGTTGTAAGCCAATAGTATTAGCAGTGGCAAGGACTTCCCATATGGAAGGACATTAGGTATAAATAGTTGCTATAAGCCAATGTTGAATTCAATTAAGTTCTTCCAAATTAAAGTTGATATTAATCCATTAACCATCCAAGTGGTTTTCAAGAAAGGAGTTCAAGATAAGGATTTGACAAGGAGTCAGTTTTATATACAAAAGGAGTACATGATAAGAATTTGACAAGGTCAGAATTATTATCTTGTCACAATAATCCAAAAGGTGAAATAATTCTCTAGTTTAATATTAACTTAATCAAGTAAGTCTTTGGTTCCCACTCAACAAGGAGATATATAGAAGTTAAAATATTTGTACCTATTTTCTCATGAATAGAAATATGTGGCATCACAATCAGAAATACTTTTCTTATCACAGTTAAAGATATCTTAGATTTAGGCATCATTATCCATTTCAGTTTCTTCTTTCAGTGCCTGCAATTGCATGTGCGTCATAAGTGCATGCACACTAGAAGTGCACGCATTAGCCTTGGATTCAACCTGATCTGTCCCCTATGCTCACAACATCAATATGTAAGCAGGTAGTTCACAGTTTTGAGTTGTTCAGTGCATTTCAAATGTTATTATGGCATACTGCAAGGTCTGATATTAGTAGATCTAAGGACAGGGATAAGCGGCCTTATGGTGGGGCATGCTCCCGCTTAAGAAAGATATAAAAATA
Source organism: Dracaena cambodiana (assembly GCA_036321105.1). Lineage (NCBI taxonomy): Eukaryota > Viridiplantae > Streptophyta > Magnoliopsida > Asparagales > Asparagaceae > Dracaena > Dracaena cambodiana. The sequence continues at coordinate 34,091,057 of JAYEPQ010000018.1, forward strand.
TAAAATGAAAATAAAACCTATCCATTTGCAGTTACTCACTTAGCCCAATACAAATATTATGTCTAGCAATGTCAACAACACCCCTCAACCCTGCCCCAGGTCATGTTTAACTTGTACTTTCTACCTTCATACTTATCTTGCTTTTCCAAAAGCCCATTTTGAACATTAAAAAAATACTAAATTTTACTTGATTGCACCTTTAGCGGACATCTTTAACTTGTCAGAAGTCATATGCCTTTGGAATTATCAACTTCAATTTTAATTTACTAGATTTTCTAGAACGTGACAGATGCATGTGAATAAAATAAATTCTGGTTAAGCAAATTAAACTCTTAATGTAATTTTGATTTACATGAAAAACACAATAAAGATCACGAGATCTTGCATGTAGTACTTGTGACGCAGGACGGAGGCAAAATTAGGATTAGGGTTTTGAAAATTAGGGTTTTTTGGGATGAATTGGGGAAAATAGATAAATTGGGGAAGAACTTACCGGGTTTGGGAATCCACCCAGGTGAATCCACACCCACTCTCCACGAATCCATGAGGAAAGATTTACTCAAGCGAAATCCACGCCAGAAATTTCTCAAGAAATTTTCAAATATTATTCATCTCCTTTAATTCTCCATACAAACCCATATATATAGGAAAACCCTAACAAACAGAATTCTAATAGAATCCAAACTCCTAATCCAATCAAATATCCTAATAAAATCTAAATCCTAATAAGATCCAAATCTAATCAAATCTAATCTATTCCCAAATGAAATCCTGATCTCTATCAATTCTCCCCCACTTCAAAATATGAAGCTCCGGTGAATGACGAAAATGATAATTATCGAGCAAATCTGGGTCAAGCTGCTGGACTTCTTCGGTGCGCAACCAAGTGCAATCTAAGTCTGAACGCCCACGCCAGCGTACCAAATAACGCTGATATCCACCATCAGCAGTCGAAACAATCTCATCATCCAAAATGTCTTCAATATGATCTACATGATACTTCTGTGGAGCAGGAGGAGGCAGTGTACGGATAGAAAAATGCCGATGTCCTGTCGAAACTGATGATGGTAAATCCAGGATAACTGTTGGATAATCAAATGGAGTACGGTATGGAGTTAGGTTCTCGACGTTAAAAACTGGATTGATCACGAGATTGTGGGGAATCGCAAGCTCATAAGCATTAGAACCAATCCTTTTTAGAACTCGGTAAGTACCCATACGTCGAGCATGAAGTTTCTTCAAGGTTCCTGGAGGGAACCTCTCCGGATGCACTCTAACAATCACCTCATTATCAACTGTAAATTCCTGCAATCTTTTGTGCGAGTCTATTGCAGACTTGTAGTTATTATTACTAATTGCTATTTGCCGACGAATATGATCATGCAAATCATGCAAATGCTGTGCAAAAGACTCGGCTGAGGCAATGGGCCTATCACTTATGGGGAGGGGAAGAAGGTCTATAGGTTTTCTAAATTTATAACCTGTAACTATCTCAAATGGACTCATCCCAGTAGACCTATTGACTGAACTATTATATGCAAATTCCGGTATAGGCAAAACAAGATCCCACATGGTTAAATGGTCGCCCACTAAACATCGAAGAAAGTCACCTAAGCTACGATTGACAACTTCTGTCTACCATCTGTCTGTGAATAATAAGCAGTGAACTTAAGTGTGGTGCCCATTTTTTTTCAGAGAGTTTGCCAAAAATGACTTGTGAACCGAACATCTCTGTCAGAAACAATTGACTTAGGAAGGCCATGCAAACGGACTACCTCTTTACAGAACAAGTGTGCAACATGTGAGACATCCGAAGTCTTGTGGTAAGGGATAAAATGTGTCATTTTGGAAAATCTATCCACCACGACTAATATTGCATCATATTTCCTAAGTGTGCGAGAGAGTCCTAAAATGAAATCTATGCTAAGATACTCTCAAGGTGCAAAGGATATGGATAATGGTGTGTAGAGTCATGTATTCTACTTCCTACCTTTAGCTACTTGACAAACTCGACAATGTGACACAACTCGCATAACATCACGTTTAATACTTGGCCAATAAAATCGGTCCTCTACAAAAATGATAGTTTTATCTCGACCGAAATGACCAGCGATCCCTCCCGCATGCATTTCTCAAATCAGGTGATCGCGCAAAGAAGTATTGGGAATACATAGACGGGTACCTCGAAATAAAAAACCATCAACAATGGTGAAGGTATCTACTATAATAGGAGGATCATGTGTCAGAAATGAATAGATGTCACCAAAGTCCCGACAAGTAGGATAGTTTTGAATGATTTGCTCAAATCCGATAATTTTTGCACTCGTCTGTAAAGTGCAAAGTTTCCTATTTAATACATCAGCGGCTTTATTTTCAGTTCCGGTACAGTGTTTGAGTACAAAATTGTACTCCTGAATAAACTCAAGCCACTTGATGTGTCGATACCCTACTCTCTTTTGGGAATTGATATAGCGTAGAGCTTGATGGTCTGAGTATAGAACGAACTCTTTTGGTAGCAAATAGTAAAGCCAATGACGCCAACATTGCACTACTGCATAAAACACTCGATCATAAACATCGTAGCGCTGTTTTGTCTCATTCAATTTTTCGCTAAAAAAAATAATAGGATGATTTTCTTGGCTCAAAACACCACCTACACCTACGTCTGATGCGTCACATGCTACCTCAAAAACCTTTGAAAAATCTGGAAGATGAAGGACCGGAGCAGTGGTCAACTTCTCCTTAATTTCCTCAAAATCATGAGTAGCAGATTTAGTCGATTGAAACTCCCCTTTTTTAAGACAATCAGTAATCGGAGCCATGATGGTACTAAATCTCCTAACAAACCTCCTATAAAATATGGCCAGACCATGGAAGCTCCTGGCCTCATGGATCGTACAAGGAGTAAGCCATTCTCTTATGGCCTTAACTTTGTCAGGGTCTGCTGCTACTCCGTCTTTAGAGACAATGAACCCAAGAAAATGAACAGAGGAAGCTAAGAATGCATATTTTTTTAAAATTGACAAACAGTTTTTTTCTTACGGAGAGTCTCTAAAATCTGTGTTAAATGAGAAAGATGCTCTTTTTGGATTCGACTAAAAACGAGAATGTCATCAAAATAAACAACAACGAACTTGGCTAAAAAAGGACGCAATATCTGGATCATAACTCTCATAAATGTGTTAGGTGTATTGGATAAACCAAAAGACATGACTAACCATTCATACAATCCGTCCTTAATTTTAAACTCAGTTTTCCATTCATCACCTTCACGGATACGAATCTGATGATATCCGCTTCGAAGATCTATCTTCAAAAAGATTTGAGAGCCAACCATCATATCTAATAAGTCATCAAGTCTAGAAATGGAAAACCTATACTTGACGGTAATTCTGTTGATGGCGCGATTGTCAATGCACATCCTCCAGCTACCGTCTTTTTTAGGTGTGAGTAGAGTGGGAATGGCACAAGAACTCAAACGCTCTCTAATAAAGCCTTTCCGTAATAACTCATCGATCTGTCTTCTAAACTCAGCATGCTCAACAGGATTCATTATATAATGAGGTAAATTGGGCAAACTGGACCCTGGCACGAAGTCAATGGCATGCTGAATATCCCGAAGGGGAGGAAGTTCATCAGGTAACTCATCGAGTATGATATCCTGAAAAACAGTGAGAATCTGATGAATCTCAGGGTGGTAAATGACATTTGGACTAGAAGACTCTCCTAAAACAATTACCGCATACACTAGTCCCTCCTCTAGGCTCTCCTTAAGGAACTGTAATCGACTTACCAGGTGAAGAGACTTTTTATGTACCTGGCCCGTGAGTTTTTCACTCTTTGGGCTCTCATCTTTAGACTTAAGTGGTGCGGGTTTCAAAACAATTTTCTTCCCATTAAATTTGAATGTATATGTGTTTGACTTACCGAAACTCACCGCATCTAAGTCATACAACCATGGCCTACCAAGCAAGATATGTGCAGCGGTCATATCTAACACGCCGCATCAAACCTAGTCCTGATAGCTTGACATCTGGATAGGCACTAGACAACGATGGGTAATAGATTGAGCAGTTTTATCTACCCATATTACGTTGTATGGTTGTGGATGGGGTTCAGCTTTGAGGCCCATTTTCTCAACAGCTGTTCTTGAGCTTATATTCACACAACTACCCCCGTCAATCATTACTCGATAACTCTTTCCTCCGTGTGTGATGTATGTGGTGATCTATGCCAATCTTCATCTTTCGTTTTAGTGTAAAGACACCTAACGACGCCTAAACGCACATTTGAAATGACTATTTTCTCGTTTGACTCAGTAGCATTTCCTACTGATTCATATACTTTTTCCTCAAGATCATCATAATCATTATATTCTCTTTCTACAAGTAAAGCTCTAGTGGAACACTGTGAAGTTTTGTGGCCATACTCGTGACACCTAAAACACTCTACGCTTTTCGTGCCCTGTTTAGATGACTCACCCATTACGGCTTTACCCTTAAAGTTTTTGTTGAATTGGGTGTTAGGTCTCTTGTTATCTTCAGAAGGACGTCTGGACTGCTCCCTGACTCTAGGAGTAAACTTGCGGTCAGTAGAAAATTTGATAGAGTGTTCTATATTTTCTGCTAATTGGCAAGTTTGAGTAAAGGAACTTATATTCCGAGAATGAATATGCATGGCTCGTATGTCATCGCTAGTCCAGAACGAAATCTAGATATCGCCTGGTGTCGGTCCTCTCGCAAATCACACCGAAGTGTCAATTCATCAAATTGAGTATGTACTCTTGAACCGTCATGCTTCCCTGGCGAAAACTGTGCAACCTATCTAAAAGGTTACTCCTAAATGTGACTGAAATATACTTCTCTTTAAGACTAACTTTCATGTCATTCCAAGTCTCTATCGCATCCAGATATCTGTCACATTCTCTTTCTACCGATGTCCAATATATCCTAGCGGGCCCTGTCAGTCGCATCCGAGCAAATCGTATTTTACGCTTTTCAGGCATGTCATACCAATAGAAATAGTAATCCATGTCTGCGAGCCAGTCACTAAAAACTTTAGGGTCGTGAGTGTCGTCGAATGTAGGAGCTTCTACTTTTATCTTACGTGTGATGTCATCTTCAACACGTCTAGTTCTAGGGACTCATCTCTATTCCTTTCATTTCGATCTCTTGGTCCTCTATACTGATCGTAATTCCTTTCGTTATATTCATTCTTATAAATTTGATTATTTTGTTCTTCTAACTTGTCCATTTGTTGTTCTAGTGCATCCAATTGTTTATTAACAATTTTAAATTATTCCATTTGTTCAGTGATAGTTTTTAATTGTTTCATCATGATTTCTAACTTTTCATCTACATTATTAGAACTTGGGATGGTCATTTTACCGTTACGAAGAAGTATACAATCAAACAAGCATATACAATGCAATTTTCTAGACTCAGTCAAATTCTATATGCGTGCACTATATGATCAAATAAAATTTTCTAAGCTTTAGTTTCTAAAATGCAAGGAAATGGATCCTAAAATGAGTGTATGCGCACAAGCAATGAGTTGGCAAATAATTATTAGTAATTCTAACTAACAATCTTATGCAGAATTTCACAAAATAATTGCAAAATTTTGCTGAAGAAAATAGATTAGTTTAGAGATTACCCAAATACCGAAGAAGTCCGTGCACTTGTAGTGCTTTCTTGGAGTTTTCCGAAGTTGGTTCGCCTGCTGAAGAGCCCTGAAATCCTGCCACAATTATTGGAAACAAATCCAGAAAAACAACGCCTCGAATCTGACTCGAATTGGACTCCGAACGGGCTCCAAATCACCACTTTTCCCTTCACTGCTGCACTGGTCTGCTATCTTACTTCTACTGGCTGCTGCCACTGCTGTTCTGCAGTCGTTGCTGTTGTCCTACTGTTGTCCAGCAGCAGTAAAACTGTTGTTGCTGCAGTTTTGCAGCTAATATCGCAATTCCTGTTGATACTGCTGCTTGCTGCTGTGCTGTTATTGCTTACTATGCAGCTATTATTGCAGTGGATTCGCCGGAGAAGGGAGAGAGGGATGGATCCGGAGAAAGGGATAAGGGAAAAGAAGATGTGGAGGAGGAGATGGAGCCGAAGGAAAAGAGAGGCTGAACTTGGAGAGTTTGGATTGGATTTGGTCTGGCGGAGAGGTTGTTCAGGTAGGCGTTTGGATTGAGTTGGAAAAAAAATGGATTGGGGATTGGGGAGAGAAAGATAAGACAAAAGAAGTTTTTTTTTTTTTAGATCTTTTATTTTCTGATCTTTTTTTTCTCAAAATAAACATAAAAAAACTGAAATAAAAGAGGATGGAGATGCGGAAGAAGAAGATGATGGAGAATAAAATCTAAGCCCTGATACCAAATTTGACACAAGACGGAGGCGAAATTAGGGTTACGGTTATGAAAATTAGGATTTCTTTGGATGGATTGGGGAAAATAGATAAATTGGGGAAGAACTTACGGGGTTTGGGAATCCACCCAGGCAAATCCACACCCACTCTCATCCACGAGGAAAGATTTGCTCAAGCGAAATCCACACCAGAAATTTCTCAAAAAATTTTTAAATATTATTCATCTCCTTTAATTCTCCATACAAACCCATATATATAGGAAACCCTAACAAACAGAATCCTAATAGAATCCAAACTCATAATCCAATCAAATATCCTAATAAAATCCAAATCCTAATAAGATCCAAATCTAATCTATTCCCAAATCAAATACTGATCTCCATCAACTTGTTTCAGTTCACATTCTAATAATGTCCTTATTTATTGTTTTTCTTAATCCTTGTTCCAGTGACATGCATTAGATGAGTTATCATGATTAATATCCATCACTTTTAAAATATCTTTTTTTTTTACAAAAAACTTAAATAATGGGCTATTTCAACATCTTATGATAATTGAAATAGCTCAGAGATAAGTGAGTCAAATCAAACATGAGACTAAAAGGAGTTGCAGGTATAATAGTAGAGATTTTCTATTACTAGAAGTTCCCCCTTGTTTTGTCATTTTTGAGACCAACAGAATGATCTTCCAAGAAGGGCATCCAAAGCTACATGTGTCTGCCACGCATGTTAGTGTGATGGAAGCAAGCATTGAATCCCTTGTTAAGAGTTGCCAACTATTTTAAATAAAAAGTAAATCAAATATTGTTTCAACTACTTGAGATCAAAATACAAAAGAAACTTTTAGGGTCAAGGAAGGATGACGAAGAGTTTGGTGGGAGGCATTTTACGTTTTATCCATAGTAGTTTTTCTCTCCTTTTTTGGTTGGTTGATTCATTAGTTTGTGTGTGCGTGTGTTTGTTGTTTTTTTTTTCTTTGGAGGGGGGAGTGTATATTTTAATCCTTGACTTACCTCGCTTGCATATTTTAATCCTCGACTTACCTCGACTTGAATATCTTTCGTCATCTACCAATAGGAGTATGAAAAGTAACACTTCTAATCATGGGGATCGGGGAATTCTCCCTTTAGTTCTGGCTGTTTGCTAGGACTTAATCTTAAAAAGGATTGGTTTAAGGAAATGTGGATATCCTACTCCTGTGGCACTGACAGCACCAGACAAATGAAGAGAGAGAATTTAAATGCTTTAAGAATAACAGCTATAATTTATGTGCTTGTAAAGACAAGTAAGAAGGATATCCTTTTAACCAAGTCAACTTTAGAAACTAGGTTTGTTCTTCATAATTCAGATAAAAAAAACTAGTTGGCGTTTTCATGTTCAAAGTTCCTTACTACATTAATTAGCTACAAATTCCCGTACTGATTTTTTACTAGACAAAAGTTCGGAATGTTGATCAAAATGATTAAGTATGACAAGTATCTAAATCTTTGGATTTTAGGATTTCTGATGCCTTAAAACAAACGCAATGCCTATAATCAATCTTTTCAGTCCCCTACATCTAGACTTTTTTCTTATCTAGGAAAATTTGGAACATTGCTCTCCCTTGCAGTTGCAGGTCCAATATACAGGACCGGGAACCTAGGTTCCTCTAAAGTGTTGCCTGCTATCTAGATTTAACAAGAAGTTCTCACTTACCCACACAAGTCAATAGCTTGCTGCATTTAGGGTATACTTGAAAATTTAACTTATGTTTCACCAATTATTCTCAAGCAAAACACATGCAAAAGCAAGCAAGCGCACACAACAATAAATGTTTAATAAAATAACACCTAGGTTTGTATTTGAAAATTTGAATTGTATAGACTATGCAAAGCTTGAATACCTCTCACATCCTACTTAATCCCCATCATCAATGGCACGAGTAGAAGTTAACTCGTTTAGAAGCCCAATACTACTACTACATCCTCCACAAAACTTCTCAACTACAGCGCTCCATTCCTCTGCATCCAATGTCATTTGCCTCTTCTCCATCTCCTCTAAAATAAAACAAGCATCATCCACCCTCCCACCCTCACAAAGCCCCGATATCAACACCCCAAAACTCTCTGCACGAGGACAATGTCCACTAGAAAGCATCGCGCTCAAAGCCCTCAACCCCTTATCGAACTCCCGAGCCCGACAAAACCCATCCAACATCATCCTATACACCGCTGCGCTTGTCTCACACCCCTTCATCTGCATCTCCACCAACACCTTGTAAGCCTCATCGACTCTCCCCGCACCACACAGATGATTCACCACTATACTATACATCACCCCGTCCAGCCTCATCCCCCTCCTCTTCATCTCGCTCAGCAAGTCCCTCATCCCTTCGAAATCCCCTCTCCTCCCGCAATCATTAACCAAAACCCCGTAATTCCTCACCTCCACCTTGCATCCCTGATATTCCATATCAAACATCAATTTCCTTGCCTCCTTGAACCTCCCTTCCAAGCACAGTCCCTCCATCAAAACCGCATATGTGACCACATTCGGCTCCACTCCCTTCCGGGCCATCTCGTCCTTCAGCATCATTGCCTGGCCCATCTCCCCATTTTTGCTTGCGAAACAGATAAGCATGTTATAGCTCACAACCGACGGGTGAACGCCTCTCTTGCACATTTCATCGAACATCTGGCGGGCAGCATTAAACCCGTCCTTTTCGAGGACTCCCTTCAGCACGATGTTGTAGGACACTACATTGGGCTTGGTTCTTGATTTGGAGATGACGGACTGGGCTCGGTCGAGGAGGCCGTTGTCGACGAGGGCGTTGAGGAGGAAGTTGAGGGTTTGGGTGGAGGGGGAGGAGAGGGAGCGGAAGAGGCGGAGGGCATCGAGGGGGAGGTGGGCCCGGCCGTAGTGATGGAGGAGGGAGTTGAGGAGGTGGGGCCGGAGGGGGAGGCGGCGGGCGCGGGCGAGGGAGAGAAGGGAGACGACGTGAGGGGAGAAGAGGTGGGCCCGGGCGAGTCGGTAGAGGAGGGAGGCGACGGCGGGGTAGGTCTGGTGGGTGGGGCCAGCGGCGAGGAGGAGGGAAAGGGCTGCGGTAGGGTCAGGGATGGACTTGAGCTCGGCGAGGAACGGAATGGGCTCTCGACGAGGAGGCGGGTTGACGGGTTTGGGTTTTGGGTGCGGGCGGCGGCGTAGACCGGTTCTGATCCGCCGAGCTCCGGCGAACATTTTTTAGGGTTGGGATGGGAGAAGAAGAATGGGGAGCAGATAGAGAACGGGTCAGGGTTTATTCTAAATGCGCACGACTTTTTCCCTAGTGAGCCAAAATTTCCTAGTGAGCACCAATATTCTAAAAAAATGTTTCTTTTTTCCAGTAAGCATCACAAATATTTCCAAAATATCCCTCAACTCTTTTTAACTATTTCTTTTCCTCAAAAACTCATTATTTCCTAGTGAGCACCATTCCCAATATCCAAATCGTCGCCCTACTCTGCTCGAGTTTCACGTACTGATTTCCCGATGATGTCCACAAAATATCGCCGCTCCAGGAACATGAAAGCCGCCGTCAATAATACCTTGCCGCTTTCGCTCCCAATTTCTCCCGCGTTCGAGCAGCAGCACGTTAGGGCATCCATTTTTAGGTAAATTTTTATTTTTAATTTGTTGTGGTTTTAAAATCTCTTAATCTTATAGTTTGTTGATGTTGAAGTATTCGAAGTCAAGATTTTTTTAGTGGTACGGAGATTTAAATGTATGCGATTTATTGTTTGGAAGGTATTGGAAGATAAAATTCTTATTATTAGATGTTTGACTAAATTAAAATTATTATTTGTGTAATTTATAGTAAATGTGGATTTTTGAATGAAATAGGTAGACATGTTGTTAATCAAAGAAGAATAAATTGCACCAATTGTTAACGACTAAATTTTTTGTGTAATTAATGATTTATGCATCGCAATGTTTAATTTTACAGTCAAATTCAGATGGATCATAGGCATCGGCTGATTCAGTAACTGAAGTAATCGAAGACGAGCAGGTTGCATCGCATGACACGGCGAACGTCGCGGCGGGAAAGGCAGAGGAAGATGTCCCACATGTCATTGATGAGGGACCGACAGATTTGTCAGTTCTTACGAGTTTTAAAACTCATGTTGCTTATTGTATTAGTAAAAATAAGATAAATAACAATAGATTCCGGTCGTCGCTAGTTAATTATGGATTTAATTTCTTACGAATTTACTTTTAATGCAGGAGAGAGGTCCATTGCGCTGCATAAACCATACCAAAAAATCGCTACATGGCCGCTATGGTTGAGCCAACCTAACACATGTTTCATTGAGATTATTAAGAACTCCTCTCTATACCCGTTGGTTCAGTGCTTGTACCCCTATATAAGTAGCGTTGAGATGTCAGTTTTCGTTGAGAGGTGGCATCCAGAAACCAATACTTCTCACATGCCTTTTGGAGAGATGACGGTCACACTGGAGACGTCGCGTGTCTTCTTAGTTTACCAGTAATAGGAAAGTCTGTCTATTTGCCTGAAGATGATGTTCCACCATTCCCTGTTGACTTGTTAGTTAGTTCTCTAGGCGTAAGTCACAGTGAAGTTAGAGATAAGTTAAACCAAGATTTGCCGGCATTGATTTGTGTTTTGTAATATTTTTTAGTGTTTTGTAATGTAACCAGATAACAACACTGTTCTGCCGCCATTGAAGTGTGTTTTGCAATATTTGTTAATGTTTTGTAATTTAACCCGAAGAAACCATGTTCTATTTTGGCGTATGTCTGTCGCGTTTCAAAAATTATCTATAGCATATTCCTTATTGACTAATATATTTCATGTTGATTATATTCGTATATGTTGGATACATGCAAGTCTTCATTTAGAAATTCAAAGTCATATTGTTAAATTCTCTGTCTGGAGTTCCCACCCCATCCAATTAAATAAACAATCCGGAGTATAAATCCCGGATGATGCATAGAATATCGGGGGTCCACATTCCGGACAGTTAATTTTTCACAAAAAAGAGAAGTTTACTGTTTGGGGTTGAAACCCCATCCCACCTTTTAGCTATCTGGGGTTGAAACCTCATCCCACCTTTTAACTGTCCGGAGTTGAAACCTCATCTCATCTTTTAACTGTCCGGGGTTTAAACCCCGTCCAAGACTTGAAAGGGTCGGGATTGGAAATCCGGACAATAGAGTTCAAAAAACTAAAACTCACTATCTGATGGCGATTTAAAAAAAAATCTTCCAAAAACACAAAATAAATTCATGCTATCAAAAAAATAGACTATTTACTTAAAATTTCTTTACTACACATCTTTAAACACAGAGAATCATCCGAAAAAACCAATGGATTCTCCATCTTCTTCAACATCAAGAATTCACAGTTCAATGGGTTCTCCTTCTTCTTTTTACACTAAAAATAATTTCAAATCCACAACGAAATCAAATGAAATTACTCCAGAGCGAAGAAATCCAGATGATTAGGATTTTTTTTTTCCGCTCTCATCACTTGGGAGAGAAGACAGAGCTCTCGAGGAAAGTTGTTGGACCATGGTGCTTACTAGAAAATATTCATGCCTTTTCTGTCCAAAAAAAATTGTGACATAATTATAATTATTTCGAACTTTAGTAATGGTGCTCACTAGCAAAAAGTGGTGCGCATTTAGAATTACCCATGGGTCAGATATGTAAACTATATATGTGTGCAGGGTGAGTGTGAAAATTGTGCCAAATAAAATAAGGGGAGCTTCTAAAGGGGCACACCATTTTTCCTAGTGAGCTTACTTTCCCATCCTCTCCTTTTCTAGTGAGCACAGCCAAATTTTCCTAACTATCCTTCTTTATTTCTTTTACTAGTCAGCAGACCCAATCACCGAACCTATTTCCCCCCTTCCGATGTGCCCTAGCCTCCATACATCCGTACCGCCGATCGTGCTGCCGCCACACCGCTCTATGGATCCGCACCACGTTCTTTCAGCAACGGTGGGCCTCTTCGCCTAGGCTGACGTCGTTGGCGGGGAGGACAATGACAAAGAAGATGAGGAGATCTAATTTCTAATCAAGATCGCGTTCACTCACGAGCAACAAAGTTCACTGCTTTTTGTTGTTCTAGTTGTTTATAATTGATGCTAATGACTTGTGGAATTTTTTTTTTTTTTTTTTTGCATTTATTTGGATTTATTTATGTATTGATGAAATCTGTAGTTGGAAAAGGGTAAATTTTGTGTACAATTTTGAGAGATAAATAAATTCTTTTTGTTTGTTACATAATCAATTCTTAGATGCAATTATATTTTGATTTCTTCATCTGATAGGTTTCTATAACAAAATTGCAACACAATATTTAGTTTTTTTGTAAATAGAAAGAGTATTTTAGGGTAATGAGTGTCTTTGATCTAATTTGTAAGCCTAACTGGTGCATTTATAATTTAAAAGGTCTGTACTTGAAGACTATATTATTTTTAGATTTTATTGCTCAAAAACTTTGATATTGAAATGATAATTTATATAATATTGTTCTAATAGTGTTTGTCATTATGGCTTGAATTCATATTGTTGTTTGGATCCTTTTGAAAATAACACTGTCTTGGTAACAGCCCAAACAAAAAAATTGTTTGTCTGGAGTGCACATCCGGACAATATTGACACTGTCCGCAGTGTACAACCTGGACAGTGAGGTTGAAATTTCCAAAATTTAAAAAAAAAAACTCTCTGTCCGGGGTGACAGTCTACTCTATTCGGACTGTCACTTTGGACCATAAATATATATTGTTCGGAATCTAACCCCGGACGGTATATGATTCGTGCGGGATTTAACTCCGAACAAGATAGAATGGAGGTTGAAAACAAAGGCATTAGTGTAAAAAAAAAAAACAATAGCAAACTTGTTATTTTAACCAAATTTTTAAGTGGGCTCACTGGGGAAAATGGTATGCCACTTTTGAAACTCCCAAAATAAGGGGAACTTCTAAAGGGGCACAACTTTTTTCCTAGTGAGCCCAGATTTCCTAGTGAGCCCAGTAAGTTTTTGCTAAAAAGGAAAATTTCTTAGTGAGCACATATTGTATTCCCAAAATGCCCTTCCCTCTATATCTCCTCTCCTTTTCCTCTTCTCTCCTCATTTCTCCTCCAAATCCTAACGCAAACTTCCACTCATCCTCTCCCACTTCCACTCATCCTCTTCATCCTTATTCTCTCCTCATTTCTCCTTCCAAATCTCCCTCTCTCTCTCTCCCATTCCTAAACCCCTGCTACCCTTCCTCACGCTGCTGCAGGCCGCCGCCGTCGCTGCCGCCGAGCTTCCTCCGCCGCCGCCGCCGAGGTCCCGCCATTACTAAATAAGTTTTTCAAATTTAGTAATATTTATTTTAGAATTTAGTTTTTATTATTTTTGGATTAAACAACTCTTCAAATATTAGGATTTGGTGATTTTATTGGGTTTGGAAGGAGGAAGAGGGGATGAGCTAGCAAGTTTAGTTGTAGCATTTTTTTGTTAATTTTAATTTTTAATATTTAGATTATAATTATTAAGAAAATTTAATATTGTAATTTCAATTGTAAAATATGCGAAATTTAGTTATTTTTTATAATCATGAACGTTAGTATTAAAATTTATTAGTTAATTATGAAGCTTGATGGTATTGTCCTAATGGTTGATTAAGTTGCAAAAGATATTTTTAGTGTCTTTAAAATTTAATATTATACTATCTTGCAGCAAAAAAAAATAGACAAAAAAAGATATTTGTAGCAAATTTTACTTTGTAAGTTCATAATTACATGTACAGAAGAACCAATCAGAAGAACCACCAGAAGAGCAAGCAGAGAAATAAAGACAAGATCAATCCACTCCTGATGCACCCGATACGGCATTTATGTCTCGAACCAGAAGCAGACGTCAATCCCCGAGAAAGACAAGGAGACAGTGATTAGATTATATTAGTTGTGCATTGATATGAATGTTGTAAGGAACTTCAAGTGGCCGGTGTAATTATTTTTTCAAACATTTTGAAGAATTTGTAGAATATATGGTTTTTGTTTGTAATGAACCCTATTATTTGCTTTTTGCTCGAGGAATATATACACTATATTTGTATTTGATCTTATTTCTTTAATTTGTATGTGATCTTATTTGTTTTATACATAGAGGACCTTGTTTATAATCTTCACTATATCATTGTATCAGTTATTGTATCGTTGTATCATTATGTCAGTGTATCATTGTATCGTTATATCGGTGTATCAGGAGTATCATTGTATTTGTGTATCAGGAGTATATTATATCGGTGTATCAGTATATCATTGTATCGGTATATCGATGTATCAGTGTATCATTGTATCGGTGTATCGGTGTAGTAGTGTATCATTGTATCGGCATATCGATGAATCAGTTTATCCATATAATATTGTATCGGTGTATTAGTAAATCATTGTGTCGGTGTATCAGTGTATCATTGTATCATTTTGCTTCCTTCACTATATTTTTGTAATAATGTATAATTAGTTGTTAATTTAAGTCCGTAAAGTGACGTTAAATTGGATAAACTCATGATATATCAATTTATTACATAAATAGAGTGGGTGAGGTGTCCGGAGTAGCAGATCGGGGACCAAGTCCTATTCGAACTGACAGTCCGAACAGGTCTCCCCAACTAAATGTATAAATATTTAAGATGTTCAAACTAGATGACAAGCCAAAACCAAATTCTATTGCAAAGCAATATTGGCTTGTGCCTCTGGCTTGCACATGGGACCATCTGATTATATTCACTAAGCTATGGTAGCATTATTAGGATGTATTAGCTTTCTTGGCTTTTTGGCTGGCCTAGATCGTCACCAGGATGTCCTTATTCTCAATCACTACTTGTTTCACTTTCCTTAAGAATGAACTATGATTAGAACCACACCCACGTAGCATGTCATTTTGGCACTGACAGTCCATTCGGACTGACAATCCGAATAAAGCCGAACTGTTCGGACTGACAGTCCGAACAAGGCCGAAATCGTTCGGACTCTCAGTCCGAACAGGGGAGCCCTGTTCGGACTGTCAGTCCGAACGGGAACGGAGCGGGAGCGGAAAGCCTGGAGCGGGAGAAGAAGGAAAGGCAAAATGGGAAATTTTTTTAAAGGGTAAACTTGATATTTTTGGAAGTTATTAACTGGGCTCACTAGGAAAAAAGTTGTGCCCCTTAGAAGTTCCCAAAATAAGAGATGATTTATCGAACTATCCAATAACAATCGGATCTAAATCCAAACCCGAAAGCTGGTTTTATCATATATGATGGCAGCAAAGAAAAACGAGAAGAGGATAGGGCAGGCGGACAAAGAGAGAGAAGAGAGAAGAAGACGATAAAGAGAAGTGAGAGGGGGGAGAGAGAGAGACAGAGACAGAGAGAGAGAGAGAGAGAGAGAGAATTTTGAGCTTGGACGACGACTAGCGCGCGCGAGAGAGAGAGAGAGAGAGAGAGAGAATTTTGAGCTTGGACGACGACTAGCGCGCGCGAGAGAGAGAGAGAGAGAGAGGTAACATTACCGACCAATTCTCTGTCTCATTTTTTACTTTCTGTAGTAGTATTTTTTTTCTGTCTATATATAAGATCGTGAGCTTTGTTTTATATGATTTCCCTGAAACTGAACAATTTCTGCCTTTAATCTATTTATCTCTTGCTCGAAACCCATAAGCATATGTTGGTAAAAAAAACTTTGATTGGTAGTTAAATTTTATACCATCTTAATTTAGAGTGTTGAATCAGTTAAATATGGATTTAAAACTTTGTTCTTTTCCCTGGGAAGCCAATTACTTACTGTAAGATTATGTATTATTTTGAATTATGCATAATTGGATTTAGATTGAAACCGAGTTGAATTGAATTCCATGTCGACAGCAGTAGTTCACTTACTTTCCTTTCTATATAATTATACTTATATTTCACTTCTTGATGTGTCTTGAATTCACTCCAATTGGTTTATTTTGCAGTAATGAATTAGGTCGAAGAGAGCAACCAATCGATATTAAATTGTGTAGTCGTTATTTATTTTATATAAGAGCATACAAAATGTGGACATGAGTGATTATTTTGAATTGCTACTCATCTTGCTGCTTAGTTATCGTTTTCATCTCTTCATAATGTGGTGAACGAATCGAAGAGCAAGATTTAGTACTTAGAGCATATTGGTTTCTTTTCCCTTGCCATGCTTTGTGTTTCCCGATTCATGCTGTCTAGCTTCTATCCGCAAAGCATCTTGACCCCTTTGACAAAAGAATGTCAATTGATACACATCCGAAGCCGGCCATTCTCACAACAACTTTACAAATCACCTCCTGTGGCTTTAGCCCATTCAACATTAGTTTCTCTTGAAGTAGAAAATGGGAGTGTGGAAAAAAAGGAACCCAAAATAAAATGGCGTGATATAGGTCCCGATACAACTGTGGCCCAGAAGCAGGCAATATCTCAGCTTCCTCCAAAGATGACCAATCGATGCAAGGCCCTGATGAAACGCATCATATGCTTCTCTCCTCAAGATGAAAGTTTGTCTCTCCTTCTGGCAGCTTGGGTAAAGGTCATGAAGCCACGTAGAGCTGACTGGTTGGCAGTTCTTAAAGAAATGAAGAGGTCAGAAAATCCTCTGCTTTTGGAGGTCAGTTATTTTTCATGCCTGTCTCTTTTCCCCCCCAAAAATTTTCCCTTTGAAGTCTGAACAGTTCAGTTTGTGCATTTTGTATAGTGCTGCTTTGGATATTTCTGGTGGCAGAATCATTATGCATGGAGAAAATTGAGATAATAAGATGACTGATCATTTGGCACTAAAAATGATTCATATTTTCTTTAAAAAACCATTTTTTTTATATAGTACCCTGCTCATTTCTTTTAAAGTTGCCTGGCTTTATTTATTTACATTCGGTTACTTTATTTGGTTTGAATCCTATCTATGTAGAACTAGAAGATCATGGAATCTCCTTTCTGCACTGGAAATCACTGAGCACTTCAGCGAATTTTCTCCGAGTTAGTTGTCTGAATTGATTAGAGTTCACCAGTCTGGCCAACCAAACTTTGGATTTGTCAAAGTTCACCCCCTTCCTTTATTTAGCATGGAACTTCATAAATTCAATTTATACTGTTTGTGATTTGCTAATGTCGGCTCTAGCCACGATCATACAATCGTCAGCAAAGAGGGTTGATTGGCATGCCGAACAACGACAAATCGATATCTCTTTCAGAAGGCACGACCCTCAATTTGTCAATCTGTCGGACCAAAACTTTGACCACACTATTACAGAGAATCTTGAGGCGCTACCTAGCTTTCCGGTTGTGCCACTGGTGATTAAGCATAAAAATAAATTAGATCGAATGAATGGTATTAACTTTTGTTTCTTTCTTTCTTTTTTCTCTCTCTTATCTGTTGGCAGTGAAAATTTCTAAGTAAATAGAGTTTTCCACGACAGAACGCGGAGCTAACTCCGCAGCCCCGCGTTTGGCTACTTTAGCCTCGCGTTTGAACAAAACGCGGAGCTATTCAATAGCTCCGCGTTAGTTCCGCGTTCTGGATCTTTAGCTCCGCGTTTTAGCGAGATTATCTCTGCGTGAGCAGATAACCAGAATCTCAAATTGATTGAGATTATGATTTGGGTTTATCCAAATACCCAAATTAAGTCCGATCAGAATTCTAAATCAAGATATTTAAATCAAAACTAAGATATTTGATTGGAATTCTTGATGAGTACAAATTCTATTTAGATAGAAACTCTCAAATCAGCCTAAAGCTATAAATACCCTTTTGGGGAAGCCCTAGGGGTCTTTTCTTTCGGCATCTAAAGGTTTTTGAGAAGTTCGAGTTACGCACAGAGGCTTGAATGAATCAAGAACAGAGGAGATCATTTACAGTCGGCCGTCATTTTCAAAAGAGAAGAGTTCGACGTCAGATCATCCAAAGGAGTTGTTTGACAGATCCCATCGCCACACAGATCGCACGTTTACATTGTAAAAGAGAGCGATTGAGATATAAAATCCTCTTGTTTGTTCTTTCTTTTTCTTATTCTCTTTCGTTGTAATCTAAGCTGAATTCAATGGAAGGAAAGCGAAGAAATTCCGCTGCGAACATTATCATGTCATGCAATTAGGATCCACTTGTTGTATGGTGGACATGGTTAAGCCATACATATTCTCTCACTCACACGCATGCACATGCACATTCATGCACGTAGATATGCACACATACACACCCACATATATAAACGCACACACACTTGGATGGACGAGGACAAGTCAATTCTGATTGTGGTCAGGTCGATTTAGAGTGTGATACCCTACCACGACCCAAAAAAAAGAATACCAATTTAGCGTGTGATACCCTAACACGGCCCAGAAAAAAGAATACCAAACCACTTCAATTTTTCAAACCTATGACTCCAAACCCTCGTTTTATCATTCAGGTTGGGTCAAGCTAGGGTCAAAACTAACCTGATTGACACCCCTCATCTTTATTGTCATCACCGTCACTTGTTCCTATCAAATGGGGTCAGCTATGGAGCTCTAGGCTCCATGACAGTTTTGGCAGAATTTCATAGTTGTGATATTGACATCAACATACCAAATTGGTGCCAAATCTCGGCCAAGGATACTTCAAGTGAGAAAGAGGCTTTCATAAATCCTGGAAGGTTAGTTAGCAGTTGGGGAACTTCTACATTCCCTTCCCAACCCTGATCATATAGTTTACGCTTTTGCATTCAAGAGGCGATGCCTCTAGGTTCTTCTAGACTAGGAACTATTCTAGAAGGTAAATGGTTTTATGTTTGCTCTTGCAATTTAAACTCATGTTACATGTTCAATAGGGAAGGTGCAGAAATAATAAAAAATGTTTCAATAGAACTCAATACTTTTTCGACTCAGAATAGATAGTTGTGTTCTTTAATAATGTGTAGCATTTAAGGAAATGTTTGAGGAATGAGCTTTAATACTATGTAGATGAATGCGGGAAATTTGGTTATACAGTTATCATGGAGTCCAACCAGTGAGCCATATAGTATAGTCTGATCCACATTCTTCTGGCTCTTCATCATCTAGTTGAGTCTTGTAAGGCTATTTGGCACTTTGGTGAGAATGACTGCAGTACTCATCTATTAGCTCTTCATCATCTTATTCCCCATGTCTTGGTGAAGGCCAAACTCCAATCCTACCTCAAGCCAACACTGGCAGCTTTGATAAACAAGCTGCATCTTCATCAACTTGTTAGAACTCTGAGTTCATTTCTATCTTAATTGTCAAGTTTGGTCCCGCATGTGGTGTCGTTCTGCCTTAAATGAAGGACAAACTCCATTCCTGTTCTTCCAAGTTTGCCACTGGTACCCATTACCAACTTTTTTTGAATTTCCTATTTTCTTTTAGATATTTGAACAATTGGAAATTGAAAGAAGATGAACTTGGATTGGTGATACAACACTGGCTTTTGAATAAAACTGGTTACAGGTTCAGGGTAGACTCTCAATGTGTGATAGATGAAATTAGTAATGACAAGTTGTAGTGATGGATTGGGTTCAGAAAAGGAACAACTTAAAAGTTAAAATTATTGAGAATTCAGAAATTCCTTGCCGTGTGAAGGAACCAAAACTAAAACTTGAAACTAATCTTGAACTTTAGACACATCGTTTCTAAGTTACGTGTCAACAACTATATAGATGCACCAAACAAGAATACAACACTCCTCAAAGGGAAATTCTGGAATTTCTCTGTGATAACAGAGTGATGAATGGCAAACTCAGAACATAGCCTATCATAATATGGTTTGAAATTGGAAACTATTTACTCAACAAAATGCAAACTCTAATCACAAGGTGTCATTTTTAATTTTTGAAGGAGTGGACCAAGACGTAAGTTATGCCCTGGGCCTGAAGTTACTTCATAATAGCGGGCTTAGCGGGTATACTTTGTGTGACAACTTGATAGAGAGAAATAAGTTAATTACCTAGGGTAATATTATTTTCACTAATTGCACATCATGCCTGACCATATTCGTAACTGATAGCACTTTTTGCATCTGAGAAAAATGTCTTTGACCTCCCCATTAGTTTCCTGGCCACTGAATCATCGTGTTACCATTTACAGGTAATGGAATGGGCCATGCTGGAAGATTCTTTCGAAGCTAACGTACGTGACTATACCAAACTAATTGACACCTATGCAAAGCACAACTTTATAGAAGGTGCAGAGAATGCATTCCAAGCCATGAAGAGTAGAGGTTATCCTTGTGATCAAGTCACCCTGACAGTTCTCATTCACATGTACAGCAAGGCTGGAAACCTTAACCGGGCCAAGGAAGCATTCCAAGAGATCCAACTGCTTGGTCTTCTCCTTGACAAGAGAGCATATGACTCCATGATCATGGCATACATTAGGGCTGATATGTTGCACCTCGCAGAGAGTTTGATGAAGGAAATGGAGGCGAAGGAAATATATGCTGGAAGAGAAGTGTACAAGGCACTGCTGAGAGCTTATTCAACTGCAGGTGATGCAGATGGGGCTCAGAGAGTGTTTGATGCCATTCAGTTTGCGAGGATTGTCCCTGACAGCAAGCTATGTGCTCTTCTTATAAATGCATACTGCATGGGGGGTCGGAGCAATGAAGCTCTGAGTGTGTTGCAGAATATGAAGAGCGTGGGGCTCAAACCCAACGACAAATGTATTGCCCTCATGCTGGGGGCTTACGAGAGGGAGAACAGCCTCGACAAAGCTCTAGCCCTTCTGAAGGATCTGGAGGATGATGGTGTCCTGATTGATGATGAAGCATCAGAGGTCCTAACGCGGTGGCTCCAGAAGTTAGGGGTGGTCGACGAATTACAGGAGGAGTTACCTAAATTGTCTCCTGAGAATAAAGGAAGACTGAGACTGTTATGAGAAAATCATCTCCTACAAGAAAAGGAAGATTGAGCCGTTGTATAAGTGCACTTGGCTTTACGTGAGATATTCCAAGTGTAGAGGCTTTGGATGGATCAACCAATTTGATGCAAGAAGAAAAGATAGAAAATATTTGGTGGTTATTATATCTTTAAAATTTATGTGTTATTTATTATACTCTTAACTTATTGCAACGTAATAAGCCAAGTATCTGACTTATAAACTCATTTTATATTCTGTTTGTCTGGGTCAAATGTTTGTTAATTAATGATACATGCTAATCAAATTTAAATTTCTAGTTAAAGAATAATACATAAGAAGAAATAGTAAATAAATGAATTTAATAAATAGATTAATTTGTTGAGTATAAGCCTTGTATCTGCAACTCAATGTTTAATTATATTTTCCTTGTCCAGTGCAATTGCAAGTCATCTGGGCAAATTATGTCCATAATAAGAATAGAGATCTTGTTTGGATGGAAACTTGTTTAAGCTTGCTTTTGTTGTATTCAGTATTTGGATGATATGAGATAATCAATGCAATTGGATTGCTTTGTTCTTTCTCTCTATTCCTTTGTCTTCTGCTTTTGCATGGGTGATGCTATGAACAAGAGGCCAAGGACAAGGAGGAAAAGCCAAAGGGGAAACAAACTTTGGATGAGTGTGTATGTAAATAAATTGATTAATGGCATAGATTTAAAATGTGAAATGTTATATATGATGATTGATTTGTTTGGTTTTGGGTTGCAAGGGGTCTTGGACTGGAAACACGAAATCAATCATGGGGTTGAGGAAGACTGATAGGATAGGATCTATGGGTTACTACTGTGGGCCTTCTCCTTTCTATGGGCTGGACATGGGCTGAGGCCCATAATTAACTGTGGGGCCCATCTTATCTACTCTTTCATACATTAGGAGCTACCACCACCACCACCCTCACCCTCTTTCTCCCAGTACAATCCACCATTTTGCTCTTCAATGGCTCTCAAGCTCTCCTCTCACCTCCACATTTCCCTAGAAAAACCTCACACAACATTACCAAGAAACCCTTATACTGTATTAGTCACCTTTCCCATTCTCTCATCCCATAGCTCTCCCTTGATCTCCTCAAAAAAAATCTCTAGAGTTTCTGTCAATCATGCAGTGAGTGAGGAACAGGCCAAGCAGTATTCTTCAACAGGAGTAGCTGATGCCAGGACCTCAGAAACTTGTTCTCCTTCTTCTTCCAAGGTTGTTCTTGTCGCCGGCGGCACAGGCGGCGTGGGTAAGCCTTCCCATCCACGCAACCAAGTTATTACCTTTGAATTATCTTGATAGCAGACCAGACCAATCCATTGAGTGTACTTGTGGGAGAGTTCAATCCTAGGAATGATAATCATGGCATCAAGCATTGGCACTTCTACTGTTTAGATATAATACCTCTAATGGCTGATGCATTGAAAAGATCTTGTGGATTAATCTCCATACTGATGAAACTTCATTCACAAAGACAAAATTGCAAATGAATAGCCTGCAACTGCAAAATTATAGATATGTATGCAAATACTTGTTATGGCATGGTTGATAATGTTACTAACAGATGTAGCTGCGTCTAGTTACCTTGTATATTGCTAATTTTGAACAGGCATTAAAAACTGAAGTCATTTAGTTGTTTTCTCTACTAGCTAGCTTGCATGTTCATAGATTTACTTCTTTCCAGGGCAGTTGGTTGTAGCATCTCTGTTGAGCCGAAATATTAAATCACGCTTGCTGCTTAGAGATCCTATGAAAGCAATTTCTCTGTTTGGTGCACAAGACGAGGAACGATTAAAGGTAGATGATTGTTTTGCGTATTCACTGTCTCCTGGAAAAGTTAGCACTTAAACAAGTTCCAAACTGAATTTACAGATACTGCAAGGGGACACGAGGAATCCAAGTGACTTAGACCCTTCTATGTTTGAGGTTTGTCCTCTGCCTCCTCGATCAATTTGGATTATGAATGTTCATGCTGAAACATTATATTTATATATTTATCTCCTTTATTAAATCGAATTATAGGACTCTTGTTTCATAGGGAATTACGCATGTCATTTGCTGCACTGGAACTACGGCATTTCCTTCAAAACGATGGGAAGGAGACAATACACCTGAAAAAGTAGGTAGGATACTGCTCCATATAGTTTCAGTTATGCATCGATCTTTTCGGCAATATTAAGCCCATATTCACCATTTTTGTTTTCTGTTCACTGCATAACATAAATCTTTATTTCTATTTAAATGGAAGGCATTCTTTGGTGTCTAATAAAATAATTCATATTATGCACCAAATAAGTCCTTCCCAACTAACAACTTGAACAAGACTGAAATGTGATTATTTTTGGATTTAATTTTGGAACTTCAGAATTAAAACTACGTGTTTCCTGATACTCACACATTTCTTCCATTAGTTGCTGTGTATTTGTGTTTGAATTAGTCTTTGCAGGATGATTTTTGAATGATCAAACAAATTGAGTATATTTTAAACAAGAAAGTTGAGTTTGTGAGTAATGAGCTAATAGGAGAATAAATGAATATAGCTTGTGTGAGCTATAGGTAGCTGTAAGTGTGGATAAAGTGAGGGGAAAGTCCAGTTCTTGGGACACAGACTGAACGAATATGTCCGTTAAGTTATAGGATTAAAGTTAGAAGCTACTAGGATGTGTTACATGGATTGAGGTGGTAATAATAGGACATGGAAGTATTTAAACCTATAATATTTGGATATGTACAATGGGGTGTCAGGCATGGAAGTTCTCCAATATCTAGACGCGAGATGTAGCTATATGCGTGCATTTTTTAAAATATTTGTATATACAACTCGAACAAACATATGCACTGAGTCACATATGAGCAGCAAGAATAGTAACATAAACCTAGAATATTTAGCTCTTGTCAAATGGGTAGCATACCGTACTCCCATCTAATGATAATTTTAATTTAAATGATAGTTTCAGCATATGTAAGTGTTGGATGGGGACATGAGGGTCGTGGCCAACACAGGTGCGGCTGGATGTGCAATTTTTTTTTTTTTTTTTGTCCTGGAAGAAGTGTCCTAGATATCTAGTGCTAATCTGACAGAGTAGATGACCCTCGACTGACTGAAAGGAGAAATATGGTTCGTGTATGCTACTCAATTGCATCGATCGATCTGATGCTTAGGTATTATTGTTATAGAGCTGCATTTTCAAATGTGATAAACATTTGAATCTCCCTATCCATTTGTCTCCCATATGATGTTTATTGGACAAATTGATCATAATGGTTTCATTCGCTTGTATTGTCTGCATATAATTTGTTGTTCCCTTCCACTCGTAACCTACCATTTGCATAATTAAGATTTATCTTTATGATATCTAGAGAAATATTTGTTCATGTATATCTAAACTTTGTCAATCTTTGAAGATTGGGAGGGGGTCCGAAATCTTGTGTTGGCATTGCCTCCAACAGTAAAGAGATTTGTTCTCGTCTCATCAGTTGGAGTCACAAAATTTGGTGAACTGCCTTGGAGGTATATAGTCCCTTTATTTCAAAGTAAAATCAGCTAGTATTGTAGTAATATTGTGATGATTCTGATTTTATCCCTTCATTCTTGAGTTGTCACTATACATTATTTGTTGTTTTCTTACTCTCTGAACCTTACTGGTGTATTCTCATGAAATTGTTTCCTCATGGTGATATTTGATGATGCATCTGTTCGAAGAACTTTTGTTGCACACTATGGTGGATCTACCTTTGTGTGCACAAGACTTCTTGGGCTCTGAAGAACCTGTAATTTTGGTTCTTCATTTGGAGAAAAGACTCCTATGAAGAGAATAGTTGTATTAAAATTTAAAACCCATAGACCAATAAGAGAATGCAAAAACGAATTCAATTTACCTCAAAATATGATAAGGAAAAAATAAACATTTTGGTGGCATAACATTAGAAGTAAAGTAATGTTTATTTGATATCAAGAGTCCCTTTAATGTATTTATAGGCAAAATATTGAAAAAAAAGCAGTCAAAAATCAAATGATATCTTAAATGAAAATAGAAACCACTTATATTTTATTTATTGAAATGGAAACCGCATCCTTGAACCACCTTTTAACTACTAAAATCAAGAAAAGGCAGGATATTTCTCAAATATGTTGTTGGATGGGAAGCCCTATAGAGGGAGCCCTAAGGTGATGATGATTCAATATAAGTTGAGTTCTATTCTAACTCAAAAGCTTAAATTGAGAGGTAGAGACCAACATTTGAGCAGTTGGTTTCTCTTTCAGATTTGGACCTCATTGTAAAAAAAAAAAAAAAAAAAAAAAAAAAAAAAAAAATCGACAAGTTCATTAGTTTTGACAGTTCTATTTCAAGTTTCGTGATTCCATTATATGTAAACATGTAGACTGAGTATCATAGCAACTAAATACGCTTGCATCTTAGCATTTTCCACATGTACGTAGAGAGCATATAATATAAAACATCTGGACTAACTGGTTGATGAGTAAGATAAGTAAACTTAAGATACTAAACTAATTTTTTCAAAATCTAATCCATATAAATATGCCTTAACTTAATGAAATTATGCTTATACTTAATAATTAAATAAAATACATCAAACTATTATATATTATAATTTACCTATTTAGATCACAACTACTAAATATGATTGTCATGTTTAACACTTTCTATGTGATAGTGCTTAAAGAGCATGTTATATAAATATTTAGACTAACTAGGCATTGAGTAAGATAAACAAACCTAAGGCACTAAGCTAATTTTTAAAATACAATCCCAGTAAATATGAATGTTGTTAGCTTAGCGAAATTATGCTTATACTTAATAATGAAATGAAATATATCAAACTATGATATATTAGAATTTACAGATTTGGGATTCCTATAAAAATTAACAACTAGTAATATTAGCCCCTCTTTCTCATTTTAATATTAAATTTTCTTATAAGTTTGGTAGATTTCTCTAAGTTCCATCCCTCTTTCTCATTTTCATTTTGAATTTTCTTGAAAGTTCCGTAAATATAAGTTCCATATATTTCTATTAGTTCCATCCAAAAATTAACGAAACTAGTTCGAAACAATTCGATACAAACCAAAATTTAGCGAAATTAAGATTTATGTGTAGTTACGAACTGGAACCCACCAATACCAAGACGAAGCCAACTGAAACGAAACAAAACCAGCGAAATCTTGATCCAAGGTAGAGATCCAACTTTCCATTTAAATTCATCTTCCTGTTCTGATTTATCCTACGTGGGACTATTCTCATCATGTATCTCCTCCTTCGTGGGGGACAACAACATAGTTAGTATTACATAGGCATTACGTGAGTAACATTTTAAAATGTGAACAAGCATTTATGAAAATTTGATATCTTCTTTAGACAAGTTAGATCTCATTTCTTTTATATCTGGTTTTTTTTTTTTTTTTTTTTTTAAGTGATTCATAGTATATGTGTCTTTAGTTTCAGTACTTTGGTCACACAATTATGTTTACAAATTTTGATGTGTTGGATTATTATGTTGCAGTATCATGAACTTATTTGGTGTTTTAAAGTTTAAGAAGATGGGGGAGGATTTCGTTCGCAACTCTGGCCTTCCCTTTACCATCATCAGGTCTATCTAGTTAATTTCAAAATTTTCTTTATTTACTTTCTGATAATTTTCTTAATGTATATGACCTCCCAGCTTGGTCAAGTTTTTTCTGTAGCTGAAAGAATCTTCTTGTGCTTGTCAGGGCTGGGAGATTGACCGACGGACCTTACACTTCTTATGATCTCAATACACTACTTAAAGCAACTGCTGGAGAGCGGCGAGCAGTAGTTATAGGTCAAGGTATATCTTCTCGGACAAAGCTTGCAGTCTAAATATCAGTTTCATTTTCAAAGTGCATGTATTTGCATAGTAAATTTATTCCCATCAGTTATCAAATTAAAACTTATATTATGGTTTGTATATCACAATTTACCCCAAGAAGGTCCATGCATATTTAGCAATCCACAAGAAAACTTCTGAATCAAAATGATAATATATCATGAAACCAGAACTATGGAATTAGTGATTGAACTCCAATCAGTTACTGATACTCTATCGTTCTTTTTGGTGCATGCCTATTTTTTAAGGTGAAACATGATGGTATTTCGTTATACATCCTTCTGCATCTGAGTAACAATGAGTTCAGCATTATTATTTTTCATAGATAACTATTTAACAAAATTTGCAAAAAAGGGAGTGTAATTTATCCGAGGGACATGGATCTTTTGCTCACAGATAAATGTAATAAACTTGCTGACCAATTCTTTATATTTGCTTACTTACCATCTCAACGGATGCTAAATGCTTTTTTGTTGTTCAGGAGACGAACTTGTGGGTGAGGTTAGCAGACTTGTAGTAGCAGAAGCCTGCATACAGGCTCTGGACATCGATTTCACGCAAGGACAAATATATGAGATCAACTCGGTAAAGGTACATAACCAGATCATCTATATCGGAAGAATACTGTTACACACACACGCACAGAAAGATATTTTATGCCCTTTCGATAAGCAATATATTGTGTAGTCAGAGTGCACATAGCAGCAAGATTGACCTTCCTGAGTACTGAAATACGTAAATTGGACTGGACTTGCTGTAGGGAGAAGGACCAGGAAGTGATACCGAGAAATGGAAGGAGCTTTTTGAAGCTGCCGCAGTTAATTAGCTAGACCGAATGCACATCTCCTTCACAGGCATTGCTCCATTACGACAAGTTTAGACACTTGTATATGTACTAGTCATGAGTTTGTACACCAGTACAGTAGTTGTCTTCACAATATAATCAACTTGTACCATAAGTTTGCCAATATATATTGAACTAAACTCACACACATGTATGTGTCGTAAAATTGCCTACAAGTAATGAGTTCCAAATGCATCTGAGGCATGAGATCTGAAGGCAGAAGGAAGCTATCATATTTTTTTCTTTGCACCAATATTGTCATGACATGGGTGAGAACCTTCAACATGAGTGCTCTTATAGTGGAGATGACAGAATTGGTAAAAACAATAATTAGAAACAAGAAGTAATCTAAATTGTTTGCAGGAAACTAAATTGGTTGGAGATAGAACTAGAGAAAAAGAAAATAAATGAAAAAGGTTCTCACAAATTCAAAATCATCAAAGATCTTACACGTAACCCAACTACCACAAAAAAAAAAATGGGCCTTCAGTATCCATCAGACATTCAGACTCCAGTACTTCGAACAGATCAACAGCAAGGCTAGAAAATTAAGCTGATCCTTGAGGAGTCTTTTAATGGAACAACCTCCATGGAAATAAAATAGTTGGGTGATATGCAAAATCCCAAGTTCTCTGCTTGAAATGAACTGAACTAAGATCCTGTTTCAGAAACCGACACACAATGCAGTAAGGTAACAAAGGTGGAGATGACCAGAAAAATATGAAAGAATAAGTTCATGGCTTTGGAATGATACGCGGAAACCTTTGAATTGGAAAAGGTCGAAGAAGTATGTTGTTACAACTGTTCAATATACACAACTCTCTACAATGCGGCAGTCATCAAGACATTGACGTGCTTATATTGTAGAAACAACCACTGGTTCTGAGCGTAAAGATGCATCAAGATCCCCAAACCAACTTGTAGATGTTTCTGCTTGCACCACCACTTATCACCTTACATTGATTTTTCAGCATATCCTCCTGGGAACGGATGTCACCCCCCTTCAACATAATAGTCAGAATGTTTTAGAAGTGAGGAAAAAGAAGAACTACAGATTATAATTTGTTGATGCTTACAGGAACATCAATATTAGCTAAATAAAGAATGAAAGTGGAAACTACTGTGTCCAATTTAGAGGGACGTTCTTGAAATATGAAAAGCTATAAACGGAATTGTTGACTGGCTAAGCAAGCAAATAAATTTGACAGGGAATACTCACAAGACTAGAGTATGCATGAACCAGTGATAGAAGAGTAGGATATAAGTCTATAACAGCAAGGGCAATCTCCTCTGTTACCTGAGGAACCTGAAGTTATCGGTAGTATTAGAACACGACCAAAAAGAATGGCGTGGTCAGTTATGTATCCATAAATAATCTTTGAGAGTCTAAAAAAATAGGATGTATAAACATAGGGAGAAATATTAATATCAATAAATAAAACAAAAATAAGCAACAATTTAAAGAAGTAAAAAAAAAAAAAAAAAAAATTTAGTTAAACTAAAATAGGCAAGAAGTGGCCCAAATCTAATAGCAGTCGGGTTTGAAAATATCAGGAGAACGAGCAATCAAGTAATCACCTGCATGAGTTGTAGTGCAAATACATCGGTAACTGTCATCTTCTCGAGATCCTGGCACTTTTTGACAAAATCACCATAGGTAGGGCAAACTATACTGGTTCCAGATTTCTCACTGGAAAAATATGTGCTGTAATACTGCGTGATTGATTTTGTCAGATAACCATACTTCCTCACTGTGTCTGCAATGCCACTAGTCCTTTGCACATCGAAACCTTCCAAAATTTCTGTTGTGAAGCAACTGCAATAAGAATGCATTTATCATTAGGAATCCAAAACACTGAAAAACAAAGTGACTGAAGACTAGTGATGGCTTGTCAAAGAGAAAATACCATGCAGGATAAGATCAGTTTGTTTGATGATATATTTGAAAATGTTATCAAATTGGTTTTCCTTAATGCTGAATTCACCTAAATTTATTATTGTAATCTAAGAGCGACAAGCTTGACCGTGAAAGTATTATAAGAGAAAAAATTTATTTCCAAACAGTAATTTATTTCCATATCAAGTTGACAATCATTATAGGAATTTACAAATAATATGGAGATCCAGATTTTCCATTGGCCTCTCAGTATCCATAGATAACCCCACTAAATGGCAAAGATGACCATTGATGGTTATGATAATGAAAATAACGACTATGATTGATTGAGTTCGTTCAATTTTTATTATGATCAAAGCCAGCTAAATCAGGTTTAAAATATCAGAGATTCAGAATTGCTATCAGCTGATCACTTATGGTAATGGAATCAGCTAACATCGGACCAAATAATATACAGTACATCGCACATCGGACACCTCAAAATCCAAACGACACACATGCGATATATATTGGTGTCGGCTTATATTTAAAACCTTGTTGTTAACAATAGCCAAACAAATATTTCTGCCTTATTATACTGTTTCCCCTAAATTTAGTTTAATAGATTGGTTTAGAAATGATGTCAAAAGAGTTGAATGACCACAAAGGATATACCACCTGCGTCAGAATCCTAGTGCTTCGATAAGGAATCACACAAAGGAAAAAATAAATTAAAGAAAAGAGAAGAAAGTACTTTAATCAGAGAGTTGGAAATTGGAAAATAACAAACTCAGATGGGCAGCACACTGATGAATTATTGACAATAGGATGGGAGGTGGAAGCGAGCAACACAAGCATGCAGATCCCAATGGCCTTAAAACCCTAGAAATAGAATATAAATATATCGCTGACATGACAGTAAAAATTACAGCCGTAGTAGCATGAAAAATTGGACATCTAGTAGCACTTGCAATTAACGTACTTTTAAGATCATCTTGTCTTGTGAACATCTATCGTAAAGTATAAGAGAAACTGGAATAATCACCAATTCAAATTCAAACTTACAGTTAAAATTAAAGACCAAAAAAGTAAATGTATTACGAAATAAGAGAGAAACATAATAATAAATAATCCAAATTCAAAGTACAGTTAAAATCAAAGGTCAAAAAATAAAATGTATTACAATAAGTAAGAACTCAGATAGAAAAAGCTAGAAGTGAAAAAATATACATTCCTTAGTTTTCAACTTTTACGATTTTAATTTCAAAGATGGCTACTAGGTGCATGACATGATGTGATCTTTTAGACTTCACTAAAGCCAACATGGCTCTGACATATAAGCTTTTGATTCTTAAATTCTAGCACAATTTTGGAGTTCCAGTGCAAGTGTTCATATCCGATACGTGTATGACACAGACACAACACTCATTTTTACTGTAAAGTTTCCATGCTTCACAGCTAAGAACCAGCAAGGTTTCCAACATTTAACCCTGTAGCCATGAATGTCACTTTTACCTTTTAGATATGGAAAATTATTGAAAGATCGTAACGTTTCCCCCCTCACAATCAACATTAAGGTGATAAACTTGATCATTTTCCCCTTGAAATAGAGATCTTACAATTTTTTATGATCATTAGCATATTTTCTATTACAAACAAAAGTTATATCGTAATTTGTTGATTCTCAGTAAGATCCAGTATTGCTTTATGCAAAAAATTTAGCCAAACAAGACAATTTGTGTTGATCATACATATCAATTGTTTGACAAAGAATTTATAATTTATATTGACAAAGAAATTTATGGGTCAGGCCATGACGACCATCACCAGCAATATTGCTGATCGAAGTGGCAACTGAGAGAAACATTTGGAGGAAAGGATGCAAGCAAGGGATAGGAGATATTGGTGCAGAGAGAATAAGTGGTTGCGGAAGGATTCAGGTGCTGAACTGATCAACAATGATAGAATTAGTTGGGTGTTTTAACATAAGATGACCCAAATATCCAGCAATCTGCAAAATCCGAGGGCATACTGCCAATTCAATGTGCAGCAATAAAGAACATGTGATTATATAGCTGTGTAGCAGCCCAATGATAAAAAACATATATAGATCAGAGAGTGAATATAAATTATCACACTGTTATTTTAAGTGCTCACATTATTACGTGGTAGAGATGATTTGACAAGTCAAAAAACATAAGGTTCTACTCTTATTTTTCCACTCAAAAACTGAAAAAGATGGGGGTAAATTCATGATATCTCATAAGGTAAATGGATATCCTTTCCATTTTGACACTGTGAACGAATACAGTAGATCATTAGAACTCACTAAAAAATGAAGTATTGCACTTATAATAGAGACAAGACAATAAGTCTTCCAGCGCAATTGAAATAGAGGGGGAAAATGGCAACAGAGTGAATTAGTGATGTTACGCTGTTTTGATGCTTTCTGCAGCTTCCAATGAATTTGGATCTCCTTCCACAATATATATCAGCTTCTGCAGCCCACATCTCTATCAAGAGAAAGGTCAACCATGAAGCAGATGCAGCTACAGATAATACATATGTAGATATGGTTATACATACCAAATTCAAAATTTCAAATGCATATACTTGTATATGGATATGTAGTTATGGAAATAGTTTTTGTTTAATGCAGATATGTCCTTTCGCCAGCTTTGGAAAGAGGAGAAATGTTCATATCAATTCATAATTAGAATTTTCTAATAAATTAAAATATGTAATGAACCTGATAAAAGTATTTGAGTTTGTTTACGTTCTAAGAAAGATACAAATATACTTAAGTTACGTGTTTTTTGTTTGCTACCATAAACTTAATGAAAAAAAGAAGAAGTTAAAACTCTGATGAGACCAAGTACCATGTTCTAGTAATTATATATGTACATGGGCCTTACTTCAATGTTACTTGTCTTTGTTGTGCTACCATAAAGTATAAAAAAGGAAGGTAAATGTGATACACATTAAATTAAATTATAATAAAAGGAAAGTAAAAATGATAACTCGTACCATTATAATTTAATTGAAAGTTAGTTAACTTAGCTAATAAACCCTTAACTAGAGTAATTGCAAGAATATGTCAAAATTTTAGTATGAATTGTATACTACAATTTAAGGAGCTTTCTTTGGCATAAAACTCAAGACATCATCTTGATGACTTCATTTTGGAGATATAATAAAGCAATTCTTTTTTTTGCCCAATTCTCTCATTACACCAACAGGAGGCCAGATAGCCTTGGGGAACTTCTCCCATGAAGGACATATAGTCTTGGCGTAGAATACCTCTCCCTCATTAGTCTCTCCCTCACACTCACCTCTTCCTTCCCCTCTCTTGTTAAGGAGCTAGACAGCAGCCTGCAGCTTTGTCGGGGATGGAAAGGGGAAAAAAAACAAGAAGAAACTGAAAAAGAACAAGCAATCACTGTTCTATATGATGCCTGGATACGAATACAGAACACAAATACGACATGACACAAACAAAGGGGCACAGTAGACCCCAAAATAGTAGGATATGGAGATATAATTACATAAATATACACCTATTTATGCATGTAATATATAATACGTTTCAAAACTCGTAATCGTTAAGACATATTTTTTGAAATAGAAAGAAAAGAAAAAAAATTAATAATTTAAAGTCACTATTTTTGCAAGCCATATGGAACCTGCTAGCTTAAGATTCCTTTCATGTCAAAAAATTACTAGCTTAATATTCCTTTTATGTCAAAAAATTATCTTTTTAGATAATATACAACTCAATAGTGCTCAACACGTGATATCTATGACTTTTTGAAAAGGAAACGGTCTTGACAAATAATCTATATGACTTTTTGAAAGCAAACATAGCTCCAACATATAAGTTTTTAGGTTTCAAAGATCCAACATGATTTCGATGTTTGATATGTATCGGCAAGTGTCATTAAAGAGTCGATATCCGATATTTATCTAACAGGAATACGATGCACAATTAGAAGTATCCTTACTTCATAGGCTATTCTAAATATCAGCCGCTACGAATGATATATCCATTAATATATCACTTAGGAGTCTGCCCCTATATTATAAGCATCGGATAAGACCTTATTACATCGTTTGATATCCCAACCCAAGGAATAAATAGGGTGGGTACAGGCCCACACTCAGACACATCTTACCTTTTAGATTAGGCATGAGTCATACTAAAATTTAACCGACTCAAACCCTAAATAAACCCACTAGACCAGTGTCTAATTAGGATCCCTTTGTTTCAAACCCGACCTAAACACGGCCCAGTCCAAAAATCCAAGTTATTGCTCATCCTTCCAACGGACTACAGTAGTAATCAAATCAAAAAAAAAAAAATCCTTTTCCATTCACATATTTTTTTTTCATCTTCCTAAATCTACTCTTGTTGTCTTGCAAAATAAAAAATTTAAGAAAAAAACATCTCAACTTTATCTATCTACGATGAAAAAAAAAATTAAAAGGAGAGAATGAAATCACTCTCATCTCTCTTCCAAGATCAAACTCTCAAACGATAGAGACTATGAAGATATTCAGGAACGTGATAACTCTATAAAAGATTCCCTTCCTAATTAGGATTTTAAAATAATATTAACTATCTTCTCAAACTATCCATGTTTTCTTAATCTTAATCCAAATTTGATTTCTTTCATCAACCATACCAAAATGAGATATATAAATGTGATTGGAATTCAAACAATATCACAAAAAAAGGATAAGGATAAATTTCCAATTCAATTTCTAGATCAAAGAGAACCCTAATTTCTCTAATTTTATTAAGATTAGATCTGAAGATAACCTAGATCTGACCAATAAATTTTCCTAGTTGAATATGGATATGTGCAATATACCCAATCTGACAACACCCTAGACCCCTCTAATTTGTTATAAGCTAACCCAAACCCAACCAAAAGATAAAAGGGTAAGTAACGAGACTACATCTTGGACCAAAATTATGCATAAGCTAGATACGGATCATGGCAAAACCCAACCTGAACAAACCCACTTGCAGCCATAAAACTTGGACAGCAGCAGGTAAGGGGAAAATCGTCCCCAGGCCCCCAAAGTTCAATATATCCAATTTAGGTTCAGAAATTACAAAACAACTCCTAATTATTGTATTTAATTTGTCATTTAGACCATAAGACAATTGGGAAATTACAGGATTGGTCCTTTGCGAAGAATTTCAGAAAGAGCAATAAAAATACTCTTACGCCCTTTAAATCTGTTCTAGAAATTTAAAAAAAAAATAACCAGCAAAATATGAATAATTATATAGAGCATTATAACATATTTTTAGAGGTTTAGAAGCAACATAGATCACCTTGCAGGAAAGATTTTTTATTGTATACGTGTATGCTCATGGGTTGAGTTAAGACATTCATATTGATTTGACATGCCTGCGTTAGGAAAAGCCTAAAAGAGTTGAAGGTAATAATTGAAAGTACAAAAAAGGAGTTGTATCTCGATAAATAGTGATGTTAGTTGGTGTTGAATGTTCCTTAATTTGTACCTTCAAATATCTTTCAAACAATTGACATATTTCATCTTCTCTTCTTTATGAAATTACAAAAATGTTATGTGAAAATATCGTTAAGATATTTCAAGAACATTGTAGGCTAGACTGAGTTATTGTTATATTTTCTTTGTTGGAGGCATATGATCTCGTCATATGGATCTCGTCATATGGATATATGATTATGTTGCTGTAGGCTTCATACATGACATATAATTTTCATAAACGACTGGATGGGATATTGCCAATATAATGCATTAATTTATGTGTTATGGTGTATACTAGGCAAATTAAGTCAAAAACCATGCAGAAGATAATTACACAATAGCAAGTAAATTTCCTCTATTGGTAGATTGAGCTTGACATATTTCTGTTTTAAGCAGTCTAGAGTTCAGATATAATGTGATAGGGAGATTGCCTTTGTAGGCAACCTAGACTAGACAGACTGTAATTGTATGCAACGTAGTTTTAATATAACAATAGGATGTGAAATTTCTTAATTTTTGTGCATGAAGAGTTTGCACATTTATCATTAATTGTTTATCTTGAAAAAAATTACTCTAGCAAATGTGTTATTCAAACTGTACATGCTTTATGTATTTTAAGCAAAGTTTTGTTTTCGTGTATTATTGGATATATACCACTTACTGAGCACATAAAAGCTCACACAAATATAATCAACATTTCATATCAGCATGCATTAAAGATGTGTGTGGATTGGAGGTGGAAAAACTAAAGTCATTTTATCTTAGTTTGGCATATTTAAACGACAAGATTAATTATGTACTAGACAAGCAATAGCTTTTCGAAAATGTGTACGTCACGTATGATCAAACATATCTATGTAATTGTTTTGTGATAGGGATCCAACAAGGACTTGAAAAACTTAATATCATAGAGAGGTAGAGATTGAGTCCAAGTCCAAGTTAGAGTCTATTTCTTCTCTTTTAGGCTAGGCTAGTCCAAGTTTGGATATGATTTTATTGCAATTGCTCGTGTTGTGTATGTAGGTAATTTTCCAAATATATTGGCTTGTAGACTTATTCTTTATAGCGATATTGATTGATTATGAAAATTGAAATCTTAGTTTCTTTGGTATGTTATTTACTATGAATCCCACTCTAATTGATTCATGAGAGAGGGCGTGTGTGATTTGTATGGGTGTGAACCCTGAAAATTGTCTTTTTATCAAACTCTAATTCTTCTTCAAATCTGTAAAATCTCTAAATCTATCCATTTCCCCACTACAGACCCTAAGTCGCTTCCATCCTACATCATTATTATGTGAGTATGAAAGAATATCGGAATACCATACAATGTTGATTATGAGTCAAAAACTACTATATTAGAACAATTAGGCTACACAATTCCTCTTTTAAGGAGGAATTTTGGCCGATTGTCATGTATCTTAATATTGTGTAGGGCCAAGGCAATAAACTCCGATTTTCAATTACTCTTTTCAAAAATATAGCATCTCACCTCTCATATGGTTGATTTGTATTGGATAAGGACAAAACTAAAAGGGATAGTTCTAAATCATTGACCTGCACATACTTTAAATCTATCATCTATTGTTTCATATATCGTGTCATAAGATATGTTGATCATTACATAATAAGTAAGTAAAGCATGTAACAATATATATAACAAACATATGAGCAAATTTAAAAAACAAGTAAGCAAACAACCCGAGACACATTAAAATCAATTATACACAAAATACAAATGTTAAAGCTGAGAATATGCAAAATACATGTTAATAGCTATATATAAATAACTAACATCCAAATATTAACGACCATGATATAATTTATTAAAACGAAACTAATTAGTAAACATAATATATTGCTAGATTTACTTGAAGATGAAGAGAGATAATTATTTTCTTATCTTCATCTTCTTTGTTCTACACAACTCCTACTCCTTTACTATATACTCCTAGTTCACCTTCCCTTCCATCATTTATTATTTACAATTGCATTCAACTTACAAGTCCTATCAGTAATTTTAAAAGATCTATCAAACACTTATTATATGGAATAAACAACTAATTGATTAAATTTTCACTATTATTTTTTTCTTTTCTTTTTTGGTAGACCCTACCTTCTCTTTTAACTTTAAAATACTCATCCAAATCCATCTAAATGGAAGCATCCAATACGTAAGGTCCATCTTTCACAGAAATTCATTCTTAATCAATATTTTCTATCTAGTAGCGAAGATTATATGTTTCTCCAATCTTTTTGTACATTTGCTACCTTAGTTCATTGTACATTGTTATAACAAAAATTGGATCACCGAACATAAGTTAACTACCCATCCAAGAAACAATAAAAGAAATATAATATCAACTAATCATCCTCTATAGATACATTAATGGCATTACTTTCAAGAACACTTCATTTAGTTTTTTTCATTTTCATTAGCTCCAACTATACAAACTCTAACTGTGGAGCAAATACCATTAATAAGTCAAGGTTTTAGTGTACAAATAAATAAGCATATTAAATACTTGAAATAATAAATACTAGCTATTAAATAATCAATATTGACTAAAGATTAATAAATATACCATCTTTGATGATTAGGTTGAAAGTTCTTATCAACTAAAATAGATACCTTGAATTTTGATGTATATTTATGTTAAAAGATTATACATGTTCTTAACTAGCAACCTCGAATAATTAAACCAAAAGTTCATCTTCTTTAGTTTAAAGTCCATCTATAAGTCAAATCACATACCGTAACCTATCGCATATTGTAAGATATGTATCACATATCACAAGGATGCTTATCATATCATAAGATACTTTGTCCAATAGAGACATATATAAGATACATATCAATTTCCTTTTCTTGGTGTAGTGTATCATATATCATAAGTATGATTATCGTAACTTTGTCCAATATATATATATATAGAGAGAGAGAGAGGAAACGGGAAGTTCACAGGTGGTGAAGGTTCCTTCACCGCCGCTTAAGTGGTCCAATAAAATTATTACACGTGGCGCCACTCAAAGGGTGGTTAAGAGAGTTCTTTTATTTGTTATTTTAAGTGGCGCCACTTGTAATAATTTTATTGGGCTACCTGAGCTGCAGTGAAGGAACTTCCTTCACCGCCGGTGAATTTTCCGTTTCCTCATACACACACACACACACACGCACACCGCATACTGTAAAATATTCACAACTATGGATAATCATACTAGAATTTGAAAAATTCTCCTATCACTCTCAGCACAAATAGCACGTCGCATATACAATTACTCCAGAAGAACCAGGAATAAACAGAAATAAGGCGATCAATTAATAGTTGTTCCAAGTTCTGTTACCTAATATTAAAAAACATAACTTGGATGATGGAGAAGTCAAAATCGAGATAAGTATGCATACCTGTAACCGCAGTTTCTGATCCCTATATCTGTTATCTCTTATTGAACTGCATAAGTCATCAACTTTTTTCCTTTCAACAATAAAATCAAGTACATATTCTTTATTAGACTGCTTATGTCGAACAATCCAAACTCCATCTCCAACAGGCAAGCGTCTAACCTATGGCGAAATTCCAAACATAATTATGACAAGCTAAGATTACCATAGAAAGACTTATTTCAGTAGAAGGAAATAGATATTATAATATTTCATGCAATAATCAAGTATCCAACAGAGAAGAGGAGAAACTTCAAAGAATCCAACTACACATATAAGTTACAGCTTCCATAATCATCAAATTACTTAAAGAAAACATACAATAAAAGGAATTTTTTATGTGAATATGAGTCAAATGGTTCTCGAGCAAAATATAAGAAAGATAAAGGGGTAACACATTATTGAAACTATCAATTCAAGGAGTGACTAGAGTATTGAAAGTAGCTTCTTAAATTGAAAGTACCTTTCCTTATATTTCATATATTTTCTGTAT
The DNA here is from genome assembly GCA_036321105.1 of Dracaena cambodiana. NCBI lineage: Eukaryota > Viridiplantae > Streptophyta > Magnoliopsida > Asparagales > Asparagaceae > Dracaena > Dracaena cambodiana. The sequence goes on from JAYEPQ010000018.1 coordinate 34,130,367, forward strand.
CCCATACGCATAAGCATATCTACGTAAAGCTTATTGCAGAGATCAACAAACAATCGAATTAATATGACGTGTTAGCCATGAAGGTGTTTTTCCCAAGCAAAATTTGAAGTACACAAGTGACTAGGTCCAACATGAATTGGACTGATTGGAGAAAATGTGCCAACTATCATGAGTCCAACATAAATTGGATTGGTTGGAGAAATGTGCTAGCTAGCATGACGTTTGGGCTTCTTCAGGTTCTTAACTCTGTTTTCACTTGTCAAAGAAAATAGTTGTTTTGGGTAAATGGCAACCATGACAGCTATCAAGCTTTTGTCTAAAAAGTAATTGTCAAAATGTGGTCTTCAACTATTTTCTTAAATCTATGCCTGGTATAGTTGTATTGTTTAGATTATGTGCAGCTGGAACAGAATTGTGTACAATAACTCATTGTCCAAAATTAAATCTATATAATTCATATGTAAGCAAATATTTGACATCCAAATCATCTCAACCTATGATTTCTGCAAAAGTTTCTAAATCGGTCTCAATCTACATATGCCTGGAACATTTCGTTGTTTTCAATAATTTCGTTTATATTTTTTCGGTGTATTTCATTTGAACGTTACCTAAATAGGATTTAAAAATTGTTTATTGTTTGCAAGAGAAAAAAAAACACTAGAAACCTAGTAAAGATAGAATATTAAAAAAAAAAAAGACAAAGTTCAAATGGATTATATTTTAACACTTGATTGATTTTAGTTGTATAACAAGTCACGGATCATTATGATATCAAAACTACTTATACCGAACTGATCGCCAAGCATAAATCAATTCCACATCACTATTGCACCATCAATTTTACATCAGATAAAATAAGAATACAATTTGTTTCAGCCTTTACTCATTTACTTCATTAATATTAATTCAAAAAATCTCACAAAATTTTCACAATAGATTATAGTTAGAAATTTGCTAGATTTGATCATAATAAAACCATCAACAATCATCAATAACAATGGAAGGTTCTAATAAAACCAAGTCTTCAGGTAATGGAAGCCCAGATTTAGTCACTTTTAAAATGTTGAATAAACTAACCTCAACAAGAACTTTGAATTGGGAGCATATGTTGTCAACAACTTTTTTCCCACGTGACCTGCAAGCATAGAGACTGAAAATAAACTTGGCAGAATAAACCTTGTTTAATAGTATTTACTCTGAGCACAAGTCCAAAACAATGATATTTTGGAACTTCAGAAGTGTATCAAGTAAAACGAAAATCATCATTAGCTTGAGCCTCTTCCACACCTGGATCACCTATGCATCACTGCTCAAAGTCAAGCAGCTGGAGCAAGCTCCACAAACAAATTAACCAAGTTTCTATGACCAGTTATATGGGCCAGTCAGCCAGAAGGTAAATCTACATCATGCAAGATCAAGTGCATGATCTGCAACCAAGGAAAAATTCCCTAAATTTTCCTAGACCAGCTGAAAGTTTAAGAAAGAGGTGGGAAGATACAATGGAACCAAATTCAGCTTTAACTTGGAAAGAAAGTCAAAGAGCCAAATGGAATCACCATTCTCCTAAGCATGCAAAATACAATAAGGACATGAATGGACAAAAAAAAATGCCTTTGTAAAGGTAAAAGGATATTCCTTGTACTCTGCAGGTAAATGGTAAAGGAAATACTGTTGACTAGCCAGTATAATTTTTCATCAGCACTGAATTTAAGCCATCTTTGTTAAGATTCAAGAGAATAGAAAACATCACGAGGAAGAGGTATTGGACATATGCATGCATATTGAGGCTATGACCGCTGCCTGTTAAAAATTGGTTGCACATGTCCAAAACATTCCCCAAATTCATCAGATTAGGGAGTATAACTCCAAGGACTCTAAGTTTTTTGTTAAAATTGGACTTTCCCGTAAAGAAACAGTCAGCTTGTTTCATAGTAGCCATCAACATTAAAATATTGCAATATTTTGAAATCCTTTAATTTCCTCGATGGCAGGAAAAAAAACATCTCAGGATATATCTAAGAGTATTATACTTAAATTGTGGCTAAACTACATTAAGTTTTCTAGGCCGCAATGTGATGCGCAAGTCTGGAGGTTTCTTCGAAACAAAATACGGTTTGGAGAAATTGAGGCTCATCCCCTAAGTTTCATATGGATAGATAGGTATATAGCTAATAATATAAACATAGTCTATATTGGTAATTGACTACAAACCAAGATATGGTCTACACACATCTGAAATGGTTCCTACCCAAATTCGCGTTTTGGTTACTGAGGAATGAGGATAAACAAAAGAGAAGGAGTCATGGAAAAATGAAGGGTTTCTTACCAAAAAAAAAAACATTATCTACTACAGTAAAATTGCATTTAAGTTGAAGGATTTTTCCATTAGATGCATAGTTTGGTCCAAAGTTGTTGCATCTCATGATCCTTAGGGTTAAATGCTGATGCATAAGACAATAGCAAAAGAATATGCATTATGGAGTAGAAGATTTTTTTTCAAAAGGAAGTTGTTTGACCACAACTATTTATTTGTTATTACTCATTATCTATTATGGTAATTTGAAGAAGGATTCCTCCATTATAAGCATATTTGGTCCAAAGTTGTAGAATCATACGATCCCTAGGGTTCAATGCTGACACATAAGACATAGAAAAGGAATATAAATTCTGGAGCAGAAGATTTTTTGCTATCACTCATTAAATTTAAACTTATTGAATGCTGGACTGAGAAAGGGAAAAGAAAGAAGCATCTATAAAATGGTCTCTCTGAAGATGAAACATACAGAGATTATAAAAAAAAAAAAAAAAATCTAATAGACTTTTAAAGAACAGGTCACCAGAAAAGTCATAGTGAAATAGTTACATTTAAAACTTTTTGCTGAATACTGGAAAGTTAACTCGAAAAGGTAATAAAATTGCATAGGAAATAAACATGGAGAGCCATAACATGAGGATTTAAGTAAAGAAAACTAAACATAATTCCTGTAATAAAAAATGGAAACTGTACAATTATTTTCTTGATTTATAAAATATTTTTTTTCCCTGGTGAGTTTCTGTCTTTTTCTTCTTGTTATTTGCAGGAGGTTTGGTATGGTGGTTGTGTGTGGAGAGATTGGAGTGAGGGGATGGTTGGCGTGTTCATGGGGAGGGAAGGAGTTGGAGGAAGTTTTACTGACCCAAAGTTTTCACGATCATCCAATATCAAGATAACATCATAGATGTCCTCAAACTTTTCCCCAAATCTTTGAGGCAGCATCGCCAAAACTTTCGGTTCTTGTTCCCTAGCATCAACATTGAATGACTTCTGAACAGGAAGACCCAAAGTAGTCAAGAAAAAAAAAATCAGCCATATCTCTTCAACCAGATAGTAAAAAAGTGATATTATCTCAAGTTATGTCAAGTAAAATGTGATATTATCAAAAACTTCTAATCAAGTTGCAAGAGCCAAAAAAATATACATGTGAAGTGCAAGCCCTCGGATTAAAAGAACTCGACTCTAAATTAGTACATAGTGTGTTTTGGCAATGAACATCATAAACAAAACCTTTCCTAGTATCTGCAATCAAGTATAACGAAACTGCATCAGAAAAAGAAAAGAAAGGAAAATCTAATGGAAGCATCATGTATTAGACATGCTTTGGTACCATCATGACCAAAACGCTAACCTGTATGTTGGGAAGAGCAAGTATTCAGTGATGCAGTTACAGGACGAGCCTCCAACATACGTTCAGCAGGATCAGAATCAGAATCAGAAGAAACAACAATATCCCCTCCAAAGTTCTGCAAAACAACCAATGAAACAAGGGACCTTTTCAGATTCAAGAACTTTGAAGAGAAAAGATTGACCTACAATTCTTTCCATTGCTAGTTCCCCATAAATTTGTTTTACATTAAGAGAAAGACCAGTTTGAAGGGGAAGAGGAAGGTTCACTATCATCTAGAGAAGATAAAATAGAGATTAGTTGATGCCTTTATATTTTTTCCTACTATAATATTCTAGAACTGGGCATGAGAAAACTCTAAAGGTGGCAATGACCCATGATTCTGAAGTCAATGGTTAAGAATACCAGGAACTAAGAGAGATGGGAGGTCCAAGACAAACATACGAGAAATGAGCATTGCTCAATAGAGAAAAATATAAAAATCGACAATCCCACACCACGGTGGAGAACCGGGATGAGAATGGCAGGGACAATGGCTGGCCCAAGGGACCGTCCAATCAAAAATTATCTGTAGGATATTTGTTTTCCTATAGAAAATTTTTAATTTGATGGGCCCTTGGGCCAGCCATTGGCCGTAGGCATCCCCATTCTCACCATATTGGAGAAGAAGCCCATCCATGAATATTTTATGAGGTGAAAATGCAAATTATGCAAATGCATTGGCAGCAGCAAATGCATACACTATAGAAAACCATGGCCTCATATCCACATTATGCCAATACACAAGGGGCAAAAAAACAAGAAAGAATAACAAGAACCATATAAAGGATTATGCGGTTGCATGATTTTTATGCGTCCACATATGCAAATGCACATCAATTATGTGGTCCTATTGGGGCTGATTTTTGATCTAATACCAGATGAATTTAACTTGAATTATTTTTACATCATTCTGCTTTACGCTTTCCCTTCCCCTTTCCTTGATCTGGGGATTTAATTGCATATTCCACCAAACTTCTCCAGTGAAATTCCTAGGGAGGTGGCAGGTTTGGCAGAAAATGATAAAAAAGCGGAATCCTTCACTTCTAAAAGTTATATTTTCTTTTGTTTTCCTAGCAACATACTCATTTTAAATGATTTTGTTACATTACATTTACTTTTAGTTAGTCATTAGATAATTTTGGTTTTAGTTTCTAGATGTTAGTAATTAGATAATTTCGCTATTAGTTTCTAATTAACTAGAGATATTTAGTGTTTTCTTGTTTGATTCAGGTTGTCCTATAGTCCTTTCACATTTCACTTTGAAAAAGTTGTAAGTATTTTTAAGTCTCCTTAATATCTCTGCATTTTTTCCATACTTTTCCTTGTTTCTCTAGATTGCTTATGTGATTGGCAGTACATACAGTTTGCATCAGTAACTAAATACTAGCACATATCACTTACTGTAGCATTGGGTACAAAAGTTCCCAGTTATATAATCAAAATAAGGTGAACATAGACAGTATAGATTAGTTGCAATGGGAAAAAAAACAAAGGAAGCCCTAACAGTGAAAGGAACAGAAACTTTATCAAGGGAGAAGGAGAAAGGAATAGGAATACCTCAACAATAATAACAAGAAACTTTCAAGTCAAATTTATTTGATCAGCTACAAGAATTTTTTCCATTAAGCTATGTTAAAGGCCTCTCTTAAGTATTAAATTTATAACTATCATATCCTTTTTACTCAATCCATGTTTTTTATTAGGTCTACTGCTAGTTTTTTGTTGCTGCATCAACTACTATTCGGCAATCCAATCACTCCTACTAACCACGATATGTTTAGATCCTCAATGGACACTGTGTAAACCATCTCAGTAAGTTCTCCCTATTTTTAACCCCTATTGAAGCTAACTCTGGTCGACTAGCCAAAAAAAATGCTTCCTCTGACTAATTTTGCAAGTATCAGAAAGGTAACATGTTGACATAGTTGCCAGATGGAATCATATCATAAACTGAATCATGATTCTTAAGAAACTCATATATTTTCCTCAAAGTTACAAACATTGATGGTTTATAAGAAACAGAAACATGCATCAATAATCATCTTAATGGTATAAAAGGTATGAAGGTCCAACAAATGTTACAAATGTTAGCAAGCTTGTTTTCAACCACATTAAATCTTTGAATCTGAATTTGGGTCAAACAATGATGTATGGTATCAAAAATCGGTAAAAATCATATAATAACAGAAATATTAATAATATATGGTAAAATATCATCAATATATACTATAATATCATAGGGTCATATCGTATTTGATACCACAAAATCCAATACAATTTTTACAATACGTACAGTTATCATCTGATGTTTAAAACCTTTATTTTAACTTTGTGTTGCGCTCTGAAGCACCTACTTCCTCGTCAATGATTAAGAACAAAGGCTCAGCAACCACAACGCTCTAGCCTCCAAGTCATTTTAGCTAAGCAGTTGTCTAGGTTGGGGCCTAGGTAGCTTTGGGCACTAGGTGGCCCTCCAAGCACTTGAACCTGCTAATGTCTTTTAGAACACTGGTTATAAATAAAGAGAAGTAGTGTAACCTGGTAAACTCCTCAGGTACTCAAACTCGGCCATTGTATGCATAGACATACTAAAATTTGCTCCAAAACTCAGACAACCCGAGTACTCGACTACTCTCGAGTTTTGAGAAAGTTCATAATCCGATCTACTGTTATGGTGTCAAAAATTTATATTTGGCCCAAATAAATTAACTAAAACCCGATTCAATCCACTACTATTTATATCCTCGCCAAGAGAAATTAGGGCTTGATTGAATTTGATCTAGTCTAAATCTCTCACGACTAATTCTGCAATAGTGCAAGTTAATCTCTCAAGGCGATTGTCAGAACTCGGACTCCTATTGTGCCCTCTTGAACCGATCGTCTAGACTTTTGCGCCCAACATCCCCCAATGAAGAGAACCTGAGCTCTCTCTCGGGTGGTTCATATAAAAAATTTGCTTGAGACTCCTGAGACCTCTTCGACCTTGTTTGTCAGCAGCAATCAAAATTCCCCGAATCAAAAACTATATCTCAATAAGATGAGTCTGTTCTTATTTGATCTTTCATATGTTAGATCTTGCAAGTTTTAGATTTTAATTAGTTTTGCTCGTAATTTGAATAGCCCATATTGGCCTTCTAGGGATTGGATTTAGTTATTTCTTAAAAAAGATTGTATTTTGTTTGATAGGCTGTTGAGTGATATGGTTAGTTTGAGCTTATTTTTCTAAAGTGGGGGAACTGAAATGGTTCGGCTCATTGTTTTGAAAGATGAAGTTTACTTGCTTTTAGATGGATGCTCAAAATTTTGATTTTTGAAGTGCTTTTCTGCATTTAAATGGGAGAAATCCAAAGAGGTATTCTTAAAAATTGGATTTCGTTTTGTGGATTGCTTAGTGACATGCTAATAGGAGCTTCCTTTAAGTAGTTTTGCTTTCTTCATTGATTTCCTCATTTATTAGCTAATCATGCTTTCGTTGGCTTCCACTCATTGGCTTTACTTGTGTAAGTGAAAAAGTTATTCAAGTGGGAAGAAACTGAGATTTCTAATTGTAATTTTGTTGATTCACTAGTTTAGTGAATATAGTGCATACTACCAGGCTGCAAGTAGTAGAAAAAAATGTAATTTGGATATGAGGACGACACTAAAGATAAGTAGATGGAAATGAGATAAGGTATTGGTAATTTTGCCATTTTGCTACGAAATTTATTATATTACATTTATGTTATTTTTAATTTTGAGGATATATTAAACATTAATCTTCCGAGTTTTGAACGAGTAATTTGGGTTCTCGTTGAATTCTTGAGTACTCATTACTTGCTCTAGGAACGAACGCATAATAAAACTAGATTTTAAACACTCCTGAGAAGAACACACACTCGAGATTGAAAAGCCTAAAGAGATTTTGCAATTTTATGTAAAATTAATAGCCAAATGTTTCTTGCAACTAGAAATGTGTAAACCCCTAAGCTTTAGATAATGGAAGTAAGAAGACTGAATAGATTTCAACTGTAAATTAGAAAGAAACAAAGGTTGAGTTTGATAGAAGTTTCAAAAACTATACCCTAATAAAATATCTTATTCTCAAAAATTTTAAAGCTTGGCATGTAAAAGAACTAACTTGGACGGTGTGGACCATGGTTTGCATTGCAAGATCAAACCAGTAGATCATAATATCCATACCCAGATCCAATGCTGGATCATAGTGAAGAAGTCTTGAATGGTCTAGGTTGCACGATAAGGATTATGACGTGTAATACTAGATCCAAATGAAGAGGCCTAGTAAGGTCTGAATTGTACAATCAGAATTATGAAACGTAAGATCTAGATATCAGCACATGTAACTTCTTAAAGAACATGAAAAAAAAGAACTGAAAGGCTTGCAGAGAAACTGTATATGCGTTCAGTAGAAATGGTTCACAAAACAAGCAACAAAGCCAACTCCAAAAGAAAATGGCTAGATGATTTTGCAGCTTATGCTTCCATTAATCCTCATAGTAAATGTCACATATATAACAGTGAAAAATCCCTAGTACAGAAATATCTGTACTCTTAACACTGCTATTATCAAGCTTTAATATATTTCATATCTCAATCCCAGTCAATTGTCTGCGGTAGGATTAGAGAAGCCACGCCCGCCAAGTGCATCCTGAATAATAGTTAGGGCATTCTTGGTGCATATGATAAGTTCACTTCCTAGTCAATTTTTCATACTGATATTCTCTACCTAGTCACAGACTAAATAAGACAATACAACAATTAAACATAGCATACCTAAACCCTGACTGCTGCAAACACAAAACAAGCAAATCATATAGACACCACAGATCTGTCACATAAATAACTTCTGGATAGGAGACATTCACATTTATAGACAAATATATTCGGATCAAACGAACATTTTAGGGTATATATCTTACCCTAACTGAAACATTATTCGGTTCCTTTGGACAGGTTAGAGCACTCGAAGCAAATGTTGGTTCTCTATTGGTGGAATCCAAACGGGACACTGGTTGCTCATCAAGAGAGTTATTACATCCATTTGACGCACTCAACTGTAAAGAGGAATCGTTTAAACCAGATCTCTTGATGCATTCACGTGCAGCTTCTTGCCCTTCTTGAGTTAGCATGTATCTAGAAAAGAGTAACCCGCAGATGTTAACATACTTTATTCTATTACATGTATATAAATAAAGATGCCAAGTTCCAGAAAACTACATATAGTTGATAATTAATAGAAATAAATAGGTGAAAAAGATAAATTTATGTATGCTAAAACCTGATACAAATTCCCAAACAGCCAAATGACTAGATCAGACTTCAATTTATAACTCCTTAAAAAATAAATCTCCAACTGACCACATCCCACAATTTTACCATAAAAGGTCAGCACAAGTGCATAGTAGGAGATGAAGAAGCTTAGGCATCTAGCAGAAGCAGTAAATGGGAGACTAGAGTATCAGGTTAACACACTAGATAAGAATTCAATTATAACTCCTTAAAAAGTAAATCTCCAACTGTCCACATCCCATAATTTCACCATCAGAAGGTCAAATAAAGTGCAGAATAGAAGATAAATAAGTGTAGATGTCTAGCAAAAGCATTAAAATGGGAGAGGCAGAGTAGGTTAGTGTTCTGACCCGATAGAGGCACCAAATAATTGGGGCTAAGGAAAAAAAATTCAGGAGGCTCAGGGCTTAATATAAATAGAATAATCAGCATAGATGCATGATAAGGTTAGGCTGCTGGTTCATTGTCAAAGACTACTACCACCAGGATTGGAAACGGGCCTGATAAAATCTAATCCAATTCATTTCTTTGTCTACCTTATTCAAGATATTCATATACCTGTATGTATGTGAATTGAAGATAGATATATTTCTAAAATATGTGTGAACCTGAGTAGATACATACAAAACTGAAAATATACAAATACATCTATTTTACCATAAACCATTTAGTAAGAACCTTGTTTGTATTACGAAAATCGTGTATATATACACAAAAAATTATCACTTCAAAGATTAGTAAATCTCAGTTCACCAGATGCAATGTTGAACGGCTTCATATTATTCATATAGTGCCTAACATAATTTGTGTATTAGATCATAGTGAAATTCCTTCAGGCATCTTAAATAAACAGACCAACTGATCCACATCAATACAAACTTATAACAAACATGGATAAGATTTTCTGTACCCCATGGATATCTGTACCCAAACTCTCATCCACTCAATCAAAGATATCAACATTTATCCATTTACCATTCACTTTCAGCCATACTTCCACTCTTTGATTGCTTTTCTTTGAATAAGTACATTGGAAAATTACTAACCAGTTCAATTTAAACAGCAATTCCAATTATCTAGCTTTCAAGAAGGTATAAAAAGAATTGTGTGTCAGCTGGAAGATAAATGCAGCAAAAATATTCTCATGAGGCAACCAATGGCCATAATCGATGAGCATCAGATATAAGCATCAACACCATTCATGAGAATCATGATCTAAATGCAAAATCTAAGTTTGTAATTAATGGCCATCAAGTATAAGACCTAATCACCATTTAAGAAAATCAATGCCTATGATTTTAAAAAATGGAAGAAGAAAGGTGTCTTACTTAGCTGGGCAGCTAGACTTCACTACTAATCCTTTTAAGACTAATGTCTTCATGCAGCTCCACCCAGTATACCAATCTCTAGTTGAACTAGCAAATTGCCCAGGTTTCCCCTTAGCTTTATCTGGCCTATTACAAATCAAGCGAGCAAAAGCCATTTAACATCTTCGATAATATTCCAAAACTATAGAAGTTATTAACAACTGCCAGTGGAAGAAAATAGCTCACGCAATCGCGGTTCGTGAAAGCCCACTGGCTTCAGCAGCATCGATGAGTTCCTGCTTCTTCATAAAACTATTCCCGTTTGCCATTTCTCTAGGAGTGAAAAAGAACGTTGTCAATTTCAAGCCACAAAGCCATCAAAATTAAATAGAAAGACAAAGGAAAAGGATGCATTGCACACCTGTAAAGGGTAATCAACAAGGCATATGCCACTGAATTCTTTTGTGGGACATAATGTTTGGGTCCTTTAGTTTTCTTTCCTATAGAAAGAGACCATTTCAGGAGAGACCAATTGATCCACAATGGAAAACCAGATAAAGAACACGGAATAATGATAGGCTTTGCCTCCTAGTTCCTACTATAAACCCATATTTTGGTAATCTACAACATTTAAAACACCTCAACACATACATTCATACAAGCAAGCACGCTCATAAATGACAAGGTTAAAGGTTGCATATTTTTAGCAGTGAATAACAAGATAACTTGATAGTTGATACTTGACCATGTTCATTTCAAGCTTAAAGGTTGCAAACTGATAGTATGAATGAGCATGATTCTGGACCAAGGACATGCCAAGTCTAATGGTACTGGATAGCAAAATAAACTGATACAGATCCAAACTCGTGCTTCCAAAGCAATCCAAATTTGCTGAATGCTGGATTTGAGTTTCATGAATGTTCAAAGTTTTGTTGATAATCATAAAAGGGTATTGCATTACAAATTTACATAAGCAATTATCATTCTAGACTGTCCATAAAGCAATAGCCAGTAAGGCACTCCAACCCATAATACTCGACTCTAATTGCAGCTAAAAGAAAATGTTTTTAGGAACTCAGATAATAAGTGGATAATGAAAAAATAATAATAATGAACATTTTCGCATAATTTTAGGGGAAATTCACAATTTTACTAAATACAAAATAAGATAATATTAAAGACAAAAGTCAGATAAAAATTAAAAACCAAATAAATTTACCCTTTAGAGCAATAATTTTAGACGGCGAAGCCTCCAATTCCAAAGGAGCAGGCGATTCGGGGAAGAAGCCCTTCATGATCCTCAGAATCCATTTTCCCACTCCCCTGCACACAGCCAAACACAAATCAATCAACCCATCGAAACCCCATGTAACTCGAAGATCAAATCTTTCGAATTCCTACTTGATCTTAGAGAGATCTTTCATGGTGTTGATCGGGGTTTCGGAGCTGCATATGCTCCGGTAGGCGTTGGAGAGCGTCTTGTCGAGGTTCTCAGAGATTCCCTTGCGCTCCGCCATTTCTTGCCGCTTCTTCAAGAGGTACAGCACGATCTCCTCATTCTCAGGGCAGCGGACCGGCCGCTGGTTCGCCATTGCCTGTGGAATTGGGGATCTAGGGCTTCGTATCCGGAGAAGGATTTGATTTCGGGCGGAGATTTTAGGATTAGGGTTCTGGATTAGGAGGAGAGAGATCGCGTTAACCCGCCATTGTCATTCGAAATTGGGACAAAGAGAAACGAAACAAACGGGCCGAATGGGCCAGCAACTGAGGCCCGTAAGATACTGACTCCGAGCAGAGGGTGTGAAGCAAGAACACAAGCCCAATTGGCCCACTTCGTTTCTCCTTTCCCTTACTTTTTTTTTTTTAAATTTGCAGAAAAAATAATAAGAAAACAACAAACTCTAAGAGAGCTACTTGCCAATGATCCTTGTCTCTGAGTTACATCTATGATCATTGTTGCTTAGTATACGATTACTGAAATGGTTGAATTTACCTCTAAATTGTACAAATTTATACATAAATAAACAACCGACATTTTTTTAACATCAAATAGGTCACATCTCAGCTCATGTGCCAAGTCCACAGAGCAAGCCTTCGAAGATCAGGCCCATCATCACACTTGATTACTGCATATCGACAGAGAGATTTATGCACGCAGTGTATTTGATATTCATGGGCACTTGGGGCCTCCTCTCTTGGTCTTCCAGTTGTTGTAGCAAGGGCAGAACTGCTTGTTGCCGTAGGTCCCAGGCGGCACGCACAGGCACGTCGCACAGCACTTCTGGCAGAAGAACATGCACGGCTTCTTGTACGCTGTAGCCGAGCATCGATCCGTGCACCTCCCTGGGCATTCTGCACACTCAGAAGACGGCCCTTACCGTGTCATATAACAATTCTGAGTCTCTGACATAAAAAAAAACTAACTCAAATATGACTGAAAAAGTTACCAACTTATATATATTTTCTTGGGTCTAGCTTATATATATTGCACGGCTATTTCTATGGATAAATTAGCCTTGTGAGAAGTGAGAGGGTTGCTTCGCTTACCTTGGGGCTTCAGACTTCCTTCAGTGACTCCATACTGCATACAAATTTTGTAGATTTCTTTCAGAACTAATTAGACCCAAATATTACAGAAATTTAAGAGAAATAATCGAACAAGTGTCTGAGTGTAGTTATATATAGTACCGAGGGAAGGTTGGGCTGAGCAGTTGGGGATGGAGTTTTGGTCACTGGTTGGGCACTTGGTCCGTGAGCATGCTCAGCCTGCAATTTTCAGAAACACCATTGTTTTAATTTACTCAAGAGTAGTGAAGGAAATGAAAAGGAATTTAACAAAGTCGACTACCATAACTATTACATCAATATTCTCTTTAAAAGTTTTAGAGAGAGAGAGAGAGAGAGTTACCTGGCTTCCTTGAGATGTAGTGATCACCAAGAAGAGAATGGGAAGGAGAAGGATGTGGCCAGATTTAGTTGCCATGGATGAATAAATGTTGAGGGAACAATTAGAAGTAGGTGAGTGAGGCAACAAGAGAAGAGGGATGTTGGGGTTTTTATAAGGGTTGCTCTGGACAAGCTTACATATATATATATATGTGCAATATGAGACACTTCACATCATTTACAGTTTAATTAGAGAAGGATATAAAATGCTACAGTATATGCATGAAGCTAGAAGATAAAGTGCAAGTGGGTTGATGGAATAAACATATATAGAGCCACTTGTTTCTTGGGAAATGTCAGTTGTGCGACCACTCTTATCTGAGAATAAAGTTGGATAATAGTTAATTAACAAGTATCTCAGCATAAGTATTTTTGCTAATGTAATTAGTTCATGATCTAGCTCATTTGTAATTAAATTTGGCTTTTTTTTAGGCTTCTTTTTCTCAACAGCTAAGCTAATTTAGTATCATCTCTTTCCAACCATGATCAAGTATGGAATTGAATCTCTCTCTCTCTAATGGTTTCGAAGATTTTATTAAAGTACAAAAACAGACTTATTATGACCCGTGTACGTAGCAGAAATAGTTATATAATAGAAACATGTATATTATTAAGTAACACTAATCAGATCAACAATCTTAAAATAAAAAAAAATTTGCAGAAGCCATGAATGAGCCTCCATCCACCTACTAATAGAATGAAAAACCAAAGAATCATCATATGGCATGATCCCTAGACCATTACAATTTGATTATCACTAATGCACTAGTAGTCATCTATAAAGACATCCCTAATCATATCTTATCTTATTTTGATCATCATCATACATAAACCTTAAAATGTCAATTTCATGGTTTGTGTGTGACAAGTTTTCTCACATGGAGCCATGGGTACATTCCAAAATCCACATAATCTCATCCATGTGCATGGTAGAATGTGGGGGATCTCCTCACATGCAATCTCTCGCATGCATCCAAATCGCCTCCCTTTCATTCTTGTGGCCATACACATACCTCTCATGCCCACCACATAAAGGCTGAAGCTAACTAACTTTTTTAGGCCTAGCAACTCCTGGGAGCAATCTAGCTATTGTTAAATATCCAACTTTTAGAGAAAAAGGTTCATTCGTATTTATCATGGCCTCCTGCTAGCCTTTTCTTCCTAGTAAACAAACATTGACAGTACTAACATATATACTAACAATGGCTCGTGAACCTTTTTTTTGGAGCTTTTCTCCCAACTGAACTCTACCTGCATTTTTATCTTAATTTATTTGAATTCAAGGGTGAGGGAGAGTGTATAAGTAGAGTGGTAGTTAGGGCCGTTGTGGCACCCGTCAGCCATGCAGCGGACGGGTTAGGGTGTTAGGTACTACTTTAGGTGTATGGGTTCTTTGTTTGTTGTGGCTCGTGAGTTTGCTTGGAATTTGGTGGCAGTTGATCATTTACCTGTGAATGTGTTGGGTTTTGTGCATGGATTTATATATATATCAGGAGTAGTAATTAACTTATCAATCCATATGCTTCTAAGTTTTTTTATCGGTCCTTATGCTAGGAGATTAAAAAGAACAGATGTAAACAATTTAGATTTTGGTGTAAGCAGGGAGTAGTAGATATTTAGACATCGTGTAATAGGAGACGACACAGAAATTCAATGTTACAAGTGTATGCAACAATCTATTATAGGTTATAGGAAATTCTACATGGTGCCATCCATTGCTTGGACATGATCGAGGACTAGAGAAAGAAGTCCTAGCTAGCTATTTGTTGTATGTTTAAAGAAATAACTCTTATGTTTAAAGAAAGACCTTGAATACATGCCAATGGACACTGTAAGAAAATCTCTCTCTTCTGGATGCGTGACTACAAGGGTGATATATATCCTGCACACATACAACATATAAACACTAATCAAGAATGAAATCTTTACGAATGGGGTAGGATGCAAAAAAAATTGTCTGTGGTCTCTGAAAAATGGAATGAATGGAGAATCTAAATAATGATCTGATGAAGATCTGATTGTACGCTTTCTTCAGTTCTTGTGGCCCACTTTTGATTAAGCGAGTATGTGCAAAACAATTGGTCTTTGATCTCTGAAATAGAGGAATGGATGGAGAATCCTAGTAATGACGTAACGCTAACCTGAATTTATGCTTTCTTCACTCCTGGTAGCAACATTTTTCCTTTAAGTATGCTAATGATGGAGTTCTGATGGGATTCGGGGTTCGATGTCTCCCACCATTGGAGGACAAGGCTCTATTTATTCCACAAACACAATTGCTGATATCAAACCTTGTTCTTAATTTTAATCCCATGCTAACCAAATCACATCCTTTTTGGGGGTATTTTCTTGGTAACCAATACTCTACTCGAATCTGTCTTCCTTTTTGTGTCTATCAATCTTTTCCTTGTTTCTTTTTCTATGGCTGAAATTGTATATGTCTCGAGACCTCTTAATCATTGGTAAACGGTGTTCGAATGACTTGAGTTTTTGTTTCTAAGCTAATAAATATATATAGATCGAGGTACTCTATTTGAGTCTCTCATGGGGATGGCCCTTAAGAATCTTTCAAGTCATGCACGCAGCATACATTCTCTTTAGGAAGGGAGTTGATGCAGAGAACTAGCTAGGTGTATGATTTCTGAAAATGAAGGATGGATGGATGGATAAATCTGAGACATAGAGGGCTTTGTTGGATAGAGGAAAAATTTTATTTGAATGTGTTCCCATAAGTTTGTCGATCGGTTCAGTTATAAATGCCGAAATTATTGCATCATATGAATAAATAAGAAGTTGCTTGTCTACCTTGTTTGTTTGCATGTGAGCCTACAAGTAGTAGTCTGATCAGAATCTGTTTTATTGGAGGCCTTTATTCGATAAATCTTACCTACTTTTTCTTCCAGTCAGGTGCTAAAAAGACGAAGCTTTGGTAGAGATTTGATGCCCGTGAACTCCAAAGACAAAAGTAATCACATGGCTATTCTTGTTTGCACTTTTGCAACATTGTGTTTGACACCTCAGTGGACCCTTTCAATTATCATGTATCAGTTTTCAGGGATGTCTGACAGTAAAGATTGCAATTTGCTTTAAGCCTGATCCTTTGGTCCGACTGATCTCTCCTAAAATAAGAGGAAAAAAAAAAAAATCTGGATTGAGTATTTAGTTCAAGGGAGGCAGCTGTAGAAGGGACAATAAAGCATTGTCAAGAGTTCTGCATGCCATGGTACAAGCATCATATGACTTGAGGTATTATGCATGTACAGGATCCTATCTCTTGTATTTATGTTTGTAGTTACAGGCCAGACCAAGTGTGATGCATGGAGTCTAAAATTGTTTTACTTGGTTTTCGGACCTCTTTTCAGTCGAAACTTAATTCTATAGTTTCTGTTTCGTGAAGATTCTATTTCTGGATCACTCTTTGAGTGCCTAGCTTGTGAAAATTCCATTCCTGTATGTAAATTTCAATGCATACAGGAATAGAATTTGTTATGAGATTGTATTATGTATGTATGTATTACCCTTAGTTAATAGTCTTCTTCAGTTGTCTAATTTTTCTGAATTAGCCGTTAACGTAAGATTAGATTGTATTTCATTTGAGGTTCATCCCAGATTTGCTATACACATAGAAAGAAATAGGGCAGGCTCTTGAACAGATGTTGTATCAATTACGTATTATGTTAGGTTTCTGCCAGCTTCAAAGGTGGTTAAGACTTCATCAAGTTGCTTTTGAATTCAAAACTTATTGCTGAATCTGGCTGCAACCAGACAGAAGGTGCAATAGAGGTAGAACCAGTTCAAAAGTTTGCTTTAATTCTTTGTTTATATCTACGGAACCAACAACATGATGCATGCAGTACTTGTACGCTGGAGACATATCCATCGTGTGGCCTGAAAGTTGCATGCATGCATGATGAAGATCACTTATTTGTTTTGATTGCCTCCACTGATCAATTGTTGTAGGATGGCAAGAGACATGAACAAGCAATCAACACTATAGTTAATATGACTAGATTAGATTACAGTGCATCCCCAATCAAATTGGTTGAAAGCCTTAGTTCCTGTCTTTAGCTTTCAACCCCATGACCATCTGAATAGTTCTTTCATCTATTGTTATTACTTTGAAGTTGGTCTTTCTACCAGTATCCTTTCAAGCTTCAAGTGCTATGATCACAACATATATCATGTCAGTCACCATAGTTCATCCTCCCTCCCCTCCTGCTCACCCAACCACCAACACCAAAACAAAAGTAATTATCAAATATATGTGCATATGCATATGCATATGCTTTAACTCCATGACATTTTTAAAACTGACCTGACGCATTTGCAGTCGATATTGTGGTTTAGACACCTGCAGGACACGCTTCGGCCGCGTGTTATCTGAGATTTATATCTGTTAAGGGACCTGTGCTTTTGAATGGATGTATTGGTTGGTGCTTCTGAGCCTTCCTTCTTTCTATAAACAGAACCTCAATGGATAGAACATTTACAGCATAATAATATATATATATTTCATGTATGTACACTAATCATATGGGGCTTAACCCTCAATTTCCATAATCATACGAGTCTTGTAGGTCAATTTCTATATTTGGCATATTCTTACATGTGTTTAATGAATTTATTACATAATTTCCAAACAATCTATTGATAATCTATGAAAGTTATCACATGTATAGACTCGATAAATGGTGCATAAACCTCCATATGTGGGTTTTATTGTCTGCTTCTTATTTTGAAATATTTTTACATGTATTTAGCAATTTTTAGGATAACTTTCAAAACATTCACTAATGTTCTATAAAAAAAAATTTATGTGTATATACTCACAGAATGGGGGCTTGACCTTCAATTTTTATAACTGTAGAAGTACGATTGACGGGTATTCTTATTTTACCATATTTTTATATGTATTTAACAATTTCCAGCGTAACTTCCAAACCATTTATTAATAATATATCAAAGTCTATCGTGTGCATACACTCACTAAATGTACCGACCTTATTTTCAAGCATTCAAAATATACAATATAAACTATATTGATAAATTATGTATTCATATATATATTGTAGTTGTCATAAGGATAAGACATATAATATCATTTGCATCCAAACTGTGATAATAATATCAGCATATCGCTTGGATATACATGGTATATTTCTGTTTTGAATTGTATCAGCATACTTCATTTTATATTTATGTATATATATAGTATTAAATGGAAAAAAAATTTGTTAATATAAATTCACGGGTTTTACATAGTAGAGGTCCTGATCCAAAACAAAAAAATTAGAGGCATGTTGGTACTTGTGCTGGGAGAGTAGAAACAGTAATCTCGTATGTATAAATTTAGAGGTATGTTTTCACCTCTTTAACTTCTCTGGGATCAAATTTTATAGTTTTTAGAATTTATTTGCCCTTAAAAAAAAAATAATTACGTACTTATTTGATGAAAAACCAAATCAAAAGTGAAATCCAATAAACTATGTATGAATTGACCTTATAGTAGGATTGAGAATAAAATTCCAAAAAAAAAAAAACAATATGGAGATAACTATTTTCTATTACTAACTCGGAAAACTTATGTGAGTCGGCAGTTTATTTCTATTATTCTCCCTCTTGCATGCATATATTGTAATTCCGTACTTAGCCATGTTGTTATAACAGTAAAATAAATATGTATTGATCATATCGGCGTACGGTCCAGATGTTGATATTGATATAATATTGAGTACATTGATTTTGTTTTACATTCCGTATATTGAATTGAAATTTTGATTTGTGGACAATGACTGTTTTGATATATTATATTTTTTTAGAGAATTTTCTGGATCTATTGATTTCCAATCCAATTTCTCAATCGATGTGTATTTATTTAGGATGGTGAAAGAGAACTATTGTAGAAAGTAATATGCAATATTTTATAACAACCGTTTATATTTCTAATATCAAGTGAATTAAATAGAAATGAGATAGACCATGAAAATAGATTTGTGATCTACTCAATACATGATGTGGACTACATCGAAGAAAGTTACGAAATGCTAGGAGAAATTGAAAAGGTTGAGAATTTTCAGAAGAGGTAAGAATAATAGATTAGCACAACTAATTAATTCTTATGTGTTGTTAAACATATGAAACGTAACATACAAAAATGTATATTTTCCAGGAAAAAGAAGACGCAATGTTGAATGAGAGTAGTTGAATGAGTGTAATGTGAATTCAGAGTAGTGTTTTTTATTTGAAAATCAATTTGTATACATATTACTTCTTATTGCTTATTAGTAAATTTTATAAGAAACTCTCTGTAAACAGAATCTTAATTAATATTGTGTATTTATTAGATACATTTTTTTTCAATTGCTTATGTTTAAAATTACGCAATTTCATTTCTTGCATACTTTACTTATCTTATGTCATTATAATATCTTAACATATTGTCATCATTATTATAGTGATGTAAATTACTGTAACTTCGTTAAGAAGGATCCCAAGTATTTGCGCGGGTTTCCCACTAGTTCCATACTACAGATTTTGATTCTGAGATGTGTGTCGTGACCTCATTATTTCCTGCTATCTTTTGTTATTTCCTGAAGTTTTCCAATACCGTCAGTTTGTTGGGTCTGAAATCGGTATTTAATTATTTAAATTTTTTTTTACTTATTTATTTCTTTCTTTTCTCCTTTGAGTATTGATGGACTGTAGGAGAAATACTTGGGAAAGTGAAGGATGAGTTTACTCAAGCTTTGGAATTCTTTAGGTATGAAGTGATAAGGTGGAGAATGAGAGGTACACAAACATAAACTCTACCACTTATTCTTCGTCACCTTCTTCTCATTTTCTTTCACAAAAAAATAGATTAAAATAGATAGGATGTAATTTTCATTAATTTAAAAAAAAAATTAAATATTTATTTATATACAACTTTTGTTCATAAATACTTCAATTATTTAAGTCATAGCTACATGTTATGAACCTATATAAGTCATTGTTCTAACTATTCAGAATGCCAACCTACTGAAAGGGATTAATTTTGCTTGAAATTTAATATTTGTCAAATACTAAATCAAAATATTTCGTGCTTAAAGTTATACCAATATATATATATATATATATATATATATATATATATATATATGTGTGTGTGTGTGTGTGTGTGTGTGTGTGTGAACTAATAATATTTATACTAAATTACATGATTTATTGATTTTATTGATGAGAATTGAGATCTAATAATTCATTTGTCAAAATATATCCAACTAGATTATGTATTCTTTTGATATCTAATAATTCTATCATTTGATTGTGGCAACTTTTATTTTGAGGACAATGTTGTTGTAGCGACAAGCCTGTGAAATTTATGAACAATTTTATCGATCCTTTAATAAATTATGTCATACCATATCGATATGGATAATACATGATAACACCGACATATAAACAAAGAACGTGACATATGAATATTGATACTTAATATTTATACATGATATGTGACAAATTTCCAGGCTTTTCGTATTTTTTCTTCAATAGATGATGTAATATATTTTCTTGGGCACTGATTCTCTCTTTTATTTTGTATATTGTTATTCTCAGTAATGTGTCTACTATGTACTTGATTCTTCATGTATATGGTTAGTTTTATGTTACGGGCATATTGCAATTTATTTTGATATGATAATATAACTTAACTTTCAAGATCTCGTGCCTGCATGGTTAGCTAGGCTATTCGAATTCATGCATATGTTTTTTTTCCTTCCTCCTTAGTGCGTACTCGCCAGTAGCATACTCTATTTTCCAAAAACAATTTGAAAATTAAGGTGTTATACACATACATATATCATAAAGAGAGAGAGAGAGAAGTGATAAAATGAGATAGTGGAATGAGATCTTTATTTCGAGATGGTTCGATTAACCACTCAACTTGATGATTAGCACAGTATAGATTGATTTGCACATCAAATGATCTACGTGGATAAAAAATTATGTAAATTTGAGAAGTAGTAAAATCATTTATCAGGTGTCTTGGAAGTCGGGAGTTCAACCCATTTGCATCAGATTTTATTCTTAACTACTACAGTTTTAATGAGGATTGAGATAAGGGATAACTACGTGTAGATTTTGTTTAAACAAAATATATATAGCCAAAAGGCGATTGAGCCATTTGTAATATGTTTCATAATGTATATTGACATTAACTAATTTTGGCTGAAGGATGGAAGCAAAATTATTTACTTTTTTACAATAATACTTATTTATCTCGTAAAAGTCTGAGCAACGAAGAAAACACATGAAAAATCTAATAAAAGTCTCCATGTGTTATGTGATCATACGAATATATTATTTTATATTTTAGATGAATGCATCCTTGCAAAGAAATTGAATATATATTAAATTTTAACATGTATCGCTGAAGATTGCCTAAATTTTCCTCTTTACAATTTTTACAATTTGATACATTACCCCTTAAATATAAAATAAAATTTTGAACTGTTCATGTATTTCCAACTCATCTTTTTTCCCTCACCAATTTTTACCAATTATTTTCTTAAAATTATTTAATTGAGACAAAGTACCAGGAAGGAAAAATGGGAAAAAAAATCAATTTAAAAAAGTAATTATATGTAATAATAGAATTATATTCATTAACGGCTAATGAACCTTTAGCCTATGTAAAACTCCATTGCTCCAGCTTAAACTGTTCCTGCGGCTCAGCAGACGGACACTCAAACTCACTTCCCAATTTGGCTCCTTTTCGAGGGGGAAGGGAACCAAGAACCCTCAATTTTCTTCCCTTTTGGATCTTCTCCCTCTGTACTGTCCCCCAAACCCTAGCCCTGGTTCACTCCTATTCAACAGATCAGAAACCCTGACCGTAGATCTGATCTCTAAATAACCGATGGAGCTCGTAGGAATGGAGATAAGGAAGAATTTCCAGGGCTTCGGCGTCTTCACCGGCACCGTCCAGTCCTACGACGCCGCCGCCGGGTACTTCAAGATCCAGTACGAGGACGGAGACTCGGAGGAGGTCGATTTCGACGAGATCAGGTCGATTTTCAAGGAAATGGGCGGATCTTCTCCCAAACTGGAGTACACCGCTCGAAGGAGCAATCGAGGGCGTCGGCCGAAGAAACGGCGGCGATTGGATCAGAATTCGAGCGACAAGTCCGGTACTGTTATCGATTTTGAGAATGATTGTGAGAGGAGTGGGCTTGATCAAACCCTAGAGGATGGGTATTTTGGGGCTTTCGAGGGAATTCAAGCTAATGGTGGTTGTAATGGTGACGAGGGGAGAAGAAAGAGGCTGAGGATGTCGACTCCGGAGGTGCCCTTGAGGAGGAGCGCTCGAAAAGCTCCGAACGCTGCGAAATGTGAGTATGAACTCGTTTCTCAGGATGATGATTTGGGTGCCTTTGGAAAAGAATCGATTTTGGCGCTGACCAAGCCGGAGTTGCCGCCATCTTCTAGTGATTTAGATCTAGACGGTCTTAATCCGTTTGATTTGTTCTCGGTTTATACTTGTTTGAGGTCATTCAGTAGGCTGTTGTTTTTAAGTCCTTTTAATTTGGAAACTTTTGTGGCGGCATTGAGATGTAATTATGCTAATTTTTTGATTGATTCTATACATTTTTCTATATTGGAAGCGCTGAAACCGCACTTGGAGTCGCTTTCTCAAGAGGGGTCTCAGCGAGCTTCAGATTGCCTAAGGTAATTACTTGTGCAACTGCTTGTTATCCAGTCTGTTGCTTTTCATTGTAATACTCATGAATCTGGTAGATGATTTTGCAGGTACCTTAATTGGGAATTGTTAGATTTGGTTACGTGGCCTGTGTTTCTTGTTCACTATTTAGTCATTAATCGCCCGGAAATGAAGCCAGGTTTTAGGCTTAGCCAATTGAAACTCCTGGATTCAGAGTACTACAAACAGCCAGCTGGGGTCAAGCTTGAGATACTTCGGTGTTTGTGCGATGATGTCATTGAAGCGGATTCCATTAGATCAGAGCTTAGTAGACGAATGGAATCTGAAATCAATGTGGATGCAACGTGTATGAACATGGACCTTCAAAAGAAAAGGAAATATTCTACAAGAATTGATCCGTCAGCTGAAGAAGGGCTTGAAGGACCCGATGATGGGAATTTTGATGAGTGTTGCCTTTGTGCCATGGATGGTAGTTTAATATGTTGTGATGGGTGCCCTGCTGCTTTCCATTCTAAATGTGTAGGGGTGGCCAAAGATCTCTTGCCTGAAGGAGATTGGTATTGCCCTGAGTGCTTGATGCAGAAAGGTGATGGTTTAAAAAAGTTGTCAAAGCCATCTCGAGGAGCTGAGCTTTTGGGTATTGATCCTCATGGCCGCCCATACTTTGTCAGCTGTGATCATCTTTTGGTGTATGTCCAACTTATCCTTATTCTCACTATTTTTGTTAATATTTTCACTATTATACACCATTGTCAAAATATGTTATAGCAAAATACGCCAGAACTTCATCAAATAAAGAAATTGTTATGTTGTTGTTACATAGTACATTCACATATTCATTTTTGGTACACAAAATGCTGGATATGCAAGTTAAAATCTAAGAAACTTTGAACGCATAGGATTTGACTGGTGGTGACTATTTCTTTATTTTACATTTTCGTGGAAGTAGAAATACGCCTAAACAACCTTGATAAATGCTAAAGAGATGTTGTAATATTTATTACATTAACTTATTACATATATCTCAAAAATAATGTTTATTTATTACTTTTAATTTATTTTCCTTAGAGGACAATCAAAGTTACTTTTTTAGTCCTTTGTCTTGGACTATGAAGCACATATACTTCAAAATGAGTGTTATATCCGTGTCGGATACATATAGACACATCGAAATCATGTCAGATTTTTAGAACCCAGAAGCTTGCATGTGGAAGTTGTATCTGCTTTCAAAAAATCATATAAATCACTAGTCAGTGCCGTATCCACTTCTAAAAAATTGTAGAAATCATATTTTGAGCACTATAGAATTGTACATTCCAAAAAAATAAATTATTTTGGTGTAAAAGAGTTACTAAACAAGCAGGCGCCAAATGTCTTGCAAAAATAGACTCTTCAAATATTTTATTTAAGGTATGGGTGACTGTCGGTTAGTGTCGGTTCAATTTTTACCAATTTTTGCAAAATCGAACTGAACCGATTAGGAATGAGAACTGAAACCGAAGCGAACAATTTCGGTTTTGTTAGCTTATTTGGTTCTAACTTTTTGAATAAAACTTATTTAGAAATTATAATTTCAATCATTTTAGTAAGGTTATATCTTCTCAGTATTCAATTGGTAATAAATTTATTATCTATAATTGTATATGTATGTATGTATTTATATATGTATACATATATGTTTATATGTATATATACGTCTTATGCCTACATGTTCGTGTATACATATAATTTTTAAATAATTCGGTCAGTTAGGGTTTCAAAACTTGAAGCTAAAACTAAATTATTTCGTTTCGGTTTTGCATATTCGGGTCGGTTTCGGTCTGTTGTTCTGTTTTGACCAAACTTTGCCCTCCCATAATTCAAAGTACTAATATTTTGGATTGAATTCAGATTTTAATATAACTTGATTAGAATTGATATTTTAAATTAAGAAGATTTTTTTCTTTCTACTTAAAAGAAAAGGGGGTATTTACTGGTTTGTCCCTCAAATCTTTATATATTATGATTTTGCCCCCCAAATATTCATATTTAGAATTTTGCCCCCCAAATCTCATAAGTTACAACAATTTTGCCCCTCTCTCTAACACAGTTAAATATTTGACCATTTTACCCCTCTTTTCCTCTTCTATTTTCCTCCTCTCTTCTTCTTCTCTCTTCCTCCTCTCTTCTCCTTTTCTTCATTATTTCTCCTCTCTTCTTTCTCCTCTCTTCTTTCAGTATTTAACTGTGTTAGGGAAGAGAGGAGAAGAGAGGAGGAAGAGAGGAGAAAGAAGAGAGGAGAAATAATGAAGAAAGGAGAAGAGAGGAGGAAGAGAGAAGAAGAAAAGAAGAGAAAAATAAAAGAGAAAAAGGGGTAAAATGGTCAAATATTTAACTGGGTTAGGGAAAGTTAGAGAGGGGGGCAAAATTGTTGTAACTTATGAGATTTGAGGGGCAAAATTCTAAATATGAAGATTTGGGGGGCAAAATCATAATATATAAAGATTTGAGGGACAAACCAGTAAATACCCCAAAGAAAAGATATCTTTTAACAATTAAGAGTTTTGAGGCGTATTATATATATTACATGCATAAATACATGCATATTCTTGTCTCCGTGTCCCCGAGTCCTTGTATCTTACTTTTTTAGGTTTTACGCGTCCCATAATCCGTATTGTAATACATCCATGTGTCACATCCGTGTCCACGCTTCACAAGTGTTGGGAATAATAATCTTTTTTGAAGACCTTGCAATTGTTTGCTGCAGCTGACTTGTGTTTAGGAACTAACCTATGTGTAATTAACATTAAGACATTAGGAACGACCCTCCCACCCCTGCCATAAAAACACACAAAGAAAGGAAAAAAAAACTCTTTCTCATTACATGCAATTGGTTCATTATTTTCTATTCTAGTTGATGATATGTTCAAGGGAACTATAAAGGTATATGCTCGCAAGTGTTCCAATGGAAGGTGGAAATCCTAGCAAAAGTAGGATAGACCAGAAATCAGATGAGTAGATGATTATCCTAATAGGCGAAGATGGTTGGTTGGACTATTGGTCGTTCAGCTGGCCTGAAAGTTCCCGGACTTCGTCATATTTTGATATGTTAAGGCTATGTTTTCATGGGGTTTTGAGGTTATGAGAGGCCTTATATAGTCTCATAACTACGGTTCGAAGTCTCGGCAGCGGTTTTGGAGATAAATTTAAATCAAGAAGTGTTAACTATCTCAGCTTTTTCAGATAAAAATTATCCGGTTCATAGTATCAGAAGTTCAGAAAAATTTAGAAAAGACTAGAATTTGCCAAAAAATTGGCCAAAAAGTAATAAAGACTGTTAGCAGCGTAAGGGCATAATATTTTGAGTAATTAATGAAGCATAGGTTATGCCTCAAAATTGTGACAATATATATAAAGTGGGTTGTTACTTATTGAAGATCCAGGGATCACTTCTGGGTGTTCATTGGTTAATCATTAGTGAAAGCAAATTAAATGACCTGTAAATTTGTTAACATAACAGCTGGTATTTGGCAGCTTAGAATATCGATTAACAAGCAATAGTTTAATAGGTTGTTGCATATAATTAAAAAAATCTGTGCCAAGCATTTACTAGATAGGTCTTGCTAAAATTGTGAAAATTCTAATTGTAGTTTGCTAAAGCTGTAAAATGGAGAAGGATTATCAACGTGATTGATCCAGCGTGATTCTCGTTTGGTTCATGTAGCCTACCCCAAGTATTTGAGATAAAAAACATAGTTGTTGTTGTAGTTTGCTATTGATGTGCTTATGCTAATTTCAATCGGTGATAATTTTTCATTTTGTGACCTGTAATTAGTGAACATAGGGATGTCGAAATTTGGGATGTCGTGTTGTCACAAACACAGGGATGTCGAAATTCGGGATGTATGACTATATATATAAATATTTCTTATGAATAAATGTATATTAAACTTTTAAATATGTGCATTGGTTTCTTTCTCATAATTCAACTAAAAGCACCAATAAAATCATTTGTTTTTTTTGTCAAAAAGGGCATAACGCCCTCCATCATAATGTATAAATTTTAAGGGAAATAGAAGTTTGCACATTTAGAATGTCAGAGACATATGGACACACATGTTGTCAGACACATATGGACACACATGCTGTTTCTAGATATGTTCGGCACGCCAATATTTTGTTTGTGGAGCAGTCCTACGTATCATAGTTGATGTGTGAGCATATTTTTCCTTTTTTCTTCAACTAATCAGTTATTGCTATGGCTATCTTTTTTCTTGTATTCTATTCAAAATTCTTATACTATAATTATAGCATATTTTATTACTTATCATGTTATTTCACATGGAATTTATGGAAACTAAGATGCTAGTAACTTATTCAAGTGGAAGTATTTGGAAACTAATGGTATTTGTAGTGTCTATGGTTTTTTACTATTAGAATATTTAAGAACTTCTGTCTATGGATAATTTTATGCATTGACTTTTTATATTTGTACCATTTTTAAGAATATACCATAATATATTCTTTCTTCAATTAGCGTCTCCTCCAGTATTTATAAGTTTTCATCCATAGAAGGATGTGATGTATAGGAGTATTATTTTCTAGGTATATTCAATGAGGTCTCTAGAACATTAGATAGATGGGAAAAATAAATAAAAAGCTCTCGTTTATCTCCCTAACCCTAGCCTATCGCTGCATAATTAGGAGAAAAATCATCTGGACCTAGTTGATTAACTTCCTCCTTGCCATTAATTAGAAATAAAAAAAAATTTATTGAGATCTAGTTGGTTCACTTCATTCTCACCTTAAGATAAACCAGCAAATTATTTTCTACCAAAAACTCTGTATAGCATGAAAGGGAATACCATCTTTTCTCTCAAAAAAATGTCCAAATAACATGAAAGGAGCTTCCTGGTTGTAATCTTTTTTCCAAAAAACCTTTCTAAACAACATGACAAGAGCAGCTCTCCCTTGCCATCTTGACTGCAAGCTGACCTTTTTCCCCCTTCAAAAACCTTCTTGACTAATATTGTAAGTGCTTCCAATTGTGGGGTTTGGCTTTAGTTTTGGTCAATATCAAGGGATAGATGCGATAATGAAGGAATCACCCAGCCCAAATCAGATGCACACGATTAAATAAGGGGTGTTCATTTAGGATAGCTCAAATTTTGAGATGAATCGGTTATATATGGTGGTATTGGTATTGGCATTGGACTATTTTTCAATCCTTGTTCGTAAGTAGTTGGTTTCTTGGAAAAGAGAAAGATGTAAAGGAAGACTCTTATGTTAGTAAGGAAAGAAAAGAGAGATGAGGATCTAGTAAAAAGAACATGATTCACATTGCTGGAAGAGATACAAATGAATAATCAGTTTAGATATTTAGGTTCTATTAATCAAATTGGTGGAGAGAATCGACACTGATGCCAACTATATGATTCAAATTGGTTGGTTGAAATGGAGGACAAGGGAGTTTTATGCAATCGTAACATTCCGTTGAGGTTTAAGGGGAAATTTTATAGGAATACTATAAGGCAAGTTTTATTATATGGCACGGAATGCTGTACAATAAAGAAATGTCATTCATAGAAGATACGTTTAGTAGAGATGCGTATGCTCCGTTGGATTTGCTACATCACTAGGAGAGATAAAGTGAGAAATGAGGATATTTGTGTTAAGCTAGGTGTGACCCTTATTGAAGAAAAAATGCGAGAAAATCGCTTACAATGGTGTGGTCATGTGTGATATAAACCTATAAATGTATCAGTTCGACGAGAGGAGCTTATCAATATAGGACAAGTTAAAAGAGTAAAGGAAGATCGAAGAAAACATGATGGAGGCGATACGAAAAGATATGGATGCTAGAGATTTAAATGAGGAAATATTACTCGATAGGAATGAATGGAGAAGGATTATTAGTGTGATCGATCCTGCATGATTCCTTTTAGGTTTATGTAGCCTACTCCATATACTTGGGATAAAAGGCTTAGTTTTTTTTTTGTGATTTCACATTGTTGGAAGAATTAATAGGAGGAATATGATTTGTCATCAATGTTTGATGGTTTTCATTATGAGGCTTCTCTACTAAGGAATGTAGTTTTATCAAACAATGAGTTTCTTCTATGTAATACCTTTTATCAGGGCAGAGGAAGATTAATAGTCCTTGATATCATATTGAAACTTAAGGAGAAGGGTTAATGATCTCGCATACTCCATGTGCTGTAACATCTATCTCAGTGCTCTCTTAGGTTTGACTAAACCACAATAACTTGGTGAATTTTTCTGACTTCCATGTTTTATGTTACTCAATAATCTTTCACGTCAGTGTGCCAGGATGTTGGAGGACCAGTTTTTTGTGCTTTGATTGCTACCTACACAAACATTATCCTCTTGAAAGAACGTAAACAAGTTTTATGATTGCATCTATAAAACAAATTAAATTGTGAACATCATTCATACATCAAATTTCCCCCCTTGATTTTGATACATCTTGGTACATTTGGGATATTTGATCAATTAGAATTTTTCAAATGAGTCTCTGACACGAATCTATGAGTATTTTAGTATGCAATTAAGATACTACTCTATTAAAGTGTGTCATAGTAAGTTAGATTCAGTGAAGCATTTTGCTTGATATGCCGCCGAAATCTGATTATCCTTTTCCATCAATATGATTGTAGTGCACTTCCGCCCAATCCCAGAGGCTTATTTTAGTTGAAAGAGGCAATAAAATTATTCACGGAGCTTTAGTATTATGCTATCTCCTTACAGAGCACCACATGCTGCCACAATGACCTAGAAACTTTCTACATTAGCACTGTCTTGGATAATTCCTACCATCTGCGGTATGTAGTTCGCCTTCTACATCAATATTGCCTTGGCTAATTTCTACCATCCATGATATGGAGTTACCATTTATGTGGTTCTAATATGCAAAGTTATCGTAAGCATTTAACTCTAAGTAACTAGCAAAATGAGGGAAATGACTTCCAAGGTTCTAAATATCGGATATTGAATATTTGAATTCATATCTAATTTGGGATTTTCATATTGCGGGATATCAAATGACTTATTGGGAATGCAAGCCAACGTTGGGCTTTCGTTTCGTATCAACGAACCTTCAAAAACAATATATCGACCGATATATCGCTTATATCGGCCAATATTTATAACAATGATGACTTGACGATAACGAAGATGTTATACAAGTTGTATTGTCTCCCTGCAATCATGGTTATCATTGTTTAAGTCTTTACGCATCAGAACTGGGGCAGTTATAGACTTGAAATCAAGAAATCTCCGAAAAATAAT
The DNA here is from genome assembly GCA_036321105.1 of Dracaena cambodiana. Taxonomy (NCBI): domain Eukaryota; kingdom Viridiplantae; phylum Streptophyta; class Magnoliopsida; order Asparagales; family Asparagaceae; genus Dracaena; species Dracaena cambodiana. The sequence goes on from JAYEPQ010000018.1 coordinate 34,160,594, forward strand.
TGACTAGTTTTATGATCGGTTGTCAACATTCTACGAATAGATGCCAAATTCTTGCCAATGTAGATCTGTGCTTGATTACCCCTGACTTCTCGGATAATTCAGTTTAAAACTTGAGCAATCAAGAAGCACTCATATGGCCCTATGTTAGTGATATATATAGGTTAACAATATGGATAAATTGCCAAATCCCATATGGAAGTGGTTGGCTATGAAAATAGGGTATCATTATGCACTGGATGGTTTAAGATACACATTTTAGGGCTCAGCAACATAGATTTGTGTTATAAAGGACTTGTATTGAACGTTTGCTTCCTTACTAATATATCAAGTGTTCTAATTAGTGGTCAAGATCCTGATATATCAGCTGATATCTCACGAAGGTAATCTGAAGTGATAAAATATCCCTCATTTAAAATCGGATTTTTTTTTTCAACTATATGCCTTAATATATCAAAATCGATATACTGGGAGATATCTCACCGTTCAAGATACTTGTCATCCAAGGCTCCAATATGACATATGATGTGAAATCTAATTTTTTAAATATCTTGAAATATCACCTGATATATAATATCTGATCTAAATTATTTCGGACCAATATATCATGGTTTTCTGATGTTTTAAATACTATTATATAGTGTGCTTTCATAGTCTGCAACTATGAATGGCGAACAGTACTTACAACAAAAAATTCTACTTCTATCTTATTAGAAGTGCTTTTCCAAAATAGATTCACTCAATTGAGTTTTTAAGAGGAGATGAACGCCAGTTTTTTTTTTTTTTTTTTATTATTTTTATGGGTAACCAATGTCTTATATTTGAAATTATGACTTGTTATGTAGTCTCCAGAATCCATGGAAGCTGTCTATCATAACAGAATTCTACTTTAATCTTCAGCCACCAGCTAATGCTGAGTTGAAGTTGCTGAATGTATAATGTAGACTCTAATTCTAATCCAGCTTGTATCTATTTGATTTGAACTTATCTACACTTGGTTTGATTCTCCTGAGGGATCCCACTTGTTTGGAAAAAGATCCATACATGTCCTTCCAGATAAGTGTTTCTTTCTATTGTGTGTTCCAAGACCAAACATCAGTCAGCAATATTTACAGAGCACTCTTTGATTGGTATATGAAAGAGGTAGGACATTAGCAAATTGTTATTTGAATCAACCAAATCAGCTATTAGGCTGCATTTGGTGACGGGGATTTGCCCAAAAAGGAAACAACATGGAGATAAGCATATTATTTTTGAATCAATCAAAATCAACTATTCGGCTGTGTTTGGCAACAGGGCTTAGGCTGGTGTTAAAAGCTTAACTCCAGCCCATCCCTGCCCAGAGAAATAGCAAGGAGTTATGGTGTTCCGTCTTACTGTGTTAAAAATGGATAACACCTACACTTTAACTATGGCAACCAAACCGGTCTATCAGTAATTCAGGAGGATCTTTCTTTGCTTCTACATGGTTGAATTACTAACCTAAGTAGAGTCCTATTTAGGTGGGGAGTCTTAGAAATGGAAACTCTTAAGTGAGTTCTGTTTATTTAGGAATTCCATTCCAAAAGAAACTTTAAATTCGAACACTATCTAAAGAGGAAGTCTTTGAACTAGAAACTCTAAAAGAGTATTACTAAATGGAAAATCTATTTAAATAGAAACTCTTAATAGAGTTTGCATTGGGAGATTCTGAGGTAAAGGAATTGTCAGCAGTCCTAAATTTAAAGGATCTCTCTATATAAACAGACGGTTTAATTGCAACGAAAGGAGGCGCAATATAGTCTTTAAAGAAAATTCCTAAAACCATTAAAGGGAAAACCTCCTCTAGGCAAAATCCTAGGAATCCCTAAGCAAAAATTGAAAGCCCAAAAAAACCCAGATCAGAACTCTAGATAGGTAATGATCAGACCTTGTACTTTCTAGGGAGATACATGCATGAAAGTAGGAAGAAGAGTAAATCTTTCTCTCATTCTAATCATCAAAAACAATAAAACAAAACTGAGAGATCACTTTTTTCCCACTCAGGAAAATTTTTTGTGCATTCTTTTAGCATCTGCTCCCGTGAGGATTGCAGTGATCAGTCTCCTGGCCGAGTAGCAGTGGAACAAATAGCTGCAACCAACCGATGCCTTTAAGTGGTTAACTTATTGCTAAATGTTGTGCAAGTTGCAATATCCTTGTTGCTAAATCCAGACAAGCTTCGAAAAACAAGGTTATATGGTTGATTCTTTGTTTAATTTATTTGCTTCTATTTCTGTTCTGATACTTTTTTCTTGGCTTAATTTAGTTTCCAGAAGAGAAAAGAAATACAAATATTTCTACAGAGAACTTAAATGTTAGCTTGGCAGAAATTGACAATATGAAAAAGTTCATAATTAAAGCACTCTCTTCAACTCAAATTACTATCTTCTACATTACCTTCAATTCGCCTAGAATATAGTGCTGATTACTTTGGTATGTGGGTTTTTTTGAACATTGGTCAACTTCAAGTGCAAGGAAGTGTATTGAGAATCTGATATCTCTTAATATATCTACATTTTTAAGAGTAATATGTTTTTTCACATAATAAAAATGCTAATTTGAATGTTTTTCGCCTTATGCCTATTGGTCATCTAGTTTATTTTGTACCCATCTCTTGTAATGTGACAATCAAGTATTGACTAGTAAAACAACATTTATTGTTGATAGCAAGTGGTATCCTCAATTTTTGGCGAGTCCCCTGTAATAATATCCCGCTGATATCACATCTGCTTGATGTTGTGATCTGCTGGCAGTGCTATCAGTGATTTATATAGATTTTACCTTCTCAAAATTATGATTGAACTTCTTTTGGTTGATTTTGATCTGCGATTTGATGGTTAATGGCAGGTCTGACTCATGTGACTCGGATGCTTCATATCATTATTACAATAGGAATGATTTGGGTGCTGTTATCACTGTGTTAAAGGCATGCTATGCTTACAGTGCAATTGTAAATGCAATATCCATGTGCTGGGTCACAATTGACACTCCTTCTGCCAATAATCAATCTAGTAATGATATTCATGATGGTATAAAAGAAGACATAACGACTCACATGTGCTCGGAGCCTTCATTACCATCAAGACTTGATGGCTTAAGTGATGGCAGTGCTGGAAGTCTAGCACAGGAGAACTCTGCTTCTTCTGAGCAATTTGAGCCTAAAGTCTCTCAAATTTCAGATGCAGTCCACTTGAATTCAGATACTGCGAATGATCTTGTGACTATGAACTGTCCCATTTCATCTTCTGAACTTCTTGATGAAAAGGTCCATGTTGCTGCCTCTAGTCAACCTTTCTGGGTAACTGACATTGATTGTCCCATGGGCTCCATTGTTCCTTCAAAGCAAGTTATTTCGTCAAAGCACACTGATTTAACTGTGGCGTCAGAGAATTCCATCGATTTGCAAGGTTGGGGATGTATAACTCTCAGAAACAGATCTGGGGCTTGGGAGCTGCAATCTGATCCTGGAAATTACATCAACTATTATGCTTTTGGTCGAGTAGCTTCATCAATTTCTGAAGAGTTAATGGACAAATCACCAGAGGCCAAAAATAATGAGAAGTCTTTGGAGGATATAAAAACAGCACAGCTCAAGGCAATATCTAACAACTCCACCAAAAGTTTCTGCTATGCTTATCAAAGTCCATTTATGGATTTGCAGAAAGAGAACTGTGGTTGGTGCTTTTCTTGCAGAACATCCAGCGATTCTGATTGCTTGTTTAAAGTTGCTAGTAACAAGAACCTGGGAGGCTGTAAGAACAAAGATCTCAAAGTTTTTTTGGACAAGAATCTTGAGGAATCAAGGGGTCAGATAGTTGGATCCCTTTCTGAAAAGAACGTGAAAAGCCACATAACTTCAGCCATGCATCACATTTTATCCATTGAGGGTCGTGCTGGTAGTCTTTTGTCTGGTCCATGGGAGAAGCCACACCATAGCCAACATTGGCGGAAGGCTGTTATGAAGGCATCTGATGTTGCATCATTAAAACCCCTTCTTCTTACTGTAAGTGTTCACTGAAGCTAGTATTTATCCTAAATAAACCTGTTATGTGCTTAAATTGGTCAGGTTCTCATTACTGTTCGATGTGCACTGTTGAAACTGTTCTGTAGCTGGAATTAAACATGCGGCGTGTCGCACTTTCTGTAGAATGGACAAAACCAGTTGATGATGCTCGCGCTATTGTCGCAGCTTCTATTGTAACCAGTCCTGTGCGTAGATCTTCTAGTTATGTTGGCCGTAGAAAACAGGGGAAGAAAAATATTTCTTCTAATGATTATAGCTTTACATCCCTTCGTGCTACAATATCAGATATTTGTTGGTGGAGAGGGAGAAGATTATCACGTCAATTGTTCCAATGCAAGATGTTGCCGCAACCATTGGCTTCCAAGGGTGGTCGGCAAGGTATGGATTTTTTTTCCTTGTGAATGTTATTCTTTAGATTCTTTACAATTGCAAGAATTTGCTGTCCTGGGTTTGATTTTAGTTTAAATGTCACAGCTGGTCGTAGAAAGATTCCGCATATTTTATATCCTGATAGTTCAGATTTAGCCATGAGAAGCAAATATGTTGCATGGCGGGTTGCTGTTGAGATGTCACAAAGTGTGGCCCAGCTCATATACCTGGTAACAAACACTTCTCTGAATTTGATGGTGTAGAACACGGATAAGCTGTGCTGTGTGTGAACTAACTGGAAGACATCAGATAAGTCTTATGGCTTCTTTTTGCATGATTTCAGGCTAAAGATTTTGATTCAAATATCAAGTGGGCAGAACTTTCTAAAACTCGTTCCTGTCCTAAGTTGGCCAAGGAATCTCAGAAGATGTCAAGATCAATGAAAAAGGTTACTATCTGCGGGAAGCGCAAAGAGGGGAAACAAGTTAAATATTTGCTTGATGTTAGTAAGAGAGAGACCATCCCACCTATTGTTATGAAACATGGAGTTTTGCTTGAAGATTCCTCTTCTGGAAGAAAAAGATATTGGTTGAGTGAAGCTCATGTTCCTCTGAATCTTCTGAAATTCTACGAAGAGAAAAAGATGAAGAAAAAGGTAGCACGCTTATTGAAAAAGGCCGATTCTGGCACTCATGATTTAAAGGATTCTGGAGCACATCATGTGAAGGATTCTGGTAAACACCATGTGAAAGAAAGCAAAGGCAAAACAAAGAAAAGAAGACGATCAGAATGGCATTCTTACCTTATATCAAAAGCACAGAAATCCAAGAAACAACTTTGTGGGCACTGCAATAAATATGTATCTGTCAGGTATGAGAGTACATTTCCATGTTTCAGTAATTAGAATTTTTATCCTCTGAACATTTGGTAATTTAACATAGAATATCTATGAAGTATGGATACACCAAACCTGGCCTGGTGTCATGTATCATACACGTGCTTAATACGTGTGGGACACTGATTTGGCATTATCCACTTTATGGTCAACGAAAATGTCTATGTATGATTCATGGTCAACCCGTAACATCAGTGCTCGATTCACAATCAATTCGAATCGTGCGACAAAGTGGTCAATTTACAATATTATTTCATATTTCACGTTATTCCATTCTAAATCTTTTAGATATGTGTTTGGTTGACATTTAGATATAATTAAGCAGTTCTATGACCTCATCTTCAGGTACTTGTTTAGCAATATAGGGATTTTTGATAATGAATGTCAACCTAAGTTCAGTTAGTTCTGATTTTTAGTAAGATATTTGTTTGTAATTTGGATTCAGTCGTGGCTATGGTGACTAGGCAATCTAAGTATTCATAATTCGTATTGTACTAATAAATTGCGTTGAATTCTTCTTATATGGTTACATAAAGCCTATGAGCAGAAGAAATTTTTATTTAAACAATCTTTATCTTTTTAATTGGAAAAAAGTCTAATGAGTGAAATACTCTTGCTTTTTCTTGATTAGGCAGCCTGATAATACAATTGAATTAATGAACATGCTTGCATTTATTATAAATGAATATCTCATTATAATATTTTGTTAGTTGATATATATATATATATATATATATATATATATATATATATATATATATATATATATATATATATATATATATATATATATATATATATATATATATATATATATATATATATATATATATTTGTAAATGAGTTGCCGGCTTAGGTAAGTTATGTGAGATAACGGCTAAAAAATAATGATCACATTATTTTTTTTCCGAATTTTCTTTGGACCACCTTTTAAACTTCTTTAGGATTAAATTTCATGGGTTTTGGAGGTCACCTGTCCTTCCATGAAGTGAATATTAGATGTATTTATGGAAAAATCGTTAATTTTATATTTATTTGATGGAAAGCTAAATTAAAACTAAATCCAAGAAATTGGGTAAGAGTGAACCCGAGGGAGTTGAGATCATAATCCAAAAAAATATTTTGGAAAAAAAAAAAACTGGAGATAGTGGGAATGGCCTGTAGCTTACTATAGCTGTCAGTTTATTTCCGTTATTCTCATATATACAATAAAATAAAAAATATTGTTTGGTTTGTCCTTGTATCCTACTTTTTTGGATTTTGTCGTATGCTATATTCGTGCTTCATAGTATAATATATTGACTACATGTTTTGACAACCACAGTGGGAGGTAGAACTCTTCATCAAATAGAGAACCAAAAGTCTAGCCAAGAAAAGATCTTTAACCACTGCTTCTGCTGATGCACATGTTGTTTATATTATGGAAGTAAAATAATTTTGAAATCTTCAAAAATAAAGATCTTGATAGTCTTACATGCTATCTGGGTATAGGAAGAACTTACTACATGTTGGTACTAGAGATGATGGCTTGCGGAAAATAGTCAACTTAGCTGGAAATTTTCGTTTGGGTGGTGAATCAACTTCAGTTTATTAAAGACTATTATTGCTTGGGTATTACTCTACGAGCATGCAAGGATGATGACAGAAATTTTACTTCAAAAGGAGTATTTTTTTACTATTAAAGTCACTTGTATTCAAAATAAGATGAGCAATGGTGTTAATCTATATTTGTTGGGTTTGATCGGTTTATTTGTTATTTTCATCATTATATGACTTGGTAAAGTTCTTCATTGCGATATAGGCAATAAACGGGGCATTCCTTGCCCAAATAGTGAAGTTGGCAGGCATAGGGATCTACCCCAATTGTTGTGGCCTATTCCCTAGTGAAACTAAGATGAATCTTATAAAGTGCACTACTGTAGCCTTGTAGTAAAGGAGTTATACGAATCACAAACATTACATTCCCGAAGGAATTGAATTCGTGCCTAAGATCTAACATACGCCATCGAGCCTAGGGGAAGCACGCTTCCAATATACTATGTTCCAGCTCTTAATGTTTATGAAATGTTTACAAGTTCCAAGTAATTTAGATTTCTATCTTTTCTCAAATGAGCTTTTTTCATTTAAATATTATAAATATCTTGCTCTTAGAGTAGAAAAAAAACCTTTAGTTATTGGACTGAATGAAACCTGGCATTAGTTTCTCCAGTTCTTTGTATTGAACTGCTACTATGCATCAAACTGTGGTTTGAAGTCCCGTTCGCTGTTGCATTTGACTGTTTCTTTTTCGGTGACATTGTTCATCGGGTTAGGAGAATATGCTTAGAGCACTTTTACTTCAATTTTATGTTGAGATTGCTTTCAATTATTTGTTCCTATCACAAGAAGGATCAATCTCGTAAGATGCATAGACAATCTGTAGCTTATCTCATTGGTACTAAAAAATTAACCATTAACTTTGCACTTTTTGTTATTTTATTTTAATCAAACATATAGCTTTATTATTTCTTTTAACTCCATTTATTTATTATATGGAAGTTGAATACTTGTTGACATTCTCTATCAATTATGTTTTACATGATAACATCATATGAGTGGAAGTGAAAAGGAGACTATGTTATGTTTTGGACAAGATTCTCAGCTTTTCTACTTAAGTTGGCACTCATACCTGGTATAGCATACCTGTACATGTGCGTATCAAATATACGTGTCTGAAGCTCCATTCCAGTTAGGGATCGTTTGTTTCAAAGCAAATGTAAATACGATTTGTAATTCCTTTTGTAAAAGAGAGGAAAATTTTGAACCTTAGGGGGGAACTCCCAATCCCCATGCAAATTAATGGTTGTCATTGAATCAATTATGAATGCATGGGGATTAGGATTTCTCACCAAAATTTATATCTCCCTTCTTCTTTTGCAAATTGCATTTGCATTGAAACAAATGGGAACTTAATAGAGAAGTTTCTATCATTTTCTTGTCTGAATTATCGTTGCAAGATGTCTATCACAGTTTCTTTTCTTATATTCATTTCATATAAAATTTGTCTTATGCTTCTTTTCCTTTTGCACAGGGAGGCTGTTAGCTGCCATCTCTGCAGTGGTATGTATCTTGAAGAAATCTCTACTTATCTTTCATTGTATTGTCAGGCTTTTGTATTAGTATATCTGTATACTTAATTGATACTTCTTTCCTGTTTTATTGGCTGCTGTTGTTTTCTTTGAGCTAATTATTGAGTGCTGTTGTTTACTATGTCTGTTTATATGCGTCCTTCATGAGTAAGGACATCCTGAGGTACATATGATACTAGTTTTTTATTAGAATTTTTATACTTAAGGTTTAATATTTGAGAGCATGGAACTAGTTTGAACAATGAACGTCTTTATTCGTCCATGGTTAATTAGATTTCTTGCACATGCATCAAGTAATCAAAGAATGGACAAATGAAGTTACTATGTTGCTTAGGTCTGTGGTTTTGAGTTTGTGATCCGAACCTTTGATCATGATCTAATCACTTTAAAACCCTTGCACACAATATATGTTGTGTTTGAAGCATCTTAGACTGTAGCTCTAAACAATTTGCTATTTTGAAGCATTCGTTGTACCTAGTTGAGGCGGGGCTAACTTAAAAATTCATTTGGTGGTTGGTTTTTAGGCACTCTAAATAATATAGATCAACTTGACGTAGCTAATCTACATCACTCTCTCTCTCTCTCTCTCTCTCTCTCTCCATATATATATATATATATATATATATCATTTGGTGGTTGTTTTTTAGGCACTCTAAATAGTATAGATCAACTTGATGTAGCTAATCTACGCCACACCTATGCATATGTGTGTGTGCGCGCGCGCGTACGTGCATGTGTGTGTTGATTGCATACGAGTATCTAAACTTTATTAACTTGCAGCATATACGGATATACCATGCTAATGTAAATAACATGTGAACAACTCTGTTCGATATCCTGATGGAATATAAATATGCCATAAATATAACCATAGAAAAGCTTCTTAGTATAATTTTATAAATGATTTCATTGGGGAAAGTCCCATGCCATTTCTGATGTGTTGATGTCTAGTCGGGCATATTTTTCCTCAGAGAATTTCAGTAATTCACTTTGACGTCTATTTTATTTCGTAATGAACCATTTTATTCTTTTTCTTCTTCATCCTTTTATGTATGCGATTCCTTGAAGGATGATAATCATCTGCACTTGGTAGGCCTGAATTTTTTTTTTTTTTAATAATCTTGTGATATTTCTCTCGCAGGTGTTTTCCATAGGAAGCATTTCAGAATGCCAAAAGGTGTCGTAACTACAACATACACGTGCAGTAGATGCAGGGACACAGAAACTATTAATATCAATGAGGACATAAAAAGTGTGAAAGTGAAAGACAAAGAAGCAAAAAATGTGAAAGCTAAAAATAAGGATGGAAAAAATGCCAAAGCAAAAGACAGGGACACAAAAAATGTGAAAGCAAATAAAAGGGGCAAAAAGATTATGAATGCGGTGGATGGGGACATAAGCACTACGAGCACAAAAACTGAGGGCATCAAGTCTGTGAAATCAAATAAGAAGGGCATGAAAAGCAGGAGTGTGATGAATAAGGAGGCAAAAATTACGAAAGTCGAGGACACACGCAGAAGAAGTGAGAGGGTGAGACAAAAGAACATAAGAAGCGTGAAAGTAGAAATTCACGGGCATAAAACAGTGTCAGTAAGGAGAAATATTTCAGAAGGTAAAAAAATAGATAACATACTAAGAAAAGGGAAACATATTTTGTTGAAAAGTAAAAAGAAGTTCAATGGCCAAAAGGGAAGCAAGAAAGGTGAATCTAAAAGTCAGTTTGAAAAAGCTGAGATTGGAATCAGCTGGCATAAGAGGAAGAGATCAGTTGCATTTTATTCGTACTGGCTAAATGGTCTTCTATGGACACGTAAGCCAGTTGCTGAGCAGCAAAGCAATTTTGGAGAAAGAAACATTATTCTTCCTTCTCAACGTACTGAAGACCCAGCTATGAAACCATTTTGCTGCCTTTGCCATAAAGAATACAGTTCTGGAGTTATTTATATTTGTTGTGAACACTGTCAAGGTAATGATTCTTTTGTATTCCCATGCTTATCTGCATTTTTATATGCTTCTCAATATAGGTAGCTAACATGGATTTAAGCATTAAATATTTCTTGAATCCAATATAACCAATGAACATTTTGCTTATCTGATAGTAAACTGCACATTTTAGTTTGGGTCTACTCATTTTTTGATTGAGTGTGTGACTTTTGCTTTCAGAGGCCATGATATTTTCATAAGCAGTATTATTCTATAGCTTTTTTATTAGCGTTTTATTTTTTCTGAATGCAGATTGGTTTCATGGAGATGCATTTTTCCTTACCGTTGATAATATTAATAACTTGATTGGGTTTAGATGTCACAAGTGCCGCATGAGAAGTGAACCGATATGCCCATTCTTGAAAAATTCATTAGTTGGCAATGCTAATTTTGATACAGAATGTGAAATTAGAGCAAGAATTTCGGGTAGTGACCACCAAAATGATGGGGGCAGGCATTGTGACAATTCTATAGTTCGCAAGGAAGACCAGTTGGATGATGGAAACATAGAAAAAGTTTGTGTTGAGCATCAGAAAGACGAGGACAAGAATCATGATGGTTTACCTGAAGATTGTTCAGGTACAATTTGCAGTGAGGATAATTTGGTTGAAGAAAAGCATTGTGGTGGCTCTATGGTTTTCCAGAAAGACCAGTTGGATGATGAGCACATAGAAGATGCTTGTGTTGAGCATCAAAAGGAAGAGCAAAAGGAGCATGGTATTTTATTTGAAGATTGTATGGCTACAATTCACAGTAAGGACCATTTGGTTGATCTGCATAGCAAGAATGTTTCTGAAGAGGAACTTGGCTTGTGCTTTCAAGCTCGAGTAACAAATGGATATATTCTGGGCTATCAGCATGGAAATAATTTGGAAAACTCTCATGGTGGTGTACGTGAAGTTTGTTCAACTATACGCCAGAGTCAAGACTGTATAGTTGAGGAGCAAAGGGACCATGGCATACTCCATCGAGAGGAACCTGCTTTGTGCCTAGAAACCATATCAGCAGATGTGGACAATGTCCAGTCAAACCAGCAAGTGGAGACAAATATTACATCTTATCAAAAATCAGAATGAAATCGAAGTGGAACTCCCATTGAGTGGGAGAAGGGGTGCATAGAATGGCCAAGATTCCTAATTCTGCCTCTTTCGTAATTGTTACTCACAGTGACTCTGTTACACTGGCTCTGCGGATAATTGTATCAGCACCGAACTTGGATTATGTTGATGGGAAAGAAATTAGTTTTTTGGTAGTTACCTTTATTAAAGGGACTTCACTGTTAGATCTTTTGATAGTCTATATCCCTTGTTGGTTGAATATTCCTTCAAGTTAAAGAAAAACCAATGCATGGTTGATGCTTTCCTCATGATTCTTGTTTGATGGCTTGTAATCTGCCTTTTGCTTTGTTTCAGTGCATTGGTTTAATGTATTTGTTGGGCCAAATGAATCAAGCAGCAGAAAATGCTTTCTTCATCTACTTGTTGAGAAGCTTGCACATAGGTGAAGATTCTCTTTTACATTATGTCTTCATAACAAAATCCTGACATTTATGATTTTATTTCCTATCAATCCTATTTACGATTCTATTTCTCATCCATTCTGTTTCTTTCGTCATTACAGCTTCCTCGATCCTATGCTTGCTAAGTTGGGAATAACCCATTAGGGGCCTGCTTTGGGAAGCAATTCCAAGTGAACTTGCTCTTATAAGCTACTAATTTCTCAGACATTGGTGGCTATCTTGATTATAAAGCATACAGATTTGCTGTAGTATCCAAGTGAGTATTGTTCCTGTTGATGCGTCTTTATGGTAATAGAATGTATCTCGTCATTAAGCATGCTCATAGGTGCAGGTTCCTAGTTTACATTTTAATCAAAATTGTTTCCATTTATAGGAAGAGTTCTAATGTGTTTGATATAATACTCCCTGTCAATTAGTCAACGCATAACCTGGGGCTTTTTACTTCTCTCTTAGCTTTTCTTAGTATTTAGTTTAATATGTAAACTCTATGGAAACTTGTAATGTTTAAGAATATGACTTTTTTAAAATAATTTCATGACAAAAAGAATCAATCTGATCATTATGGCATAACTTCATAGTGAGGGATATTTAATTTAATGTTTAAAATAAATATTACGGTAATGTAACGTTTTATCTCTGATAGGTTATATCGCATATAGCGCAACGCGTAACGTAGGTTACGCAATTTTCTATTTATTTAATAAAGATAAATATATAAAACTATATAAAATAAATTTTATAAAATGAAAATTGATTTAAAAATTCTAAAAAAATATAAAACCGTTTTATATCTCAGTATTAATTCTAAATTTCTAACAAGTTTCACAATAATTCTCATATTTATCTTCATAATTAAATCATATTCACATCCATAATTTCAGTTATCATCTAAACAAGAAAACAAGATTTCAAACTTATCTTCAATTATTATCAATATTGTAATTTATATTTTATAATGCTCAATTTATGTTATTTCTAATTGTTTATTTTAGATTAGCTAAGAATTCAATTTAATTAGCAAGTAAAAAATTCAATAATTGAAAAGGAACTATAATAAGTAAATAAGAATGTAATAACAAATTAGGAAGTTAACAATGCTACAAGCAATCAAATAAGCAAATAACAAGTCGTCAAATGAAAAAACTGCAGCAGTTCGTTAACAATCAAAATAAATAATCGATATCAATATAAACATTATTTAAAAATTATTATAAATAACGCAACAAAACGTAATTTAACGTAACGTAACGTAACGTAAAATAACGTAAAAAATGCACCGTTATGGTGCATTGAGTTATTTTCGACTGATGAGTAACATTGGCTTCCTGTTAGGTTTCATAACGCAATATAACGGGTTTCATAACGAATTATTTTCAACATTGATTTAATTTTTGTCAATGTCAAGATCTTCAATGGCTTGTCTTAAAACCTTGATGATTGCCTCTGTTTACTTTCCTTGTACAACAGAGACTACTTCTTCATGTTTTAGTGTCACCAGTAAATTCACTGATCAAATTGTAATTTTGACCAGACCCGCTAGCATGACCTGAATGTGGAACGAAGTTAACAGGTTTTTGTTGTGTAAAATCTGGTTCAGGTAGTAAAGGATGAAGCCATCTGATCCCTGTCAATTTTGAAGGTAATAATATTATAGCAGTGATATTTGCAGATGTATCTAACATTGTCAAATTTTTTTACTGCTAGTGAGATTTGTGTGAAACAGATCGTTCTCTATGCATAGGATCCAGACTTTCTCCCTTACTCTTACTTTCTTCTCTTCATTACTCTTACTTTCTTCTCTTCACTATAATGTGTAATTGAAAATTATATAATCCTCTATTAGTTGGGCTGTACAGTTGTGCCTGGCCTACTATAAGTGGGTTTGGTCAAGTTTTCATGACTGAATCTGTATCGAAAGGGCTGAAATGGGATTGGGAAGAATTTTCTTGCACTCATCTGATTTGACTATAACAATTGATGACTAGAATTTTTTGAGATGTTTTGCGTCTTGATTGTATTAGGTTTAATGCAAGGTTTTAAATATCGGCTGCTACCAATATGCATCTCTGATATAGTATTAGATGCACGCCATAAAATTTATCAAAGCAGATTTCAAGTTCAGCACTAATTGGATGCAAATCTGAGATGCATCTATTATCATGCAACTTTATCCTAAGTAAAACAGTTGCATTTGCAATCTATTTGATTTCCTTATTATAATTTGTGTCTTTTCATGTCGTAAATATTAGAGCTTCTCTGGTAGAATTTTAATTATCTCATGTCTGACTTTGGAAAAGGTAGATCACCCATGATAAGATTGGTCCTCTTATTTATATATATGAGAAGAAGTAGACAATTATATGAGAAGAAGTAGACAATTATAATACTGACCAATTATATGATAAGATTGGTCCTCTCATATATATATGAGAAGAAGTAGACAATTATAATACTGACCAAGAAAGGGTTGGTCCTCTTATTAAAGCATGTTAACTACTATTGTATAATAGAGTATTTATGGTCTTTGCTTGTTTTTTCTTTTTGTGCTCTGAAACCATTTCAGAGTTTGGAAAAAAGGAAATCACCTTAGCTAGGGTTTGGCTCTCATGTTTATATAGATGTGAAAATTATAGACAATTACAGTACCCAAAATACTCTAGTAGGGGAAATGACTGTGGCATTAAGTGATTAGATATATCAATTCAAAGTTTATTCTATATCAGTATTCGACTTTGGTGTGTTTATTGGGCCCTGTGTATATTCATTATGCTTTTTTAGTTGATATGAATAAAATAACATTTTTTCTTTGTCTGTAGCAGCCACACACATACATGTTCATGTATTCGTGTTGTCGTATTTATCTGACATTTGTTTTATATTACTGTGTCCATGCTGCAGCTTATCGTGTCGTGTAGTATCCATGCAACGTAGGCACCTGAACTTTGAACTACAGTATGAAACGTACTTTCCTTATTTACAACAACAACTAAGCCTTTTATCCCAAGTACTTCGGGTAGGCTACATGAATTAAAAGAGAATCACGCCGGATCAATCACATTGATAATTCTTCTCTATTCATTCCTATCGAGTAATATGTCCTCATTTAAACCTCTAGAATTTATATCTTTTTGTATCACCTTCATCTATATTTTCTTTAACGTACTCTCCTTATTTGATAATATCAAATGATAAAAAGGAAAACAATATTTATCAGTTCTTGTCGAAAACTATTCTTTTGAATATTGTTGTATTATGTCAGAATTCTAAGCTACATATGAGATTAGGAGGAACTAGGCTATTTATCTTAGTTCTTTTTTGTGCCTTGCAGGCAGGAAGTTCTGCGGACAGTAAACCATTTGTCAGGTTCTCCTGTCATTGCTTTGGAGTTCATGGTTTGATGATATGTTTAAACTAACACTGCTGACAGTATGTCTTGCTTGCTCGAAGCATCATCAAGAAGTTCTTGTGAAGTTGAAATACTTGTTAACTGATACTAATCCAGTGCCAAGTTAATGTCTTGGATTACCTATACAATTATGTTATTTCAGGTTGATATTGGAAATGTCCTTCAAGTTTTCTTATCATTATATACATTCTGCGATCTCAGAGTCAACTACAGCTTGATTTAACTTGTTCATGCCTAGCACTAGGATCATCAAGTGTCTTCATTACTTGTTAACTTGTTCATGCCTATCTAGGAATTGTATGATTTTAGTAATGAGCTAAACTTCTAAACTCATCTTGTGTTGTACTTTGTGGCAGAAACTGCAGCTGATTTGAGAGTTCACTTTGTTCTAGGTTGCTTAAAGATAAAGCAACCAAAGATAATAAAAAGGTTCTTGAATGGCCCCAGACAAAATAGAAAAAGCTGTATAAATACAAGAGGTTAATTATTATCATTCAGTAGTCCTAGGATATGGCTTACGTTTTTTTATTACCAAAATGTCAATGATATCTCCCTTTTGTTTTACGTGATGACTTGATATCTATTTTAAGGTTTAGGATGGCATGCCAAAACTGGAAATTTTGACTGGTTATTAAAAAGAATACTAGGAAAATTTCTGTGACCATGCTTAAGATTGGGATTGTATCATAAATAAGCTCTCAGATCTTTCTTAGAATTGAGTCTTAGGTTGTGATAGAGTTGATTTGTTATGAAAATATGAGACCAATAAAAAAAGGTTTAGAATTAGTTTGACCGATAAAAAAAGGTTTAGAATTCTAAGTTTTGATATTCATCTTTTGGGGATTCATTTAGAAATATAAGAAATAGTGATGTCCTTGAGCTGTTAAGGTGGTTTGTTCCTTAATTGAGAGTTTAAGATTTAGAATCTTTAGGGGAAATTTATCCTCTCTTTTGCCTCCCTGATTGACCTTCAGGGTCTAATGCAAATTGCTGAACTTTTCTAATTTGAAAGATGGGTTTGGATTTGATAGGAATATTCCACATGATTCTGACTCAAATCAAGTTAGTAAAATCTAGACAGAATTCGATAATAACTTAACCCCAACCAGAATTTAACTCAATCCTTTGGGTCGGATTAATATTAATGTTCAATGCAAGACACTTGGAAGGGTGTCAAACAGGTCGGGTTTAACTTGACCAACCCAACACAAACACAAAATAGCGCATGTGTTTATAATTCAAAGTTTCAACTGGTTTTGGGTGGAAAATTTGGGACATTTTTTCTTTGGGTTTAGTTTGGATTGACCCAATCCATGCCCAACCCGGACCCAATTTTATGTACATGTTATGTGTATGTATTATGCGTGCGTATCATAGGAGAAAGAAAAGATAATACCATCCCTTAACGTAACAGGTTTAAGATTATGATCTTCACTTATACAAGTCTTGCTAATTATTTTTCACTCCATGACGGTGATTTTCTTATTCCTCCAAACAACCGAAGGCTTTGTCTCATTTTACATCTCTGCCCTTTCCATCTCCTAAATTTCCTCTTCCAAATTGTTCCTTTATATTGTCTCAACTCGCTTAAGAATTCTACCAGTTAAGTCTACTCAACTCCGAAGAGACAATCCATACTCATATTGGAAAATTATCCACTTTTAGGAAATAATATATACCTTATTATTATTTTCTGAAATTTGATAGCTATACATTGCGATGATAGTTAAATAACAAAATAACATGAATCATATCAGAATAACTTCCCATACTTGGGCCTAACCTAATTACCTGATCTGATCTGCCAACCTATGCTTATGGATAGTGTTTGGGTGGAGTATTTTATCTACCCATTGGGTTTTGGATGGGTCAAATGAAATATTGGTTTCAGATGGGTCAAATGAGATACTACAAGCTTTAGGTATACAATTGCGTCTAGACTCGCCCTCCAGCATTGGTTCTCATAAACATATTGACCAACTTACTTCTTCAAAGCTACACAATATGAGAATTGGATGTGCAGTGACAACCGATGAACATGAGCATTGAGCGGTTGATACAGGGATGTTCTCAAGTATAGAACTCTTTCTCTGTATATTGGGATCCCCCATCTATTTACTTGTTTTATTGAGAGGTGGATTATAGAGATTTGGATTAATTTTTCCAGAATGTCAACAATCATTTTTGTTTGTGGGAACTGCAGAGGATTAGGATTGTGCCATTCTGGTTTATTTGAATTTATAAGATATTTCCAAATTTTGCTATTTTATTTTGGTTTGGGTTTTTAGGAAGGGGGATTTTAGGATTTATTCAAATCTCACCATTTTTCTTTGTGTTTTTTAGTGTATGGTTGTTTGACGAATTATCGTATCTCACTATTCTTTTAGATGATGGAGAATATTGGGACTTGTTCAATTCTCATTTCTCCCATGTTTAGGCTTTTACATTAGGTTGTTATAGGTTTTAAATTGTATTAGGTTCTACGTTGTCTTTTGAATTCTTTCAATTTTACACACATTAGTCACCTAAACCAATTTTCTACCATGAAATATTTCATATTGGAGGGAGGGATTATTGTTTATTCAATTTTACCAATTAGTCTGTGTTTGAGTTGTTAACTTAGGCTTTCGTAGCTTTTGCCTTTTATTTTTAGCTTTTCACGTGGTTTGTTTTGGATTCTTTGATATCTTTGATATATTAAATCTCCTAAACAATGGGTTGAAATCTAGGTAAATCCTGGTTTCAGTTTACTGATATCAGCATCAACAACAACAACAACAACTAAGCCTTATATCCCAATTATTTGGGGTAGGCTACATGAACCAAAAAAGAATCACGCTGGATCGATCACATCACTTTGATATTCCTTCTCCATTCATTTTTATCAAGTAATATCTCCTTATTTAAACCTCTAGACTCCATATCTTTACGTATTACCTCCATCCATGTTTTCTTCGGTCTTCCCTTCGTTCTTTTAACTTGTCCTACATTGATAAACTCCCCTCTTCAAACTGGTGCACTTGTAGGCCTACGTTGCACATGACCAAACCATCGTAAGCGATTTTCTCGCATCTTCTCATCGATGGGAGCTACACCTACTTTAGCACGAATATCTTCATTTCTCACTTTATCTTTCCTAGTGTTGCCGCACATCCAACGGAGCATGCGCATCTTTGCTACACTTATCTTCTGTGAATGATGTTTCTTTATAGCCTAACATTCCGTGCCATATAATAAAGTTGGCCTAATAGCAGTCCTAAAAATTTTTCCTTTCAATCTTAACGGAATGTTACGGTCGCATAAAACTCCCGTTGCTCTCCTCCATTTCAACCAGCCAGCTTGTATTTTATGGTTAATATCATTATCGATCTCTCAATCATTCTGAATAATAGAACCCATATATGTAAACTGACTGCTCATTTGTATCTCTTGCCTATCCAGTTTTACAGCATTATAGTTTATGGTCCGTCGTTTACTAAATTTACACTTCATATACTCTGTTTTATACCTACTCAATCTAAAACCTGTAGATTCTAATGTATGCCTCCATAACTCTAAATTGGCATTTACCCCTGCTCTTGTCTCATCAACTAAAACAATATCATCAGCAAATAACATACACCAAGGTATCTCGTTCTGAATGGCTTTAGTAAGCTCATTGAATGGCTTTAGTAAGCTCATCCATCACTATAGCAAATAAGAATGAGCTCAATGCAGATCCTTGATGCAATCCAATTGTGATAGAAAAATCACTTGTTAAACCACCATATATTCTGACATTAGCCACTACTCTATCATACATGTCCTTAATTATGTCGATATACTTGATTAGAACTCTTTTCTTTATCAGTGTCTACCAAAGTATCTCTCGTGGAATCTTATCATAGGCTTTCTCTAAGTCAACAAATACCACATGCAAATCTCTATTTCTCTCTCGGAATCGCTCTATAAGTTGACGAAGTAAATGAATAGTTTCTGTCGTCGATCGTCCCGGCATAAATCCAAATTGGTTCTCCGATATTTTAACAGTTTATCGCAATCTATGTTCAATTACCCTTTCCCAAAGCTTCATAGTGTGACACATGAGTTTTATTCCCCAATAGTTAGAATAATTCTGAATGTCGCCTTTATTTTTGTACAGAGATATTAGGGTACTCTTCTTTCATTCATTTGGTATTTTTTAATTTGCCAAATCTTGTTAAAAAGATCTGTTAGCCACCTCACACCAATCCCTCCTAAATATCTCCATATTTCTATAGGAATCTCATTTGGACCAACAGTTTTTCTTGATTTCATCCTCTTCAAAGTCTCTTTTACTTCAGATTCTTTAATTCTGCGCATAATACTACGATTCATATCCTCATATTGAATAGTAAGATCTCCCAAATCTTGAGTAAAACTGCCATTATATAATCTATCAAAATAATTTTTCCATCTTTCTTTAATCTCTTCGTCTTGAGATTAAAGAAATATAATCGATCATCTCGAGATTATATAATCAACTCTGATATCAGCATCAACAGTTTCAGCAATTTTGGATTTGAATATATCAGTTCATGGAATTCATGAGTTTACCACAAGCTTCTACTCAGTGATTTCTTCCTCATTTTTACTCCCCAATACAACACTATCAAGTCAACTTTTGATACTTCAAAACCTCTGATTTTCTGTATTAGCTGCTTAGCTATTAGCCAATCAGCTTGTATTTAGTTGTTATTAGCCAACATCAGCGCATTGGCTGGGTGGATTGGATTAGCACCTGTATAATCCAATTTCATTCATCCTATACATATCTATACTGGCTGATACTTCAAATTTAAACCTTCCCCTCAACCAATTTTAACTGTGTTCAAATCAGCATCAAACTAAAATCTATTTGGACCAGGTGATATGGAATATTTAAACCCTTGTGAGAAGTAATAAAATGTCTCAAAAGAACATGCATCATATGCTGCATATTGAATCAAGTTTCCATCCTATGGTTGTAACTTATTTGATTTCTATGTAAATTTGTCTTTTGTTGTCGTGTTAATTTGCCTCAAAACATCTTATTTCCCATTAATACTGGAATTAAGAGAAAGAAAAAGAGAATTGAAGAGATAATGTGTAGGAATTCTAATTTCTGCGAATTTATCTCTAACAAACTGCTGACTGAATCTTAATCATGACTAGAGATTTGGAGAACAAGCAAATGATTCATCGTGCTTTAGAAAGATCTCAACCCAGCTTATGTTTTAGAATTTTATACTTCAATTGTTATTCTACCTTCAACAAGAACATACACCGTGCCTATAGATAATAATGTGGGTCTTGAGACATGTATATACCAAAACAGTTGTGACTAAGCTGAATTTGTGTCATTGGTCAGTTTCTATGTGTAGTTTTCCATTTTGTGTTGCATGTGAGTGTTGGACTGTAAGATTTGTTTGATTGCCAGATACATAGTTCAAGTGGTGGACTGGAAGATCCATATTGATTCTGGTCCTATGCCTCATCTGCATCTGAGGGGCCTTATGTGTGTGGATAATGAATTGTGTCTTCTCTGGGTATAATATTGAGCACCTTGGTGGGGTGTGATACAATCACAACATTTGTTCTACTGTATATGTTGGCTGTGCTATTGTTGTAGAGAAAATCTGTCTCCTGTAAATGAACAGACGGCCTCTTTCTTCGTTCTTGTCAATTTTGGTTCACTGTAATTTATGGCAGCTACTGCATTTGACAGATATACTGAACTAAAAGTGATTGTAGTCTGGTACTTTTGCTGTCGCTGCTGTTGCCCACTTCAAATGCGGTAGCTTAGTGAATTTATCAATGAATTATTACTGTGTGTGGCATTAAGCATGTTAAGCCATTCCTTGGTGTTCTGGATATTCTGCCTTATGCATTGTAATTCTCTTGCACTTCATGTTTGTGTGGGTGGGTTTTGAAAGCATTCAGATTGGGTTTTCATTTACAGAAATTTGTTCCTTGTGAAATTTGGTGCACCGTACCGAAACAAATTTTTTTATTATTTGTTTCAAGTATCGAGTTTGTCGTATGGTTTGTCTAGAAACTGTAAGTGGTTACAAGCTGATGTGCATTTGCTTCTATGTTGTGGGCAGTTTAGAAATTGGAAAGGATGGTTACTTGCTGGTGCGCATTAGACTAGACAGTTTGCTGCATTGCCTGCAATACTCAGCTTGTTTACTGTT
The DNA here is from genome assembly GCA_036321105.1 of Dracaena cambodiana. Taxonomy (NCBI): domain Eukaryota; kingdom Viridiplantae; phylum Streptophyta; class Magnoliopsida; order Asparagales; family Asparagaceae; genus Dracaena; species Dracaena cambodiana. The sequence goes on from JAYEPQ010000018.1 coordinate 34,182,130, forward strand.
TTCACTGCTTATCTATGTTGCTTGTTATGTATATATGGCAAATTGGCAATAATAGTCGGATAGTGAGAATCTATTCTAGAATATACAGGTTAGTCTGCCTGGTAGCATCCTGTGCTCCCAAAGAGAATGGCTTTAATTTGTGAGTCCTAGGGATGTTGACCAGGAAATTTAACTTGGATAATTAATCACTGGAGTATCATATTAAAGAAAAGGTTGTAGAATATGCAGTAACTCTGTAATTCTTTCAGCCGGACAATTTATACTTTCTTGAATTCTTTCTAAGTCAATGAAAAGAGAGCGACTGCTTTGGTCAAATGTAGCTACCTAAGATTGTTATTCTTTCATTGCTTTGTGATTACAGGGAATAAAATTGATGGTAAAAGATTTGAGCCTGTTTGCAAAAAAAATTCTCAAATTCGAATATGCAAGAATCAGCCTCAGCCTCAAAATATTGATTATTGGCTCATGGTACGGCCCTATACTTGAACGGGAATGCTGCATCATCAGGCATCCAGATCCGTTTACAGATGGAAACAAATTGAGCGCAAGTTTTTCCCATTGGTTTCTATGATTCTTCTTGCTTTAGCATGAAATATTTCATCAGCTCCTATGTAGCTTTGTGAATCCCATGGAACCCAATCACAGAATCTCTGGACTCCTATGGTTGTGAATACATTGTGATCTGATCTTCTTGGTCCAGAAAACAGAATGCTGAGTTGTGGGTTAGTCCTTGTGATGAGAACGGGCACTAAATCTCCAACACAATTTCTCGTACTCCATACCTAATCATCCTGTATTCAGGAAATTTTGCCCAATTACATTATATGGTAGCAAAAAATTTTACGACCTCAAACAGTTTGCATTTGGATCCGTTGGATAATTGGCACTCAAGAGATTCTAATTTGCTACGTACTCATGCGAAGCACAGATCTCTCCACCACGTTATACCACAACACCAGAACCAGAAGGCAGAACAGACCTCATCCAATGGACAATGAGCAACAGCATGAGGACACAGGCCTTGGAAACATATATTTCACTTCAAAATAGCATAAATCAAATTAAATTATATAACGAGTTGACAAACTCTCAGATACACGGTAGCCCACAAAGTAAGATTCAGGATAAATTTCGCAGAGTGGCTAAAAGCCCCAGTTACATCCAAATAAACTGGCTCTTGCCCAAGTGTACAGGAGAACCACAATTAGCTTATTTATCAAGAGCACTGGCTCCACAACATTTCAAGGAATTCTCAGATGATCAAAGAGTATCCAGCTCAAAATAAAGCAGCTAGAAAACTACAAATAGTCATAAAAAAAAAAGGCGTTGCGTCGCCTGTCCTTCTACTTAGCCTGAGGATGAGAAGCAATAAAGTCGACAGCCATATTGATGGAGCTGATCTTGTCTGCTTCATTATCAGGTATCTCAAATCCAAATTCTTCTTCTAAGGCCATGACAATCTCTACGGTGTCCAAACTATCGAGGCCAAGATCGTTTTGGAAATGAGCATTTGGTGTGACCTGCAATCACCCACCATATGAGAATTGGAACATTAGAGAAGCAATCATAAGTTGACTTCTATACTTTGAGACAGTATAGGGACTGAACCCACATGGTAAGATATATACATGATGACTAAGCATGTCCTTATCATGATGGTCCATTATCCATATATTTAGGCACATTCATATGCTAAAAATATAAACGTTAGTAGAAGAAATACTACGTGACAACACATAAGAGTTGAAGGTGCACTACTTAATGATGCATCACTTGATGTCTTTTATCATTGACTGTATACCTTACATAACATCAGCAATCAAACATGAAAGCGAATCATTTTCCATGGCAAATGTCATATTTATCACCCTGCTGCTAGGTTGTTTCTTTTGTCCACATAACTATTGAACACCTTTGTTAAGTGACCTTAAATTGCAAAACCAATAATGTAGTTTACAAGCACCTACTTTTGGCTATTTTATTTCCTCACCATGATCTTTTGACTGGGAATTTGACACAAAAAAAAGATGCTGGTTTTAGGTTGATAGCCATAAAGTTAATAAAACTCTCACTGGCCCTAATTAGTAGGGTTGTGTTCTCTAGCTGAATATACTTCTGACGCAAAAAGATTTGCTTACATAATGATGGCAACTACTACTAGAACTTACACTTGGAACCATCAAAATAAGGGTGTAGGAACAGTAGGATGCAATATGCAAGTATGCATATGACATTCTAAATGCTTGAGCTCGAGCTTGCGAGTGGGACCAAAAGCACCCACTTCTTTGCCAGAAGAAGCATACAGCAAAAGAAACTATACATGATTTCACGAAGCAAGCATCATCTATCAGCATTTACATTTTCGGATGAAAAATAACAATATTTTCCAATTGGAAGTGAATCCTTAAATGAGTTCCATGGGCTTTTGAGTTTCGATCGAACTAGTGAATAAAAACTGTAAACAGGTTTAACTACACTACTGTTGCACAGGCTTATCAGGAAGATTGGTGGTATGATATTTTAACTGCCTACCTCAAAAATTTCAATTATGAGATGTTTCAACCAACAAAACAATGAACCCTGGTCTTATAGTAAAAAGGTTCGGAGGAAATCATCAAATAAGACCATATCCTATATAGCTTTATTGCCATTATAAAATATCAGCACCATGAACAATTAACATTTCAGAGTGCTGCTCTCTAAGAAAGGAGAATGGTCCTCTCACACAAATGGAGAAGAAGATCCCGCTAGCAGAGCATGAAGATTTGGTGTAATGGCTTTGTTATTGCTGTTGCTGTTGCTGTTGCTAGTCATAGACATAGATATTGCTTTTAGCATGTACTTTTAGCTGATCGGTCAAGCAACATAAATCTTTGTTCCGTGTCTCTGAAGGCTGATATCTTTCAACTCCAATGAATCTCATCCTTTTTGTGGGATTTCTGTTGGCATTTATTATGCATGTGCCTACCATCTTCATTATCCAGTCACAGGAGCAGAGGAAGGTGGGCAATGGCCAATTCTTTAATACGGTTCAAAAAATCTCTCCTCTTGTTGATTCATTCTTGCTTTGCAATGATAACAGGAGGAGGAGAAGATGAAAAAGCAGACAAAGCCAAAAAAAAAAAGAAAAAATAAGAAAGAAGAGGTTGCTAGCTGTCAATAGTGCAGGAAGAAGAAAAGAAGAGGAAAGAATGGGAAAGAAGAAAAAGCCAGTGAGATGAGAAAGAAGAAGAAAATGAGAAGGGAATACGTCTAAATACGTGTGAGATCCATGTAAGCATTAAAGATACCACCTCCCAGCTCCTGGGATCACTAATCATCTTGAAAACATTAGTTATCATTTGTTATAGGGTAAATTATGGATCACACCCTTCAAGTATGTCAACTCTTGCCCTTATAGAAAAGTACGAAACTCTCATCTTACACCTCGCTATTCGCCTTGAACCCTAACAATAATCAATACAAGCTAAAATCTGTCGATTTTTTTAGTACAATAGCCCTTCATATGTTAGTGGGCATTGTAATTGATCTCACCATTGAGTATGCAAAGGGATGCAAATTACTAGTTTTATATTTTAGGGGTGATAAGCATAAAAATGGGCATACTTGAAGAGTGATATCCACAACTTACCCTTTTTTGTATATAGTATGATGAACAGTTAACAGGAAGTCATTCTTAGTTAGGATCAACTGATTGGATTGGGTAGCTGACAATTCACATGTTTTTAACCTAGTTCATAAAGCCCTACATCAATACCATTCTGTTTCCAATATGCACAATTTTAAAAGAAATCCAAATCTTAAATTTTATTTTAGAAAAGGACCAAGTTCAAATTATTTTTAAAAACCAACCAAGTGGCCATGTTGGTTGTTTACTATGCTTCACAATACATATTTTCATTAACTTTGAATTTCCAAATCCTAATTCAAACATTCTAAAAGAGCTCTTCGGTACAATCACAAATTCAGATAGAGCCTAACAATAACTAAACCTGATTCACGATCCTATAGCTCAGCCTAATTTATGTGAAGTCTAACTTATAACTAAGTCTAATCCATACATCTAATTCTATGAAATAATCTTCCTTGACCAGACTTTCTCCTTGATTGAGACATGTTAATGGACTTTGGATTCTTTTTTCACTTTCTTACCCACCATTGCCTTCAATTTTGAATCTTGACCCATCTTCTTTCTCGCAATATTACCGTTTGCCATTTAGCATCTAGACAATTTTATTAAATAAAGTCCATTAATAGTTACTAATATAAACCAAATATTTTAGTATTTGAGAGAAGAGATTAGGATCATGCAATTTGAATTTGATAATAGGTTAGGTAAAATGAGGCTATGTAAAATGAAAATGAGCAAGTTTAGAAATTTGGTTGTCTAATAAAATAATATAAACTTGGATCTTTTTCCAAAAAAAATAAAATTTTTTTATTTTTCTAAAAAAATTATCCCTCCAACCTTATTTGTGTGTTAACCCCAAAATATCAATTAGGAAGTGAACCAAGGAAGTTAGGGTGATAAAATGCATCATGTCTGAGTCATTTTACGCTATCTAACTGATAACGACGAAAAATTATAGAATAACGAAAGATACCTAACTAGAGAAGACTAGACAACATGCCATGTGCCAAGTTAGAAATAATGATTGCATCATGGTGTACTTGACGATATCAAATGACTGAATGATAAAAAAAACAGGTTCCTTTATCAAGAGTGGACATGTAACAAGTTTCATGTGAGATACTCTTGGGCATTGATATAGCAAAAGTTTGAACTTGGAAGCTTCCATAAAAACTACTAACTGCATTTAGATTTCAGACTGTAGAACTATGCCTTAAATGAGCTTTTAAGGGATCCTCCTGCCTCTTAGCTAAATAACATATAAGCATTGTTGGATCAATTAACTATTGAACAAAAACTGAAATAGAGAGGCTAGCCAATGAAATCTACAAAAATTATAATTAGAAAATGGCATATTAGTCAGTCAATGCGAACTATTGGTCCACCACTGCTTTGAAAACAAAAAGACTCTATACTCTTTCTGGCTACTTTCATTCCTCGTTAGTATTCCTCCTCAAGTTCTGCAAGATACCGACCACTGAACAGCTAACTATTGGGAGCTATATTAGTATTTGACCCTAAACACCTAGTTTATAGGAAAACGCCTGCTAAATGAACCTTCTCATCTATCCACAAACAACTCTGAAAGTAGCATTGAGCCCACACTTTAAAAATTCCCAAATAAACTCCCTTCCAGACAAATAAATCATAAGGAGCTGAGCTTCACTTACAAATGCACCCAGGCATGTAGCGCAGTCATTGGACATTTTTTTTTGTATCCTTCGCGGTCAATCTCTTCTTCAAAAGCTTGCCGCAGAAATGGACGTGGGTTGGTTTTGTTTGATTTGTTTAATTAATTACGGTCTAAGAAGTCATCAACCTTCAAAAGCAAGCATCTTTAACGGTTTAATCCTCAGCCTCTTTTCTCTCTATTATTACATTTGAATCGCTCACGGTAATAACTCAACAGAGCAAAGGTATAAAACTATTGCATATCAAATTGGAGAACCCAAATAAAAAAGAAACAATTTTAACTAAAGAAACCAAAACCCTAACACGCCAAGTAAAATCATGACTGTCAAAAGTTCGACTTTTCGCAATCGAGAAGGTACGGAGCCCTAATTTCGTGATAAAAAATCGAAACTTTTTTCGTGGAGGTTGGTTGGATTTTTATTTTTTATTTTTACCTTTGAAGGATCGACCTTCTGGAAGTTTTTGACGACGGTGATGATACGATCGGCGACCTCGGACTTGTCGAGGAACGATCCCTTCACCTCGGCCGACAAGCAGCGGCGGAAGAGGAGGTGAGAGAGGGATAAGGTCACCGGAGGAGCAGCGGATCCAAGCACCGGCCTCACCCTCAAGTGCTTCAGGAGTGCATTCCTCGCCGCTGCCGCCGCCATCGAAGTTTAGAGAGAGAGAGAGAGAAGAGAGAGAGAGACAGAGAGAGAGAGAGATTTTTTGTGATTTTTGCACTTGCAGCCCTTCTCCTTTTGTGCCCGTATCATCACCTTATTGCTACGTGCGATGCACATGCAATTCTTTTCTTTTTTTACTTTTTTTTAGAGTTACTAGATGCACCCCAATGTATTTCTTAGTGTGCCAAAGTTAGAAAAACAATAATTTTTCTTCCAATTTTTGGAACTCAATAAGAAAAATATAGGATGCATCTAGTAACTCTTTTTTGTTTTTTCCATCATTGATTATGCAAGTCCATCATTTTACTGTTGTTGTTATTTAAATAGTGAATATGCAATATCATTATTTTCCACCAATATATTATAGTGTAAATTTATATATAAAAGATAATTAAATTTAAAAAAAATGAAAATATTGCATTTCGCATGGCATTAGACTTTTTTTTTCCTTTAACATCTGTCTCTTTTGCTAGAAATAGTCTTCCTTTGATTTGAGATTTCTATTTTAAGAGAAAATTTAAAAATAAATATTTCATACTAACCAAACATTAAAAGAAAATCAATTTTCACTTTTTTTTTTTATCTTTCCTCCTTCCCTTTCTGTTTTTTTTTTTATTTCATTTTCTTTCAAACCAAATACAGCTGAAGGGGATTAAAAAAAAAAAGAAAAAAGAGGAGAACTTTCTTGAAAATCTTGAGGGATATGACAGGGAGAGCTTCTAATGGAGCACACCATTTTTCCAAGTGAGCCCACCCAATAGTGTCTTTTCTTACTAGTAAAAATGGTGTGCTCCTTTAGACACTCCCATGACAGGGAGATGAGGAGACGGGATAAGCTTCGATTATCAGATAATATATATATTTTTAATTAATTTTCATCTCTCTCTCACTCGCCCAAACTCTCAGAGACCCATCTTCTCCAGTGCCAGTGCCAGTGCCAGTGGCAATGGCAACGGCGACAGTCTCGCCACTCGCACTATCATTCCCCATGCTCCACTCCTCCTCTCCTCCTCCTCTCAAACCGACCCCATCATTCTCCCCCTCTCCTCCTCCCTCCAAGAATCGCCGCTGGTGGCGCGCTGCTCGGCACCCGCCGCCGCTTGTGCGTGCGGTGGCCGCCGCGGAGTCCGCTGCCACAATCGAGTCCACCAACGGCGCCATCACCAGGCAGAACAAGGGCTCGGAGAGCTCGAGCTATGGACGGCAGTACTTCCCCTTGGCCGCCGTTGTCGGCCAGGTACGCTCATTTCTGAAATTGGGTGGATTTTGTTCAAATTTGAGAATAATGGATATTTGTGGGGGCGATGAAGTCTTGGGATTAAAAAAAAAAGGTTCTTGTTTTTTTCCTCCCCATAAACAAAGGCCGTAACCATCTCTATGATTGCGAGAGGTTCGAAATTTGGGAACTTTTTGAGTCTTGAAATCTTCATGTTAGATAACCTGTGTACCCAAAAGTTTAATGTTCACAACTAATAGGTTTTAGTTTTTGTGGCGGGGACAAGATAGAATACAAAGGTTTTCATTACCTTTCCTTTGTGCAAATTGTTTGCTTTTGTAGGATGCAATCAAGACAGCTTTGCTTCTTGGAGCTATAGACCGTGAGATTGGAGGGATCGCCATCTCTGGTAAGCGGGGGACTGCAAAGACGGTGATGGCTCGCGGATTGCACGCTATCCTTCCTCCTATTGAAGTGGTTGCTGATTCAATATCCAATGCTGATCCCATGTGCCCTGAAGAGTAAGTCTATTAATTTGTTCTCCTCCGTATGAATTTTGGATTTGCTGACACATTTTTTATTTCTGCATGACACTTAAGATGAAATAGTGCATTGATTATAAATACAGGTACAAATTGTAATACTAAAAAGAGATCAAGGTGTGTGTGCAAATGAATTAGCTTCATGTATCTGGGTTAATATTGATTGTATGTTAATCCAAGGAAAGTCACATAAAATGGAACTACCACTCTGAGAAAAATAATAACCAGAAGAAATCTGTTAGATTTAGCTCTACATAGGTATAAGTAGAAGTTATATATTCTTTGAGAAAATAATTTTAGTAAATTGGATCCTTTAATGCATGGGAAGCAACGAGGCTAAGCAAAAATAACGAACTAGTGAAAAAATATGCGTCACGCCCCGCTCCCGATATACGGTATATGAGTATGTGTAGCAGTTACCAGCAATATATTCGGTTTGAATATGTTAAAGCCTCAATAAATTTGCCACAATAATACTCAGTAATTACGATAGAAAAATTCAACAGAATTTTGACTTTTCACTTATTGGAACGAAATTTAGATACAATTGAAACAAAATACAATAAAACTAAACGAAAAGAAGTAGGGAATCACTAATCCATTATTGGGCTTCAACATGATATTTAAAATACACCAGATTCTGTATCAGTTTTGGTTCGTCCATCGGAAAGTCTGGATATGTATACTCAGGTCGTCAGATTGCGACCAAAATAAAATATGTAGAAAGAATGTGAAATATAACGATTATGTCTAAACATAATAATTATACAAGTTTTAAAAAATATGTAATGAGATGTCTATAATAATTATGTCAATTGATTTAGATTATCTTAATGTTATTTTAGTAAAGTCAACTCTATAATAGGGGTATCTTTGTCTAGGATATCATGTAATTGGAAAAGCTAACTGATGGGATACCACTGTTTCGATTATTTCCTGTACAGACACAGAAAATAGTCATACGGATTGTTTGGTGCTGAGTCGGATATGTCGTCAGCCAAACAAGAATTATAGTCAGGTATGATCTAGCAAATCATCACGCACCCATGGTGAGAAATATTTAGTTGTGCAACTTAACAAGTTTACAGCCGAAATAGAGTATATTTCCATCATTTAGTTTCTCCTCCAACCTAGTGTCATTTAGATATAGTCTATGTAGGTCTAAATTTTAGTTTTCGTAACTTGTATATTGATTATATCAGGTACAATATTTCAATTGGATTTTATTAACAATATAATTTATAAAATCTCTTTAGTTTATACTTTATTCAATAAATCACAATTAGTTATATCCAAGAGTTACTGATTTGTGGTATCATAAATATATCGGCCAGACAAGTGTATGGATGCTAGGAGTTTTTTCGTATGTTGCACGTTCCTTAATTAGAGAACCAACATACAAGATTACTTTTCTAGACACCGATACAAAATGATATCGCAAACATTATTTTTTCACGATTATAGCCTTTTCATGATTTATTAAAAATCTAACTATATTTTGTAATTTAACAAGTATTCTTTTAATTTCTAACAATATAAAGAAATAACAAGAATGTCAATTATTGTAGTTATAATAACAAATTTATTTTCTGCAAATAGATTTCTAACAACATGAAAAATTAATATTTGTAATAACATATTTATTTTCTACAAATTAGATGATATAATTGGAATAATATTTCTATGAAAAAACTGGCATGTTTAGTGAGTCTAAAAGAACTCACCTGGATATCATTTCCCGATGTCAATCAACGGAGCAATTTACACATTAAAAATATTCTAAGAATATTAAAAATAGATGAATATAAGTTTAGATGATTTTTAGAGATTTTTCAGTATTTTTATAACATACTCAAAATTGACTTTAAAGTTAATTAATCTTAGCGGGTCTGAAATTAGGAAATGGGTTTGAATCCATCTTATTGGATTTATAAGATGGTGTATATTATTTTTAAACCATTATATTTATTGGGTAGTGGATAAACTAGTCTTACAATCCAATAAAATAATTTAACTCAATATGGAAAAGAAGGATAATATCTTACTTATTGACAAAAGGTGAGATCTCAAAGTATAGAAAGTGGAGGAAGAAGGTGCTCTTCATCGGCGAAGTAGTGGCGCTCCGGCGGTGGCTCCTATGGGCTCTAGAGGGTGGCTACGGTGAGATGAGAGGAAGAGAATTTTAGAGAATGATTTTTAGAATTAGAATGAGTGAAATATATTTTGGATTGAGTGAAATGTATTTTGATTTAGAGGTTTATATAGGATTAGAATTGAGAGTTTAGAATATGAAATGTTTTAATTTAATTTAGAGATTTTAATTTTAGAATTAAAGTTGGGAGTTTCATTGTTGAATTAATGGAGAAAATGAAAAGTTTAGAGTTGGAGAAGATGAAAGGTTTGGAAAGCTAGAGAAGGTGAAAAGGTTTGTAGGTTAAGGAAGATTAAAGTTTTGAGAGTTAGAGAAAGTGAAAAGTTTTTAAGGTTATAAAAAAATATGAAGGGTCATATTGGTTATTTGATTATTATTTTTTTTTATTGAATTATTTATGCCTATAAAAAATAAAGAGTCATTACAATGGTAGATGTCTAGTTGGTATCAACATGCATTTCCACTTCTTGCCGTATGTTTAAGATAGCAAGTGGAGAAATGATTGAAAGTCGTTCTCAAGAAGCATGCTAGTATTAGGCAGGCATGGGGCACAAGTTGAGCTCAAAGCTTGTATTTTTTAATAGTGTATGTAGATAACACCCTTATATCCAAATTTTGACTAAAATAATGAGACAACATCCATAAGTCTCCTCAGTAGGATGGAATATTGAATATTTACCTATCTGTGTTTTGTTCCAAGTTGTAACACTCTAGCAAATAGTTGATACACATGCGTTTAAGATATCTAGCTAAGTGCATCTAGAAACTAGATTATCTTGCAATCATGTCCTCACATTTCCAAGTCCATCTGATGCCCAGTTATTGACAGGAGCATATCTTGATATCTATAGAATAAATTTGTTTAATACATTCCTCTCATGGATAATTCACAAGAAACTGCATCTCTGCCAAGCTTGTTTGACTTCATGGTGCTAGCAGAAAACTATTGAACAACTTTCCAACTTGGTTGGATAACATGAACAATCTTTGATAGTTGAGTTACGTTGGACGGTCTTCATCATTAGCGATATCATGGAGCATGTGGTGCCTATTCGAGTAGTGGAGTTCATCATGGGCTGCCCGTGCTTATATGATCATGGTGTTATTTATATAGATCAAGAGTCTACAAATTAACAATCGACTGATAGCAACTTACACTTGTGTCCGAAGGAGACCCTAAAAAGTAGAGATTCACTATTTATTTCATTTGATGAGGTAGAAGGTCTAAGTATGCATTTAATATTAATATTTTGCCTCAACATAATGTTTTGATTGGTTTACATTGTAACTGTCCCAACCTTTCTTTCGAACTTCCTAAACTTTAGCCACTAAAATCTTATCTGCTAGCTATCATTTATAACTTTTTATTAATCTTAGAATTTATGTGCAGATCAGCTTTAATTAATTTTAATTAAAATTAAGCTTCACATATACAAATAAACTTTTCCAACTTTTTTATAAACATCTCAACTGTTATCCACTCTCTATGAGTGGCAAGATCGAGATCGGATTTTACATGATAATTTTGCTTTTTTTGTTAAAATCTAAATCCGATGACTTATTCACAACATTTTATATCTATACCCATTTTAGTTTGATACAAAAAGAAAACAAGAAGTTGACATGCAATGTACTGTCACTCTTTACATCTTCTTAATTTAATTTTTGTTGGAGAAATCAACACGCTATAAATTTTCAATTAAAACGCCTTCTTTTATTACTTAGAAAGAAACCCTTGCGTTATACCTACATGTCATTCTAGATTTCCCTCCTTAAACATGAGAAATTATCATCTTCTCACTTCAAATTACTTAATTAAAATAAGGAATATATATATATATATATATATATATATATATATATATATAAGGTCCATTACATTTTCTGCGCTCCCCCCCCCCCCCCCCTCCCCAACAAAAAAAAAAAAAAAAAAAATCGCAAAACCCCAACACACACACACAACGGAAATCCCGTAGCTCTATCCCGTTTGAATGCCTTACGTGCAAGCATATGAGATCTTTCTTGCATGGATACTCTATAAGAAGGGCATAGTGATCTTTGTTGCATGGATACTCTATAAGAAGGGCATAGTGATCTTTGTTGCATGGATATACTCTATAAGAAGGGCATAGTGATTGGTTATTTAGATATTTATTATACAGATAACTGTGGGTATATGTTGAATATTTTGTAAAATTTATAATGTATTGTAGATGTATTGGAGATGCATAATGATGTCTAGAGGTTAATAACTTAATGCATGAATCATAGGGTTCATAATTCGGTTATGATTTTATACAAATTGCCCACTTGAGTAATAAAGGATTCAAAGTATCATGTCTGTTTGGTTATTATTCATTTCTGTAACTTTGAAGTTTATTTTGTTATGTATGCCTACAATGTTTTACCTAGCACTTTACTGGTAAAAATACATGTGTGCACAGCTGCATATAGTTGTGTCCACGACGTGTCCATATCTTGAAGTGTTAGGAGTTGTTGTATCCACATATTCGTATTATGCCATATTGTATACTGGTGCAACATGGAACCATTTCCTTCTAATTTTTAAAAATATTGAAAGGTGCAATGAAACACTATGTAGTTAGTATGAGTCAAGTGATGGATAAATTACAGGGCATCTAGTGATTTGTCAGTTTGTAGAAGTATCTTATTGTCATACAAACATATTTGCCGACATATGCTTGCAGATGCATCTTAATATTGTTACCTTAGGAACAATCCATGCTTGCACCTTCTTCATGCCTTACAACTTAGCCATATCTTATACAAAAGGGCCAAGCTTATGGTGTAGCACCCTGGACTAAAGAATAGTCCCATCAGATATGAGACCAAAAGTAATGTAATTTATTTAGATTTTCATGAGTAGCTAAACTTTTTGGGAGAGAACCCTGCAGTTAAAAACTAACAAAAACTAATAACTAAGCGCTCTCGGGTGTGAGTAGTCCTAGGATGGGTGACCTCTTGGAAAGCTTTTGCTCAGGACGTTACATAAGGTAAATTCATGTTGTTAGCTGGCTAGTAAGCAATTCTACTGTGTTATCTCCTGAATCAGTTACAGTGAGTCTAGTTTCAAGTTTTGTAGAATAACAAATTTATCCTAAATCTTGGGCTACTTGCTGATACACAGAGGCCATCTAAATCCATTGTTTCTAAGTGGTAATATGAAGGTTATTGGATATAAAACTATTGTCCTAGCAGATCCTGGACCTTTTGATTGCTGTACAGAAAGTAATTGTCACTGCTTATTTTATGAGTTTTGTTTATTGTTTCTTTTAGGTGGGAAGATGGGTTAGCTGAACGTGTAGAGTATGATTCTTCTGGTAACGTGAAGATGGAAATTGTGAAATCACCTTTTGTTCAGGTATAGCATATATAAATGAATTCATAGTACTAATCTATCATCGTGAACTGGTAGATAATGGTATTCTCTTGATATGCCACAGATTCCACTTGGTGTTACAGAAGATAGACTAATAGGATCTGTTGATGTTGAAGAGTCTGTAAAATCTGGAACAACAGTATTCCAACCGGGGTTACTTGCTGAAGCCCATAGAGGAGTATTATATGTTGATGAGATAAATCTTTTGGATGAGGGTATTAGCAATCTACTTCTGAATGTTCTGACTGAAGGAGTTAATACTGTGGAAAGAGAAGGAATAAGCTTCCGCCACCCATGTAAACCACTTCTAATTGCTACTTACAACCCTGAGGAAGGATCTGTACGGGAACACCTACTTGATCGAATTGCAATAAACCTATGGTACATCTAATGATTATTACCGTTCACAACCTCTATCAACATTTTAGATGCCTGAATCTATCTACTGGATTGACTGAGATGATCTTGTTAGTTTCCAATGGAGAGATGTCAATGTCCGAAATAAGTGGAAATTGTTTTATCTCCTTATTCTTAACTTCTAAGAATCTTTCTTATGCAGCGCAGATCTTCCGATGAGTTTTGATGACAGGGTGGCAGCTGTAGAAATTGCAACACAGTTTCAGGAATCCAGCAAGGAGGTATTCAAAATGGTAGAGGAAGAAACTGAACTTGCTAAAACTCAGGTAATTTTGCAACTCAAGTGATACCTAATTATTTTCTTTTCTTATTTTTATTTTTTGAGAATAAGGACGCAACCTAATGCATGGGGGTTTGAACCCCATATGCCATGCTCCCTGCAAAGAGATTCTACGACCGTGCTACAGTGGCACTTGCTTTTTAACTAATTAATTGAAAGCGTGGCGGATATGCAGCGGATGCTCATGACAAAGTTTGTATGTCTTTGTTTATACTTTATAATGACTTTATAGCTGCTGTATAGGCACAAGTGTTAGGGTGCATAGGCATAAATGCTAGATGTGACCTCTGGTTATCCTTTTTTGCACAGTTTCCATTTATGCCCCTCCTGGAGCTTTCGTTCAGCAATGGATTGAGAAAGGACGGATTAAGATTAGGGACGTAACTGGGATCTAGGTGTTGCAATGACCAACATAAAATTAGGTGTACTCAAAGTTTATGTGGGGATGAACCTGGAAATCATCAATTCCTTTTTTATAATTTGCTTTTTTGCTAATTCATCCGAGGCTATTTATTTATACTTTTAAAAAACAAAGGGAGATGCATTAATATTACATCCAACACCCCCCACCAACGCAACCCCCCTCAATTCCCTCAGCACCTCACACACACATCTAATTGCACTACCCTACTTCTTCCTTCGTATTTGAAAGGTATAAAAATCCTTGGCTGAATTAGCTCAAAAAAAATCAGGTAAATTTATATCAGATTAAATTGTATTAATTGGCATTCTGAAAACATAATTATAGGCTTAGTTAACTCTGAAATTCTAAATATATATGCCAGAAGCAGATATTATAAAATTTTTAACTATAAAATTTCAGTTATAGATTTTAAATTGTAGACCGTAAAAGCCCTTGTATCATTGAAAATGTATATAAAAGGAAGAAAATGGAGGAGCAACATACGAACATACGTAGCGCCTCACCATTGTTTGGTTTGTTGATTGTCATTATTGGATACTATGACGAAAACAAGAATATAAGTGGTTTTCAGGATAGGGAGAGATGAATAATATTCTTAAGCTGCCCCCATTAGTCGCAATATTATAGAAGGCAAGGAAGAGGCAATGCATGGTGAAGAGAAATAAAAAAGATTAGGACAATAGCCCTCCAATACTTAACTCTCATTTAAAAACGCTACCAGCTCAAAATTGCTTATGCAATATTCCGACTTCCTCTATTTAGTACCAAGAACCACATGGTTACCAAAGTACTCTAAACTGAGTGAGGTGCATAGACTCGCTAAAGCCCAAGCATAAAATTTGGGCACCAAACTATTGCGATTTCTTTTTGTTAGTTTGAAATTTTTATCTAGTTTTTTAGATGTATTTAGCCTACGCTCTAGGCCTCTCTTTCGCCGTCTAGCTAGCGTAGATTACTTATAAAGCATTTTTCTTGAAGCCTCTGTAACATTTTTAGGAACTTCTGGTAATGTCAAAATTGAGCCTAACTTTTGGAGAAATATTAAGAATTGCCATAAATATGAAAAAAATTATAAAAGTTATTGCATAAATGGGATCATGACAATTTTGAAACAAAGAGGAGTTGCTTTAGTTAAAAGTTTGAGTATGCAATCAAACTAATGTTTGGGTATTTTTTCTGACATGGATCATGAATTACAAAAGTTGAAGCGAAAGTATCTATTCCAATATAGAATCTTTTTCTTCACACTACAGTGACAAGCTATTGTCTACAGTTCAAGCAGTTCTTTTCCACATAAGCCTATTTTTACAGAAGGTGATTGTAAAAACGATTGAATATAGTAGGATGCCTTACTTTATATATTTCGTGTAACATCTAGTGGTTAGTGATTGCTATAGGTACAAATTTATATATTTCGTGTAACATCTAGTGGTTAGTGATTGCTATAGGTACAAAACCAGTTACAATTTGGGGATGTAACCAGTCCTAGATCTTTTACTTCTTTTTTTTTTTTTTTTGACAAGAAGGGGGTTACCATCCTCAAAATCCCAACCTGTCTACTATTTCATTATCATATATTTTTTGTACAATGTCAGATATTTTACTTAGGCCTATGATGCTTTTTGGATTCTGGATATGGCATCTTCATTATATTTTTACTTTAACAAATTTCCATAAGTCATTTGAGGCTAATGAGAATGTTAGTGTGAGAGGCAGCTATTTGTTTTCAAGCAATGGCAAGTTTTCCCTTTATGGGAATCAAGCAATAGTCTGACTTGGTTCAATAAGAACTTGTCTGTTTTATGGAAAAGTTATATACCTTCTCCATAACTAATCCTTAATTTGCTTGTAAGCATTTTGAAATATCTATCTGTATTTTGTGCAATCATGAAGATACTTGCATGACGACACAAATCATGTTTTCAGTAGTAAACTAAAAGAGTAGTCCTGGAGATTGAATATCAGAATTTTGCTGATTCAGATCATTTTGGCTAGAGAGTACTTGAAGGACGTGAGCATCAGTACAGACCAACTAAAATACCTGGTCCTGGAAGCTCTGCGAGGTGGTTGCCAGGTTCATATTATTGAACCCTTGCTCTGTACTTGATCTTTCTTCCTTTGCTTGTGTTTTCCCTGTAAATGATATAGTTTAATGGTTTGTGTCATTTGTGATAACCTCACTTTTTTTCTATTCATAGGTAGTGCTTTTAGTTTACAATGCATACCCGAATTGCTTTATTCTTGTTATTTAATTGTGTAGGGTAACTCTAGATGAACATCAAGAAGATGAATTTTGCCTCTCTTCAATCTGTGCTAACATGTTGAAAGTGCATTATGAGAAAAAACTAATTCTTGTTTTCCATAACTATTAGTGACATGAGGGGCATTATTTTGACCTCATCTAAGATATGAATACATGTTAATTTGTTCTCCTAGCTTATTTTTACATGGTGTTCATAAGTCACTGTGGCCCATACTGCACCTCTAATGAATATTGACCTATCTTTGGGGTTCATGAGGTTTGATTCCTTACCTAGCTCCATTACCTAAATAGTAAATATTGTATAATAGCAGACTTTTTATTGGCTCATCTTTTTTTCAACCAACCTCATCGCCATTGCCTAAATCTTATGTATATGAAAAGCCATGTAGACCCAATATAACTGTACAACAAACTGTCTTGACTTTGGATAATTTTCTGTAAAATTTCATTTGTTATCTTAATACCTTAAAATCTTGACACAGTATTATAACATACCTCATCTAGTCCTTCTTCCTGAGGTATTATGTTCACCTTCTGCCCATTTTCTGATAAGGTTTATTGCAAAGGCTGTAAGCCTCTTCCACTTAAACCTATTATGAGTAGTTGTAAGACATTGAGCTACTTTGGTTCCGTACAATACATTTACTTAAACCGTTTCGAGCATCATCTACTTGCACATAGGGATCCTGAAGGTATATTATAATATTCTCGATAGCATCATGCTGATTAATCTGATGTGAATTTAAATTATGCTTCTACAGTATATATGACATTACATTCTAATATAAAATTACTATATCTGTATGCAGGGTCATCGAGCGGAGCTGTATGCTGCACGGGTGGCTAAATGTCTAGCTGCCTTGGAGGGACGTGAAAAAGTTTATGTTGATGACCTCAAGAAAGCTGTTAAGTATCATTTTTTCTTGTACATGAGATTATTTATTTCTCTTGTAGCAAATATCTCCTTAACTTCAGACCTGCATATATTCTCCAGAATTTATATTAGTCAGTAAACTTTCAAAGAACTATAAGGTTACTCTCGATCGAGATAAATTTCCAATTTCCAACATGCAACAAAATTTAATTGATCATTTTCTCTATGTTCATGTTGCGCATCTTGTGCAGTTTATTGATTTGATAGTCTACAATTTTATCGTGATTTGGTATTAACAATTTTTAACAATATTTCCAACAAATGTGATAAGTAAAATTTAAGCTATGCCAAAGATTTATAAATTTTTTTCACATAGTTATATCTTGTTGCAAGTTTATATCTTCAATGTAATTGCCAACTTATATTCTGGGTATGTAAATTTGGCTAAATAATTGACTGTTACAGAACTATATTAAATCGATTAGCTGTGTTGAGATCTTTGATCTTTCAGGAAAAAAATATAGGATTTAAGATCATCGACATCTTAGTGCTTAGTGCTAGTGGAAAAGGACACAGTGAGCACTGAAATTGAACATTATATAGCTGGCTCAATCAATGAGAACTTAGTGTTGTGGTTGTGTTTGTTCATGCACTCAAATTTTGTGCACTCTTTTATGTGTGCATGCATGCAGACATGTATGTGAAGCATAAACATTGACATTCAGATACCAAATCTGCTGGACGACCAGGATATTATATGGCACTGGCAGAACAATTGGAAATTTATACAGTAAGAACATACCAAATGTTTGTGGTTAACTACATGAATCCATTTTTCCATTCAGCTCCTGCCCTCAGTTCGTTGTTACTATATTCTTTTTTCTTGACTCGATCCATGTTTCTTTAGGTCTGCTGCTAGTTTTTGTTGCTCCAGAAGCTACCATCCCATTACTCTTCTTAACAGGCACATCCATTGCACATATGGCCAAACCATCTTAAATGTTTCCCCCTTTTCTTATCATTAATTGAAGTTATCTTTAACCTCGTCACTCATTTATATTGCCACTCATCCTGTCACATTTTATATTCATATTCTGACCCTGCTTTTTCTTAATTGTCCCATGTCCAACATTCTGACCTGTACAGCACAGTTGGTATGACTGTCTTATAAATTTTTTTCTTCAACTTGATGGGTATCCTACTATCATGCAGGCATATATAGTTTCATAATTATTTTTTCATGATTGTGAATCATTTATCTTTTATTGTACAATTTAAATATATTTACACAGTGAAATGTAGCATTAGATTTCATTCATTTTAATTCCTTTGTGTAGAAATCTGTTCCTTGCCATCTTTATCTCCATCATAAAGGAGCTCAATATGTCATTTCACATTTTCAATGGTATCCAAAATTTATATCTTTACTAAGTTTAGTAATCTATTATGATGTTCCAATATAAAGATATCATTGAATATGAAAAATAAAAGAAAACTTATGCCTCATTCTGCTCAATCCTTGTCGAAAGGGTTTCAGAAGTCGCAAACTTGTGCATGTGCGGGTGAAATACGAGAGAGGATATATTCATGTGTGTTAGACCAACAGTCTCTCCTAAGCTATTCAGAAAGTATTGTGTTGGATACATTTTTTGATATAGGTATGGCTTTATATAGCATTAACCATGAAGCGTGGTTTATGGAACTCAATGTTAGAAATTGATAACCGGAAAAGAACTTTAACTAAGAAAATTAGCTTAAATTTTTTAAATAAAGACGATATTGTTTTGCTTAAAAGATATCAAAACTGATATAGTATGAGAAAAGGCAGTGAGCTTATAAAATTAAGGATGACAAGAGTATGATACACAGTTCAACTCTCAAAATAGATGAATATACAGTGTATTATTACAACTACTCAAAAAAAAAAAATCACTCTTTTCTCTGAAAAGTCTAGGAACTTGTAATGATGGATACCTAGTCAAAGCGGCTCTTTTGCCCGTTGACGATCCAACACCAATATAGAGATTGATGAGGGAAGATCGAAAAGAGGGGAGATGAAGAATCTTACTGGTTAAAGGTTTATTCATAATGTAGCAAAGAACTCTCGATGGTGCTATGAGCCTTCTCCTAAATGAACTTGATAGGAAAGCTCTCTCCTCTTTCGTACATAGCGATGAAAGATGGATACGGCATGAAGATCTCGCTCTTAAAAAAGATGATGAAATTTACTTTTGTTAGATAGTTTCTGTATCTTTTCTTTTACCTAATGTTAAACTAGTTTTGTTTACATTTATAAAGTCCATTTGATACCTGTTCAAATGGTTGTTCTGATCCCTTTTTCTTTATATATATATATATATATATATATATATATATATATATAGAAGAGAGAGAGAGAGAGAGAGAGAGAGAGAGAGAGAGACCTACCGATGGCTTAAAGGGCATCAATTTTCTCTTTCATCTCTAGTTATATTCCATACTTGTGCTTGGGAGTTCTTGAAAATTGAATTGAAAGACGATCTTACCATGACTCCAATTTTAAAGAGATGCGAAAGTCGACTTCAGTTGATTGCATGATCGCATATTCCGACTCCAGAAAAATTGAAAAATGATAGTACCCTATGATATTTTAAGTCCCGATGTTTTCCTCAATGCAGGTAGAGCTGGTCATTCTTCCTCGTTCAGTTGTCAATGATAACCCACAAGACCAGCAAAATCAGCCTCCCCCTCCACCTCCACCACCCCCTCCTCAAAGTCAAGACTCTGCTGAGGATCAAAATGAGGAAGAAGAGCAGGTTTGCTGAAAATAGTCAACCTTTTTCTTTTAATATCTATTTTAACATGTGGCCTTTTATATTTTGTCTTTTCCACTGTTTGTTCCCTAAAACTGTCCAAGATAAAGGTAAATATCTATTATCTGTGAACAGGAGGATGATGACCAGGATGACCAGGAAAAAGAAGAGCAAGAGCCTCAAATACCTGAGGAGTTTATCTTTGATGCTGAAGGTGGCCTTGTAGATGAAAAACTCCTTTTCTTTGCGCAACAAGCACAAAGGAGGCGAGGGAAAGCTGGACGAGCCAAGAATATTATATTTTCGGAGGATAGGGGCCGATATATAAAGCCTATGCTCCCGAAGGTCTACTCAGTTCTTAGTAATTTTTACAGTATCTTTGGAGTCTATGATATCCTATAACAAAGAAATATTTATTGGTATTTTTGTGGTCGTGGTGTTGCCCAATGTTTAAAATAACGATAACGGTAACATAACGTTTTGTCTCTATTAGTTTATATAGCATATAGCGTAACGCATAATGTAGGTTATGCGATTTTCTATTTATTTAATAAAAATAAATATAAAACTATATAAAATAAATTTTATAAATTTAAAATTCTAAAAGAAAATATAAAAAATTATATCCCAGTATTAATTCTAAATTTTTAACAAGTTCCATGGTAATTCTCATATTTATTTTCATAAATTAAATTACATTCACACCCATAATTTCAATCATCATCTAAATAAGAAAACAAAATTTTAAATTTATTTTCAATTATTATCAATATTATAATTTATATTTTATAATGCTCAATTTATATTATTTTTAAATGTTTATTTTAGATTAGCTAAGAATTCAATTTAATCAGCAAGTAAGAAATTTCATTATTTAGAAAAGAATTATAACAAAAAAAATTCAGTAATTGGAAAGGAATTATAATAAGTAAATAAGGATATACAAGTTAACAATGCAACAAGAAATCAAATAAGCAAATAATAAGCCGTCAAGTGAAAAAAAACTACAGCAATTTACTAACAATCAAAATAAATAATCGAAATCAATATAAAAACAATTTAAAAATTATTGTAAATAACATAACATAGCGTAATTTAACGTAACGTAAAATAACATAAAAAACGCATCGTTACGGTGCATTGAGTTATTTTCGACTGTTAAGTAACGTTGGTTTTCTGTTAGGTTTTATAACGCAACATAACGGATTTCATAACGATTTATTTTCAATATTGGTGTTTGACATCTTGGTGATATTTCCATTAGGAAGTTTAATCAAGTGTACCATAAACCCAGTTTGATCGTTTGACTAAATAGTAGCTCTTTAAAATGTTCAGGTTTCATATTTCTTTGCTTCTTGGTCTTGAGCATGATCCGCCCTCCAATGCAGGGCCCAGTAAGAAGACTGGCTATTGATGCAACACTCAGAGCTGCTGCACCTTACCAGAAGCTGCGAAGGGGAAAAGATATTCAGAAGACCAGAAAAGTCTATGTGGAAAAAACTGATATGAGGGCAAAAAGAATGGCACGAAAAGCAGGTGCATTGGTATGTTATATTGCTTGACTATGATTCACCATTTGTTTCCTTTCTTCTTTTGTTCCCATCTAATAGATCTTGTCATACTGAATCCCTTGCAATGATTTCTTACTTTATTTCATGGCAACATTAACTTTTAGTTTCACAATGATACAAAAACAAGAGCAGCAACAATAAAGCCTCTGCCCAAATATTTGGTGTTGGCTATATGATTACTCTTCCTTTGTTCAGCTGAGTTAATGGACATCACTATAATTAAATTAAGAACTCTTGTTATCTTTTTAATAGTTAACTTAAGTGATGTCCCCTTTTTTCACCGTATTGTCATAGTTGCTCCTTAAAAAGGATATGTTGGGGATTCATCAGACTTATCGGCCAATATCTAGAATAATGGGCCTACCTATAGGCTCCGTTAACTACAATCATATCACTTCTGCTAACTAGTGCAATTTTGTCCTTTATTGCATAAAAACCAAACCATCTCAGTTGGTTCTCTCTCAGTTTATCCTCAAAGTCCTAGTGAATGCATTAATTTCTATCTCATATGTTGTCATATTACCAGTGATCCGTCCTAACATTCTCATTTGTGTCATGTTCATTTTCTAAACATGTTCTATTTGTTTAAGATTTGTTGGAATTGTGCTTGCGAGTGATTTCTGTTTTTTGGTTGACTAGCATTTTTAGATCAGTTTACAATTTGCTTTATGGTAGGTAATCTTTGTGGTCGATGCTAGTGGCAGTATGGCATTAAACCGTATGCAAAATGCTAAAGGCGCAGCATTGAAACTATTAGCAGAAAGCTATACAAGCAGAGATCAGGTCAGATAGAAATTATATCTCCATTCAGATGCAGTCACAGCATCCCATGTATGCATTATAGCCTGCTTTACTTTACAATTGGGTTTACTTTATTGCTGGCTTTACTATATTGCTGGATTCGACATATTACTGCAGTGCAAACTGTCTGACACAGCATGCTGAGTTTTGTGATATCAGCGAGTTTGTCTATTTCCCTTTTTATCTTTGAATCCCATTGTGAATAACAATAGCAAACAAATCTCCTAGGCATTTTACGACGAATACACTGTACTAATTTAGGGATCCAGCTGCCTGCAAGTGTGTAGCTTTGCGTGGTGCATTCTACATTTTTTGCATTATCAGGTATTATATGTTGGGTGGAACTAAACTTTACCTCGATATATCTTATATAAGTGTTCAGTAGTTGTGGGGTGGCAATCTGAACACTAAAACCCAGAGTAATATGGTGATTATAGTGGGCTTGCATAGATGGTTGTTGGCTCAAGTTCAAATGCAGAAATTTATTTTAAAAGAAAGAAACATAATAATTATCCCTTTTTTTTTCATCCTGATTAACAGTCTAAACAATTTGGGTCAGTTTGAATCAACTATAGATGAGTTAGGATCAGAGAGAAGAATTTTAACCCTTATTGAATATTCCCATGATGAACATCCACCTAAAAATGACTGTACCTGATCCAATTGCTAAATTATTGGTATTGGCATGCAACAGCCAAAGCACTGCTTTTCCTATTTATTCTGTGTGAAGCCAATTGCAGTATTAATGGTGTATTTAAGGCCCAAAGTTTGGCTTTATAAATCTGATATTGCAGCATTATTATGAGATTTTCTACTGTATTTTATATTTCAATCATATATTTACAGTTTTTATAGGTTGGATTGATGAGATCCGTTGAGGGATAAGTTTATGGCCAATGCATGCTTATTTCAAGTCATCAAATGCTCAGATCAGTGCATTTGCCCTGTAACCCTCTTATGACATATTGGTCATCATTGTTCAATCTATTCTAACAAAATGTGCAATTTCTCTGCTCTCTCTTCTTTTTTTTTTCTTTCTTTCTTTTTTTTTTTTTTAAATCAGGTATCTATCATTCCTTTCCGTGGAGATTATGCAGAAGTTCTACTTCCCCCATCGAGGTCAATTGCAATGGCTAGGAAACGTCTCGAGAGACTCCCATGTGGAGGTGGTTCACCATTAGCTCATGGTCTTTGCACGGTTAGATTTATTATATATATGATAACTTTTCTTTCTTCTTTTATTTGTCTTGCTTAAATTTCTTTTTGTATTCTACACCTCACTTTTTTGTTTAGGCTGTCAGAGTAGGTCTTAATGCTGAAAAGAGTGGAGATGTTGGGCGTATTATGATAGTCGCAATTACTGATGGAAGGGCCAACATATCCCTGAAACGATCTACTGACCCAGAAGCTGCTGCTGCTGCAGATGCTCCCAGGCCTTCTTCCCAAGAATTGAAGGTAATAGTCAGATGGCAAGCATTCCTACCATATTAGACTCTTGTAACTTAGCAAGTGTCGTTTATTGCCGTGTTTTGTGCTTGGCAGAACCATCTTGCTGTTTAATTCAGCTGTTAACATAACTCTTACACTAGTTAGAATATCTCACAAACTGAAGAAAAATATGGGTTATATACCCACTTAACTATTTTTCATCTTTCTTGTCACACTGATTAAGCATGTGAAGATTTACATGGATTTGAAATCTAATTAGGTTAGTTTTAAGATGATAACTGTTCCAATCATACGTATAGTAGCTTACTCTGTTTAGCTCTTTATTCCTATGATAAAGTTGTTGTAGAAAAAATCGTTCTTCCTAATTTTAAGAGTTACATTTTAATTTTTTAAATACTAAAAGAAACCATTTGTTTATTTTTTTTTCTATCAAACTCATTGAAAGTTCTAGGCTGTCTTTGTTGTTTAACTCGTATCTACATTAGCAATCTAAAGGAGGCTCCGAATTTCAACCAGAAATTCCCTGAGAGACATATTTTGAATACATTGAATTAGGCATATTTAGTTTTCTTTAAAATGTTGATGAACAGTATCTTCAGGACTTCTTTCAGATATCATAAGTTCTCTTAATTGGCTCTGAAATATAAATTCAGCCTAAGTTATCTGAGCTGTATTCTTGAAATTTCGAGCAATTGCTCCAAATTCATATTCTTTTACATTTTCTACAGAGTTAGGCTAGGCTACTATTAATAGTATTTGGGTGTGAATACTATTAAGAAAGATTTAGGAATGGAGAACCCAAAATGAAAATCCATTCCGGTAGATGCAATTTACCCTTCATAAACTATTTAAAAATAAAATTTCAAGAAAATTGGATTTTATTTAATCATGGATTAAGTGCAAACAAAACGAACGCATCAAAATTGTCATAAAATTCATGAATTTTTTAGTGTTTGATTTATTAGTAAATAAAATTTAATTATTATGAAACTTTATTTGTAAATAGTTTATGAAGGGTAGATCACATCCACCGGTATGGATTTTTCATTTTGTGTTCTCTATTTCTAAATCTTGGTTAATAGTATCCACATCCAAATACTATTAATAGTAGCCTAGCCTCTCTCTCTCTCTCTCTCTCTCTTTCTCTCTCTCTCTCTCTCTCTCTCTATATATATATATGGTTTTTGATAAAATTTTAAAAGAAAATCAGAAAACAAAACTGGGATGGTTGATCAAACTTCTGTTAGAAATCATGAAATCATGAATCACTTGACTGACTCTTTGATATCAAATTTCTTGAAAATATTGTACCAATTGTCTGTATTAATGTAGTTTCTTTATATTAAATCTATCATTGCTCCTCCATGTCCTCATTCATCTGGCATATGGTCACCTTAGATATTCTTCCAACAGTCTCATATATATCCATCGCCATTCCATGTGATAGAATACAAAAAAATCTCAGATTACCATCTCCATTGCACATCATTGGTTCATCTCTCTTTCTGTTCCTCGTTTCTCAAATATCCTCACATGAGTTAATTGGTTCAGGCCTCACAGCATATTGGCATATGATTAGTCTTTTTTTTTTCCTCTGTTAATTGATCTTATTATGTTCACCGTTCAATGGTTTATCATCCTTCTTGAGAGGGAACTTATTACTTGTTTGTTCCACTCTAATTTTATCCATGAGTTCGTTAACAAAAGACCCTTCACATAAGAAGGTCCCATATTTCTATCTATGCTTCAAGATATAAAGAAGAAAAGCATTAGTAGTCGATAATGCTATTCAAGAGGCTCCTTTTAGCTCGATTATGAAACCAATCAGTGGGTTTTATGTATACATTCTACTTTATTCGCTTATCCTCAGTCTGTTTCTGTGGGGTTTTAGGCTCATTTAAGAAATTCTAATGGCATCTATTATGCTTAACTGGAAATTAAGTACCTTTAGGGGTTTCCTTTTGTTATAGGAAGTCATTCTTGCTTTCAGCCACTCAGTACGTATGAGAAACTGCTCATATTTTCAGTCAAGTCATTCTTATAGATTAAAAAAATAATAATAAAAATCTGATGTTAATAGTTAGGACAACTCATTTACACATACTGTCATAGTTCTCTTCAGGGTCGATTCAGCTAACATGTTTGATCAATTTTAAGCATACAGAAGAAGAAGAATCCAGTTAAGAACACACACTGTCCCGACTTCTGAAACTTGATTTGCACATGAATTGTCCGTTGTTGTGAGCCCCATGTGTATGTATGAGACTCCTCCTAGCCATACCCATTACAAGCCATCTCCAATATGATTACATTATTAAAGTATGCTTCAAATGCTCATTAGATTCTTTGGTCTTCAAGGATGAAATATTAGAAGTTGCTGGGAAGATATACAAGGCTGGGATGTCGCTTCTAGTAATAGACACTGAAAACAAGTTTGTATCTACTGGGTTTGCAAAGGAGATTGCAAGAGTAGCTCAAGGCATGTTATCTTTGTCTGAACTTAATTGTTCTTCTTTGCCGAATTTCCAGTGTTTTTATTTCTAGTTTTATCCTGCAGGAAAGTATTATTACTTGCCAAATGCTTCAGATGCTATCATTTCTGCCACGACGAAGGAGGCACTGTCGGCATTGAAAAGTTCATGAGTTTTAATATAAAACAATCAAGGTACGTAGTGTTTGTATTCTTTGTTGATAAACTAGAAGCTGTATATTTTTGGTCATTCCTTATTTAAGGACGTTCATTACAAACTCTGCATGTTCTTCCTACTGTGTTATGATCTTGTAATTTTATCTGTGTGAGTGAATGAAAGTTTGCTCTTGCAGGTTCAAAAGCTTCCTCTCTATGTTGCATCAGACACTGATTGTCAAATACTTGGATATTTACTGAGAATTTCTATTAGACAAAGTAAAGCAACTGTGATACTCATTATTAAGTATTTTAGGTCATCATTTGTTGGTTCACTGTCAAGAAGTATCTTCTAAATAAGTTTAAATTTAGTCTCTCAAATCTTCATATTTAGGATTTAGTCCCCCAATTCCTCTAATTTAGTCCCTCCGTTAGTTTTTCCGTCCAAATAAATGACAGAATGACTTAAATACTCCTATGAAGAAAAATTGGGAAAGAATTGAGAGATAGAAGAGAAGAAGAAGAAGGGGGGAAGCCAATGAAGAAAATGAGGAGAGGAGTAAGAGTGAAAAAGGAATTAAAGAGGGGTAAAATGAAAAAATCAGGTTAAAAAATAAACTGGACTTAACGGATTATAGTAACTTAGAGGATTTTGAGGACTAAATTATAATTTATAAAGATTTAAGGGACAAATCTATAAATATCCCTTTTTTTTCTTTTTCTTCTTTTTGGGTGGGTTAAGTTTATTATAGTTAGCAAGGCAAGTAGGTTAGTTTAATCCTATATTTAATTAATGTCCACCTAGAATTATTTGGTCCAATTGAATCTGGATCCTAACTTTACACCCACCCACTCAGAAAGTATCAGCATTAGCATGATGCGCTGTAAAGGGGATAATAAATACAAAGGAAGTTGATTGAGAGAGAGTTGGAGAAGCAAAGAAAGAGAAAGCTAGCCTAGCCTAGCCTGCTACTAAAGCTTATTGTTTCTAGTCGTAGTTGATGAACAAAATGGATGGATAACTCCCGCTCTGGTGCTCCTGCTAATTAAGCAAGTTTCTTTTTCTAGTAGCACTTCACTTCACTTCACTACGTGTTATCCAAATTTTTCCTTTTCTCTTCCCTTCATTTTTAATTGAAAGTGCTTTTGAAATTCAAGAAACAAAATAATATATTATTTTTTTATTAATTTCTCATTATTACTTTTCAATTCTACTCAATTAATAAATATATTAGTATTATTTTTTATTTAATTTGACAATAAAATAATATTTTTTATATTTCACTTCTTACTTCAAAAAGAGAACTTACAAATACTTGAACTTTATTGAATAATTCTCTTCTTAAGCTCTCCCACTTCTAAGAGCCAAACATAGTCTTAATAACTGTACGAACGGACTAAAAATATCTTGGACTAAAATTACCTTGCAAGCCAAACAGTCTTAATAACTGTACGAACGGACTAAAAATATCTTAGACTAAAAATACCTTGCAAAATGGAATGGGTTCACTGTGAAAAATGTTGTGCTTATTTAGAAACTTCCGTACCAATCGGGATGGAGAATATTATAATATGCTTATCAGAGTCACAGTGTGTGTTTTTCTATTGTGGGTGGGACCCAACCAAAGCTTGGGAGACGCGTGGCATGAAAAGAATGGAATGGTTGAATGCGGTCAAGAATGACGGTTTCGTTTCCATATAGCTTTCGTTTTCGTGCATCCAGATTGAAACGGACTTCGGTGTCGGGGAGGCCCATGGCTCCGAAGGGACCGCCATGCAATGGGCCGGCCCATGCTTAGTGGCCCAGGTGATGTAGACATTTGATTTGAGCACTAAGTATACATGCATTGTCTATGATAATGACCTTCATTCATATCGAACAGCAGTAACAGTGTTACTTTTATTTTTTATTTTTTGGGGGTCCCTACCAATTATTTATGCAAATTCTTAACAAATGCAAATTTGTCCGTAACGTGAATGCTAGCTAGCTATTATGAAAATGAATTCATATATATATATATACATATGAACTTGCTCAAAATCTCAACAAAATCAGTTCCCTTTCCACTAAACAGGTTTACTAAGATTTTAATAATAATAGTCCTGGATGCACTTGATAACTCTGAAGAAATTTATATTTGCTCAAAAAAAAAAAACGTGATGGACTCATTAATTAAGACAAATACTTCTCCATAACTGGACTTAACAATAAATTTCACGTGCCAATCACCGCGTATGCGGTCCAGTTACCGCCCCGTATGCTGCAACTCGATTCATTCCAGCCCTTCATACGGCCAGGCTTTATTACCAAATCAGCAGCAGCCTCCGGTGAGCGAACCTTAAAGTTACCGGTTGACCGCCTCTCCCACTATATATATACCTCCTCTACCCTCCCCGCTCCCACCGCAAAGCTTTTATTTATTCGTGATATTTCTGTTTTATTCTCGCTCGCGGATTTTATTGAAGATCCAAGCTGATATTTTTATCAAGCGAGAGGTAAGAATTCTGGATTTTTGTTTGATTATGGTAAAATCATTGAATTGATTTGGACGCATATAACCACCTCGTATCTGAACCATTTACGGTTTGATTAAACTGTGGAAACTTTGCATCTTCGCTGGCTTTTCAACGATCTGCATGTTTTGCGCTTTCCATCTGTTTAGTTTTTCGAAGGATCCGACTCTAGATTGAAAGTTTGCCCTGAAAAGAGACGATCTTTAGCGATCAGATTGATTCAGATCTGGAGATTTGATATGTGGTTGATTAAAGTTTCGAATTTTCGGTACTCTGCTTTTAGATCTGTTGTGTACATGTGACCTAGATTTTAAAGCAGCTTTATGGTGAAATTTTGCTTCTTTTTTTTTATTATTATTTTAGTTGTTTTGTGATTGAAGTTTAGATCTAGATATTTTCATGTTATTTCTTGCTTGGTAATGAGCTTGATGGTATCTAAAGTGATTGTCCATCATCTTTATTCTTGAATTATCTCGGTCGTGGTGTGTTATTGGGAAGGTTTGAACTATTTAACATGTTATTTAATTATTTCTTTAAGAAATTTAAATTTTTCAAGTAGGCTTTAGCTACATGTATTATAAATTTCATAGTCTACAGCTATCTGCTTGATCAGTATATTTACTTTTTTTTTATTTGTCGTATATTATTTATTTCATGCCGTGTTTGGCAGCAGTATAAAAATTTAATATTCTT
This sequence comes from Dracaena cambodiana, assembly GCA_036321105.1. Taxonomy (NCBI): domain Eukaryota; kingdom Viridiplantae; phylum Streptophyta; class Magnoliopsida; order Asparagales; family Asparagaceae; genus Dracaena; species Dracaena cambodiana. Next base: position 34,212,132 of record JAYEPQ010000018.1, read on the forward strand.
CCTAATTATGCTGTTTCTTTGCTTTGTGCTCTGTGATATTTGGGAACTGTTCCATCTTGCCTCTTGTTCAGTTTAATTGGTGATTGGTAGTTGCTAATAGATCACAGACCCTCTTTTGCTTTTCTTGTGTGATGTGAATTTGGTGGAATTCATTAGTTTTAATAGGAAGGTCTCATAGTTGTTAAGGAGATCATCTGAAGCTTGGAAGTTTAAAAGTTAGAATCTTTGATTTGTTATCATTCTGAAAATTTTGTAACACAAGAGAATCGAGTAACTAGAAGTAATTAACTTACGAATTACTAATTCTAGGAGTTTCAAATGAAACAATAAATCTTCTTCTTTATCTATTTATTTCATTTTTCTATATTAAAACATAATAAAAAGGTTGTACAGCTGATATAATTGAGCTGTATTTTTTCAAGAGCTGAAGGAATCATGAGTACTATGGCCGTAGCATCTGGTGGAGGAGTAAGAACGTCGACACTGAACCCAAATGCGCCTCTCTTTATCCCAGCAGCATACCGGCAGGTGGAGGACTTCTCGCCCCAGTGGTGGGAGCTGGTGAAGACAACTTCCTGGTTCCGTGACCACTGGTTCCGCCAGCACCAGGAGCAAGAAACATTTGATGGTGAGGATGAGTATGATGTTGCGAACCTGCTGCCTGAATCTTTCGATCTTGGCATCACTGATGAGTTCTCCAATCTCGAGTCCCTCGATGAGGCTGCCTTTTATGAGGCTTTCGACATTGTAGAACAGGAGGATCACGTTACTACTGGCCTGAAGAAAGACAGTTTGAAGAATGGTGGGTGCTCAAGTGTCTATGAATATGTTTCCCTTGTTTAGAGTTATGTGATGCTGCTATTGGTCTTAATAGTGAGTTCCTTGCCTTGTGTTGTATATTTTAACTCAACAGGTGTGGCTGGTGCTGAGGCACTGATAAGGAGCCTGAACTTGAAGAAATCACCAAAGAATGGAACTACAAGGCCTGTTATGGAGCCGATCCAGTACCACGAGAAGCCACAGCAGTATGTGAGCCCAATGTTCAGCCCCCGTCGCATCATCCAGCAGCCCCGCTAGATTTCTATCTTTCGTAGAAGAGAGTAAAGACTCCGGCCCTTGTAGCTAAGTCAAGTTTCAATCTGTATAGGACTTGGGATGCAGTTCTAGTTTAGTAGGCTCTTAATTTGTAAAGCAGACATGTCCCTGTTCAGCAGTCTCTTAGAGAAGAGGAAATGTTGTTGTATAGCATTTTGCGCGTAATGCAGTTGTACATACAATGAATCACCGATCTTTCAAAGATACTACCAGTATGTTTTTCCAATGGCATATTCTGCGACGGTCGTGTGTTTTTCTTAAATTTGATTGTATTTTATTTAGAATTTAGAGGAATCTTCTTTCTATTAGAGGAATCTGAGAAAGAAGCATCTCAAACTATGGCTGTTGGTAAATGGATGAAAGTATCCACCACAATGCCCTGTTAAAATAATGCATGCGACTGCTGAAAGAGAGAGGAGGAGTTTGAGCCAAAATGGTCTTCTTTTGCCGTTGCGAAATATTAACGCATTGCCCGCCCTTGCATGTGAGCTTCAACGAATCAAGAAGCAAAAAGCAAAGCAAAGCAATGCAATGCAATGCAATGGGAGACTTCTCTCCGGTCGACATGAAGTTCTGATATCATCATCATCATCATCATCATCATCACAACCAGACCCTTTCATGATAAATTTGATTGCCCGTGCAGCCGCAAGCCATATATTAATTATTATCTAGCCATTATTCCTACTATATAATATATAAAATATAATATGTGATTTGATACATTGAGCATGAGCAAGCAACATTCAAGAGTTTTTTTTTTTATTATTATTTTTTAATTTTCAAGCGATGAAGATGAACAAACAACCACTTGAGCAACTGGAATATTAATAATTCTATAGCTCTCCCTCATTATTTGTTGTTGTTACATGATGGGATTTCTCACCGCACTCTAGGAAGGGGAGTGGGGGCATCTGCCATCCCCATTCCTGCTGCCTCCTTCCTATTCAAGACATCCCCCTCCCTTCATTGTAAAAGACTCATCACTACAAATGCTATATTATTATTAGGGTTAATTACAGTCAGACCCCCTGTAGTATTGGGGATGTGTCACTTAACACCCCTGAAGTTTGAAACTCTCAAAAAACCCGCTTGACTTAGTTATTTTCACTCTCTTTTTCTATTAAAGTGCACTCTTGTCCCTTAAAATTCCTATTCTATCCTCATTTCTCAAATTCCTATTGTTGGTTAAAAGGAGGGATGGGGGTAGAATAGGAATTTGAGAGACAAGAGTGCACTTTAGTAAAAAATGAGAGTGAAAATAACTAAGTTCAGGGGGTTTTTTGAGAGTTTCAAACTTCAGGGGTGTTAAGTGACACACACCCAATACTACAGGGGGTCTGACTGTAATTAACCCTTATTATTATTATTGTTATTATTATTATTATTTCTGTCCCATAATCAGACGTAATTTAATACACTGATTGATACCTTGAGAATGCAAATGAATAACACATAAGATCATTATATTATGAATAATGATTATATAACACACCAAGGCTTTCTCCTTATAATGGAATGGGGAGGAGAGACTCTTATGGAAAAACAAAACAAAACAAAACAAAACAAATGGGGAACAAATTCTAAAGTATATAAATAAATAAACTCTTGATCCCTCTCTCTCTCTCTCTCTCTCTCTCTCTCTCTCTAAAGTTTCTTAAATTTCAACACAGTCCAAACAGCTAGCTAGCTGTAGCTCCCTTCATTTAGGTTGGCTTGTAAAGCTTCTCCACCATTTTCCTGAACTCTGCACAAATTTATCATTACAAAAAACACAGAGACACACAACCGCATTAATGTTAGCTACAAATCAAATCATATCAAATCAAAGTCGAATAAACCAAACAATCAGAGATCAGCTTTCCTAACTGACCCTAACAAGAAAAACCTGGACCAACCTTGTTGATTGATCCAGAGCACGGCGGCTTGAGTGTTGAGCGGAGACTCATTGTTAGGTTCTCCGAGGAGAGACTGGATCGAAATCAGGATTGTGCGCACGTCATAAGCGGACGACCACTTGTCCTGCAGGATGTCGAGGCAGATGTTGCCGAAGACGTCAACGTTGGGGTGGAAGCAGGGAGAGTCGAACTTGACCTTGGGGGGCTTGAAAGGATAGTCAGTGGGAAAAGAGAGGGAGAGCCTGTAGATCATCCCCTCGTACACTGTGTCCTTGCTCCCACTGATCGTCCCTTTCCAGCAGAATATGTTGTCTCCCTCGGGGAATGCCGATATGCCCGGATCGCCGCACATCTGACCAAATATACGAATCAAAACATATCAATTACTGCAAGTTTTGTAATTGATCGACAGGGAGAAAAAAAAAAAAAAAAGATTTGATTTTGTTTCTTAATTGATTACCATCAAAGACATCAGTTCAGACTGCAGCCTGTCAAAATTCCAAGAGAAGCGGTCAGAAAGGAGCAAACTTTGCTGGATTAGAACCATCAGTGATCAGGCGATTATTACTCCATTTTGAAAAAGATGTCATCTTTTTTTGCTGGAAAAAAAAAAAAAAACTAACAAACAAACAAACAATCGAAAAGGAGGGACCTTTTCATGACGGACTGGCCGTCGGAGCCCTTGGCAACGGGCAGAGGTTGCTTGGCGGCCGAGGAGGCCGGGGGAGTGGGGGCGGGAGTGTTGTTGGTGATGTTGTCATCCTGGGCATCGTGGTTCTCTCTGTGAGGAGGCATCTTCTTGAAAAAAAAAATTCGAGAGAGAAGAAATAGAAAGAAGAAATAGAAAGAAGAAGAAGAAGAAGAAGAAGAAGAGAGATGATCAAAATCTCTTCTTCTTTCTTTCTTTCTTTCTTTCTGTGTGTGTGAGAGTGAGAGAGAGATGAATATTTGTGTTGTGAGGGTGGTTGGGTTAATAAAGGGGTGATTTGGGGAATGATGCAATGAATCGACGCCACATGGGGCTTGATGGCCTTTTTTGGGAAGAAGAAATTTCAAATAACATTTGACCGTTGGGAGATACATAACCATACCACTGCTCTATCTAGGTTTTGAATCGTTAGGTTCGGCCACCGCTGCTCCCAACGGCTAGTTTTCAAGTTCTTGTTGTATTTTTTTTTTAAAAAAATTAGTTATTTTGTTGGTTGTTTGTTTATTTTTTGATAATATTTGTTGTTTGTTTTTCTTGCTAGGTTCAGACATAATATTAGAGAACCAATTGAATTGAATAGATAATAGTAGAAAACTTAATAGGAGTATTTACAGGTTTGTCCCTTACATCTTTATAAATTATGATTTAATTTCCAAATCTTTATATTTAGGATTTAATCTCCCAATTTCTCTAAGTTACTACAATTTTCATTAGTTTTTCCGTCCAAATAAAAGGTAGAATTTAATATGATAATTAAAAAAAAAAATTCTAGTTGCCTTCAGGACTATTCGTGTTATCTCCTTCTATTAGCCTAGCCCTCTTAATACAACATTTAACTAAATCCTTTTTTTTTTTTTTTTTTTTTTTTTTCCTCCAATCTTGTCTATATTTGTGTTTAATTTAAAACATGTAGTATTTTGATATATAGCTGAGTTTTGAGATGTAAAAATTAAACTATAGAGAAAGCTGGTTTTTAATTTTGGACTTAAATACAATTCAAGCTATAAATAAACCTTACTCAATGGTATAATTGTCTTTAAAGCATAAAGCCGATAATTATAATTTAGTGATGAAAATTGATGAGAACAATTTATTTATTTTAAATTTTTGGGAAAAAGATAGAATGTACTTTTGGAAAGAGGAATATGCATACACTTGACTCGCTAACACACCAAGCACTGGCTGGAGAATCTTATCCACTTCGGCACTTCCCCAATAAATAAATAGTGACTACTACAGCATCAAGTGTAAAAACATCAGGCTTCACTGTCATCTTTATTGACCAAAAATTATACAATTTGCAAAAAGAGCAATATGAAAACTCTGACAATTTCGCTCACACAAGTGAAGGCATGCATACCAATTACATTTCGTAGTTAATACAAGACTTGCATTGCAAATTGCTAGATAACACTTGCAGCAGCAGAGCACAGCTCGAAATACACAGTGATTTCCTAAACAAACATTGATCATAATGCCCAAAGCACAGTGATTTCTGATAGTAAATTGCCCAAAATTATACTCAGCAATATGTTCCCAAGTCGAAGCTTTCTGGTGCTTAAGTTGGAGAGTGACACTAGGATTCAATCAATCAACAGCGTCCGAGAACTCTCTTTATCCTTTCAAAGAAAACAGAAAACATGGTCATGCTGAAAATCATGTCCTCCTTCATCCAGTCGAGAGCTATCCTCTCCAGCGTTCCCAATGTAGACACTCGATACCACATCTCTCCATCCCTTCCATCTTCATGCTTAACCCATGTCAAGGTGAAAGTATATCCTGCAAACCGATATAGGTGGTCAATAATTAATGGGAAGAAAACAAAAAGTTAGGGAGTATGCTTTTTACAAGGGGTAGCATAAGAAACATTTGTTGCATAGCAAGAGATGGAAGTAAATCAAAGAGAACAGAAGCGAAGGCCAGAATGCATTACTTCTCCTATGACCACCACTTTGGAACGTTGCATGACACCATTTGCTTGTGATATGGAGAATGTTACATGCTTAATTCTGGGTTCTGACTAGTTCAAGGGAATCATTTCTTTTACAAGGGCAAATTCGATGTAAGGTGAAGTGAATCAAGGATAAAATAAATAATCGTCAGCTTTCTTTTAACAAGGTTTTCTCAAATTCGTTCACTTCCTCTGTTCTCCCAATGCCAAAGCTTTTCCTTGTATCAAAACAAAAATTTATAAATTGAATTATGCATTAACTCTTCTAAATTCACTTTCATACATTTCATCATGTTCTTGTTTCAGCAGCAAGTTACATCAGCATGCATGTAGGATAGAAGATCCTTTGTCCAATACTAGATAATGCTTTTTCTGTAGAGATCGTTGGTTCAGGGCAAATATCCCCTAGCCAAAATGGTTACTGGTTAGTGATAAAACTTTAGACTGTTTCAAGATTTAAACTTAAAAACAACAAGGTTTCCTAAACCCCACACGTATCACGTGGATCTGAGATATTTAGAACATCTCCTGAAGATTACAAGAGAATACTGATTAAGATGACTGGCACACATCATAAAGACATCTCCAATGAGAAAAAGAACTTTCACAAAAGCACTTAATCTACGTATATTGTACTTTTTCACATTGCAAATTATCAGATCAGTAAAAAGTGCCAAAGCATGAAAATCTCAGAAACCAATTCCTCTGCAACAGTTATCATTTAGCAAGAAGTACAAGCTAAAGTTCATCATGTGCAAGAGGATTTTGTAAAATATAAAAAATAATTAAAAGAAAAAAACCAAACACATTGCGTCCAAGATCAGTATAGATTCTGACAACGGACTTGGGATGGTGTATTTGGTGAACATGCATCATGTAAGATATATGGCTGCTGCAATCTGGATGTTCAAGGCTCACCCTTGCACATGAAAATCTCAGAAACCAATTATAGGAACAAGTGCAGTGGATAAATGCCTAGACTCAAAAGCTTACAACATGAGACTGTACTTACACCCAAATTATATTCCAAAAGAATATTACAGCTAAATGACACAAGTAGATAATTGAATCTTCAACCGTCACTACCCACGTATAAAGCAGATAAGTTTGCTTGCAAAAATCATTATTTAAACATGTTTAAGATAGTTGCATAAAGGCTTTACTCAAAGAATATTACAGCTCAATTCATATCTACAAGAAAATAATTGAAAGAGACAGCGAGCTAGAGTTTCTATCTACCTGGAATTTCTAGGCCACTTTATGTGTACCATAGACTTTGTGAGAGTGAGGTATTTTTACCTGAGCAGTCATCGCTTTGATGGTTGAGATTAAGAGGCAGGGTCTGCTCTATAAGGGACTTATTATCCTACTTTACATTTCTAACTAAGCCAGTAGAGTTGTTATTTTGACAACAAGTCAATATCTTGAAAAAGATTAAGAGTTTAAATCCAGGTAGGGTTTAGGGTTTATTGATACAATTGTCATCAGCAGTTGTGGGTACTTTGTGATCAGATCATGTGCAGGGGATGTGATTGGAACTTCCTTAAAGCATCCTTACCTGACTACAGATCATGGATCACAAGATGTCTATACTCGACCTTAACCCGCCTCCACAGATCCTCACTGTACACATCACGTCTCATGCGCATGCTTTCGAACATTTCCTAGGATTCTTTGACCCTCTCGTTATTGTCGACCAACTTATGCTCACGAACTCCTTGACAGGTCTGTGTATCATATGTCGCTTACATTGAGCTTGCATTGTTGACCCGGACAGCTTGTAAGCATGGATGACTTGGGTCCATGGATGTTCCTTCTCTTCTAAGTATCGGTTGATATAAGTAATGTTCAGTGTCATAGGTGCTGGTTTATCCCTATCGCGGAGCATGTATGCCATACACTCCAGCTATACAAAACCGTAGAATATATATTCAATACTTGTAAGGGGGTTTTACATGGAAGAACTTGATTATATATTTTATAACAATAGGCAGAGAATTTAACTCGCGCTAACCTTTTTCTTCTACCTAAACAATAAAGGTTTGCAGCAGTTCATCAAGAGAAGAATTTGTAGGCCAGAGGCAACATTTTGGGTGTCTCCATGAGGTTGAAAACAACGGGAAGAAAAAGGACTGAAAGGGCTGTCTCCTTTGCATGAAGGCACAGCTGAAGTGGGATTGAACAGCGGTGAGATGAAAATTTCCCAGTCTTCACATGACCTTTATCAGAGACTTCATTTTATGTTCTGAAGAATAAATTAAGCACAATTCTTGAGTCACCAGACAAGGAAAGTTGGCATGCCAAATTGGTATTTGATGCATCAAATGCTATGAAACAACTTCTGCAGCATATTCAAGGGGAAAACAATGCAGACAAAACTAAAAAGACATTACTTGGTCCATTAAAGGATAATGTTAATAGAAAATTCACATTTGGAGAAACCAGTGCAAGGGATATCTGATGTGCAAGTTAAAAGAAAAAATGCAAAGATCTAAATTTGCACTAGTAGTTAAATTACCACTTCTTTGATGGATAGCTAAAATACGGAGGCCTTCAGCTTGGAGTTCCAATGAAAATTTCATGCTGACTAAGAACTCCATAAAAGTCTGAAATGCACATGTTAGCTGATCTTTGCTCACTGCATCTCCTAGCAAAAGTACAATACAGAGTATGGAAATGAATTGAGAAGAATGGTCAATAAAACTAGAAGGACTTTATTATATACAAAGATATACCTGAACTTGTTATATTGTTCCGGCAGCAGTCTGGCTGTAAGTTGCATTGCAGGGTCAAGATTCATCATAATTTCAAAAGTAAACATATTTTTAATCACGGTCAGTTAATAACAAAGATTCAATACTCGTCTGCTATTTGTCAAGAACATAAACAAGTTGTTAGGAAGACTCCATACCACAATTTGCTCCTGTTGATGGCTTTTATACGCAATATTGAGAGCTTCTTCATGCTGGACTTCGCTCATGGCATGCAAATTGGGAGTCTTCTTCTTCGACGAGCCTTTAGGTATGTTCCTTGACCTTGTTGTAGGACTTGTATAAGGAGATCTTGGTGATTCACTACTAGCATTGTCACTCCTCTGTGTTAAAAGATTCTGCAGTCTTCCTACTTCATTAGAGAGCTCTTTTGCTGTTACAAATTTTCCAAAAGTTAAGGACTGCGTGTATGACATATACCTATTAAATGCTATTTCATCTTCAAATAAAGGAAATGCTCTAGTAGCAATAAACAGCAAATGGATAATTAATTGTAATCAGTATATGATGTGTCCAGGTCATTAACCAAGGAATAGAATACATGTTGTCTAAATGAAGAAATGCATTTCCACTGCAATCTTACAGTATCAATTCCAGCAGTTAAAAACAAGAGCACAGTAAACACATGAAACTACAGTATCCTTTATATGTTCAAGTAACATGAGTTTCTAATAATGATTGGCAGAACTAGTGGATTGGTAAAATATTGTAATAGAAAAAAAAAAAAAACTATATGATATATGATATCAACAGAAAAAAAAAAAAATTCTAATAGTTTAGCTTGGAGTGAATTGATTTATATTGTTGGAGTTGGACAGAAAGAATTATGATGTACAATGTCAGCCTTTGCCACAAGTATTACAAGTGCAACAGCACCTGCAATCAGCTGTTATAATTGGTTTTGATGTGAGAGAATACTGTAGGGACAAAATTAGTAGTACGAAAAAACCGTGATTATGGAAGCATGAATATATGATTATTGTTAAATAATGGGGCTGTTCCTTTGCTTGTTTATTAAAGAAATTATTTTCCTTGAAAATTAACTAGGGTAGTGAGATAATATATCAAACATGATGTCAAAGTTAGTGATCTGTATTATTACAGAAAATAAAGAAGCGACCTGTTGAGTGTATGTGCTAGATATAGAATGACAACATAAAAATAAAGGCAATCAATGAAAATGAAATGAAGTTACCGGTTTACAGAACAGAGGTAATCACACGAAACTGCACTGCCCTAAAAGACTATCACAGGCCATGCTCAGCAGATTGAGACGAAAATTATTCAGTGGTAAAACCCCAAAACTACTGGTGTTCCTCTCGAGAGAGATGTGATCACAAAGAGGAGACAGATCATGGGTCTTAAACTTTGTTGCCCAAAAGGAAGACAAAGATTAGCTTGAGAATTGTTGAGAAACTTATAAAAGATGTAGTTTTTGGAAGAGTAGAGCATTTTGTGTTTTTAGGAGAAGAGGACAGATTTTGAGAGTTATTATTTGCATCCACCATTAAAATAAGTTTACTCACCCTCAAAACATCGTAATTTTTACCACAATACCAATCATATAAATAGACAAAAATGACCCTCCGCTGGCGCCCCTCCCCCTCTCACATCCTCCCCTCTCCTCCGCCACCCACCCCTGCCACTAGGAACAGGTGATGATTTATTGGAGGAGAGGGCAAGGAGGTTCTTCGCCTTCCTCAGCAAAGGAATTTGTTGGGATGAATAGTTTGTGTATACTCTTGTGCGGAATTAGGAATTCGGGGGTGGATGAGAAAGAACCTCCTTGTCCCATATTAGCCTAGGCATTGGGAATTGGACAGTCAGCACAGCATATGGGAATTCTTGTTTAAATCCTCTATTAACGTACTTGGGGGTGGGCTCGTTGGTCTATTGGTACCTAGGTACTTTTGCCATGGTGAAGGAGCTTCACAAAGGGGGTGCTTTACTAAGGGCAATAGGCCAAGGTTTGAAGATACTTTTACAGATAGAGTCCGATGGAACCTCCAGCAGGTGGCAGCAGTCACAGCCAAGGCAGTTGCTATATTCAGCTAAAAACTTTGAAGTTTCGTTTTTCAACAGTATTTCATGGCTTAAGAAATGGAGTTTATTAGCTTAGCTGTGAAATAAAAGTATTTCGCTTTGGTTAATTCAGAACACATATAAGAATAGAATTCAAAACATAAAGGCATTTTCTTTCTCACCCTTTTGGCTCTCTTCAAGCACCTGCTTCTGGCTCTTATCGTACTTCTCTTGCAAAGCAATTCTGCACAGTCCAATCACACAAACACGCATTTAAAAAATAATTAAAAAAGAATAATCGATCATCAATACTAACATCTCAGCCCGTAGTCGATCATTTTCACCCTTCAGCTCTTCAATCAGATCCTCAACCTCTGCAAATAGTTCCGAATCTCAAGCACCAAGCTCGAACGCAACAAAAGATACAAAGAAATGAAATTGGGGGCAAATAGGATACCAAGATGGTAGCTTTTGGTTGCAGAGTCTACTTTCTTGCTCCACTCCTCCTCGTCGATCAGCTTCCTCTTCTGGAGAAAGCGACCGCAAAATTGTTAGGAAAAGTTTTAGGGATTATCATTAAAAAATAAAGTGAAAACTGGAAGAAATTAGGTTACCTTGAGATTCAGGTACTTGTCGTAGAGCTTGGAGTTGAACTGCTCCATTTCTGAACCCCAGAAACTTGTATCGAATTTGCGTGGAAATTTTTTTCAATTGATTCTAGGGTTAGGTAAGGGGAGAATTGAAGGAGGGGTTGATTGCTAAAAGTTGTGGGTGGAGTTTCTAAAGGAGCACACCATTTTTCTTAAAGAACTGTTCGGGCTAAAAAATCTAACCAGAAGAAAAACAGTGTGCAGTGGCCTCAGAGGGAAAAGTTGTGTGCTCCTTTAGAAGCCTCCTGGGGGAACAAGAACAGCGGGAATGCAAATTTTGAAACATTTTTGGACATTAAATTTGTACGGAAATGGACTTCTTTGGGAATTTGAAAGAGAAGAGAAAAGGAAGGGAATTTCTAGATGGGCACAGGTTTTTACTTTTCCTAGTGCGTACGCTCACATTTTAAAAAACCTTGTTTTTCCTAGTGAGCACATCTTTATACCTAAATTATCATCACTATCTCCCTCACTTTCTCTCCCACCGTTCACATCTAGAAATTCCCTACCCCAAACCCATTCCTTAACAAAATCTTCTCTTCTCTCTTCCAATCCATATCTCCCACCTTCTCATCCTTAGTTAAATTCATATCTCCTTTCCACTCTCTCTCCCAATAATCCCAAATTTCTTTTCCACCCTTTCTCCCCATTGCTTCCCGCCCCTCCGGCCGCCCGCATCCCGACCGACCTCATTGCTGACGACCGACACTCCGCCACAAAGACGGATTTAAAGAAGGAGGGAAATTAGTGGTTTTCTTGATTTGAAGGTAAAAATAAAACCCTGATTTTTTGTATTATTTTTTGCATTTTGATTTAGGGAAAAATTTGGAAATGAGTGTTGATGATGGTAGATTTAGTTGAGGGGCAAAGAGATTGGGGAAAAAATAATTTCTTTATATTTTGTTACGGTGAAATTAAAATTTTCATTGGTTAAAATAGTTTAGATTATATTGTTGTTATAGATTAATGTTAGTTGGAATTTGTAATAGTTAAGTGCAAAATTTATATTATGAATATTAGTTGGTTTTTTTGTGTGCTTGGATTAGATGGTTAATTTTTTATTTTCGAATCGGGAATATATTGAAATGTATATCTTATGTGTTTCTGTTATGATATTTAATGGATTTGGATAGGCAAATATAATTAGCATATTGTGATATGTGATATTTGATAATTTAAAATTTCATTGTGCAAATAAAATCTTTGGTGATTTACAGATAGATCCGGCGCAACTATCTCGGATTCGACCAACAACGTCGAATAGGAGGAAGAAAATGGGGATCCGTCCAGCCGTCGATCCTAACATTCCTGAAATCCGTGACGAACCGAATTCGCAGGTTGATGATGCCACAGAGACTGATATTGATACAGTATTACAACCCGTTGCGCATTCCCCTACCGAAAGTCCTAGTTCTTCAAGACGCCGTCAACGCACAAGGAAGCAACCCGCTCGGAAGTCTCGAAGAATCTAAAATTTGTTGTTTTTTTTTTAAATGAGTTTCAAACTCAAAATGAAGTTGTTAGTATAGAACAAAAATTTCTTTTAATTTGTCGTTTCCTTTCAATGAAGTTGTAGTCAAGGAACATATTATATATATCAAGTTGTAGTTGCCGTTGTTTTTAAATGAGTCTCAAACTCAAAATGAAGTTGTCGTTGTTCTTTGTGTTTGAAACTATGAATAATTTGTTGACATTGTGTGTTTTGATACCAAATTAGGGGTATGCAATATGGCAATGATACCAGATTGTACACACCGTATTTGAAGTTGTTGATATGTTGGATCAATGATGCCGTTGTTGTTTGACATGCACTCTGTTTATTCTGTTTCAACCAACATCAGTTTTAGATATTACTATTGTTTGATTTGATAACAAATTTACTATCTAGCGGGTTGTACACACTGTATCAGGGCATATCCGGCACTGTATCCATGATCCGGATTTACAGAACAGGATCAATTTTAGGTAATCCGGGACTGTAAACCCGGATCAAGAAATCACGGGTTGGACACCCTGTCCGGGCTAACCAGCCCGGACCCATACACTAGGTCCGGGTTGGTTAGCCCGGACCTAGATTCCCAAGGTTCAGCAGCTTTTAAAGGATTGCTTTGACGGAAATGAGCCTAACAAGGGAGTGAACCTTGACGAAGCAGTTGCCTATGGTGAAGCTGTGCAGGGTAGTATTCTCAGTGGAGAGGGTGGTGAAGAAACTAAAGGTATATATTTCTTTACCGCCAAAGTTTTGGTTTGTCTACATGATCGATAGCCTTCTTCGTTCTGAATGCCCCCATTTTGATGCAGATATCCTTCTCTTGGATGTTGCACCCCTTCTTCGTTCTCAAAGGATGATGCAGACTAAGTTATCATTTTTGCATTATAAGTCTTCGAAGGTGAGAGGAGTCTTACTAAGAACTGTAGGTTGTTTGGAAAATTCGACCTATCTGGAATTCCTCCAGCTCCTAGGTTCGTTGCGCACGCTCATCTGAACTATTGATCACACCCGGTTGCATGTCTATTTTTGCTCAGAGCTTACTGATTCTTCATGCAACAGGGGCACTCCTCAAAATTGAGGTCACATTGGAGGTTGATGTCAACTCTGTCATTTTTTCCCTCTTTTTCTTCTCTCCTGCTGCTCTCTCTGATTTCACGCAGGAAAAAAAGAAGCAGAGATGGGAGGATGAAGGAGGAGGGATAGAAGGGTAGTTTTGACCAAAAAAACAAAATAGGAAAGTGGTAAAAAACATGACTTTTAAAGTGGGCTCACTAGAAAATATGGTGTGCCCATCCAGAATCTCCCAAAAGTGAACGAGATGAAGAAGGCTTGGGCCGACATCAAATGGGCTTCGACCCATATGCTCTTCTGCACTGATAAAAAAAAAAAAAGATTTTCTTTGTTGTAAGTCATATAATTATTTTTTGTGTTCACAACAAATATCAGTATTCTCTACTTATAATTATTTTTTTTGTTATAATAGTGGTGGAAAACAAATCTTAATACACGGAAATCTTAATAATAAATTTAGTAATATTTTTATTACATCTACACCATCCTAAACAATATAAAAACAGATATATTTTCGGCAGTGGAAACATACATTTATTAGTTTGGGTGAAATTCAATGAAAATTCGGGGGCAAATTCAAGTTTTCATCTCCCCCGCCCGCATCTCGGGTGCGATGCGGGCTCAGTGCCCCTACTTCCCCAATAGCGCTCTCTCTCAATATAATTATAATTATAATTATTATTAAAATGGCGTCGATTATGGCCTCCAGTCTCTCCTTACTTCCAAATTAGAAATCGCATCACCAATGGCGCGAAAAAAGCGATCGCCTCCATTTTCCTCAATTTCCATCGGTTTTCCCCGAAACCCTAATTTATTATTACTCTTTTTAGTGAAATCCCTTCACGAACCTCCTAATTTTTGATTGATTAATCTCGTTTCAGGTAATTGCAAGCTTGAGATCGATGGAGGTCGGTGCTCCTGTGAGCCGATTGACGAGGGTTTTCTCATTTCGGTCGGTAAGGGAGCAAAGATCAAGATATCAGGTAAAAATTTCACCTTTTTTTTTTTCCCCTTTTTATTCCCTTCGTAGATTTCCCTTCTTCAAAGTTTATCCATTTTTTCTGTTTGCTGGAATCTTTCAGTGGATGATTCAAGGATATCTTGTGACGTGAGCCTGCAAGGTTCTGATACTGGTGAATTCTACTTCTCATCAAAAGTTCTCTTTTTTTTGTTGAGATTTTTTTTTCTTTTTTGCAATCGTGAAGTGCATGATTGGATTTTTTTTTTTTAAAGATAAATTCCACTAGTTTATTGGTGAATATTAAGCAAGTGTAGTTTAATGTTTGGCTGATTAAATTTTTGTACAAATTTGCTATTTTGCTTCCTTTATTTAATGGTTTTTTTGTTTTGCTGAATGAAGGAAAGAAGTATTTCCCTTTGGAGGGATATTCTTTTGGGATCGTGAATCCTAAAGATGAAGAGAGCTCTAATAAAATGCTGCTACAGGTGGTTTACTCTCTCTCTCTCTCTCTCTCTCTCTCTAATGTGGGTACAATCGTTTATGATTGTAATTTGCGTTCAATCACTAGCTGGTTAACGTGTTTATGATGGAGCAAAAAATCGTTACTGTGCTATACCGTTTCTATTGTGAAATCCAATCATGTTAGATACATCTGTGACTTGTATTGGAGTAAGAATTAATTCTTTGTGTTTACTGTTTTAGGACTTATCTTGTGTCACTCTGTTGGATCAAATTGTGTCATTGTCTGCATGTCAATATTTGTGCTTGTAGATAATATGTTATTTATATGTGATCACGGGTAGTTGTGGTGTCTTGCTTAAAGGGTAAAAATTAATAATAAGTTGATGCTGATAAAAATTTAGAGTAGTTAAACAAACTTTTACCAATAACCTGCACAAATTGTGTTTGTATGATTTTTTGCATAACCCTTCTCATCTAGAAAATAACATGACAAGAAAAAGTGAGGGAGGAGTTGTTTAACAGACTTTCAGAAAATTTTTGTTAGATTTGACATGCGTGCATTATATTTAAGAGAAATGATGATTGATTTTACCTGTTTATTTTTATAGGAAGTACTAAAGATTTATACCGAACAACTTCCTGCTATGAATTTTGCTGCAAATACAGGAAAGGAAACTCGTTTTCTTGAGAAATGCATATCAGGCGGGTAATGGAAAAGTTTTGCAAGTAATTTTTGGTTCAACAATTCTGAGCCTTATTTACGGCTCTGGCCATTAGCATGTTACCAACTAGTAGCAACAATAAGCATTCTCCGTTTTTCCATTTTGCAGAAAATACAGGACTTTGATTCTGAAATCGGATAACACCAAAGGAATGGGCAATGTAAGTTATATCTAAGTTTGGAAATTTTATTTATTCATTATCTTCCCTTAGTAGTGAGTGCAAACATCTTTGTCCCTCAATATTTTAGTTTAATATATTCAGGTATAATCTGATTCTTAACTAATTGTTTCTTGGCTATCAGACTCAAAAAGTAGTTCCAATTAGTTCACTTAATAGCAGATTATGGATGCACAATCTTCTTTTTCTACAACTACCAAATTATGATCTGAAGGAAGTACACTTTATCAAGCTGATCCCTAATCAATGGAGAATTGTCCAGTTATCAGTGAGCATACCTTTCAAACTAGTGATGTTTGCTTCAAATAAGTATCCCCAGCTGGGATATGTGAAGAAATTGTCTTAAAAAAAGCTCATTTTGAAAATGAAGTCTTAAATAAAAAGATGATGAATTGCTGAACAAAAGGACTCTACTTGATAAATAGTCTCAGAATAATAAAAGGAACAGTAGAGACATGGAAGAAACAATAGAAAAATGATTATGACTCTGTGAGGCATGGATTTAGAGACATTTGATCCATCTCTGTTGCATCGTTCTTTTTTTGAAGTAATAGAACGATATCCTTCTGCTATCTTTGATCTTGAAAGGCTTGTAGATTCTGTGCCAGATTCTGAATCCTTCCAATGCAAACCCCTTAGAATTTCTAGCATGTACTTCTTTGATCTACTTAAGCTATTTCAAAAGAAGAACATTCTTTCTATTTTCTAATCCAGAATTCTCTACCTTGCTTGTGATGCAGGCCTTCCTTAGATGAATAAACTGACAAGATTAAGAAAATAAGTTTATCCTAATTGTGTTAAGCTTGTATATATCTTTCTTCTTATATAAGAAATCGTTGATTAACTAACGATATTTCTTCATACAAGGTGTCGAAACAAGTTCAGTCCTTTTGCTCTTATAATTTTATTGGGTTGTTTTGGGTTGAAAATGTATTTATATCTGGTGGAAATCTGAAATCTAAAGAGTGAGTTTGATATATGGAACAGTTGTCCTATGCAAGGCAAAATTGGTGACTAGAGAGGAAATTAACACAAAACAACGTGAACTACGAGTTGCAGTGGACCTGTCAAGCATCAATTTAATGCCATTGTCTTTTCATCCTGTACTACATACACGGTAATAGTCATTTATGAAGAGTGGTCAATAACTTATTCTTTTACCATGCTAGATGACTATTTTCAGGGACATAGATGTAAATGCCTGTGCATTAAGTTGGAATAAATTGTACTCAGTTTGATTGAATGTACAATAACAATTTAGTTATCCTATTCTATCGTTCTAATCTAGTATCATAGAGAATATGAAGACTAGCTAAAAAGAATAATCAGGTATATGCAGCTATGTGCATGCATACTCACTTGTACAGGCAAAAATTTGTATTGATTTTTTTTCTAATTAAGTTTGTTTACAAGTTGCACGCAACCAAAAGCTCAGTATGACAAACCTAAAAGTGAGCTAAAACCTTAATTCTACTCTCTAACTCATCTATCTTTTTCTCCTTCTGTAAATGAGTTGTGAAGTTGTGGCAATGTTCTTTTTTATTTTTCTTTAATCTCTTGAATCATGTCTTGCTATTACAGTTCTTTGACAAGGTTTCTACTTTAGCAATTGCACATCTCAATCTTTAGTCATTTTTGTTGGTGAAGTTTGCTAGCACTCAATACTCTACGAAGAAGCATAAGAACTCTTGGCTCTTAATTTCTAAATAACATTTTTTGCATAAAAAATTTATATTTGTTTTTCCATTTTTTAGCTGATGTATGTATGTATGCATGCATGCATTCATTCATTCATATGAGTGTGTGTGTGTATAAATGTAGAGATGTGTTTAGTATATGTAAATAAAACTACATTTAGTACAATTCTGTGTAATTCATTTATACGACGCATAAACCATTTATGCATTGTGCATTGTCTAATTGAACGTGTAAACATGTTTTATAACATTGAATAACATAAATGTATATGAAATCCTCCTGTAAACGAAAAAATTTCTCATGACCATCATCCAATAACGAGTAACACAAATTCACTATTGCGTTTTCTTAGTGAAAATCAGATAGATCTATTCAGATCACGCAGGATCTAATCTGATAGGATCCAAGAAGAAAAGAAATGTTGATGGCGATACAATACCAGAGGGATTACAGCAAGGGCAACTCTTATCAAGATATAGCTGCCAAGGATGAAAATGCCATTGAGAACAGGATGGTGACACCAAGGATGAGAATAAAGAAACAATGATGGCATTAGTGGTATATCAATGGTAGAGGGTTTTATGTAGAAGGGGTGGCTCTCATCGCATGATAACACTAAAATCATTGAAAATTCCTCAATTCTTCTTCATTTTAATGAGGACAATGCCCCTGAATATGGATACAACACTTGGCTTAAATATAGATGCTAGTAAACTATCCATTCCTGTATTAATAACTCCTATAAAATGAAAAATTCTAACTATATTAATATTCCTTAACATTAACGTGAAAAAAATCATGCTCACTTCCTGTCATGCTATATCAGTTATGAAAAATTCCTTGTGTGCATGCATTTTAGTGGAGAAGACAGTTGCATTAAATTTTATTGTCTGAATATCTAATTGCCAACTTTAAGTTCTGTATTTTTATTGTCTACACCGTACAGGTGATTGCTGCAGTATCGTATCAGATAATCCCTGCTGATACACAATATGCTGAAATTCCACTTGCAGCTGTTACTTCCAACTACCAAAACAAGGTATATATCTTGTCTTATGTTGTTGACATAATTGCATGATCTTTAATTTGACTCCAGTGGAATCTGAAATCAGAACAACAGCGGTAACTTCTTCACACTTAATCTCTTACTGGATTTGAGTAGAGTGTTGGTTGTCAATCCATAAACTAAAGCATGCCCCCAGTGATACATATCAACTGTAAATTGTATGCTTACAGTGTATGATCTGTCACTATATCAACTAAAATCCCATTGTGATAGGATAACTTCAAAACCAAACAGACCCTCAGAATAAAATATACATGATGTTTATAATGTTGAACTCTACTAGATGAAGATACATTTTCATGTATTGGGCCTACAGCCTTGTGTTCTTGGCTTGTACAGACAAAGAGATAAATTGGGAGCTGGATGGAAGATAGTAAAAGTAAGATATATCTTGCCTATGATTAGTTTTATTATTTAGATTGAGTTTCGACAAGGTACTGATCCACAGTCTTATTCAGTAAAATGATTATGTTTCCAATTTTGTGAGTGTATTATGTCTGGTGGGACCTTGAGACCTATTTGTTCATTTAACTTGCCTAGTATGATGTAGCTCCATAATTATGATTCTTTTCGACATTTTCTACAGGGTATTGGTCATCTCATGTACACAGAACTGAAAGAAAGACTACAAAGAGTGGGAATTTCAACAATACTTTGCTGGGCAGACAAGACATCAGAAGGTTTTTGGTTTAAACAGGTAATAGAAGACAGCATACTGGGGGAAGCTTCGAATAGTGTCAGTTGTAGTCTTCTGGTTCAAGTATGCTTTGGGAATATGCAAATTTTTATGATGAATTTATACATGCAATTAAGAAAGCGTGCTTACCATTTTCAGTATGGCTAAAATTTTGCTTCAGTTATTTTTCCCCTAAATCTCTTCTTTCAGTTATAAATCTCTTATATCAGTTATCACTGTCATATTAACCTTCTCCAAAAAATTTCCTGTGACAAAAGTTATATCTGGTTATCTACTTTGGAAGCTGAGGCCCTATCGATATTCTCCATTGCCTTTTCTGCTGAAACCCTAGGCCTCAGGCTGATTTACAATTCTCAGAGAATTTGTAGAACTTAACCAAGGCCTTTGTAACTAACCTATGATAGAAAATTTTGATTCTGAATTGTTGTTTACAATGTGGAAATACTATTTCCATCTACTGATGACTGTCAGCAGAACCTGTTTTCTTTCCATTATTACTAATGTCTTACTTTTTTTTACTTTAATTCGTTCTTATGAAAAGTAGGGCGATGCCTTCTTTGGCCTGCCAGAGTTATTCTGTATTTTTTTTGTTGTTTTTGTTTTATGATTAAGACTGGTTTAAAGTTTTTTTCCCCTCATATCACTTGTGCAATGCGATTTTATCTCTTCAATCATCATATTTATTTTTGGAGCAGTGACAACCAGTTTAGTACCTTTTGTCGTGTTCAATACTTTCTAGATACTGACACTACTCCGAAGTCAAGAGTGTGGAATCAGACACTTCTCTAACATGTCCTCATAAAACCTTAGGGACAGAAAATGTGAAAGATTGTATTGTTTTTCCTTGATAATTTTTCTTTTTAGGGGTAAAAATGTGTAGTTCGTTATTGCATCCTTTATTATTATTATTGTTATTATTATTATTTGATTATTATTATTGTTATTATTATTATTATTATTATTACTATTATTATTATGGTTTCTAGCTGATGTTTATGCATTGTTTGTATATTGCGTTAATTTGCCAAGCCATGCACTGTGTGGACTTTGAAAAAAGGAATTAGGCTACTATACTATTTATATCAATGTGGAGTTGTGGTTGTGTCTGGTTATTAAATATTTCATTCGACTTTTTTGCTGATGATAAGTCTATCATATGTTCAACCACTCTCTTTCTCTCTCTCTATACACACACACATTCATGCTGTTGAGATGTCACATCTTTACCTTTTGTGTTCTTTTTAGTGGCATGTCCATGTCTTCTTGCACTCTTGTCCAAGTTTTTGTAATTGCTTCTGCTTTTTTCTTTAAGCATGATCAACTTTGTAAAATAGGTTACTTTGTTATCATTTGAGTTTTCAATGGTTGATGTTGGATGTCATGCAGGACTTCATTTCAATTGGAGAGGTAAACAGAAAAGGCAAACCTCGCGGACTACCTATAAAAGCTAATATAAGGAGAGCATTATGCTTTCCTGGGGGTTCTACACTAATGGTTGCTCATTTGAATAAGTATAAAGTGGCTACAATTAATTCTTCGGTTTCCGTACAGAAAGATGAACCTTGTCCAAACTTCAATGAAAATGAATGCACTGAGGCTCAACATTTTGTACAAGATGATTGTCCAACGGATTCTCAAAAAAATAAGGGTATGTAATTTATTTGATACTTCTCTTGCGCTGTTTTTAAAAAATGAACATCTACCAAGAATTCACAAAAGCGGTACAAGTTGCATATTTTAGTCAAACAGTCGCTTAATATTTTATGTTATAATCTATCATCTAACTCACTGAACTGATGTTGCTACAGAATATAAAGATTCATCTTATGAAGTCGATTTTATGAATGTGATATTATATTGAGTTTGCTGCATTCTACATTGCTACATTCTTTTGGGAATGCTCGTATAGCTCTTTAATCTGATATATAAAAACATAGCTTTACTCTATTTTTGATCATTTACTTTGTCAATTAAGAACCTTTTGGGTTTCACAAATTAGTTAAATTTATTATGTATCAATTTGGAGGTAATCATGTTATTCCAACTAATATAATGAAATAGTTAGCATCAATATAAATGTTAAATTTTTCAAAGTTAAATTTCTCAAAGATTCTTGTTAATACATAAGTTTTGAGTCCTTAAACTTTGTATAAAAAGAATGGAGGAGAGGAAGAAATGGAAGAGGAGGTGGAAATAATCCTGAGAAATGCGTAGTTCTTTGCTCAACCTGATTTTACTTTTTCCGTTGCTGGCATGGCTATTTCTATTATGAAACTGGAGCATCTAATACCTTGCCATTTTTTACTATCTGGCCTCTTTTATCAGGAAGTTCGGTTCCTTGTACTAATGAAAACTGCAACAAAACTGGAGTTCACCCTGAGGTGAATGAGAATGTGTGGAACATCAGTGGAAGAACCAGTTCCTCTAGTCAAAGAGGGAAGAGGCATGCATGGGAGGCTTCAGTGTTATCATTAAAATCCAAGCGAATCAGAGGTAGTCATAATATTGATGATTGCCAGGATATTCAGGATCTCAATTCTGATAATGTTCAAGAAACCAGCACAGCCTTGAAAGGTTGCTCCTGGGGCATGTCACGATTGACACCACTAGAAATCATACCTAAGGACCCTTCGGATGGGAGATTATTGGATCACTTAAATAAAGATTTGATGCTGCAAGGAAATTGCCCTAGAATCATGTTCATGAATATTGCTGATGATGCCAAGAAAACATGCCTTGCAAAGGTAAAACCTGTGCTTCTTCTGAATACATCTCTCTATATAGATACTGTTAATTTCAGGAAATGTGAAAATGGATTATTTTAACTTTTGGAGGATACTATTCTCATATATTTGAAATATGACAAAAATTACATCTCGTTATGTATGTATATTCTAAAATTCTGTTCTGACTTCTAAGTTGTGATTTTATAAGTCTACATTGTTGGAACCTGTCAAAGAAGAAAATGAAACAGAATAGTCCTTCAGTAGGAAATGGTACAATATTGTAGGTAAATTGGAATTATATCCTATGTTAATCTCAGATCATGAACACCAACATGCTTAAATCTGTCTTGTCTAGGAAGGTGGTTTACAACATAAAGTTGGATTCGGTGGCAGGCTGGCAGAACACCATCTCAATAACTGAGTATAGTTCTATTTATGGCTATAACTGGACAGTCATAATCCCAAAACCCTGTCAGAGCGTCCTAAATCATCATACTTGAAGGAAAAGTTTACCTCACATGTAAGTAGCATACATAAAGGAAAGGTTACCTAAAATGTAACTTGTCAATCTCTAGTACACCAATTACTTTTTCTTGTGATAATTAGTACACCAATTAGTGTAGATCTGACAAACACAATGCAAAAGATAGAGCTCTTAGTGTTATTTGTTGCTGCCTTCTTGGAATAAGAAGAAAATATGGAAAACATGGTTGACTCAGAGCGCAAATTAGGATATTGGAAGGGTCTGCTTGCCGTCAGCAGCAGTACAGAGAAGAAAAATGAGAAAGTGAGAGGACATAAATTATTGATGAGAACTAACAAAGCCTTCAACAAGGAAAATTTCATAGCCAACACCTAGTTAATGGCTTAATATTAGACTAATGTCACTAAACCTTGTTTGAAAAATATTTATTCTAACATCATTAATGTAGAATCATCATTTTCCTGAAGTGTAGAAAGTGTGTTGGGTTGTACTTTTGGTGATCTACATGCTGTTGAGTGCCATCTATAGTCATTTCTTTTCGTTGTGATTTCAAACCTCCCATCCTTCGCGTGGAGGGGTTTTTTGAACTAAATTTGCTTGAAGAGACATAGTTGCACAATGGCTTGAGATCATGGCCTGTTATGCCTACAAGGCCTGGATACCTATTTATGGAGGTAGGCTTACGGCATACAAAAGATTTTTATGGAGGTCATGACCAGTTCATGGTGGTTCATAGAGTAATTTAGCATGATCAAGGTGTTCTTTTCCTTTCTCTCACTACGGAGGCTATCATGTAAGCCCATATGCAAGGTTTCAAATATTGGTCTGAATTATTGCACATATTGTATCATATTTGCAATATCTAATATGATAATTGACCATATAATATTAGTCAATACCAATGTTGCCAATATTTTCAATATCATTGATATGTTACATCCAATTGCCATAATTACCTTAAACCATTGCCAATACTGACTGAGATTTAGAACCTTGCCTGCGGGCCATTCTCCAAAAGCCTAAATTGAACAATGACAAGAAGAAGCTGATGGAGAAGAAGAAGAAAAGTCCAACTAAAGGTATGAAAATTTCTCCAAAAAAAAAAAAGACATGGTGTATAAAAGAGTGGGCAAGAAAGAAAATGGCACGGTAACTGTGGAAACTTTATATATTGCTTAAGGGAATGAAATTTAAGATCCAATCAGAAGTGGAGCAGAATGCTTACTTTCATCTTGTTAAGCAACTTCTATGAGTAATCACAGTACAGAAGTTGTATGAGAATTGTTGTTCCTTGTATATCATGTAATCAGTAAAATTTGGTCTTATGCTCCAAATGCCCAGGTCTCATTTTTATCCCTTATCAATGTACTGTGTTATTAACTTTGCAGATAGTTGAGGATCTCGGGGGTTCTGTTACATGTAATGGAGATTCTACTACGCACATAATTACAGGGAAAGCAAGACGAACTTTGAACTTTTGCATAGCTTTATGCTCTGGGTTAGTATTATTCCCTACTGTTTAGATTATGAGATGAATTGCTGTTCCATATGCTTTATTCTTAAATCCTAGGAGGCCGACACTTATAAATGTCGGATAGTCTAACAGACATGATATTTTTTGCAGTTTCATTGTTATTTGTATGTATTTTTCAGAATTTGTTGTGTTTCGGTAAGTTGCATCGTGTCATGCCTGTGTCGACATATCTGTGTCCATGCAACCTGGCATAAAACCATGAATAGACAACCATCCATACGGGAAAAAAAAAAACACAATGATTGAATTTAGTAGTCCTGCATATTCACTCTCGATGCCATGCATAATCCTTCAAGGAAAGTTTTTCTGCTATGTGCCAGAAACCCAAAAGTAATTTGAGACTCTTTGGTAAAAAGGTTATAGGGAAGTAAACGAAGAACAGGGAGGTTTTCAGCCATAAATACTGTGAGATATACGGTATATTGGGAAATCTTATTGATGAATTATGAAAATAATATGATAATAGTTGGTGTGTATACAGTGTGATGGCCAAGTCTATCTAAAAGATGTGAGCCCATTCTGAAGCTCAAACCATATACTTTAGCACAAAATATGATTGTTTCTCTCTTGACGTAGTTGTCAGGTAAAATTAATTGTAATGCCAATAGCTTTTAATAAGGATATTTGTCAAGTTTACCTGCTGAACAACTAAATGATGTTCTCAGTCCAAATCCATTCAGGTAATAAATCTTTCGTGCCTTGGAATAAGATGTCTAACATAACCTTTTGCATTTAAACCCAAATATTCAACATCTGTTCTGTATTTTTGTTGCAAGTTGCATGGTTCCAATATGGTTTTTCCATTGTATATTACATGTTTTTACAATGCCGAGTTAGCCTGAATTACAAACATGGTTTATTTATCGTATCTATGGATCCAGTCATATTACAAGTTTCTTAATCTAGCTCAGTGTTTTAAATATCGGCTAGTATATCGGTCGGTGTATCAGAAAATACAAAAAAACGAGACGGTAAGGTGACTTTTTTACCGTTTCTCATTTTTGACCGGTATGGGCCGATATATTAACCACGTGGTGATATATCGGTCGATAACGAGATAAAAAATATCGCTCGGTATTACTCAATATCGGCTTCGATGGGAATGGATTTGGTTGCGGATTAAACCCGTTAACCCGTTAAAAACCTGATCCGGTAGGAAATAAAACCCACTAAATGGGTTGGGAGAGATGAAAAAATTCGTAGAACACTCGATTGTTCTCTCTCGCTCTCTTTTCTCTTCCCCGCGAAATCGAGCGAAACCTAACCTTAGATTCCCAAATCGACTGATTCCCCCTCTCTTTTTCCCACTCTTCGAAACTCTCTCTCCCCCTCTCCGACTCTCTTTTTCTCTCTTCCCGCGAACAATCGAGAAGAAGAGATCGAGCGATCAAACCCAATCCTAACCAGTCGCCGACTCTTCTCCCTGTGAACGATCGATCCCCATTCGACGAGTTGCTGATTCTTCTCCCACCCTCTGATCCTCCAACAGAAGTTTGTAAGCTGTCCGACTTCAACAGGAGCTTCGCCGGCCATTTCCTCCACCAACTTTCACTTTCGTCGGCCGATTCGACCCACTGGTAAGTAATTTTTTGTTAATTTCATGTTAATTTTAATTAGAGTTATAATTTTCTTCAATTTGTCTTATAAATGTAATAGTCAACTGAAGTTAACTGTGTTTTGTGTTGAAATTTTTAATTTTTTTGTGCAATTTCTGTTGAATCATGGACTTCGGTCCATTGATTCACTGAATCAGTGTTCGACCCACTGATTCAATGGATCAGTGGGTGGTGAACAGTGAAATTTATTGGGATTTTGAGGTGAAGTTAATGAGTGTATTGGGATTTTGAAGTGAATTTGATTGAGATTTGAGAATTTGTTAAGTAATGAGTAATTTGAATGTTGAAGTAATATGTAGTAAATTTTTTTTTATTGAATTAATATGTAGGACATTTTAATTGTAGGATTTGTTGAAGTAATATGTAGTAATATATAGTTTAAAATATGTAGTTTAAATTTTTTATTGATTGAGATGTAGGACATTTGAAGGTGAAGTAGTCTGATGAAATTTCATCATTATTTTTCTTAATTTTATAATTATCTGTCACTTTGTGCATATGCGGACGTTCTAAATGGAATTTGCAAATTCGTAAGTTTAATGCAAATAAGCCAAGGTAAATATCATAAGCTTCATTTATGTGTTTTAATATGTTCTATATAGCCATTTATATAATTATTTTTTAATCGGTATGACAACGATATGATATTCTAGTATTTAGGGTCATATCGCAATATCCTGTCTGGTATCCAGTATGTAATTTGGCTCCAGTATGTAATTTGGCTAACCGATATGTCACCGGTATCCAATATTTAGAACACTGATTTAGCTTTGAGGTCAGCCTAATTATTTTACTCTAGTGAGTAAAGAATCTGTCCATTCAAAATATATGAATTAACTGGCACATAGTTTGATTAACCAGGAAAACTTTGGGGTATCAATTTAGGAAATACCAAATCACCATTTTAAATTTGTTTGATATTTTTGACAGTGGTCGGACAATAATTTCCTGAACTATCCCAATTCGAGTCTTAAGATGAAAGATTGTTTGTTCGTATGAAAATTTTAAAGTTGGAGTGACTATTATTCAGCTTCCATGATATAAGAAATTAAGCTATTTCATGTGGATTTATCTCTCCCATCCTTCTATAGCAGTAAACTGATGAAGGGAACTACATATCTTATGGATCATTTAAGAATCTGGATCTGATAACCTGGTTTTGTAGTTAAGAGTTATTAAAGTGAGGCTTAAGAAAAGTTCGATGGAGTTTCTTGTTCTCTATTTAGTTACATTGGCTAATTTGAATATTCTTCTATAAATCCTTGGCCATAGTTATCATGAAAATATGGTAAGATCTGGTTTACGCGTTAGTTGTAGACGATCTTATTGTTTTCAATAGATTGCAAGTTCATTGATCTAGATCGCAAATGCAGAAACAGTGTAAATTGTACAAAGAAGAACTCAGCATGGGAACAGCGCATACTTTTTTGTTTAACATTGGCATGGCATAAGATTGTTGCATTACTGACTTGATAATTACCAGACCCAACTTGGTTCATTAACTGCACAGGGTTGAATTTTCCATGAGTAAGAGAGGTGCACAAATATGTATTTCTTTTCAGGTTCTCCAAGTGAAACCTGTGGCAAAGCACACATGCAAACTTAAAGCTTACCTATGAAAGATATCTTTGGTTTCTTTTGTTCCTTCATGTTAGAGGTGTTTCTTGTTACATGCATGTATAGACACTGACATGCTCGTTCATGCGTATCTGCTCCTGTGCACACAAGGGGACACATACACACATACAGACATAAAAGAATAGAGAAAGAAGATGATAAGTTTGGTGCAGATACATGTCCTTTCTGATGCTTCTAACTTGTCAGTGGTATATTGTAGTTACAAGAATATACCTGGCCACTTAGACAATTTAATATTCTAGCCAAATTTGTAGATATGATGATTTCCATTTTTAATCTAATAATTTCGTCCTGGTGTCTGTTGGTGTTTGTAGCATTCATTCCTTACTATCCACAAGGAAAAGTAAGGAATATGATGATGGGCTTTGGTGCAGATGCCTGTCCAGCTTTAGTTTGGTAAATTTGTCCTATTATCCACTAATGCTATAACTTTCGCACTCAATTTTTGCTAAGCGCATGCACAGAACATGCATTCTTGGATAAATACATAGACATATATGAACAAAGAAAGAAACAATCATGTAAGTCATCTTTAATGTTCTTTTACTTCTGGTAGGGCTTGGATTGTCTCACCCAACTGGTTGAAAGCATGTTTCAGGGAAGGCAAGTTTTTAGGTGAGTGGATAACTTTATAGTAATTCTTGCTGTTTTTTCTTTATGTTCAGATTAACAATTAAAGGAACTATTAAACAAAAATTTGTATGGAAGTGTCTTTGATTGTTTCATTTTTTCTGAAGGTGAATCACCATTCATTCTGGAAGATGAAGATTATTTGCTGAAATACAAGTTTGAATTGAAAGATGCAGTTGCCAGAGCAAAATTAAACCCCAACTCATTGCTCAGAGGATACAATATATGCGTTGCGAAGCATATCCAGCCATCTGCAGACGTCCTTTCAGCTATTATCAAAGCAGCTGGTGGCAATGTAAGTATTACCTATCACTGTTTCATCGTCCTGGCTTATGCTATGTCTCTATTTTATATGATTGTGCATTTCCATTCTAGTAGGTTGTGTTGTTATTGACATATTGATGATGATACATTGCATGGATCGGCTTAGTTTTGCATTTCGATGATACTTTTTGCTTTGTGTAATTTAGTATTCGAGTGCTATATTAACAAGATAAGTTATCAAACTTGAGCATGATTAGATAGTTAATGATACCTTAGTTTCTTACTACTAGTTTGATTGTCAGGCTTGACTGAGCTACAAGATGGGCACCTTTGTCATGATACATATTAAGTTTTACAGTTTCTATGTGACACTTAGTGTCTTCAACTGAGGGGGAACCCAGTGGGGTAAAGCAAATCATAATTGGAAAATTGTTAATTACGTGGATCAGTGGAACCCAGTGGAATATTAAGTGTCATAGTGCTTCAGGGTCGATCCTTAAACAACCAGGAAAGGTCTAAACGATCTATAGTATGTTAGGTTGTGTAGGCAATTAGTAATTCTTTTTAAATAAAGGCATGATCTGCAGCCCAAGTCAATGAGGTGTATGTTTGAACATTTCACTCTTGCAACTGACATGTTTGGAGCGATGTGATCATTCCAAATTTTGCACCAAAATTATCTTTTTTTCTGGGTGAATAAGACCGTTGCCTGATTAATTATCCAAGTTAAATGTCATCCAAGTTAAATTCCCCGATTGATGTTGGGAATTGAACCTGTAACCTACCTCTTGGGAGCAGGGGGAACTGAACTAACCTGCTTTCACAATGAAACTTTATGAAATGGGACCAGTGATACACGTCTGTTTTAGAGCAATTTCAACCTAACTGTTTTGAATATTTGCATTGTCAGTCATGTTTATGCTTGGTTGAACTGTTAGTGATGAACATGGTGATTGATTTGATGTATTGGACAATTTCACAGGTTATCCACAAGCTAGAAGGCATAAAGGAGCCAGTGAGGACAATCTTTCTGGCTTGCGAGGAGGATATGGAAGATGCTATGGTGGCTGCAAAAAAGGGCGTGTGGACATTTAGCAGCGATTGGTTTATGAACTGTGTCATGAAACAGGAGCTTGACATGGAGGCTCCTCAGTTTGCCGAGTCCCTTTAGCTGCAGGTGTGGAAATTTACAGAGCATGCTGTCCTTTTGGTGGTTCATGTTTAGTATTTTCTGTAAAAAGGAGTTTTGACTATCAATTATTATTATTATTATTTTTTTTTTAGGCGAAAGACAAACAACTGGTCATCTTGGAATTTATATATAAATGAGGGAAAAGCACAAAAAAAACTCACCCGGGATAGGTGATGAATACACAGAGACTAAGAAGTATATATAAGCATCAGACCAAAGCGATACAAATTGAATTGTATGCTGTTGATTTAACTGAGACTTCCCCCATAGAAAATTTAATAGGATACCACTTTTATGAATGGCCTGTAAATGCTTTTGCTTGTTGCATACCCTGATCAGCTATAGTGCAAATAGCATTTTAGGCTGTAGCTTGAGCAGTATTGGGTATTTTTCTTCTTGTGCCTTTGAATTCTAAAGTATATTCTTGGAGGCTCAAGAGAACACTTGACCTTGTACATCTGTAACAACACTTGCATTTGAATTATACGATGTATAGAATATTTGATACTTGCTCAGTTTTGTACTTGAAAACATTTTGTTCCTTGTTTGAATTTTTCTTAGCGCTTTTCAATTCTTTCCGAGTACTTCACTCTTTTTTTTCTCTTTTAAATGATGAAGACAAGCTACATGGTATCATTAATTGTTCTTTAGTTATTCTCATCTCTTATCATTGTCTTCCTTGCTCACATAAACTCTGTTGGATAAACTCTTAAATTCTAGGGGTATTTACGGATTTGTACCTTAAATCTTTATAAATTATAATTTAGTTTCACAAATCTTCGTATTTAGGATTTAGTCTTCCAAATCTTTTAAGTTACTACAATTTAATCCCCCAGTTTATATTTTGGCTTGATTTTTTCATTTTGTCCCTGATTTCCTTCACTTAATTCCATCTTCTCTTTTTTTCCTATCTTCTTAGTTCTTATTGGATTCTCTTCTTATTCTTCTATTCTCTTTCTATTTATTTATTGGGTTCTCCATTTCTATATTGAAACCAAATGTATTATTTTTCACTAAATGTATTAAACCTTTAAGTCTTAATATAAATTCATTTATTTGGTTCTCCCTCTCTATATTGGATAAATTCATTTTCTAGGTTTAATACATTTAGTGTAGAATAATATATTTGGTCTCAATATAGATAGAAGAGAAGAAGAAGGGGGGGAATCCAATAAGAAGTAAGAAGAGAGGGAGAAGGGGAATTAAGTGAAGGAAATCAACGGTAAACGGAAAAATCGGATTAAAATATAAACTAGAGACTAAATTGTAGTTTGGGGGACTAAATTCTAAATATGAAGATTTGGGAGACTAAATTATAATTTATAAAGATTTAAAGGATAAATCTGTAAATACCCCTAAATTCTAATATTAAGTCAAACATATATAATTTTCATAAACTATGTCGTATAAGCAACCTTACCCCTGTCAAGGTCAATCTTACCTAGCATAACAAACCGATCATCCATCTCTTTCTAGTTCTCACTCGGAAGCTAGGTCTCAGTCCAACATAAAAAAAAAAAAAAAAAAAATCTGTTCTTTATAAAATGACTTCAGAAAGCACCCTCATAGCCCAAGTAATAGCGGTAGGCTTATTTATATAACTTTGGCCTTTTTATAATAATGTACATAAAATAAGTTCAGACTATAGACAACCCAAAATATCCTTACAAAAAATAATACATATTATTCCAGGTATCTTCTGTACCTTTCTTCTCCAAATAAACTCATCTTGATGGCATGCATTCTTGTGGCTACTTCTCTCATCTGCATTCTCTCTCTTGGCAATGTGGCTGAGCAACGCAACCCAATACCCATCACCAGAATCAACCCTTCTTGTATTGCTTCCCTGCTCATCATCTTCTCATTACTCTCCCCAGTGATTGTTTCTCCTGCCGACTCTTGAGGTAACATTAATCGTGGGTCGATGATCTCCATTATTCGATCCGGATATGCCATCCTCACAAACTCATGAAGACTGCATGATCCGTCATTACTGAAGATATCATCATCAGTTGGTCTCTTCCCTGTAAACATCTCAAGCAAAAGTATCCCATAGCTATATACATCCCCTTGCGTAGAGGTCTCGCCCCCTACTCCATATTCTGCAACCAAATCACACGCAACATGCAAATGCAATGCTTCTTTTAGTCCAGACAAACTATATACCGATGCAAAACAAGAGCAAACAATTGAAATTTCAGATATAATTTAATATTATCGGAAGAATTTTTCATGAACATAAGAATACATATACCTGGCGGGATGTAACCGGTAGATCCCTTGATACCAATTGAGCTAGTCTGAACTTGAGAGTCGATGTCACCATGAAGGATCTTTGCTAACCCAAAATCACCCACGCAGGCGTTCATCTCCTCATCAAGGAGAACATTGCTCGGCTTCAGATCGCAATGAACTACAGGCGGCTGACACTGGTGATGTAGGTAGTCTAAAGCAGCAGCTACGTCCACACTTATGCTCAGCCTCTGAAATATATTTACAACTTTGGAGTAGTCATGCTGCTGCTGCCTCCCCTCTAAACCTGCAGGATGCAGCCACTCATCTAAACTCCCGTTGGGCATGAACTTGTATACTAGAGCTTTGAATTCATTTCCGGCTGAATCTATACTGGAGCATACAGTCATGATCTTAACAAGATTGCGGTGTCGCACATTCCTCAGTGCTTCGCACTCGGCCATGAAACTCTTGGAAGCTCCTCGACTTTGAAGGTTGAGAACCTTTACAGCAACTTCTCCCTCGCCGTCCAAGCTCCCTCTGTATACCGTACTGAAACCTCCTTCACCGATCAAATTTGAGGAGGAGGAGAATCCATTGGTAGCTTTGACAAGATCACCATAAGAAATCAACTTGTTGTGGGATTGTAAGGGAGAAGTTTCAGGGGGGCGGCACTTCTTTCTATTCTTCAAACAATAAAGGGCGGTAAACAAACACAATACCACACTTAATCCTGATACCGCGCATATAGTCGGGACCAGTATCTTCATTGCTCGGCTTCTCTTGGAATTTTGAACATCACATGAGGGCAGGGAGAGTGCGGGAGCTCCTCCGCAGAGCCTAGCATTTCCTTGCACTGAGATGGCACTAGCATTCTTGAAAACACCTCCACTCGGTACTAAGCCCTCGAAATCGTTATATGACAGATTAAGATACCAGAGAGACCGTAGACTGTCTAGAAAGTCTGGAACTTGCCCTGACAAATTGTTGCGAGAGAGATCAAGATATTGCATACCTTTCAAATTGCTTAGAGTTGGAGGGAGGGATCCAATAAGCAAGTTCCCTTGCATGTGCAGATACTCCATGCTCTCACATTTGCCAATCTCGGGAGGAATTTGGCCAGATAATCTGTTCTCGGAGATGTCCAGCTCTCTGAGGTTTTTCAAGTTGCCGATTCCTCTTGGCACCGGGCCTACGAGTGAATTATGGGCCAAGCTGAGAAATACTGAGATGGACGGAATACTGATGACCGCTTCAGGTATTGTACCGTCGAGTTTATTGTGAGAAAAATCAAGCAACTGCAATTTCCTACAGTTTCCGAGAGCTACGGGGATGCTTCCTTGGATCTCATTCTTCCGTAGACGGATATCAGTCAGTTCAGTTAGGTTGCCCAGCGTAGTTGGGATTACTCCGGATACTCTGTTCTGTGATAAGCTCAGCACTCGCAAATTGTGAAGCCTCCCAATGGAATGCGGAACACGACCAGCCAGCAGGTTTTCCTCCAGGCGTAGCACTTGCAGACCGGCTAGGTTGCCGATGCTGTCCGGAATGGTTCCATATATCTCATTTGAGCTCATGATGAGCATCGAAAGCTGGGCCGAGAGATTGCTGGCCGGGGGGAGCATGCCCCCAAGTCTGTTGCTGTCCACATCCAACACCTCCAGATTGGTACAGTTGCTTAGAGATGTGAGGAAACTCAAATCGTTTGCTGCACTTCCACCCGTTCCCAGGCTGTTTCCTTCGAAGTTCAACCATTCGAGACCCCCCAGTTTTCCAAGATCAGTAGGAATGGATCCCGTGAAGTTGTTCCAGGCAAAATCAAGGTTGATGAGCCCTGAAGCATTCGGCATGGAAACTGGAATAGGGCCTGTAAGCCGGTTTCCCCCAAGATAAAGTGTCTGGAGTTTGGGAAGGAGGAGGCCCAATGATGGTGGAAGGCTTCCATGCAATTGGTTGGTTGCAACAGTGACGAATGTAAGAGATGATAGATTGTAAAGGGATGGAGGGATCGTACCGGACAGCTGATTCTCAGCAATCTGAAGGAAGTCCAGCCCAGCGATGGCGCCGATGGAGTCGGGAATGCTCCCCTGGAGATTGTTTCTTCCCATAGCAAGGGTGGTGAGGGAGGAGAGATTTCCAATGGACAATGGAATTCTGCCTGTGAGATTATTGACATGCAGATACAGGGTATGCAACTTTGGCAATGTGGTCAGCTCAGCGGGCACCTCGCCCACTAGCAAGTTGGTGCTGAGGTCCAGATACTCCAGTTGCTTACATGCTGATATGTTGGAAGGAATCTCGCCTCGGAGAGAATTGGTGGTTAGGTTGAGGATTCTGAGATTAATGAGATTGACGAGCTCAGGAGGTATCATCCCTTGCAGGTGGTTGTCGCCTAGATTGAGTTCTTGGAGGTACGAGAGGTTTTGTAGGTGAGGAGCTAGAGATCCGACCAGCAATCGTGACTGCAGGTTCAGAACAGCCACTCTCTTGCTGTGGTTGCTGCTGCTGCTGCAAGTTATCCCTTCCCACTTGCAGAAGTCTGCTGTGTGGTTGTCGTTCCAAGTGCTCAACGCGCCAATAGGACCGCCTGTGGTCTGATCTCTGAAAGCAAGCAAGGCGAGCCGATCAACCTCTGTTCCGTTTGCTGGAACAGCTCCCGTCGTTGCAGATGACAGTAGGGTGATTCCACAGTGAAGGGCGATGGCATAGAAGAAGAAGGAGAGAGTAGTGTTTTCTCGCTGCCTCATGAATGTTGATATATTCGATCGACAGCTGAACTGATGAGGAGAGATAGAAGAGACCGCCTGCAGTTCCGGCTGATGAGAGCTGTGGAACTGATGAGGAGAGATAGAAGAGACTGCCTGCAGTTCCGGCTGATGAGAGCTGTGGAGATAGAATAGGATAGGACTTAATTTGGATCAGCAGCATTAGATGCACAGTTTGAATTAATGCAGATACAAACACAACATATCACCTCATGGTCATGGACAGCTAACCAACCGCAGATAGATAGCTGTATCAAGTGTGAACTGAAGGAAGTTTATTAAGAGTAAGTATCCCCACGGTTTCAAGATAAGGATCCATCCATCCCCTGAATCTGCAATGGTCAGTTAGCAAACAAAGTCAGCAGAAACCGCTTTCTTTTTGCGTGACGTGGTGGATTCATTTGTTTAATTTGTCAAAAAATAAACAAACAGGGCCGGGCTAATTACCTGTTTTCTCACCTTAAATTCAAAGTCTTCCGTGTTCATACGCATCATCATGGATGTTTCGAAGTCTTCCATGTCCGGAATTCCTTTAATAATACCCCCGAAGACTAGCATTCTTTTTTTTTAAGAATAATAATAATAGGTGTTGGGGGAGTGAATAGGTGTTGGGGGAGTGAGTATTTTGATCGCAACACAGTTACCAACCCACTATTGGGTTGGGGTTCGCTGTTCTGATATGGGCCGTCCGGGCCATGGCAGGGGCCGGTTTTTTTAGAAATCGCGGGCACCAGTTTATCGGACTCGACTCCGATTCTGAACCAACCACTTAATAACCATCCGACAAATACTTTGCAGGGTTCGCTAGGAAAAATGGTGTGCCCCTTTAGAAACTCCCGTTTTGTCGAGCAGTCAACCGCGCCCGGATTGGACCAGGCTA
The DNA here is from genome assembly GCA_036321105.1 of Dracaena cambodiana. Taxonomy (NCBI): domain Eukaryota; kingdom Viridiplantae; phylum Streptophyta; class Magnoliopsida; order Asparagales; family Asparagaceae; genus Dracaena; species Dracaena cambodiana. The sequence goes on from JAYEPQ010000018.1 coordinate 34,247,536, forward strand.
TTTGGTGGGATACCCACCCCCAACTGCAGCGGTCTGGACTGGAGAGCGGAGTCTGGACTGGGCAGGGGCACCACCAGAAGTTAATTAGATCTAATAAGATGATCAAGATCGAGATTTATATGTGTTAGAGAGAGAGAGAGAGAGAGAGAGACGGATAGATAGATAGTAGGGTTAAATTCTTAAACCCACCTATTATTATATTACACTCCATTTTTTCAATTAGATAGATCGCCCAGATCCAGTTATCTCCATGGCCGGATTCGGCGACGGCATCTTGGGAGGCGCCGGCCACGGCCCTGGCTTTGCGCTGTCTTCTTCTTCTTCTTCTTCTTCGCCGCCGCCTGCTTCTTCTTCTCTGTGGAGCCGGAGGCTGCATCGGCATAATCATCATCATAAGCAGATGAAGCGTCGGTCGGGAGCGATGGCTGGTTGATCTTCTGGGGATCGCCCTGCTCGCGATCCACATGCCCCGCATCTTCGACGTCTACTTCTTCAAGAAACCCATCGTCCACGGCATGGACCCCGTCCCCAAGCGCATCTCCCCTCCCTCCAACCGACTCGTCCTCCTCGTTGGTCCGTCCACTTTACTTTCCCAATCCCCAATTTGATTTCTAAATCTAGGGATTTTGATTTTTTATTTTATTTAGCTTTTTTTATGATTCAATTTGCAGCGGACGGGCTGCGGGCAGATAAGTTATTCGAGCCCGACTCCGATGTGAATTTCACGGCGGGCGCCCTTCTTGCTGAGCGTGATCTTGATTGAACCAAGGGTGGTGGGGGGTTTCCCATGCCCGGCCGCCAACTGAGTCCAGGCCCGGCTACGTCTTCATCTATGAGGATCCAAGTGCCGTCACCAAAGGTCATCTCTCTCTCTCTCTCTCTCTCTCTCTCTCTCTCTCTCTCGCGTAAAGAAATTTGATTTCCAGTTAAACATTATAGAGCGAATGAATTAATTGAGCCTGTAAAATCTCCATGTATGTCAATAGCAATGCCAATGGGTTGTCTTGCAATTTAAATACATTTTCTATGGTACAAGGCAAGAAAATGCTATTGAGATTGGTAGATGATTTCTTTAATTTCATCTCTAAAACTAGTTTTCAGAAACCACTAATTATGATGACATTGTCATTTGAAGAATTTTGTTTTTCAATTAGTTATTGCTTGTATCTGGTTTATTATGATTTCTTTCCTTGTTATGTAGATTCTTTAAAATCTAATCATCTACACTTCTTGAATTTTGCAGGGTGGGAAGCTAACCCTGTGGAGTTTGATTCAGTTTTCAATCGGAATCTCGACATACATTTTCATATGGCAGCCCAGGTATTGTTCCAATATTTTCAGTGCTTTGCCCCACAGCACATGGGGTACGTACCCCCCACGAATTCAAAGATTTTGCATCTAGGTAGATCCGCTAGCATTCATTAATGCATTACAAATGTAGAATTGTTTAAGTTATGATTTAGAAGTCGAAAACGGTTATGTTTATTGGGTTGCGATTCCTATGTCATTTTTTGCATGCAGTTTTTTTGCCTGTCGGCATCATATATTTAGATATGTCTACTTTACTTGCTAATTATCTTGTGCCTTAATACTGATTTTTTTTGGTGGGAATAGATACCCTTTATATCTTCAATTCCCTTCACATTTCTTGCAAAAGATGGTTCTAAACCGGAAATGACAAAAAGATATTAGGTACTGTTTTGGAACAATGGGTTGTTGGGCTTGGCAGGTTGGCATTTGTTTATTTTTTAAAATAAAAAGTTTTGCAACACTCTCTTTCTCCCTTCAACTTCAGTTACATATATATAGATATTGGATAGCATGCCACCTAGGAGATAAGTGGTAAATATTTTGTGAATCAATGAATTGGGCATATTTTTTTGAAAGGAATTCCTTCTACTGGATAAGTCAATTCAACCCGAGATTCTGCTGCATAGAATATTCAGACTTCGACTATTGCTTAGTTATTTATTTCTGACTGGCATTTGTGCAGATGCTTCCTTCCTAGACCAACGGTCGTTTGATCAATTTCACAACCTCCTAAATAAATCCTTTCATGATCCCAAACTGCAGCAGTTGCTTCTACAGGATAATCTGTGATATTTCAATGGTCCTTCCATTGTTTTCCCCCAGTGGGCTCTTACCACGTCTCACTTTTATATTCCTGGGTTTTGCTCCTTCGTTTCTGTTGTTGTCCATTGGGTAATTCTTTTTCGTTTGTGCTGCTCTGATGTTTATGATTAATATGGAAATCAAATGCTGATGCATAAGTATGTATTGCTCTCTGCAGATATGAAGCTGACTTTTAAGGTGGACTTGCTCTGGTGCTCATGGGATGGATATTGGTTGAATGTGCTATTCTCTCTTCAACCAAGAACCAAGTAAAGAATCTGGATGATAAACTTGGTCGTAGTCATGATGAAAGATCTTAGAAGCTCTCTCATTTAAGGGTCCCATTAACTTTTGTAAGTCATTTTGATATATTTTTTTTATTAACATTGACCTAGTATCCAAATCTGTTAAAAGTTTAAGTTTTGCATAATGTTTAAATAAGCCTTGTTTTTTAAATTAAGTTTATCATATGTTATTGTTCTCTCATCTTCATATAAGCCTTAACTTATCAAATTGTTGTTGCATGTGGACTGTGGAGCATGACATGTTTCATAAAAGATTTGACAAGTGCTAGGATTGGTTGTCAACAGGTTACCAACCCTCTGCAGTTTAGTTCCAAGTTAAATATAAGCAAGAGTGGATGATTTGAAAGAACCTTGATGGCTAATTGGCAAGCTCATGACCTTCCTTTTGCGATGTTGTAGCTTAGCCATGCAGGACAAAGCCTTCAAATTCCCGTAAATTTCTGTGGACCTCACGAATAAAAATTATGTGGATATTCAAGGAATGAATAAACCATTACATCAGAGTAGTCAAAATGCTTCAGTGGACATTGCATTTTTCTCATAAATTTTAAAGAAAGCTCTGTTATAGAATGATATATCTCGTGTAGGGCTCCACTACTTTTCAATCTCCCATTATGAACATCTCAGCATTAATATAACCATTCATTGCGAGTGCTTTCTTAGCCTTCCTTGACGTTTGGATTCCCTAATTAAAAATAAAAGGATTTACAGGAATATAAATATGTTAAAGAAATATCAAGGAGGGTACACCTTATATGATAATAAAGCGCATGCTTGATGTTACATTTTAAACAAATTTTGCAATTTTATTTGACAGTTACGTTGTGCTAAGAGATTTTGCTGGAGAAACACCGTAGGTTCATGGAGTAATGACTTGTCTATTAAGGGTAGCTAAGTATGAAAAATATAATCAGAGTTTTTGCCAACTATCGACCTTGCATATTTGTCAAATTTTGGTTCATACTGTTTTAAGATGGGGGTTTTTACATATCTGTCCCTTAAATCTTTAAAAATTAGAATTTAGTCCTCCCAAATCTTCATATTTATAATTTAGTCCCCTAAATTCTATAACTTACCACAATTTAGTCCCCCAGCCATATTTTTTGCCCGAATTTTCCATTATGCCCCTGAGTTACTTTACTTTAGTCCTCTCTTACCTCTTCTCTTCTTCTTCTTATTGGGTTCCCTCTCCATCCTTATCCTCTCTCTTTCTTCTCTCTTTTTATTGGACTCTTCTGAGTTACTTCACTTTAGAGATTAACTAGGAGGGAAGAGAGTAGGGAACCCAATAAGAAGAGAAAGAGAGGAGAAAGAGAAAATGGAGGACTAAAGTGAAGTAACTCAGGGGTATAATGGAAATTTTGGGTTAAAAATATGACTGGAAGACTAAATTGTGGTAACTTAAAGGATTTAGGGATAAATACGAAGATTTGGGGGACTAAATTCTAATTTTTAAAGATTTAAGGGACAGATACATAAAAACCCCTTTAAGATAATACAAAAGCTGCAGGGTCCATTTCAATCTTGGATGAGATGAAGACTACAAAATATCAACTGTATCTTTTAAGCTGGTTCATATGAGTGGCAAATGGTAATAGGCTTTCAGCTGTTCTATGGTGGGGCATGTTGGTTAACCATTACTTACCTGCATTTTGTTAGCACTATCCTTGTATAACCCTTGTCCATGAAACCTAGGGAATTCACTTCTCACACTTGCAACAGAGAATAAGACCAGAATTCATGACAGTCTGAATGCTGATGAAATAGGATATGCTATACAGTTAATTAAGTTCTCCAAAAAATTAAATGGTTTTCCTTCGCTGTGCCAGGAGTTTTATCACTTCATTTTTTTAAAGCCATCAAATGAAGTGAAAATCACATGCGTTTTGCAGCTACATTTAGCACCTGTTGTGCTTCATGTTAGAGCTGTCAATTAGTCAACTTGGACAAATATGAATATTTTCTCTAGCTTTCCATGGAAAACTTGCCTTGAGGACAAGAATGTAAACAATTCCAGCTTCATGACTTCTGAATTGTGCACAATTACTGGCAAATGGAAGTTTCTTGTTTGTTAACTATGTCAGAAATATAGCTGGAGTGCCTTGAGTGGTGAGAAGTCTTTAGAAGGATTTGATCTATATCTTCTCAGATTAATCCATTAGCTGTGTCCTTATATGAACTTTGCCCATCATTGAAGTGATAGCATTTGAAGGTATCATGATGAGGGGAATAATGTTATGTTGAAAATCCATCTGGACTCACGTAATTTAATCATGCAATAAGCGGCGTCGTAGTACAGTGGTGAATCCTCTGTGTGGTGAGTACATTTTCATTCAAAAAGAAGTTTCTTGTTGTGAACTGCTACTCTGTCAGGAATTTAGCTTGAATACCTGTGTCTTCTTATAATCCATTAGCTGCACCTTCTTGTGAACATTGCCACAATCTAACAGATAGATTGAAAGCTATCATGGTAGGGAACGAACAACAATATGCAGAAAATCCATCTGGATTCTACAATATTAGTCATGTCACAAGTGGCATTGTAGTACAGGAGGTGAAAAACATGCCACCCAATTTTTTAAAAAATTATAAGTTGTCACAGTTTGCTTTCTACTGAATATTATCATCTCTCATGAACTTCCTGCCGAGCCTCAATAATTTGTAAGTTTAGCCATATTAGTTATGAGTCCTTTGAAGACCATTTATCGTGCCATATCCTTATATATTCCATCCTTAATGGAGTTACTGAGTTTGGAGGAAAAAGATCTAACTTACGTGTTCTATTCTGTGAGAAAGCCATAAGACAGGGTTTCCACAAATCAGAACTGCTGCACTCTGTGAAAATGGTCAAGAAGAACTGGGATGGATTTAGTGCTATAATCCATGTTCTATCTTCAGATCTATGCAGGAAGGAAATGGAAATCATTTGATTTGTTATCCATCATTTCCTTCTTTACCCAACGTTTTCACCATATTCCTTCTTATTTCTTGACAGTAGCCAGGAACTTGATTAAGTTGCTTTTCATATACTTATATTATTCTGGTTGTTCTTAACAGTTGGTCTTGTTTAATATTGCCTTCTTTGGAACTGGTAATTTCGCAAGTATAGCAAGCTTTGAAATTTCATCCGTTTATCGTTTCATTACAATATTCAGTGTAAGTATAATTTAGTATCCTAAGCAGTTTTCACTGATAATTTCATATGCTTGGTTTGTTTCTAATATTATAACTTCTCAAATGCAGCCTTTTCTCATGGCAGCGCTGCTAATTTTCAAGTTGTTCATCCCTTTTATGCTTGTTATGTAATTTGCTCTTCTAATACCACTAACATATTATTCATTTCTACATGGTTGCTGTCCATTGATTAAATGAGATGCTGATGTATTGAGTGGATTTATAGAAGCTTTTGTTTTTTTTTATTTTTTTTTAAAATTTACTGAGTATGCCCAATGAATTTCATTTTTTCATTGAAGTATATCCATGTGCAAATAACCAAACATCCTACCATTCATCAATTTTACTGATTCTGCCTCTTGAATTAACACTTTTCATCAAATAAATTTAACACAGGACGGAAGCCAAATTAGGGTTAGGGTTTTGAAATTTGGTATTTTTGAGGAATTGAGGAAGAACAAATAAATTGGGAAAGAACTTATAAGATTCAGGAATTCACCCAAGCGAATTCACGCCCACTTTCAATGAATCCACAAAGAGAAATTTTGATTCAAGCGAAATCCACGCAAGAATTTTATCAAAATTTTCATATATTATTCATCATTCAATTGTCTACAAAGTACTTCATACTGATTATCGGATCTTATTTGTAGGAAAACTCAAATAAACAAAATCCTAATAGAATTCAAAATCCTATCAAAATCCTAATAGAATCAAAAGTCCTATCAAATATCCTAATATAATCCAAAATTCTAAAAAAAATCCTATTAAAATCAAATCTGATCTCCATCAATTCTCTCCGGCTCAAAACATTCATCCCTAATGAATGCGGAGATAAGAAATATTAAACATGTCTGAGTTGAATTGATCTGTGTCCTACGAAGCATTCCAATTGCGTCACGGTAGCGGTCGAGAAATGTAACTTGTGCATCATATCTGAACCAAGACGGTAGAGCGAAAATTGGTTTCTTATGTGAATCCGCTTCCAATGACTGTAGATCTAAAGAGCCACTCGTAATGGAAATAATAGAATGAACATCATTGAAAGTCAAGTTGATATAAGAATCCCACGAAATACCCTGGACATGAATAGTGAAAGCAATTCTCTTCGAAGTTTTATAGGAGTCTGTATGTTGAACCAGTAATTAGCTTCCAATTAATGGAGATCAGATTTGATTTTATTAGAATTTTGGATTTTATTAGGGTATTTGATAGGATTTTTGATTCTATTAGGATTTTGATAGGATTTTGGATTTTATTGGGATTTTGTCGTTCAGTTGCTGGATAGAGGGGAAAGGTGAGGTTGGTGCTGTGAAAGGGGAAGGAAGAGAAGGATTTTTTTTTTTATTGGAGGTGGGAGTAGGTGACGAAGTGCTTGATGGCATTGGGTTTGAGCGGAGGAAGGAGAGAGGTGATAAAAGGAGAAGGTGTTGTATCTGTTCTCTCTCTCTCTCTCTCTCTCTAATCTTCAACTTTTTCTTTTTCTTTTTTCAGATATGTTTTTTCCTTTTTTTCTTTTTCTTTTTTTTTTCTTTTTCTTTTTTGAAGATCTGTTTTTTTTTCCTTTTTTTAGAAAATTAAAAATAGAATACTAAAAATAAAATTAAAAAAAGATGAAGATGGAAGCAAGAAGATGGAGATGGGGATGAAAATCTAGGCTTTGATACCAATTTGACGCATGATGCAAACCAAATTAGAGTTAGGGTTTTGAAATTTGGAATTTTTGGAAGAGTTAGGGAAGCATAAATAAATTGGGGACGAACTTATAAGATTCAGAAATCCATCCAGCCGAATCCACGCCTACTCTCAATGAATTCACGAAGAGAGATTTTGATTAAAGCAAAAGCCATGTAAGAATTTTCACAAAATTTTCATATATTAATCATCATTCAATTATTTACAAAATACTTCATACAAATCTTATTTATAGGAAAACTCAAACAAATAAAATCCTAATAGAATCCAAAATCCTATCAAAATCCTAATGGAATCTGAAGTCCTATCAAATATCCTAATAAAATTCAAAATTCTAATGAAATCCTAATAAAATCAAATCTGATCTCCATCAACATTTCTACTACTTTATTATAAACTGACATTTTTAGGTTTTGAGACACTGTAAGCCTGACTTGTAGCTCTTCTTTGTTATCATCAGATGGATTTCTTGACGATACTACAAGATAATGGCTATACAATCATAATTTTTAAGCATTAAAGAATTTTACCTTTGTCAGACGGCATAATCTCAAATCCTATCCAACTGGACATTAAGGCTTGGGCAATTGGGAACTCGTGCAGCAGATGCTTTATTCTAACTTTGAGCCACCCGGGCTAATTCTTTTGATCTAAATCATTTCTGCAGCCTGCTTTTTAGAGTTTTTTTATTATTGATCAAAGAAGTGGCTTAAGCAAAGTTTAAATTATAAAAGACTTACCTTCATGGGGGGGAAAAGAACTTTAAAATACTTCTTTTCTAACATTATGGTGATTGGCATGATTATGGAAGCTATTCTTATTTCTGATGGTAATTGCTAATAACCCTCTTATAGAATTAAGAAAATCTAGGTCATTGCATGCTGCCATGCAAATATATACTTCCTAACATAGTATAGGAACAGTTAAATCAATCTCACCACCTTAGTGTTTAGGTGCAGTGCTGACAATAAGAAGGTATTAGAGTGAGCTATGCAGTTTCAAATCCACGCATGCAACTGAAGATGATTGGTGGAAATAAAAATAATAAAAGAATTTAGCACCATGCAATGCCAGGTTTCGGCCCACAAAAAGGGTTTTCAGCCTGCTCTATTCTCTTTAAGAGTACAAATTTTTTTCATTAAACCTTCGCAACAATTGCTTGGTTTTGGTGGAGTGGCTGTATCATTTATACTTCCTATTACCTCCTCCAACCAGAAAACCTTGGTCTAGGCTTGAATGTAGGACTTGGCACAACTGAATACCAATCCTTAATTACCTGACCTACGTCTCAGGGGGCATGCAGAGCCTTAACTTAGAGGTAATGCAACATCATTAATAACCACACCAGTTTATCCTTTTAGGCAATAGAAGCTGCCTGGTCAATCCGCATAGGATGTTTACTTGTGGTCAAGTGAATTGGAATCACTGGATAAACTTCAGGATCACTTTGCTTTGTTGCACATTGAAATGTTAGAGTAACAACTTCTGTTGTTTCCTTCATAATAAACTTCACTCTTACATTATCATATGAAATGTTTGATATATGTTATTTTATGTCTTTTTTTTAATGTTTCCTTTTTCCACTATGAAATATAGCAGTCATTTTCTTTCTTCTTCTGCTTTAAACTTTATGCAGATGTGTGTTTAGTGCAATAACCAAGCTTATTCAAGTTCCGCAACTCGGGTGCTATTTCCTTGTAATGTTATTTTCAGATGTGATGACAATTCATTTCTTTTTCCTGGTATGATGACTTTCTTATCTCAATTTTCTACTTCCCTTTGCTAGTGCAATTATTTTTTTTTCTTTTCTTTGTTCTTTGTTTCTGGTTGGGTTAGTATTAAAAGTATTAACTTATACTCAACTAAAATAATGTTAATTATTGGTAACTATTTCCACTCCTCCAGTGGCTCCAATATTAGAAATACATATTTAGTAAAATCATCAAGTCTGGGTACTTTCAGGTCATGAGTATCACCCTACATAGCACATACACTTCTTTCACTAAGTTGTGTCCATGTCGGTGTATCTGTGTCGAACACATGTATCATACACATGTATCCTATGTATTTCTAGAATTTGTAACGTATCGGCATTGTCTTGGCCATACTGACATTATCCTAACTGTGCAATATAATTATCACAGTATGTAATGTGCTATTTATAGATGTTCATTAAGAAAAATGGCAGACAGTAACAGAAGTTTGAAATATTTGATTTTTTATTTTTAGGCACTCTGTTGTAGATACAGATAAATTGGAGTGCATTTTGTGAAAGTGGGTTAGCCTATCAGAAACATCCCCTGTTCTCAAGAGGATATTTCCATTTTCGAGGCCTGCATATATGTCTATCAGATATTTAATTTGAGTACCTAATCAGTCTACCCGAATGGGTTTCTGACTTTAACCATCCCATCACTGAGTTTGCAACTCTGCATAAATATGATTTGGGTTGGAATCCTTCACAAACACTCGAATATATTTATACAATCACATGCAGATATGGAGATAAAGCAGGTATATGCATATGCATACACAGAGTGATGTACATAGATATGCAAACATACATTCAAATGGAACAAAATAATCGAAAAATCAGGTCCAGGACACATGTATATCCAAACTGAAAAATGTCTATTGTAATGGTGCCTAATAACTCAATCCAAATCCGATTTGAATTTTAGAATTGGATCTTAAAGTCATACCTAATAGCAGTGTTTTAAATGTCGATTGTAGCGGATATATCAGATGTAAAAATTTCATATCGGATATCGGTTGTTGGGGATAAATTAGAAATATTTAGCAATTATCGGTATCAATAGCGGACTATAAAAATACTTATCTACATATCTTAAATTTCATACGAATAAGATAATACATGTATATTTCATGTAAACTACATAAACCATCATAAGTAATATAAATGTTTAAGATATACTTACCTTGATAACTTATATTAAACCTATGAATCCATAGTCGCCAACCAATTGTAGAATCTTCACAAATTCTAAATATCACATTGTCACATTAGACCAATCACCCAAATGCCTAACTGAGGAATATGCAACCATGTCGATATTTTGATTTGGAAAAAAAAAATTCATCCAATATTCTAATAACAGAGAGTAGCGAGTGCTATTTTGAGCTCGATATTGTGCCCAATTTATCGCAAGAGTCCCGATATATCGTCAATAAATTCCCAAAAACGATAAATACTTCGAAAATATTGATATCGTAATGGATAGGGTCCTAAGCTGCTATATCGGCTGTTATATCCGATATAGCGGGGCTATTAAAACACGGCCCAATAGTTTATGACTTATATTGTAGGATTTGTATAGTAAAAACATATCTGATTCCTTAATGGATATAAATCTCGATCCTTACACATCCAAAACCGATAGACTGATAAATATTTAGGTT